>JASAUF010000478.1:4820000-6020000 GCA_030180095.1 Magnolia changhungtana | reverse complement strand
GGTGAAATACTATGATGAACACCAACACTTTGCAAGTGCAGATCTTTGAACCCGATAATTCATTCGGCAAAGGCAAGTATTGCTGAAACAAGTTGGTAAATAGCAGTTGACAACTGCTTCAAGTGCACAGGTTTTCGGTGCCCAACGGTTCAGATTAACAAATCCAGTGATCTACACACAAATTGCATTGATGAGTAGGACTCAAATTTTGACTCTCTCAAGAGCCCTTCACCTCTCCTCAAAAATTAAATGAAAATTTTATGTGGACACATCATATAAATCAGCCATACATACTGAACAACACAATCAGCATTTTAAAATAAATCTCAAACATGGGAAAGAGTTATTACTTCCAAAGTCGCTAGGATGAATTCTATTTACCTATTTGATTTGTAATCTTTTTTAGGCCCAAGTGCTGCAGTGTTGAGATATTCCACCGTGAGAAGTATAGACTGTGTGAAGGGCAGAAGGCTCTGGGTTGTAAGGCTGGTCTGATTTCCAAAAATAGAAATGGCCTCGCTACTAAAACCCGTCAAGTTCAGTGATAGCTTCCCCACTGCAAGAGCTTCCACTCTAGCATGCACCTGAACACCACTTCCAATATAACAGCTAGATTTTGGGGGAAAAAAAAATCAAAACAGAGACATCTATAATGACCCATGCTGATTTGCTTGTACCCAATTCCTTTTTGTGTTTCAAAGAGCATGATTTTTTTATTATAACCCAAGTGACATGGTAGGCTCAGCACATCAATCACTGTGCGGGTAAATATGGAGTCGCAAAACATAGAGAAATGAGGTGCGCTCCAGTGGTACTGGTACCACTGTAAGGTAGGACTCAAAGAGGGGAAACTAGCAAAGGCATATTCAAAATAAAAAACAGAAGAGAATCCAAATTTCTGCATGGAACAGACATACTCACACAACTTGCAGTGCGGTGACAAATCACATCATTTTCAGATTCATATCCTTTGAGATAAAAAGGAATCCAAAAATTTTCAGACAAAAAGGTTATGAAAAGTGTCTACATTCTTGAACTTGTTGTGTTCACTCAACATGAAATGTGAAATAAGTTATCATATCAGGCTCAGACAAAAACCAGATTTTCTAGCTCATGAACGATAAAATTAAACTTGTTTTGTGCTGGAAATTACTAGACAGAAACCAGATTCATATGAGCACATGCAAAAAATTTTAGATTCCTTTTTATAATTACTAGATCATATGAATCCTATTTCACATTTCATGTGCTAGAAAATCTGGTTTTTGCATGCACATCTCAGACAAAAACCAGATTCATATGAGCGAGTTGCATGAGATAAAAAGGTTCTACATTCTTGAACTTGTTTTGTGCACTCAACATGAAATGTAAAATAGGTTATCGTATGAGGCTCAAATAGAAACCAGATTTTCTTTATTGGGGAAACCATAATTGGCATCAGAGGATTCGACGGAAATGCCCATCAAAACGAGAAAAATTGCTCACTGATCAATTAAGAATTATCAGGCAAATGCTGTAGAAATACCATGTCATTGTGTAACTAGAATCCAATGCATCCAACGTTTCACAGTATTTTGCATAAAAATACAACAGTTGATTTTTATTTTTATTTTTGTTCAAAAGCAATGGATGTTTCCCAATTAGTTGGTATAAGGCTTTGATGATGATGAAGATTAATGGATGTTTCACAACCTGGAAATCCTATAGGAATTCAAACACACAGAGATTGAAGAGATGAATAAGAGGACATCTGCCAGCACACTAGTCATGTGGGATCTGCACCTATCACCGAGTAGATCTAACCATGAATATGCCCTGTTACAAAGCAAGTCAATCCACTCATCAGGTGGGCCACACTCATATTCAAAAAAATGAACTGCTGCTTTGATCGTACATCTCTCACACATGTGCCACGATCCAATTCTTTAAACTCTTAATGGAAATCATTCAAAAAACAAGAAAAGGCTACAAAGACAACAACTTTCGATTTTCTTAAGAACGTTAAAGAGAACATAAGGCTTGTAAGTCGGTCAAGCAACAATTAGACTTCACCCCGACCGCATTTAGAGACTGTCAGCAAGCCTTTATGCGTTCGGCAGTTACCTATTTATGAAACAGGTAACTAAGGTGCATTAGCCTAGATTTTGAGATGTATGCCTAACATGGGGTGCAAATCTAATGGACAGCTTGGATGACCCTCACACAACATGGTGGGCACTCCTTTCAATATTCAAAACCCACTCCACAGATTTCAAAAACGGAGAGAGAGAGAGAGAGAGAGAGAGAGAGAGAGAGAGAGAGACTAATCGATGTCTGGATTTTCTATCCTTCTTTTTTTTTTTCTTCTTCTTCTTCTCCTTCTTTCGAGTGCTCTCCAAGTCTCTCTCACAGATCAATGGTGGGTTTTGGTGAAAGGGGGTTTTGAAAACCCTAGCGAGAGAGTGAGAGAGGTTGGGAAACAGAGAGAGGGGAATGGGGCCAAGAGACAAAGAGAGGGTGAGGGAGCGGGCGAGGGAAAGGGAGAGGCTGAGAGAGAGAGAGAGAGAGAGAGCTTAGGTTTTGGGAGATGGACGCGGGCACGAGAGAGAAAAGGGGATTTTTATTCGAAGGTGCGCGCGTGGGAGGATTAGAAGGGATTTGGTTTTGGGGGCCGGTGACGAACGGAAAGTGATTAGATTTGTGGGGCCCACCATGATGTATGTTACCGATCCACTCTGTTCATTCATTTTAACGGATCATTTTAAGGGTTGATCTAAAAAAGGAGTCATATCGTAGCCGTAAGTAGATCCCATAAAATATTAATGATAGAAATTTTTTTTTTATTATTTCTTATGGTGTGGTCGACTTAGACCTTCAATCTACCTAATTTTTGGGCTCATCAACTGAAACTATATATCAGAATATATGGGCTGCTTAGATAAAACATATATATTCCAATGGGCCCCATGGAGCTCCTTAAGCACCATCAATCTCTAATAAAATCTTGGTGGGGATGTAAGTTTTAGCGACAGATTAAATAGGATTTAGATACGGATTAAAGTTGTAGCATATTAGCTACGGTTTATATCCATAGCCAAAAACATCCAAAGTCTGTAGACTTTGGTCGATTTTTTGGTGTAAGAAAATTGTCAATTAACACCTTCCCACAGCTTGAAATTGTTAGCCATACCCTATTAGTGTTAACTTTCAGGAACCTATACATGAATATGCCATATAGATGCCTGTGTAGGTATAATTATCCTCGTAGATTTCTCACTGCCTTGACAACTTAGCAAGAGCAAAGTAAAAGCTTGGTCATATAATACATGCAAAGTGTTGTAAAACCTTATTGCATTATCTGTGTGGTTCAGACATCTGTCTGTCCATTGTGTGCCTCACCTACATGAGGGGGCCACACAAAATTACAGGCCATTCCAAGACTCAAGTGGGCCCAACAAACTGATTTTAGATGCCTCAGGCATGATTTCACATAATTCTAGACGGTGTAGCCCACCCAATTTTCATATTCGTCTGATGTTTGGGAGATCCCGTATCAAGGAGGGGACCAACTAGATGCACGGTTCAGATGTCCGAGACACATTAAGGTGATGTGTTTGTGTTTGTTTGTGCATATATATAAAGACAACTAAAAGATCATTCTATATACCATTTGCTCCAATCGGACCATCTGCCAAACGAACAAATCTCCTCGTTGTCGCTTCTTTAATCCCAACACCATCACCACCACAAAATCAAACTCAAACCCTAGCCCTTAGAACCATCTGTTGTAGAGCTTCAACCCAGAAGAGAGAGAGAGAGAGAGAGAGAGAGAGAGAGAGAGAGAGAGAGAGAGAGAGAGAATCACAGCCAAACCTTTGCAAGCAATGTCGATTGGTGCATTGACATGAAATCCCCAATTCCAAAATTCCTCAGATCCCCCAAATCTCTAATTTGTAAAATCAAAAAAACCCCAATTCGGGGTCCACATTCAAATCTGTAAGCCCTAAAATCCCTCACGTTCGAGAGATAGAGAGAGAGAGAGAGAGAAATAGAGAGAGAGAGAAATACCTCACGTTCGACAAATAGTCTTCAATCGAGCTTCAGAGAGAGCGAGGGCATGCATGGGCAGGGCATTCGTGGATCAAAGACACACACAAGAAAGGTTAGGGAAATAGACAGACATATAGAAAGAGAGAGCGGGAAGAGAGATCAAGAGGAAGAGAGAGGACTGAGGAGGGACAGATCGAGAGGAAGAGAGAGGAGGGAGAGGGGATTAAGACGAGAAAGAGAGAGGATTAGGGCGAGAGAGAGGAGAGGGGGACATGGATTAGCTACTGACAGGTTGTGTAGTGAGACTTGCTACTGAAGTGACATCACCAAATTATGTGGGGCCCACTATGATGTATGTGTTGTATACACACCGTCCATCCATTTAGAGATATCATTTTAGGGCATGATCCAAAGAATGAGGCAGATCTAAAGCTTTAGTAGACCCCAATATAGAAAATAGTGGGGAGAGTGATTCCCACTGTTGAAACCTTCCTAAGGCCCACCATGATGTTTATTTGACATCCAATCTATTTATTAGGTCATATAGGCCTAGATGAAGGGGAAAAACAAAAATCATCTCGATCCAAAACTTTTATGGCCTCTAAAATGTTTTTAATGGTTGACACTCATTCAACACTGTTTCATGTAATGTAGTCCATTTAAGATTGGGATGTACCTCATTTTTGGTCTCATGCCGTAATATGATCTTTAAAAATAGATGGACGGCATGGATGAAATATATACATCATGGTGGGGCCCATAGAGCATCGACCACCAACCATTGGTTGGTGTGGGGGGAGTAGCCAATTCGTTCTCTTTATTTGTGGTGTGGTCGATTTAATATTTGGATATGATTCATTTTTTGGATAATTCTCTGAAATGATCTCAAAAAATGGATGAACGGTGTGGGTTGATCCCAAATTTTCAGTAAATCTAAAACTCAAGTAGACCATGCCACACGAAACAATGTGGAATAATGATTTCCACCGTTGATACCTTTCTTTGGCCCACAGTAATGTTTATTTGCCATCCAACCTGTTCATAATATCAAAAAGACATGAATGAAGAGAAAACACAAACGTCAGCTTGATCCAATCCGTTTCCCACTATTACCAGCCCGATAGCTAGCGAGATTTCATCCATTCCATTCATCCATTTTTACAGATCATTTTAGGTCTTTACACAAAAAAATGGATGGGATATAAATATAATCTAGACCACACCACAAGAAAAAAATGGTGATTGGATATCCACCATTAAAATCCTTCTAAGGCACACGGTACTATTTATTTGACATCCAATCTGTCCACTCCACAGGAGAGATGTATGAACTGTATCCACATTGTCCATCCATTTTTTCATATCATTTTAGATTATAGTAGATTAAAAAAATGCTTATCTACGTATCAAGTGGACCACACCACAGGAAATGGTGCTAAGGATGGCCACCATTGAAACCTTTTTAAGGTCCACCATATTGTTTATTTGTCATCCAACCTGTTGATATGGTCATATACACATGAATGAAGTGAAAAAGTAAATATCATCTTAATAAAAAACTTCTATGGCCCCCAAGAATTTTTCAATGGTAGGAATTTAATCCCCACTTTATGGTCCATTTGAGCCTTGGATCTTCGTTATTTGTGGGGTCATACTCTAAAATGATACGTATAAATGGATGGGCGGCCCCTTAGTCGCCCATTAGAGCCTCATTCATCTCATCCCCCATCCAACCATTGCATCCCCCATCCAACCATCCATTCGTCTTATACGATCATCCAAACATCCATTATTCCATCTATCCAACCATTCCATCCATCTATATATCCAGTCATCCAAACATCTTTCCATGCATCTATCCATCCAACCATACTATCCATCCATCCAACATCCAATCATCTCGTTCATACATTTGATCATCCCATCAATCATCAAAACATCCATCCATCCATGCCATCTATCCATACAACCACCCCATCCATCCATCCATACATTCATCCAACCATCCCATCCATCCATTCATCCATCTATCCCAACTATCCATCTAACCATCCATCGAACTAACCCATCCATCCATTCATACTATCTAATCATCAAAACATCTACCCATCCATCCATATCATCTATCCATCCAAACGACCACCCATCCATTCCCATCCCAACCATCCATTCCATCCATCCAACCATCCATTCCATCGATCAATCTATCAATATCCATCTAACCATCCCATCCAACCATCTCATCCTACCATCCCATCGATCAATCTATCCATCCATCCATCCAATCATCAGATCCGTCCATCTAACCATCCAAACATCCATCCATCCCATCAATCCATCCCAAACATCTCATTCGTCGATCCATCCATCCCATCTATTCAATATTGATCCATATAACCATCCCATCCAACCATCCCATATATCCATCCTTCTAACTATTCCATCCAACCGTCCAAACATCCATCCATCCCATCCCATCCATCTAACTATTCCATCAAACCGTCCAAACATTTATCCATCCATCCATCATTCAATCAATGATTGGAAGTTGATTTAATGGTCGAAAGCACTTTGTGTTGTACGGTCATTGATTGGGAGGTTGATCTTATGATTGTTGGTGATGTCCAACATTCAATTGTTGATTGGAGACTTAATGAAGTGATGTATGATGATTTTCACAATCCGATAAAGAATTGGAGGTTGATCGGATGGTCAACAACACTTTTTATCATTCAATTGTTAATTGGAGGTCAATCAAGCAATTGTCGATGTGCACCATTCCATCATCAATAGGGAAATTGATAACAAGATTTATGTTGGTTTGTACCGTTCAATCATTAATTGGAGGTTCATCCGATGTTCAACAACACTTCGTGTCATCCAATTGTTGATTAGGAAGTCAATCAAGCAATCATCAGTTATTTGTATTGTTCGATCGTTAATCAGGAACTTAATGAGCCAATATACGTTGGTTTTCACTGTTTAATTGATGAGCACACAGATAGATGAAGGAAAACTATTTATAAGAGTACACAGGCAGATAATTTACGATGTTATTGCAAATACTCTACCCTTTCGCAATAAAACTACATTCGTTGTAAAAAGCTTCAGTTGGTATTTGTCGCAACGAGTTAACCTAGTCGCCGCTAAAATAAACTATTTGTAGCGACTTTTGTGTCGTTGCAAAAAATGATATTTTATGACGACACTCAATTTGTTGCATAAAGTGGACATTAGAGATGACGATTAAAATGCGTGGCAAAACATCTTTCCCGCCATGTAATTTTTTGAAGGAAAATTGGTGGGAAACATTTTAGCGACGATAATTATAGCTTGTCCAAAAAATGTCTAGTATTTGCGATGATTTACAATGTTTTACAAATACTCTAACATTTCGCAATGAAAATACATTCGTCGCAAAAAGTTTCAGTTGGTATTTATCGTAACGAGTTAACTTAGTAGTCGCTAAAATAAACTATTTGTAGTAACTTTTGTGTTGTTGCAAAAACTAATGTTTTGCGACGATACTCAATTCGTCGCATAAAGTGGACATTAGCGATGACGACTGAAATGCGTGATGAAACATCTTTCCCGCAATGTATTTTTTTCGAGAAAAATTGGTGGAAAACATTTTAGCGACGATAATTATAACTCGTCGCAAAAATGTCTACTATTTGCTATGATTTACAATGTTGTTGCAAATACTCTAACATTTCACAATGAAACTACATTCGTCACAAAAAAGGTTCAATTGATATTTATCGCAATGAGTTAACCTAGTCATTGCTAAAACAAACTATTTGTAGCGACTTTTATGTCATTGCAAAAACTAATGTTTTGCGATGACACTTAATTCGTCACATAAAGTGGACATTAGTAATGACGATTGAAATACGTGGCGAAACATATTTCCCGCCATGTGATTTTCTTCGAAAAAATTAGTGGGAAACGTTTTAGCGACGATAATTATAACTCGTCGCAAAAACATTCATTATTTGCGATGATTGACAATATTGTTGCAAATACTCTACCATTTCGCGACGAAACTCATTCGTTGCAAAAATCTTTAGTTGATATTTGTCGTAACGAGTTAACCTAGTCGTTGCTAAAACAAACAATTTACAACAACTTTTGTGTCGTTGCAAAAAATGATGTTTTGTGACGATACTCAATTCGTCGCATAAAGTGGACATTAGCGATGATGATAGAAATGCGTGGGGAAACATCTTTCCCGTCACGTAATTTTTCTTGGAGAAATTGGTGGGAAAAGTTTTAGCGACGATAATTATAGCTTGTCGAAAAAATGTTGATTATTTGCAATAATTTATAATGTTGTTGCAAATACTCTAACATTTGCAATGAAACTACATTCGTCGCAAAAAGTTTCAGTTTGTATTTTTCATAATGAGCTAACTTGGTCGCCGTTAAAACAGACTATTTGTAGTACTTTCGTGTCGTTACAAAAAATAATATTTTACCATGACACTCAATTCATCGCATAAAGTTGACATTAGCGATGATGATTGAAACGCTTCACAAAATGTCCTTCCTGCCATGTAATTTTCCCGGAAGAAATTGGTGGGAAATGTTTTAGTGACGATAATTATAGCTCGTTGCAAAATTGTTGACTATTTGCGATGATTTACAATATTGTTGCAAATACTCTAACATTTCGCAATGAAACTACATTCGTCGTAAAAAGTATAATTCAGTATTTTTTGCAATGAGTTGAACTAATCATTGCAAAAGCTATTATTTACAACAACTTTTGTGTCGTCTTAAAAAACTTTTTTGTTTACGACACCTAATTTGTCACAAAAAGTGGCTATTAGCGACGACTGGTTAAGATCATTGTAAAAATTCATACGAAAACTTTTTGCAATAAGTTTTGCGACGATAATTGAAGCTCGTCGCAAAAAAGTTAACTATTAGCGACGATTTAAACTGTCATCGTAAATAATCTATTTTTTGCAACAACTTGAAATGTCGTTATAAAAAATTGCATTTTCCAATGAAATTAGACTCGTCGCTAATCGTTGCAAAAACTTTAATTTGTTGTAGTGCGTGTCGCGTGCCAATTGTCCTAAGATGTGGGGCCGCTTCCCTCCTCTCTCTTTCTCTCTCTTCCGTGCAAGGAGGAAATGTAGGAGGATCTACTGCTGCTTAAAGAGGTTTCAATGGTACTTGGTAAACTCTGTTGGGCCCACTATAAATGGATGTTGTTTATCCACGACGTTCATCCATTTTTTAAGCGCATTTTAATGGTTGAGACCAAAATTGAATCATTTTCTATGCTCAAGTAGACCGTGGAGCAGGAAACATTGGGAATAATAATTTCCACCATTGAAACATCACAGTGGCCCTTATAGAGGTTTCAATGGTGGATGTCATTATCACCGCTACTTCCTTTGGTGTGGTCCACTGGAGATATGAATCTGCTTAATTTTTTTGGATCATGTAGTAAAATTATCTGAGAAAAGTTATTATCGGCATGGATAAAATCCTTAAATCATGGTGGACCCCACAGGGCCCTACCCAGACGGATTACCGTCTATGCGGGGGTAGGACGCAATCCGCTTTCATTGCATATTGGGTAACTCATTAGGCTTAGCGTGCTGATTAGATTCTGTGACGTTTACCATGATTTATGTATCTTATCCACTCCGTTAATCTATTTTACTATATAATTTCAATGCTTGAGCCCAAAAATGAATCATATATAAAGTTCAAATGGACCACACCACGAAAATAGTGTGAATTGAATGTCTACCGTTAAAAAATTCTTAGGGCCACAAAAGTTTTGGATCAAGCTTATATCCATGTTTTCCCTTCATCCATGTCGATCATCGTGATATCATGAACAGGTTGGATGACAAATAAAAATCACTGTACGACCTAGAAAGTTTTCAACGGGGGAAATCATTACTCCTACTGTTTCCTGTAGTATGATCCACTTGATCTTTGGATATGCTTAAATTTTGAGCTGAACGCCTTAAATTAGTTGTAAAAACTAATGGATGGCATGGATAGACCACATACATTCAACGTGGGTCCAACTAAGTTTACTCTGTACAATAAAACCGTACTGAGTAACTCGTATGCAATCCAATTTCTGCTAGGAATAGAGAAGCCGTAGATCCTTCTATGTTTCTCCTTGCATGGAAGAGAGAGAGAGTTTGTTTTGGCGTTTGGAGGAGGGAAGTGGGCCCACATCTTAGAGCCAATAAACTCGTGACATGTCAACTCAGTGCCCCTTATCGTACCGAGTTACTTAGTACACAATCTAATGGTGGATCATTTTAGGGTATGATTGAAAAACTGAGGCATATTAGAGGCTTTTGTCAACAACATTATGACAATTGTTCCACCGTTGAAACCTTCTCAGGCCTACCATGATGTTTATTTGCCATCCAGCCTGGTCATAAATATTGGAAGGAAAACACAAATGTCGGGTTGATCCAACACTTCTCAACTCAAACTGTAAAATGATCTAATAAAATGGATAGACAACGTGGATAAAATATGAGTTGGATGATGCGCCTACTTAATTGGTTGGATGTCATCTACTGGGTGAACTATTAACTCATGGTCCTATGGGTTGCACTTGAGACCTTCTCTTTTGGAATAGGTTACATAAATTTCATAAGGATTTGGTGTTGTAATACCGAATATGCTCTTTATCCTAATAAATATCTTTTATTATTATATTTCACTACAAGAAAACCGTCTTTTGCCAGTGGTCAAAACTACCTGTAAAGATCATGAAAACCATTGGTAAAACGTTTACCGTAGCTATTAAAACTCGCCAAAGAAAAGCTCACAAAAAGGTACCGATGGTCTATGTATTTTGCCGGTAGTTGTCTTTGGCCGTCGCTAAAGTAACATTTCTTTGGTGAAAATCCCGATAAACGCCAGTAAATGTTTACTAAAATGCTAATATATTTGAAGGCTAATGTTTGTATTTGATTGAAAACTTTTTTTTAATACATATTTTATACCTGTAATTTGAATGTCATGCATACATAACAGTGGCCCCACACATAGGGCTATAGGTTAAGCTTAATCTTGAAAGCTTTGTAGTGGATTGTGGGGCCCAAGGTCTGATAATCAAGATTTAGATTGTGTGAATGTGGGGCCTAAGGTCTGATAATTAAGATTCAAATTGTGTGAATGTGGGGCCAAGGTCTGATGATCTTATGTTATGGCTTAAGAACACAAAAGAAAAATACATTAGTGGTGAAAACTCAAGAGAGAGAAGCCAAATATCAAAGGGTGATTCATCTACAGTGATCCCAACGTATCCCTAAAAATAGAACACATTAAGATGCACTCTGAAATAGCATAATACCAAATGCATATGCATTTCATTAGTTCTATGAGTAGGCCAATCTCGATTTAAGCACTTGATCAGGCCTAAGAAATAAAAAGGCCAGCCGGGGCCTATATTGTACCACTACTGAGAAATGGCCTTATTCCATTCCACAGCCGTTCATGTGGCGTAATGCATGGGTTAAATCACTTACAAGAACACGTTAAATAAAAATAATAATAATAACTTCACCAAGGCCAGACCCCATCCACCACATTGGCATTGCAACACCCACACATCACTTACACCATTGCATTGCCGCAGAGGCAAGAACCACCACCTGGTTATACCAACGCTTTATCCAACTTCACCATGGTTTTTATGGCCGTCAAGCATATGTTTATCCACAAAAAATCATCATAGATATCAGAAAGCAAATCAACAAGAAAACCAACCAAAAATTAATGTCAAAAAGTTCAAAATGCAACAGTAAAAAAACATAGTTTTAAGACTCAAATGAGCCTAAAAAATCATGGTCCAGTTTTCCATGACCACCTGAAATCCATTAAGATTTTCCAGTGGATATTAACAAATTAAGGGATTGGAAATAATAGAAATGACATACAAGTAACCAAAATTGAACTGTTCGAAATCATGAGGCCAACAATCCAAAGCTTTGGCTAGTGTGCATTAGTCTGTTGCATTCGAAACATTGCCATTTTTTCCATTTTAATACCCATTGGATTCAAACCATAAGTTGTGCCACTATTAGTTCAAGAGCAATCAAAGGTGTTTTGTGGGCTTCTGTTGATGAAAGGAACATTCTCCAGTACACATGTTAAAGTGTATAACGTCGACGGAGATATTTCCGATTCATTCCTGTCCAAAGATGTCACGAGATTTTATGTGGTATCGTTCAACCCAACAACTACATCATTGTATCTTTTTGTGTTAGCAGTCCACAAGCGTCTACGATTCAGAGGTTAGGATTCTTTGATGAACCTGATGGCATCTTTACAATGGCATGATACTCTACTTCTAGAATTCCAAGATGCTTGTTGTCAATGTCCATGAGCTTCATCTCAAAATTAGCAATCTTATCTTGACCTTAAAAAATGACAAAACCCATATCAGTGATAAAACTCTGGGGAAAATGCAGGATTTCAATTATCCTTTCTTGGTAGGGTAGTAAAAAGGAGTTTACAAATAAACCAGAATGAATAAAGTAGATTACATATAAAATAAAAAAAATAAAATGAATAGAAGAAATTTTCTAAAAGACCTAATTTATCCATCCATTTCTTCTCTTCTCAACAATACATTGAAATGTCGGTGAAGATTGCACTAGTTGAAGAAGAGCCAATATGTCCTAGAGGGGGGATGAATAGGACTTTTAAAAGTTTTTATGATTTATTTAAAATCCTATTACACTAATCCTAACAATAGGCACATATTAGGATTACTCAAAAATAACTCTATTGGCTTCCAAGCCTTGTAGAGGATCCAATCACAAACTGTTTAAAAAGTAAACAATATGCAAACTAGTTTATGATGGATATGACTATGTAAGTGTGTGAGGTGTGATCTCAGATATTCAGATGTGCACATATTAAAGTAAATCACACAATCAAAAGAATAACAATCTCAAACACAATCATTTTTATAGTGGTTCGATGACTTGTCTACTCCACTCCCGGTAACTGTACTCAACCCTTAAGTGTACCAGATTTCACTAAAGAGGTTTCACAGTGGTTCACCTCAAACCTAAGGTTTTAAATCAGGTTCACCTTCAACCTTTACAACCTACACTGAGGCTGACTATTTATACTCTCATGAGCAAGGGTCAACACAATGCACCCACTTTTAGGCACACTGGCCAAGGATCTTCCATAAAACCCTATTGGATGTTTCTACACAGTTCACCTCAAACCCGAGGTTTCATAGCGGTTGACCTCAAACCTAAGGTTTTACTGGTTCGCCTTCAACCAGATGTTTATGCTCTCCACAGAGCAAGGGTCCACACAACGCACCCACCATGTACACTCCCGCCAGAGGCCTCCTTTTAGACTTCAAAGGGTGAGAACCACTTAAGACCCAATCCTACAAAGGAATGATCTCAAGTATCCTCTTGGACTCTAGATACTTACAAATAAGTTGATGAGTCCCGATAAGCACAATGCCAAGGATCTCCTCTTCTTTATTGATGAAGAGTCTTCTGCTCTCTTGATCCACAACACAAAATAATGTACCAATGCTCGGCTTCGGGTTGGGTCAAGGTCAAGATGGAATCCTACTCTCAAAGTGTTTTCCTATCAGGAAGATAGAGGGATTCTAATCTTTTAGGCATTCAAGGCATCCTAGCTTAATGATTTGCCATTAAGGTAGTAGCTGAAGTATCCTTGAATGTGAAAGTTCATTCCCTAATCTACTCAATTGAATATCAATGGTGAGGGTGGATTGGAGGATGAACTTCCTTAAGAGAAAGGGCTTTGGGTATATGATCTAAGGTTAAACACTCAAAAGCTCTCTCTACTTTCTCTCCCAACAACAATAGACAAGTCCTCTATATATATGCAAAAGGTTCCAATGGAAATAAAACGATCACATTTATGACTGAGTTTGATATCATCGAGCGGGTTCGATATCATCGAGCGTATACTCTTGATAACATTGATGGTCTGCTCAATGACTCAAACTCAAAGTCATACGCTTTTGAAATCTTTTGCCAGCTGGTCGATGAATCGAAATAACCGTTGATGTCATCGAATTTCAAACTTCAATTCCATCAATGATAGGTTCGATCTATTGACACTTGAAAAATGAGAGAGAGTTGACTTGAAATATTTTAGGTTTTTAGGATATGATCGAGGGTCAGCCGATGTCATCGGAATTTGCATATCGTTGTTATTGAAGGCAGTGTCGATGGGATCGATAAATCCTATAGATTTACGAATAAGCTCGCTAGACAGATTGTATCCAGATTCTATCCAATAGACTCGGCCTCGATATCATCGACATATGGATATCGATTTCCTTGAATGGCCCCCGATCAAAGTAAAAACCAACCTGAAATATTTGCTGAAGACATGCGCGCCTACAGTCGATATCATCGATGGACTTCCGATCTTTTCGATATTTGATTTCAGATCATATCGGAAGGCACATAGATATATCGAAGGAATTTGAAATTTTCTTTAAAAAACAGGGACGCCGAAAACCTGCCTGTTGATCTTATCGAGCCACTATCGATGGACTCAAAATTCAAGTATCGATGATATTGATATGTGGATTGATACATCATAAATCAGTCTAGATATACATGTGGTTGCTGGACATTTTTGTCCTCTTTTCGATGACATCGTTTAGGCATCAAGGACATTAATAGAGCAGGTCGATCATATCAAAGGTGTTTCGATAAGATCGACAAGGCAAGAAAAACTTAGAGATTTTTCTGTTTTGAAAAAAGTTTTCTCACCTTAAAACCCTATGATTTTCTAACTTGTTTTTAAGGGTTTTATTTACCTGGTGTTTTGGGACGTGGGATGTGAGGCTTTAAATTTACCTGTGGCGAGCTTGCACACATTCGGTTGAGGCAGACGCTTGAATTAATCTTCCTATCAGGCTCTGTAGACAATCTGACACAATACTCACGTAACTTGACAAACCAGGGCACTTTTAATCTCCCCCTTTGTCAATTACATGACAAAATCTCAAAACACCCTAGAACATTCTAGACAAACACATCTTAAATTGTGTGTATATGTTTTTACACAATTTTACAATTTCTATCCCATGTACACAACCAGTAGCTGCTCCCACTGACTGTAAACTCCCCCTTTCTTGTTGCAGCTGCTCCCCCCTAAACACCTACACAGCCATTCAAATAAATACACAATTTTCCGTTCGAGGTGTTTGCAAAATGTTCTCCCCCTTTTTGTCAGTCATTGACAAAGATATTTCAGGTGATATTGACTGAAGATTGAATTTCTTGGGAGAACCATCCAGCTAGAAGCAGATCAATTGATGTATAATAATGAACTCAATTTAAGCATATATCAATTTAAGAATCTATGGATGCATTTTAGACAAGATAGAGCAGTGATATAGCAGTTACAATATTCATTAGGGACATCACATACAATCCTCAGTAGAAATATAATAAACCAGGGGAGAAAAAAAAAACTTAATCATGGCATTAAAAATAAGAATCATACTTAGCCATTACTAAAATGAAACCAAGATATCCAACTATCTAAAATAAACTGCCCAAGATTGGCAGCAAATTAATAGTTATCCCAGCGAAAACACCAAGCCCACGCACAGGTACCAAAAAAATAGTGATATAGAACTAGCATAATCAGCTTCTACCGACTCAGAGAATCACCACGTGTGAGTAAATTAACTACTTGCTGATTTGTTTGCTGGAGAGAATCGACTTTTTCCTCAATCACGGTGAGATGTCTCTCACAATTGTGAAGTCGCTCCTCCATGCTCGCCATACCGTTCAGTAGGTCACGTTTAAGGTGATGAGTTTAGCGATTTGTGATAGACTCTAGACTTAACAGTGGCGTTTGGTTGGATCCCCATGGATATGACGGATCAGCATATGGAGCAGCCGACTGCAAGGGGGTACTGTTCTCGGGAAGAGCTGAAGGAAGACACAGTTGTTGAGCCACCTGAGCCAAATCACTATCAAACCACCTCTATAGATAGACTGTATCAGATGAGGCAGGAATACCAACATGATGGGCTAATTTACAGATGAGTACAGGAAAAGCTAATGTATCCTGATGATTGCCTTGAATGATCCGAATTAGCTGCTTAAGAAGAAGTGTTGGGAGGCACACCTGAACTTCTTGATACACATCATATAGCACATTTAACATAAAGGAAGACAGATGATTGCCATTCGCATCACAAGGATAGACATTGGACCCAAAAATGTCATGAAGGATTTTAAAAGTGGGTCCAAGATGATTAATATGAAGGGAATTATCATCGTTCCGAGAAATAGTAGTTCCTTAGCATAGTGCACGAGTTATCTCTCCGCAGACACCCAGACCATTTAGATTTCGGCTGAAGACTGGAATGTGAGTGACCTCGAGGTCCAGAAGATTACTCAAATTGATGGGAGTGATGTGCTTGGAGTAATGCAATAATTCGACTTGAATACAAGGTGGATCGTCACGAATAATATGACTTTTACTGAGGAAGTCATGGACTACCCCTCTTTGATAAGTACCACCAAGGTTTAGAATATTTTGGCATCCTATTACTTCTAGAAGAAGTTCCACACCAAAAGACTCAATGACACTGTTAAGAACTAGACGTTCAACAACAGTGGCTGGATGTCTCACCGATGGAATGAGTTGATGCATACTGGGTTGCTTCACTTTTCCTTTCGAAGACTAAGAAGGAGACTTACCTTTCCCTTTATTCATGATTTTTCAGTGTAAGAGATAGGCAAATGTAAGAGTAGAAAATACCCAACCAAAAGTGAGGTTAGACTCTGGAGTGGAAGAAATGGAAAGACAATACCCGTTTCTTTTGAAGCTTCTAGGATCCACCGATGGTTTTCTGGCTGAGGATTCAAGTAGAGAGCAAAACAAAAAATTTCCAGAAAAATAAGATTTTCTTGCTCGACCGCCTTTTATCAGTCGAGAGTCTTCAATTTTATCGAACTGACTTTCGATTATATCGATGATCTTCATCCGATGTTATCGACAATTGCTTCGATAGTAGTCCCGATCATGTGACTTTCCACATTCTGAAGAGATGTCGATGATATCGACTCATGATCGATTAATCAGGAATGACATATCAATAGACATATCGAAGAGGAATATTTTTCTTTTTCAACATACAGACGACCCTTCAAGTATACTTTTAGTATTTCTATGACTTAATAGCATACTCAGCAAAATTATGTATAATGACTGTACACATAAAAAATTATAAACATTTGAATGTTTATATACAAAAGATTGAGGTGAGGAACCTGAAATATATCATTTGACGCTCAACAAAATTACATCATATCAGCAAATATTTAGATCTAGATGCATGATCTGAACTTGTCCTTTTATGCTCAGAACTTCTAGGCATCAGTTCTCTCTATACCTCTGATAGTGTAGCAGTGATTGCTTGTGCGAAGACCCTTCGTTACTGATTTTCCTGATTGGTCTAGGATTTCGCACTCTTGTTTGTTAAATTTAACCACATGCCCATTATCACAGATTTGAGATATGCTTAGGAGATTATGTCTCTGACTTTTTATGCAGAGAGCATTCTCATTTTTAAGCAACTGAATTCCTTTTATGATTCACTGTCCAATTACTTTAGAAGTGGTTCCATCTCCATAGGTGACCATCCCATTATGAAGATTCTTATAGTTTGAAAAAGAGACATGTCACCGGTTACATGTCTTGAGTAACCATTGTCAAGGTACCACTTAGTATTATTGCCTGTTAAGTGATTTGAGTGAGTAGTAAGACAATTCTTCTTTTCTTTAATTATCCACTTTGTGACAGGGTTCTTACTTGTAGTAGATTTAATTTTCTTATCTGATTCAACTACTTGAATAGTCTTTGTGTTGCTACGAGAGGCATTAGATTTTTCAAATATTTGTATTCCATACCTAGTTTTGGCTCAACTTTCTCATATCCTAAGTCATTTTTGTTATTTCCAGTTTTTCCCATACCTAAAAGTTTTTCTAACTTCTCATGACTATGAAAAAACTTACAGTTTTGCTTCTCAATTCTTTTGGACTCTTCTAGATTAAACAGGAGTGTATGATTTTTATTTTGAAAGAGCATATTTTTGTCTTTTAATTGCTCAACCTATTTGTTTAGTTTTTCAGTTTCGGATTTAAGGAAGGTGTTAATTCTTTCAAGTCTATCATTATCTGAGTGATGTTGGTGTCAATCATAGATCAGATGTGTATTGATTTCTACAGTTGTGTCCAAATCTTTTTGTAGCAATTCCTTTTTGTTCTTAGATATACCATGTCTTTTAAGGATATTTATGCTATGGATGTAGAGTTGATTATAAGCATCTTGTAGTTTATCCTCTTCTTCTTCTTCTTCTTCTTCAGTTTCCTCATTATCAGATAGAAATGATTCAGTGGCTTACTGTTCTTTCTCATTCTTAGATTCAATGGGAATGATTGAAGCAGTGGAGACCATGAGTATTTTCAATGATTTCTGATCTCCATCGCTTTCTGAGTCACTAGATTCTGAATTTGGCTCCTCAGTATCATCCCACGTGGTAGCCATCGCCTTGCCCTTAGTTTTTCTGTTTGGGTATTCGGTTGATAGGTGTCCATACTCCTAACAGGCATAACATTATGGTTCTTTGGTTCTTTTACCAAATTTACCTGTAGAAAGTTTGTTGTTCACTTTTCTTCATCTGGAAGGCCGCCCACGATTTTTCTGAAAGAACTTTCTGAATCGTTGTGCTAGCAAAGCCACTTCCTCATCTTCATCCTCTTTTTCACTTTCACTATCCTCTTTTAATGTTTTCTTTGAAGTTTTTAGGACAGTTGTTTGGATTTAGTAATTTGTTTGAAGTGTAGTTCGAAAGTTTGTAGGGAACCTGCTAGTTCTTCTACTTTCATCTCATCTATGTTCCTACACTCCTCAATTGTTGTTACTTTGGGATTAAATCGTTCCGGTAGGGATCTTAGGATTTTCCTACAAATTTTTGGTATTGGAACCTTTTCTCCCAATCCACCCATGGGGTTACATATGATATTCAACTTTGTGAAAAACTCCATAAATGTCTCATGCTCTTCCATTCTGAGACTTTCGAACTGTGAAGTCAGGAGTTGAAGTTTAGACCTCTTCACAGTGCTTGTGCCTTCATGGTTTGTTTCCAATAAATCTCATGCTTCCTTAGATGTCCCACACATACTTATTTTATTGAATATATCCTGGGACACGGCACATTAGATGGCGTTCATAGCTTTAGCTTCAACAATCTGTTTTTCTTTGTCAAACGCCGTCCACTTTTCGTTGGATTTGGGTTTTGTGATGGTTGTGCCACTATCAAGTACAATTTATTCAGTTGGTGACACGTATCCACTTTCAACTATATCCCAAACATCATGATCCAAAGATCTCAGAAAGTAGTGCATCCTAGCCTTTCAGTATGCATAATTTGAGCCATCAAATACTGGAGGTCTAGTGACTGATGATCCATCTCCTTTGGCCATATTCCCAACTTCAGTCAAGATCACTCTCTAGGCAGTGAAGCCCTTAAAGAGAGACCCGCTTTGATACCAATTGAAATGTTGGTGAAGACCGCACTAGTTGAAGAAGAAATATGTCAATATGTCCTAGAGGGGGGTGAATAGGACTTTAAATTTTTTTTATGATTTATTTAAAATCCTATTACACTAATCTTAACAATAGGTACATATTAAAATTACTAAGAAATAACTCTACTGGCTTCCAAGCCCGGTAGAGGATCCAATCACAAACTGTTTAAGAAGTAAACAATACGTAAACTAGTTTATGATGGATATGACTATGCAAGTGTGTGATGTGTGTTCTCAGATATTCAGATGTGCACATATTAAAGTAAATCACACAATCAAAAGAATAGCAATCTCAAACATAGTCATTTTAATAGTGGTTCGATAACTTGTTTACTCCACTCCCAGTAACCGCACTCAACCTTTGAGTGTACCGGATTTCACTAAGGAGGTTTCATAGTGGTTCACCTCAAACCTAAGGTTTTAAATCAGGTTCACCTTCAACCTTTACAACCTACACTGAGGCTGACTATTTATGATCTCACGAGCAAGGGTCAACACAACACACCCACTTTTAGGCACACTGGCTAAGGATCTTCCATAAGACCCTACTAGAGGTTTCTACATAGTTCACCTCAAACCCGAGGTTTCACAGCGGTTGACCTCAAACCTAAGGTTTTGCTGGTTCATCTTCAACCAGATGTTTATGCTCTCTATAGAGCAAGGATCAACACAATGCACCCACCACGTACACTCCCACCGGAGGCGTCCTTGAGGACTTCAAAGGGTGAGAACCACTTAAGACCCAATCCTACAAAGGAATGATCACAAGTGTCCTTTTGGACTCTAGATACTTACAAATAACTTGATGAGTTCTGATAAGCAAAATGCCGAAGATCTCCTCCTCTTTGTTGACGAAGAGTCTTCTGCTCCCTTGATCCACAATATAAAATAATGTACCAATGATCGACTTCGGGTTGTGATCAGGGTCAAATATTACATATTAGACCCCGATTATTGCCCTATTTTATATACATGATAAGGCCTAATATCGGATTTTAATTATATTTTTGTTACAGGAGGAAATTAGGAGCGTGTATTGAAAATTAATGTTAAAAGCGTGGAATTGACGTTTCGAAGTCACCAGAGCACGGGATGGACTCCAGAGAACCAATAGTGACGATTTTACACGCTTGGGATAGGAGGAAAGCAAGCCAAAGGGGCCCGAAAAGGGTCCAGAATGCAAGATCACATCGTTCTCGCCATCCGATCAGTTCGAAACTTCATACATGTGATGGGGGCCATAAATTAACCGTACATATCAAATTTCAGCCCTTGCAGATCTTGGGAAGTGGTCCAACGGACAGATCAGCCCGTTAATCTACAATTTGGGACCCGCCTGATATTTGGAACTGCCTCAAATTTGGTCCTGAAGGTGGAAATAATATGAGAAAGAGGATGGACGGTGCATATTTTTCCTAAACATCACGGCAGGCCCTGTGCATGAGAAGTGTGCACGCTGCATGTGTGCGCCGGCCGTGCACCGCACCTAGCCGACGGTCAGCGCGGGCGCTGACCCGCGCCCGTCTTCAAAATCCGGAAAACGCAAACTGCGTCTCCGCGGCCCGATCATTGGTCGATGCTGTGGACCCCACCTAGTGTCCCAATGGACGATCCAAGCCGTCCATCTGCTTCCTGGGTCCACGATAACCACTACCTAGCTGACAAAATCGGAAGAAACGAAGTTTTTTTGGGATCTCAACCTTTCAAATACAAACGAACGGTCGGACAGAAAGTCAGGCGGACCTCATCAACAAAAGGCGAAACTCTGCATTCCCGACCGGTTTTCCATTCTCCACGCAATGGACGGAGTGGATTTTCCATGTGATCAACGGAATGGACCTCACCATTGTCAGCGGACGGAGATTCGCGTCCGCGTAACCCGGCCGCTGGCCATTTTTTTGAAGGACGGGGGCCCCGCTCGTCACCCAGACGGCCAATCCGATCCGTCCATCGCGTGAGGGCCACGAGAACTACAAAACCATGCTTGAGATTCCACTCCCATGCGTACACACGTGTGCGTGAGAGGCCACAAAGGGCTACCCTGCGACGTTCAAATCCGATCTTTTGAGATTTCTTCGTGGCCACGTTAATGGACCTTCAAAACCACCCATTCTTGACCGAAATTTCATCCCGAATCCAATGGACTTTGGATTTTCCCGAGAAAATACCTCTCTGTGGGGCCCACCGATTACTGGTTGCAAAAATCAGTACTCGAGTCCTTCTACGACTCTCCACCGATTCCAAATCATCCACTACGTGGGAGAGGTGTTCGAACTGTGGGAATTCAAGATCCAGAGCCAGGGAGAGAAGAAAGAGAAGAAAGAGAAGGAGGAAGAGAGAGAGATTGATCGGTTTGACGTTTTATTTAATATTTTTTTATGGATTTCATGGGTCACTAATCTCTCAGCTAGGGCTGAGATGAAGCCCCTAATTTGATTAGCTCTTGTATTGGTTGATTTACTTTGAATATTAATTAATTTGTTTCTTCCTCTAAGTGGGCTTTATGGGTTTAATTTCTATGCTTCTCCATCTATGAACTTGACCAAAGTATATATATGGATGTTGTTTGGATGCTTATTACAGGTGCTTGGGTCTGATCAAGAACAGGTTTCCTATAGAGGAAGAAACAGGGTGCTTTAATGAATGTACATTCCATGTACCCGACCAAGGACATGGGATTTGTTATTCATGGCATTGCTTAAAGGAATTAGACATTCTATATGCCCGATTAAGGACACAGATTATGCTTTCTCTATTTAAGTGGTATCAATCTAGATCAAGGTGAATCAACAAACAAAACAAGGGTTAGGATAATTAGGGGTGGATTTGAAAGTCCTAGTGCTCTCTCTCTGATTGAATTTTCTTCCCTGTTCTTAATTGTTTTTTTTCTAGAATTGTGCTTAGTAGTTTATTCCTTGTTTTTGTTGGATTAGTTAAGGAGAGTCATAGATTTGAATTGTGACGACCAGTCCTCGTGGGATTCGACCTCGATCTTACCGAGTTTATTACTACATCACAACCCTATACTTGGGGAGTGAACAGGTTGGGTCAAGGTCAAGATGGAATCATACTCTCAAAGTGTTTTCCTATCAAGAAGATAGAGGGATTCCAATCTTCTAAGCATTCAAGGCATCCCAGCTTAATGATTTGCCATTAAGGTAGTAGCTGGAGGATCCTTGAATGCGAAAGTTCATTCCCCAATCCACTCAATTGAATATCAATGGTGAGGGTGGATTGGAGGATGAACTTCCTTGAGAGAAAGGGCTTTGGGTATATGATCTAAGGTTAAACACTCAAAAGCTCTCTCTACTTTCTCTACCAGCAACAATAGACAAGTCTTCTATATATAGGCAAAAGGTTCCAATAGATATAAAACGGTCACATTTATGACTGAGTTCGATATCATCGAGCGTATATGCTCGATAGCATTGATGGTCTGCTCAATGACTCGAACTCAAAGTTATACGCTTTTGAAACCTTTTACCAGCTGGTCAATGAATCGAAACAACTATTGATGTCATCGAATTTCGAACTCCGATTCCATCGATGATAGGTTTGATCTATTGACACTTGAAAAATGAGAGAGACTTGACTTGAAATATTTCAGGTTTTTAGGATATGATTGAGGGTCAACTGATGTCATAGGAATTTGCATATCGATACTATCGAAGGCAGTGTTGATGAGATCGATAAATCCTATAGATTTACTAATAAGCTCGCTGGACAGATTGTGTCCAGATTCGATCCAATCGACTCGGGCTCGATATCATCGACATATGGATATTGATTTCCTCGAATGGCCCCCGATCAAAGTAAAAACCAACCTGAAATAGTTGCTGGAAGACATGCGCGCCCATGGTCGATATTATTGATGGACTTCCGATCTTATCGATATTTGATTTTAGATCATATCGGAAGGCACATCGATATATCGAAGGAATTTGAAATTTTCTTTAAAAAAATAGGGGTACTAGAAACCTGCCTATCGATCTTATCGAGCCACTATTGATGAACTCGAAATTCAAGTATCGATGATATCGATATGTGGATCGATACATCGATAAATCAGTCCAGATATACATGTAGTTGCTGGACATTTTTGTCCTCTTTTCGATGGCATCGTTTATCCATCGAGGACATCGATAGAGCAGGTCGATCATATCGAAGGTCTTTCGATAAGATCGACAAGGCAAGAAAAACTTAGAGATTTTCCTATTTTGAAAAAAGTTTTCTCACTTTAAAACCCTATGATTTTCTAACTTGTTTTAAAGGTTTTATTCACCTGGTGTTTTGGGACATGGGATGTGAGGCTTTAGATTTACCTGTGGCGAGCTTGCACACATCCGGTTGAGGCTGACGCTTGAATTGATCTTCCTATCAGGCTCTGTAGACAATCTGACACAACACTCACGTAACTTGACAAACCAATGCACTTTCATACATCAGTCAGCATTTTCACTTGTTTCAGAATCCCATATAGTGGGACCATTTATAGCAATCAAGATTATTGATACAATGGACCCCACTGTAGAGGATGAAATAGACTAAACATCATTCACCAGACTTACATCCACCCATGCATTTTTCTGTAATGTTTAAAAAGGAATATACAAACATTGGAAGTTTGCTCTACTGTGTCAAGGAAGTTTTATCCAAAAACCTCCCCCATCATAAAATTGAGGAAAGAAGTAAAAATAGAAAAATGAAAATATAATGTGAAATATGAATTTAGGGATTGTTTGAGAAGGCATATGAGGCAGGGAATTGTTAAATTCATGACTTCCATAAATCCACATTACCATAAATTCATAGATTTATAGACAATTCAAGAAAGGAATACAAAGATGGTCCACATTCAACTGAAAAATGTCCAAAGATTAGTCTTTAGGGACTTCCACTCTGGGAAATGTTTGGGGCATAGTCCATCCATAGTGGGAATGTGGATTACTGTACCATGGGTCCAAGTTGACAAAATTGAAAACTTATGTATATTGCGAAAAGGCATATCAAACAATTCCTTAAATTTGAAAATACTGATCAGAGCTTTTCTGAATCAGAAAGGTAAAAATCAAAATTCAAACATAAGTTCAAAATCCTTACATTTTCTCGAATACTTTTGTTGTTTGAAGATCACTTTTCCATTGTGAAGGCAAAATCTGATCAGTTTGTATTTTGTAATGGTATGAACCAAGTTACAAATCAAGGGTCCTCTCATCCATTTGTAATACCCAAAATATTCCTAATGCAACCCATATGATTGGTCACATGAGGAATTTGTAGCACTAGCATCCACTGTGAAACACATTAAAAACTCAACCTATCTGAATAATGAATTATCCAAAATAATAAGCAACAAAAAGAAAAACTACCAATCAGTAAATACATACCTGGGCCACCATGATGTATGGGTTTTATCCACAGCCCATCCATTTTGCCATATCGTTTTAGGCTGCAAGCCCAAAAATGAGGCAAATCCAAGGGTCAAGTAGACCACACCACAGGAAGAAGCAGTGATAATGAGACCCACCATTGAAACCTTCCCAGGGCCCACCATGATGGTTAATTGCCATCTAACCTATTCATACGGTCACATAGACCTGGACGAAGGGAAAACATAAATATCAGCTTAATCCAAAACTTCTGTGGCCCCCAAAAAGTTTTCAATAATAGGTGTTTAACCCCACCGTGTGATCCACTTGAGCCTTGGAACCGTCCATTTTTGGGCTTGTACCCTAAAATGATATGGCAAAAATGGATGGATGGTGTGGATAAAACCCATACATCACGGTGGCCTCAAAGCCCTGTCCATTCTTAGAGAAGGAATGACAAGGGTAGTACCCAATCTGCGTCCCAAAAAATCACGACAGTTGAGATAATCCCAGTAATCCAAACAACTATCTGTCAACAGATGGACTGATGGTACAAAAGGTAAGCAATGGCAAAGTAACAGTCCACATTTAAGGAGCGAGTAACTCAACAATCTGCAATAAACATGCCAAAATTCCATGATCAACTGATCAATGGTTTTGGCAAGTGCCTGACTACTGCATGGAGGACATTTAACCAATGTGGCTTATGAGGCTCCTTGCCAGTAGACACATTTACCACAACTATCTTAAAACAGGCCTTGAATTTTTATTTTATTTTTTGAAAGATGACGAATTTATTAAAAGGAAAAGGAAAGGAAAACTAAAAAAGTCTGCCAAGAAGGCAGACTCCAATTACATTCCTAAAAAGAAAAAATCACAAGCATTAAGGCTGTCGACATTTGAAGCTCATTCGATCATCAACCGCTTCACCTTAGACGCAACCTCTCCTACAAAATTAGAAGAATTCTTGAAAACTCTATTGTTTCTTTCGCCCCAAACTGACCACCAGACTGCTAGGATTACCATCCTCCACATTACTGTTTTTGCCTTCCCTAGATGGACCCCATGTCACGCCTGAATGAATAGCTGAACCTCACTCAGGGCGCACCAGCACATGTCGAACTACAATAGAAAATCATCCCAAATGGACCGGGTAAAAGGGCAGTGCAGAAGCAAATGATCAACTGTCTCTTCTCTGCTTACATACAACGTAAGCAAATATTGGGGATAACCATCCCTTTCCTCCTTAGATTGTCCACTATTTGAAGCCCATGTCGAAACAGGCCTTGAATAGTGAGATGAAAAGCCAATTCAAAATATTTACTATGCATGGGGTCAACATGTGGAGAGATCACAGTCATATAAAAAACCTTGCACCTCTTAGCTTGGCCTAGGCTTGAATGAAAGATGTAGAATCTGGGCATGCTCTTTATATGGGGCCTAAATTCAGCCCTAGGTGGACGCACAAGCCTAAAAATCAAGGCCAAACATGGGACATGGCAAGCTAGGCCTGGGAGCGAGGTGGACCACCTGGGCTGCTGCCGATGGCCATCCCCATTTAAGAGGTGAGGTCTAAAATGGGCTCGGTAGGAAAGAGAAGTTACATATTTATTTCTCTTTTTAAAGAGATGTCCAGAGAAATAGCTGGCCATGAATCCTATGAACTTGAGTTCTTTAAAACTAGTAGAATTCGAATTGCCTTAAAATTTTCAAGGGATGAGCGCAAACTGCTGTCTGACCTATCGTGTCATATCTGTTCGTCCTATTTGAGTTCATTTATTCTTTCGAGAATCTCCACTATAATCATCAATCAGTTTGCTAACATCCTTCCAGAACAGACCTTCCACCAGAATCCCATCACGAGTAAACCTGCAAATCAAAGAAACATTCAAATTCTACTAATTGGATCTATGAGTGCCAATGATTTATGCTCTCTTGCATAAATTCATCCATACTCATGGATCGTGATCAAATTGTTCCACTCATTCTAAGTCGAATTCTTGTATAAAATGGGATAACAATCCATGCAACATAAAAGAGGCATTAAACAATGCTCAGCTTGAGAAAATCTGTGGCATGCTTAGGTTTTGTTTGTACAAGTGACCAATGAACCCATTATTCAAAACCATGGGCAACTAGTGATTGATAGCCCATATACTGATTGTCTTCCATATGGGGAAATCCCATATTAGTGGTCCATATGCCAAATATGGGGAAATCTTATAACTTTTTGTGGTATTGATAGCCCATATATTGAGTATCTCCCATACGGGAAAATCCCATATTGTTGGTTCATATGCCAAATATGGGGAAATCTAACCTTTTGCGGTATTGATAGCCTATATATTATCTCCCATATAGGGAAATGCCATATCAGTTGGCCATACGCCAAATATGGGGAAATCCTATAACCTTTAGTGGTTGCTAATAGGCAGATAGTAAAAAAAAAAAAAAAAAAATACACACACAAAAATACAACAGAACAATGGCAGAAGATTCAATAGTCATGACCAATTTGGGAGAATTTTTGGTGCACGTGGAATTCACAATACAACCCATAATATCAACAGTTGAAATCATTGGACTGTGATCACCACTTGTACAATCTTTTTTCTTTTCTGATGTGCATCCCCACTTGTACAAACTGAAAACCCAAGCATACAATAGATACACCTCATGCGTAGTACAATAGTTCCATGCCAAAACGAGGATTTTGGGATTCCATCCCTCGAAGGAGAAATTTGAAAATATATTAAATGAACTAACCACTTGGTGACACTGTTTGTGAAATGGACTGCTTTGTTGGCAGAAACAGATTTTGAATCTACACTGGCGACAGACAATGTATACAAGTTAGAGAATCTTTGCAACTTGGAAGATACTACTAGTCCAGTGCTTTTGAATGATCCCTCCACACAACAATTGCAACTGAAAATTCAAATCTCAAGAAGAAGAAGAAGAAGAGGGAGGGAGGGAGAGCATCAACAACATAGTTTCATGGAGAATCCAATGTTGTCAGATGTCTTAAATCTGGATTTTTTTTAAAACCATGCTCGATCGGTCGAGTGACTGGCTCAACTGGTCGTGGGAGTTGCACGACCAGTCGTGGCTTGCTCGACTTGAACACCGGGCCATGCTCAACCGGTCATGGGCCATGCTCGACCGATCGTGGGGTCCGCTCTACCGATCGTGGCTACACGGATTCGTTTCCGAATTTGATGCAGACTGCGGAATTTTGTGTCGCCTTTCGCAAGGGTGCGAAAGGGAAGTTTCCTAAACTATAAATAGGGGTCCCTAGTGCTATTCTAAGGTTTTCTAAGGTTTTGTAAATCTTTTTAAAGGAGTTCCAAGGGGTTCCTAAAAGGATTTTAGGGTTTTTAAAGGGTGTAGCAAGGGTGAGATTCGAGGTTGTTAGAATTGGGTAAGTCCTCTCTCTTTGTAATTTCTATTTTTATAGTGGAGATCTGTTGCTTTGTGCTATGGTTTTTTTTCCCGCAAGGGTTTTCCATGTTAAATCTGTGTTCTCTTATGTGTGCTTGGTGCTATTGAATTGCTATCCCAGATCTAGATCTGTGTGATTCCACAGGCTAAAATCCCAACAAGTGGTATCAGAGCAATCGTTGGGGCACAGATCTGAATCTGAGGGATTACTAATAATGGGAAGCACTAGGTATGAGATTGAGAAGTACTCAGGAAAAAATAATTTTGAGTTATGGAAGATCAAGATAATGAGTTCCTTAATCAAGCAAGGCGAAGATGGTGCTCTTGAGGAGCGGAAGTCTACTATGACTGATGATGAGTGGAATATTCTTGATAAGAAGGCTTTATCATCGATCCGTTTATGTCTCCCAGATGAGGTTCTCTACAACGTCATAAGGGAGAAAATTGCGGCTAAGTTATGGGCGAAGTTAGAGGATGTTTATGTGAAAAAATCATCTGAAAATCACCTGCACTTGAAGCGACAGTGATATAACTTCAAGATGACGAAGGGTGGAGATCTGGAGGCTCACATCAGCAACTTTAATAAATTGGTTTGCAAATTGCTGGATATGGAGGAAGTGATGAAAGATGAAGAACAGGCATGTATGTTGCTGAATTCTCTTTTGGCGTCTTATGAGGCATTCAAGGACACTTTGTGCAGCACGAATAAAACCTTGAGTGTCGACACCATTATCTCGGCTCTTCAAGGGAAGGCTATGAGAAAGCTTAACGTCAACATGGGGATATCTTCTGATGCACTGGTTATAAGGGGTAGGAATTCTGAACAAGGTACATGTTCTTCAGGCTTTAGATCCAAATCCAAGGGTAAGGGCAAAGGAAAGGTAAAGTGCTGGAACTGTGGGAAGGAAGGACATGTGAAGAAGGATTGTGAAAATCCTAAATCGAAGAGAGAAGATTCTGAGGCTTCATATAGGGAGGTCAATGCTGGCACGTCTAAGAGATTGAGTGGATGTGATGGTAATGTTTTGTCGGTGTATACTATCAAGCGGCTATACGATGATTGTAAGGACGAGTGGATGCTAGACACAGGGGCATCTTTTCACATGACTCCTCATCGGAGTTGGTTCGCCAGTTACAGAAAGTGCGATGGTAGACAGGTGTTTATGGGCAATGGCCTTGCTTGTAATGTTGTGGTTGTTGGTACGGTACACATCAGGATGTTTGATGGGGTGGAGCGTACCTTGACTGATGTCAGGCACATTCTTGATTTGAAGCAGAATCTAATTTCTCTTGGTGTACTCGAGGTAAAAGAATGTAAGTACATAGGTATTGATGGTACTCTTAAGGTATCTAAGGGGGCACGGGTAATCATAAAAGCGTAACAACTTGGTAACATATACAAGTTAATCGGGAGCACTTCAAAAGTTGGAGCTGTAGTAGATGTAGTAGATTCCACCTCTGCACGTGTGTGGCATGTTGAGCATGACCACATGAGCGAGCAGGGTAGGAATGCTGAGACGCACGGACGAGGTTACAGAGTAGGTGGAGCAGTCACCAGTGAGAAGAATCACATGACATGACCGGAGGATATCGACGAGGTACATGGATGACTCCAATATTGCAGGGGATTAATCTTCTATTCAGATGGCTTTAGGTAAGTCTGGTGCTAAGAAGTGAAAGGTGACTACAGGAGATGTGATGGATTCGTTGTACCATACCGACATATGGGAGCAGGTGGAGCTTCCAGTGGGTCTGAGAGCGGTTGGATGCAGGTGGATCTTTAAGAGGATACAACATAGATACAAGGCGAGGTTGGTAGCGAAGGGTTATACTTATAGAGAAGGGATCGGCTTCTCAAAGATATTCATGCTGACGGTATAGTAGGTGTTTATTAGATCCGTGATTGGTGCTGGTTGACCAATGTGATCTTCAGCTGAAAAGATGGATGTGGAGTCTGCACTTTTGCAAGGGAAAGTGAAGAGCAGATCTACATGAAGCAACCAGAGCGGTTCGAAGTTAAAGGGGCTGAGAAAAGACTTTGGAGGAGGTCGTAGTTCGACCTGTCGCCTAGGCAGTAGTTTGATTCCTTCACGGTGAGTCGAGAATTGATGACATGTAGATCGTCAATTATGACATGTCTGAAATTAATGTAGTAAATACTCGATTAAGTGGGACATTCAGGATGAAGGATCGAGAGGGTTGCAAAGATGATTCTTGGCATTGAGACTGAAGGAGTAGGCTTTGGTAATCACAGGAGGAATACCTTGTGTATAGGTATTAATCAAGGATGTGATGGGCCAGGTAAAGCCGGAGAGTGTTCCCTACACATCTCTCTTCAAGTTTTCCTCAGGTCATGTCCCAAAACAGATGAGGAAAAGTAGGATATCTCATGAGCCTTATTTGAATGTGGTTGATAGTGCACTACAAGAAAAATGGGTAAAGGCTACGGCCAAAAACCATAGCAAAAGCCCTTTTGCTATGGATATAATCTATAACACGTCCGTCGCTATTGGTGGGGTAGCTAAAGGTATAGCTACGGATTATATCCGTAGCAATAGATACACATAGCTACAGATTATATCCGTAACAATATCTTTAGCCACCTCACCAATAACGATGAATGTGCTACGGATCATATCCGTAGCAATAGATATCAATAGCACCAATAATATCCGTAGTAGTAGATACCAATAGCTACGGATTATATCCGTAGCAATAGATACCAATAGCTACAGACAATATCCGTAGCAATAAATACCAATAGCTATGGACAAAAGCCGTAGCTATAGCTACGGATTATATTTATAGCTATTTTTTTTAAAAATTGTAATAATACAACCTGTTTCCATTGCAAGAACTTGCTGTGATTGATAACTCATCTAAGCTTAATGCTGACAGAAATAGTACATAAAATTCAATCAGAAAAAAAATGATACATTTATTACAAATAGCAATCAAATCATACAATGCATCCTATATTCATATTTCTAAATAAACAATACTTCACTTTGCTCAACCTATCATAAGAATTACAACTAAGGTGTGCCCTCATGTGTAAGAAACAAATACACTCCAACACAATAAACACCCTCCATATGCATTCAATAATGCTCACGTTTTTATAGAATTTTCTTCCTTCAGACGGTCAATTTCAGTAAATGCAGAAGATAAAGTTTCTTCTTTTGTTGAAGTTGCAGATGTAACTTCTGTGAATTTCGACACAAGATCACTTTCAAGTTCTGAAACCCTTCCCTTGAGAAAATGAATTGCATCCTCCACTGACTTCTTTAGCTTGTCAGCCTGTATAAAACAACATTTGTAGACACAATCAAACAAGCATGCCTTTGTACACATCTCAAAAGGAAGAAAGACAAAAAAAAAAAAAAAAACTTATATATGAAGAAATAAAAAATGTACCTACAAATCTTCTAAACTATGGCATAATCCAACATGAATAATGTGTTCAAACCTAGGATGGACTTTTAAACTCAAAACCTAGGTTTAGGTTAAGGTTAAGGTTATAGGTTTAGGTTTAGGTTTAGGTTTAGGTTATAGTTTTAGGTTAAGGTTATAGGTTTAAGTTAGGTTTAGGTTATAACTTTAGGGAATTGAGAATAGGTTAAGGTTTAGGTTTAGGAAATCGGGTTCGGGTTTGAGATCCGGTTTAGTTTGGGTTTTCAAGTTTAGATTTAGGTTAAGGAGTTGAGATTATGATTAGGTGTAGGTTTAGGTTTAAAGATTTGAGAATACATTTAGGTTTTAGGTTTAGGTTTAGGTTTTAAGTTTAGGTTTTATAGGTTTAGGTTAGGTTTAGGTGTAGGTTAGGGAGTTGAGATTAGGATTAGGTGTAGGTTTAGGTTTAGGGATTTGAGAATACATTTAGGTTTTAGGTTTAGGTTTAGGTTTTAGATTATAGGGTTAGGTTATAGGATTAGGTTTAGGTTTTAGGTTTAGGTTAAGGTTAGGTTATAGGTTATAAGTTTAGGTTACTTATAGGTTATAGGTTATAGGTTAAGGTTTAGGTTATAGGTTTTGGTATAGGTTAAGGTTATAGGTTTAGCTTTAGGTTAAGGTTTAGGTTTAGGTTATAGGTTTAGGTTAAGGTTTAAGTTTAGGTTATGGTTATAAGTTATAGGTTAAAGCTTTAGGGAATTGAGAATAGGTTAAGGTTTAAGTTTAGGAAATCGGGTTCAGGTTTGAGATCGGGTTTCGTTTGGGTTTTCAAGTTTAGATTTAGGTTAAGGAGTTGAGATTAGGATTATGTGTAGGTTTAGGTTTAAGGATTTGAGAATACATTTAGGTTTTAGGTTTAGGTTTAGGTTTTGAGTTTAGGTTAAGGTTATAGGTTTAGTTAGGTTTAGGTGTAGGTTAGGTTTGAGATTAGGATTAGGTGTAGGTTTAAGTTTAGGGATTTGAGAATACATTTTGGTTTTAGGTTTAGGTTTAGGTTTTAGGTTTAGGTTAAAGTTAGGTTATAGGTTATAGGTTATAGGTTAAGGTTTAGTTTATAGGTTTTGGTTTAGGTTAGGTTATCGGTTTAGGTTAAGGTTTAGGTTTAGGTTATCACTTTAGGTTATAGGAAGTTTATAGCTTTGAGGAATTGAGAGTTTAGGTTAAGGTTATCGGTTTAGGTTAAGGTTTAGGTTTAGGTTATCACTTTAGGTTATAGGTTATAGCTTTAAGGAATTGAGAATAGGTTAAGGTTTAGGTTAGAAATCGGTTCGGGTTCGGATCGGGTTTAGGTTTAGGTTTTCAAGTTTAGGCTTAGGTTAAGTAGTTGAGATTAGGATTAGATGTAGGTTTAGGTTTAGGGATTTGAGAATACATTTAGGTTTTAGGTTTAGGTTTAGGTTTTAGGTTTAGGTTAAGGTCTAGGTTTAGGTATAGGTATAAGTTTAGGTTTTAGGTTTAGGTTAAGGTTATAGGTTTAGGTTTAGGGTTTAGGTTAGGTTATAGGTTATAGGTTATAGCTTTAGGAATTGAGAATAGGTTAAGGTTTAGGTTAAGGAAATCGGGTTAGGGATCGGGATTGGGTTTAGGTTTGGGTTTTCAAGTTTAGGTTTAGGTAAGTAGTTGAGATTAGGATTAGGTGTAGGTTTAAGTTTAGGGATTTGAGAATACATTTAGGTTTTAGGTTTAGGTTTAGGTTTTAGGTTTTAGGTTTAGGTTATAGGATTAGGTTTAAGTTTTAGGATTAGATTAATGTTAGGTTATAGGTTATAAGTTTAGGTTATAGGTTATAGGTTATAGGTTAAGGTTTAGGTCATAGGTTTTGGTTTAGGTTAAGGTTATAGGTTTAGGTTTAGGTTAAGGTTTAGGTTTAGGTTATAGGTTTAGGTTAAGGTTTAGGTTTAGGTTATGGTTATAAGTTATAGGTTAAAGCTTTAGGGAATTGAGAATAGGTTAAGGTTTAGGTTTAGAAAATCGGGTTCGTGTTTGAGATCGGGTTTAGTTTGGGTTTTCAAGTTTAGGTTTAGGTTAAGGAGTTGAGATTAGGATTAGGTGTAGGTTTAGGTTTAAGGATTTGAGAATACATTTAGGTTTTAGGTTTAGGTTTAGGTTAAGGTTATAGATAGTTTAGGTATAGGTTTAGGTTAAGGTTATAGGTTTAGGTTATAGGTTATAGGTTATAGGTTTAGGGAATTGAGAATAGGTTAAGGTTTAGGTTAAGAAAATCGGGTTCGGGTTCGGGATCAGGTTTAGTTTAGGTTTTCAAGTTTAGGTTTAGGTTAAGTAGTTGAGATTAGGATTAGGTGTAGGTTTAAGTTTAGGGATTTGAGCATGCATTTATGTTTTAGGTTTTATGTTATAGGTTTATGTTATAGGTTTAGGTTTAGGTTTTAGGTTTAGGTTATAAGTTATAAGTTTAGGTTATAGGTTATATGTTAAGGTTTAGGTTTTAGGTTTTAGTTTAGGTTAAGGTTATAGGTTTAGGTTTAGGTTAAGTTTTAGGTTAAGGTTATAGGTTTAGGTTAAGGTTTAGGTTTAGGTTAGGGTTATAGGTTATAGGTTAAAGTTTTAGGGAATTGAGAATAGGTTAAGATTCAGGTTTATGAAATCGGGTTCGGGTTTGAGATCTGGTTTAGTTTGGGTTTTCAAGTTTAACTTTAGGTTAAGGAGTTGAGATTAGGATTAGGTGTAGGTTTAGGTTTAAGGATTTGAGAATACATTTAGGTTTTAGGTTTAGGTTTAGGTTAGGTTTAGGTGTAGGTTAGGGAGTTGAGATTAGGATTAGGTGTAAGTTTAAGTTTAGGGATTTGAGAGTACATTTAGGTTTTAGGTTTAGGTTTAGGTTAAGGTTATAGGCTTAGGTATAGGTATAGGTTTAGGTTTAGGTTATAGGTTATAAGTTATAGGTTATAGATTTAGGGAATTGAGAATAGGTTAAGGTTTAGGTTTAGGAAATCGGGTTCGGGTTCGGGATCGAATTTAAGATTTAAGTTTAGGTTATAGGTTTAAGTTTAGGTTATTGGTTATAGGTTTAGGTTACAGGTTTAGGTTTAGGTTAGGTTGTAGGTTATAGGTTAAAGTTTAGGTTAAAGGTTAAGGTTTAGGTTTAGGTTATAGGTTTAGGGTGTGGTTTAGGTTAAGGGTGTGGTCCCCATAAATACAGATATAAACACGGCCTGTCCAAATGGCCAGGCTCCTCTAATGTTGTCCATAGGAAATGGACAGCTTCATCATGGTTATAATAGTGGTTCTCACCTTCTAGGTACCCCCGCTCATCCGGATAGCTCCGACGCTCATCCGAATCTGCTCCATTAATTTCGAGCAAATACATAAACATGGTCTGTCCAAATGGCCAGGCCCCTCCAATGCTGTCCATAGGAAATGGCCAGCTTCATCATGGTCATAACGGCGGTTCTCACCTTCTAGGGACCCTTGCTCAACATCTGGATAGCTTCGACGCACATCCGAATCTACTTCATCAATTTCGAGATAATATATAAATATGGGTCTGCCTAAATGGCCAGGCCATTTCATCAATGAATCATATAGTATGAAGGAAAGAAGACTCACCCATTTAGATACAGGTGCCCAGAGCAAGATAACTGCACTAATGTTATACCTAGCTGTATTGACAGAATAAAAAAATTATACGAATGAAATAACAAAAAGCCAGGATATCATGGACCAAGAGGAAGATGAGTACCCTCAAGAAAAAACTCATGCCAAGCATATTTAATGCAATGAACTTTCATTATGTCTTTGGTTGGCTTCACTAAAGGTTTTATCTGCACTGGCAGGACAGATTAATAAACAACACCAATAACAACACCTCTATTAATGCAATTAGCATTTCTAAAGGAATTTTTTTTAAAAAAAATAAAAATCTGCCTTCTAAATTGTACTTACTGATAGTTGAATTATGGTAACAATCTCGCCCAGCTTGAGCTTGAGTCTATTTTCTATTACAATTAGCGAAATCAATACGAACTTACAACAAACCCACAACTTGCCAAGAAAAAGCCACAACCAGTTAAACTAGCAATCAAGTAAGCAACTAAAAGAATTCTTTAATCATATACAACAAACCCAAATTACTCTTAGGCAAGATTGCAAACAAAATCATTATCAAGTAGTTGCATACAGTGGATTCACTACAAGAAAGAGGGTTTTTAGCGATGAAACTTTTAGCGACAAAAATTATTTTCGTCTCTAAAAGTGACTTTTAGCGACGAGAATTTTTGTCGCTAAAGGCTGTGAACACTTTTTCCCAAAAATCGAAAGGTTTACTTTTAGCTACGAATATTTTCGTAGCTAAAAAACATGGATGAGACTTTTAGCGATGAAAATTTTCGTCACTAAAGATTGTGAACAGTTTTAAAAAAAAAATCGAAAGGTTTACTTTTAGCTACAAAACTTTTCGTAGCTAAAAAAGTGGAAGAGACTTTTAGCGACAAAAATTTTCATCACTAAAGGCTATGAACGGTTGTTGAAAAAAATCAGAAGGTTTACTTTTAGCTACGAAAATTTTCATAGCTAAAAAACCTGGATGAGACTTTTAGCGACAAAAATTTGCATCGCTAAACACTGTGAATAGTTTATAACAAACATTGAAAGGTTTAATTTTAGCTACAACAATTTTTGTAGCTAAAAAACGTGGATGAGACATTTAGCGATGAAAAGTTGCGTCACTAAAGGCTGTGAACAGTTTTGAGACTTTTAACGATGAAAATTTTCGTCGCTAAAGGTTATGAATAGTTGTTGAAAAAAATCGGAAGGTTTACTTTTAACTACGAAAATTTTCGTAGCTAAAAAACGTGGATGAGACTTTTAGCAACGAAAAGTTTTGTCGCTAAAGGCTTGTAAAAAATTCGGACTTTTACCTAAGAAATATTTCATAGGTAAACGTCTCTTTTTTTAAAAAATAAAAATATTCCATCTAAAATTTTTTGATATACACCTGTTAGAATATAATTCATCATATTCTTCCTAATATACACCCGTTATATAATGTATTTCATCATATTCATATTCACATCCATCTAAACCTAAACTACATAAATCCATCCAGACATAAACTACATTCATCCAAACATAAACTGCATCCATCTAAACACAAACAATCCTATGGAAAAAAAAATGAAAAGAGAGAGAACATAAGAGAGGTGATCCAAACAAATGAAAAGAAAAACAACCTTAACCTAAACCTAAACCTATAACCAACACTTATAGGTTTAGGTTTAGATTTTAGGTTTAGGTTAAGGTTAGGTTATAGGTCATAAGTTTAGGTTATAGGTTATGGGTTATAGGTTATAGGTTAAGGTATAGGTTATGGGTTATAGGTTAAGGTTTAGGTTATAGGTTTTGGTTTAGGTTTAGGTTTAGGTTTAGGTTTAGGTTTAGGTTATAGCTTTAGGGAATTGAGAATAGGTTAAGGTTTAAGTTTAAGAAATTAGGTTCTAGTTCGGGTTCGATATCTGGGTTTAGGTTTGGGTTTTCAAGTTTAGGTTTAGGTTTAGGTTAGGGAGTTAAGATTAGGATTAGGTGTAGGTTTAGGTTTAGGGATTTGAGAATACATTTAGGTTTTAGTTTTAGGTTTAGGTTATAGGTTTATGTTTAGGTTATAAGTGTAGGTTATAGGTTTAGGTTTAAGTTAGGTTATAGGTTAAGGTTTAGGGAATTGAGAATAGGTTAAGGTTTATGTTTAGAAAATCGGGTTCAGGTTCGGGTTTAGTTTTGGGATTTCAAGTTTAGGTTTAGGTTAAGGAGTTGAGATTAGGATTAGCTGTAGGTGTAGGTTTAGGTTTAGGGATTTGAGAATACATTTAGGTTTTAGGTTTAGTTTAGGTTTAGGTTTAGGTTTTAGTTAGGTTATAGATTTAGGTTAGGTTATTTAGGTTATAGGTTATAAGTTTTTAGTTATGTGTTATTTAGGTTATTTAGGTTAAGTTTTAGGTTAGGTAGGTTTATGTTTAAGCTTTGAGAATACATTTAGGTTTAGGTTTAGGTTATAGGTTATAAGTGTAGGTTATTGGTTTAGGTTTAAGTTAGGTTTAGGTTAAATTGGAATTGAGAATAGGTTAAGGTTTAGGTTTAGGAAATTGGAAATCGGGTTTAGGTTCGAGTTTTCATGTTTTGGTTTAGTTTAGGTTAGGAGTTGAGATTGGGATTAGGTGTAGGTTTAGGTTTAGGGATTTGAGAATACATTTAGGTTTTAAGTATAAGTGTACGATATAGGTTAAGGTTTAGGTTGAGAATAGGTTAAGGTTTAGGTTTAGGGATTTGAGAATACATTTAGGTTTTAGGTTATAAGTGTACGATATAGGTTTAGGTTTAAGTTAGGTTATAGGTTAAGGTTTAGGGAATTGAGAATAAGTTAAGGTTTAGATTTTGGGATTTAATAATACATTTAGGTTTTAGGTTTATGTAGGTTTTAGGTTTAGGTTAAGGTTTAAGTTTAGGTCATAGGTTATAGCTTTAGGGAATTGAGAATAGGTTAAGGTTTAGGTTTAGGAACTCGGGTTTGGGTTTGAGATAGGGTTTAGGTTTAGGTTCTCAAGTTTAGGTTTAGGTTTAGGTTAGGGAGTTGAGATTAGGATTAGGTGTAGGTTTAGGTTTAGGGATTTGAGAATACATTTAGGTTTTAGGTATAGGTTTAGGTTTTAGTTATATGTTTAGGTTAGGTTATAGGTTATAGGTTATAAGTTTCGGTTATATGTTATAGGTTATAGGTTAAGGTTTAGGTTATAGGTTTTGGTTAAGCTTTAGGTTTAGGTTTAGGTTATATGCTATAAGTTATAGCTTTAGGGAATTGAGAATAGGTTAAGGTTTAGGTTTAGGAAATCGGGTTCGGGTTCGAGATTGGGTTTAGGTTTGGGTTTTCAGGTTTAGGTTAAGGAGTTGTGATTGGGATTAGGTGTAGGTTTAGGTTTAGGGATTTGAGAATACATTTAGGTTTTAGGTTTAGGTTTAAGTTTAAGTTTAGGTTTAGGTTTTAGCTTATAGGTTTAGGTTATAGGTTTAGGTTTTGGTTTTAGGTTTAGGTTAAGGTTATAAGTTTAGGTTATAGGTTATAGGTTATAGCTTTGGGAATGAGAATAGGTTAAGGTTTAGGTTTAGGTTTTAGGAAATCGGGTTCGGGTTTGGGATCGGGTTTAGGTTTGGGTTTTCAAGTTTAGGTTTAGGTTTAAGTTAGGGAGTTGAGATTAGGATTAGGTGTAGGTTTAGGTTTAGGATTTGAGAATAGGTTAAGGTTTAGGTTTAGGAAATCGGGTTCGGGTTCAAGATCGGGTTTAGGCTTGGGTTTTCAAGTTTAGGTTTAGGTTAAGTAGTTGAGATTAGGATTAGGTGTAAGTTTAGGTTTAAGGATTTAAGAATACATTTAGGTTTTAGGTTTAGGTTAAGGTTATTGGTTTAGGTTAGGTTTAGGTTTAGGTTATAGGTTATAGCTTTAGGGAACTGATAATAGGTTAAGGTTTAGGTTTAGGAAATCAGGTTTGGTTCGAGATTGGGTTTAGGTTTGGGTTTCTAAGTTTAGGTTTAGGTTTAGGTTAGGGAGTTGAGATTAGGATTAGGTGTACGTTTATGTTTAGGGATTTGAGAATACATTTAGGTTTTAGGTTTAGGTTTAGTTATAGGTTATAAGTGTAGGTTATAGGTTTAGGTTTAAGTTAGGTTATAAGTTAAGGTTTAAGGAATTGAGAATAGGTTAAGGTTTAGGTTTAGGAAATTGGGATCGGGTTCTGGATCGGGTTTAGGTTTAAGTTTTCAAGTTTTGGTTTTTAGGTTTAGGTTAGAGAGTTGAGATTATGATTAGGTGTAGGTTTAGGTTTAGGGACTTGAGAATACATTTAGGTTTTAGGTTTTAGGTTTAGGTTTAGGTTTAGGTTATAGGTTATAGCTGGTTTAGGAAAATCGTGTTTGGGTTCGAGATTGGTTATAGTTTAGTTTAGGTTTAGGTTAGGGAGTTGAGATTAGGATTAGGTGTACGCTTTAGTTTAGGGATTTGAGAATACATTTAGTTTTATTTAGGTTTAGGTTTAGGTTATTGAGAATAGGTTAAGGTTTAGGTTTAGGAAATCTAGTTTAGGAAATTGGGTTCAAGATCGGGTTTAGGTTTCATGTTTTCAAGTTTAGGTTTATACTAAGGAGTTGAGATTAGGATTAGGTGTAAGTTTAGGTTTAGGGATTTGAGAATACATTTAGGTTATGGGTTTAGGTTTAGGGTTTTAGTTTATAGGTTTAGGTTATAGGTTTAGGTTTAGGTTTTAGGTTTAGGTTAAGGTTAGATTATAGGTTATAAGTTTAGGTTATAGGTTATAGGTTAAGGTTTAGGTTATAGGGTTTATTTTAGGGTTATGTTTAGGTTATAGGTTATAGCTTTAGGGAATTGAGAATAGGTTTAGGTTTTAGGTTTAGGGTCTGGTTTTGGTTATGTAAGCCCCGTATCCTAGACCGTACTGTTCCGTAGGATCCCGCGGTCTTCTCGGTCGAATTCTAGCAACCTTCGACTCTTAACCGGTATTTGCGTACGACCCTAATTCACACACCGTCAACCCGAGTCGACTCAACCTGAGACTGGTGCCCTTGCGACTACACCATCGTCGCGGTTTCAATGCCATGACTCGCGTGCCGAGGCGATACTCTGGCCAAGAGATGTGGGCCAGCGTTCAGTGCGAGGAAAATGCTGCGTGTACGAATTCTGAGAGAATCTCTATAAAAGGTCACATCAATCAATCAACAATCAATCCAATCATGTCAAGTACATGTCAAGTACACATCACCTTTCACTCTTTCCCAAACAAGCCCTAAAATTAAAAAGTCTCTTATAAGCCCATACTTTTCTTACACTTTTTACCCCATAAGTCAAAAAAAAATACTCTTTCACCCATCACTCACCACATCAACACATCCATTACCCATCCCTCTTTACAACTCTCTCTCTCTCTCTCTCTCATTTTCAAATACACTCCCAAACAAGAGAAGTATCCCACATCCAAAGCCTCTCTCATCTCTCCCAAAAATCACGAGTGTGGCCCACCCTCTCATCTCCCATCTCCACCATCCAAATCTCATCTCCTCGATTAGGATTGAAGCTAAGGAGCAAAGAAGCCATTAAAGCCAAGAAGAAAAGATCTAAGGTGGGTGAACCACTGTTGATTTTGCTTTTACAAGGCCCACTTGTGATGGGACCCATTTTTTTGTATGTATTGTGATCATGGAGGGCCCATAGTGGCGGGGTCCCTCCACCGCCATCCTATCTCTCTTTTTGTCTCTCTCTATCTCTCTCTCTCTCTCTCTCTCTCTCTTGTATTGTGGACCCCACTATGATGAATGATCCAACCCATGGGGCCCACCTTGCAGTCCATCCTTGGGTGGGCCTGGATATTGGAGAACACAAATATCAGCTTGATTTAAAAACTTGGGTGGGCCGCATCCCTGTAGGACCCACCATGATATTTGTGTTATGGCCATGATATTTGGGTGGGCCACGTCCAGCGTCTGGATGCTGGCCAGTGACATCCACATCCATAGCTCACAGGCAGACCGAGTGAAAATATCTCGTTTCAACACATGAAGTCCTGGCGTCAATCCCTGTGAGAGGTTGCTAACAAAAAAAAAAAGATTTTTGGCGGGCCACCCATATAGGCCTCACCTTGATGTATCCATCTAATCCATGCCGTCCATTCCATTCTCCCTATTTAGGCGTTGAGCCAAAAAATGAAGTCAATCTGATAACCAGGCGGGCCATACTATAGAAAACTATATTTTTCTAGTGTTCAAAGCTATTAAGACCCACCTAGTTATACTTACACACCAAACATGATGTATATTGGACTTGTTTGGTGCATTTTGAGCCCTAGAATCCATTGGACGGAGTGGATTCTCAGGTAGCGGGCCCCACATGTGATTTTCCTCAGAAAAACTCTATTTCAAAAAAAAATAATAATAAAATGAGAAGGGCAGCAGCGTCTGCTGCTTCCACTGTCTTTTGGCAGAGGGCGCAGTGGCACTTTACTACGGACGGCGAGCGGTGCGACCACCACGGCCCGGCCATGGGCCCCACTATGATGTATATGTGTCATCCATCCTATTTATTGGGTGGGCCCCTCCCTGGAGTGGGTCCCCTCCAAAAATCAGGCTCATCCAGCACTCTGGCGGGCCACACCAAAGGAAACAGTGTGAATTAAAGGTCTGCCTTTGAAACCTTTTTTGGGTCCACAGAAGTTTTGGATCAAGATGAAATTTATTTTTACCCTTCATCTAGGTCCGCGTGACCTTATGGACGGACTGGATGGCATATAAGCATTAAGGTGGGCCCCACATGGGACCCACAATTATGCATGTACTTCATTTCCATCATCCGCCTGGACGGTGGAGCCCACAGTTATGTATTTGTTTTATCCCCACCGTCCAGGGGACGGTGGGTGCATGTGGGTGTATGCGTGTGTGTGCGTGTGTACGGATGGGGTTGTGCGTGTGTGTATATACATACATATATATATATATTATTGTATATATATTATATTATATTATGTAATATATCTGATGGTGGGCTTTTATGGGCCCCACCATGATGCACGGGTTGCTTCCAATCCGTCCAACCATCTTAGAAGCTCATTTTTTGTTGGCATGAGCTAAAGAATGAGTCAGATCTATAGTTTAAGTGGGCCCACCTTGATATGCATGAGGCCCATATGATTAGGCCCATCTTAATGTAGTTAGGGCCCAACCATGGAGGCTCGCCTGATATATGTAAGGCCCATGTTATGCGGCCCATTTGTTGTACCCAAGGCCCATGGGTCGAGGCCCAATTGGATGTACACAAGTCCACTAAGATGTATGACCCTGCCATGGTTTGTGTAATGATGTTATGACATCCGTGCCTTGGGAGCAATGTTGGTTTGACGTCCACATTGTAGAATAATGTTGGTTAAATGTTCGCATTATGATTCTCCCTAGGGCCCATTGTTAAGCCCATACTTGTAGGCTGTCTAGGCCCATCTTCATTTTGAACAACATCCATCACCATATAACATGTTTAATATAGTTCCTGATTCATGATCATACACATCATATGTATGCTTGATATGAGAAGTGACTGATCATAGCATATGCTTTCGGGCAGATTGTTTAGGGGCTCCTGGTTTAGCGGTGTTGCCCTACATGAGCATACGATACGCGCAGGATTGCTGCATGACTGGATAGTATGATTCATGCATTCGCATTATGTGATATGGTACTGTACGCCCTAGCGACATTAGGACCATAACCTCTATAGGCGTATTGTAGTTGGCATTATTGGATACCGAAAATCTTGTTCTACATGGGGTGCTATAGATATCCCTAGGTGAAAGTCCCTAAACCCTTATGGTACCAAGAGGTTGCTCCAACATCTAGACCGAGTGGGTGCATGAGCCCCGAGGGCCGATTACTAGAAGGCCGCAGTTTCCACTGTGTCGTGGTCGGTTGGAAGGGGGTGTGGCCTTACCCGCCCCAGAGGAGGGGGCAATGCTAGGCTGAGTTTGACCAGCTCAAGGAATGAGTCCGTTATCGACGAGCCGAGCCTGATATTGGCAGGTGGGTAGTGAGGTCTCTTCCACTTACCTTATTGCGTGCGATGGGACGACAATCTAGTTTAGAGTGTACTAGACCCTAGTGATATTTCAGATTTGAGCAGTATGGATATGTGGATATAGATGAGGATTTGTTTGCTTGATTTGCATCTCGCATCGCACGACCTTGGTATGGCTGACATCATTCATGCCTTGCATCGCATAGCCTTGGTATGGTTAGTGGTATTCATGGATTCATCAGCATATTCCACATAACTCTGATTCTGCATATCTACATTACTACCTTGTGCACACACTTTCACTACCCTCTAAGCTTTCTATAAGCTTATGCATGACCGTTGTGTGTAGGTGACATTGGATCACAGCAGCGCTGAGGCAGGAGAGCATATCGGATCGTTTTGGAGCTTTCTGTCCTTTATCATTATATTTCTCTTTATGCTCACTGTACTTATAAAGTTTTTGATCATAGTGGAAATGTGATGGAGTTTTTGGTTGTTGTTTGTGGGTTATGCCTTTGGTTATGCTTATTACGAATTAAACTGATGTTGAAAATTCTCCTTGTAGCATCCCAGGATCGAAACCTGGCATATGGGCGCTGAGAGCCGAGAATGGGGTTTTACGGAGGCTGTCGGCACCAGATTCGGCGATCAAGAATTTTGTAAGCCTGGTTTCCGAGTTTGGTGCTTGACAGGTTAAGGGTGTAATCCCTGAAAATACAGATATATACACGACTTGTCCAAATGGTCAGGCCCCTCCAATGCTGTCCATAGGAAATAGACAACTTCATCATGGTCATAACAGTGGTTCCCACCTTCCAGGGACCCCCGTTCATCCGGATAGCTTCGACGTATATCCGGGTCTGCTCCATTAATTTTGAGCAAATACATAAACACGACATTTCCAAATGGTCAGGCCCTTCTAATGCTGTCCATAGGAAATGGATAGCTTTATCATGGTCATAACAGCGGTTCCTACCTTCTAGTGACCCCCGCTCATTTGAATAGCTCCGACGCACATCCAAGTCTACTCCATCAATTTTGAGCAAATATATAAACATGATCTTTCCAAATGGCCAGGCCACTCCAATGTTGTCCATAAGAAATGGACAGCTTCATCATGGTCATAACAGCGGTTCCCACCTTCCAGGGACCCCCACTCAACATTCGGATAGATTCGACGCACATCGAGGTATGCTCCATCAATTTCGAGCTAATACATTTAAAATCAAGCTAGGCATCTATTTTTTTATGGATGAGAACCAATCTTCTAGGCTATTCATCAGGCAGTCCCTACAATGGAATATTCCATCTATTCATCTATTGACCAACAAATGAGATACAATCTTGCAGACTATTCATCAGGCCATCCACACAAGAAGCAATCCTCATTCTACAAGAATTCAACATTTATAAAATAAAAAATTTAAACTTAAAATACAAAATTCAAAGAAGAAGAAGAAATCACTTGTAATGTATCATAAGGCATGATTAATGGTTCCATATGGCTGGAACTTGTTTTAATATCTCTATGTGCTAATGTCATCTCTTATCTAACTTGTTCAGAAGCTCACATAGACATGAATGAAGGGAAAACACAACCATCAGCTTAGATCCATTCATAAGCTCACACAGACATGAATAAAGGGAAAACACAAACTATAAACCATTTACTTGTAAATCATTTACAGGCATCCAAATGACCCCTTTGTTTACATTATTCTTGACTTTAGGTGCAAAAGGCCTAATTCTTGGGCATGGCTCATCTAATGGAAAGCTGGGATCTCAAACACATGTTGGTTTAACCCCTATTTTATGTTTACTTCATATGGATTTTGATTTGTTTGACCCCATATGATAGTTGGTGTTACATCATGTATAATGTTCAACTGCAATAGTGTTTTTTTTTTTTTTTTTTGGTATATAGGGAACTAACTAAGGAACCAATGCACTTGGATTTGTTTGCATTCAATCCATACTTTAAAGCCCATTTTGGATAAGTATAGTAACTTCACAGCCTAAGCTTGAAATGTGTTCCTGTTAGTGATATTCCTACAACTTCTAAAAGTCCTCTATTTATCATGACTCAAGCAAATCTAATTAGGAGTTCCTTGCCATCTAATATTTAGCTATCTTTTCCCAGGCTATTGATGTATTATTTTCTTAATTGTCTTTTACAGGATATGAATTGACAGATTAGGAGATTCTATCTGTAAGATTTTTGGAGCACCCTCCATCTATTATGGAGCCTATTAAATTAAAGTTTGGATCTCAAAACTATTGGGTTTAACTTGTAGTTCACATCAAAACACTTGGACTGAATGCACTAGGAACTTATACTTCTTGTTTTATCCATGATTAGTTTTCAAAGTTAAGTATATGCTTCAATTCTTTTCTAGATTTAAGCAACCAAATTCTAGCACATAACTTTCATGTTTTAACTACCGTGTGCATTGTTTGCCTGCAAAATGTTGGTTGAAAATTGAAATAAGAAGCAATTTCTTTATAGTGTAGGCCTGAGAAGGCTTCCACAAAATTTTCATTTTTAGGTATCATATACATTGCATAACTTAAAAGGGGGTGTTCTTGTATCAAGCCCACATTATATCAACCAAACTGTTCGTCTGGGTTAGATTAAAAGCCTCCTCCATAGACAAGTACTGTTTATATCACTAGTCATCACCAAAAGAGATATCTATATGTTTAGATCACTTTGATAAATGGAAAAATTGAAATAAGTATGTTCATTTGAAAAACGATACCTCAAATGGATTAAGAGTTAGCATTTTGTCCAGTAAGGCCAAAGCAACAAGTTCAAGACTATTTAGAAAAGAGAATAGATATTAAATGTCGCAATTTAGATGACTAAAGAGGCAAATAGAGACTACTGTGTTTTGATTCCTAACTATTTCGATGCCATCTACTTGAGAAAGAAAATTCAAACTGGTACTTACTGTTTGAAAAAATGACAACTAAAAATAGAACTACTTACTCTTTGAAAAACTCTCCAATGCATCCCTCCATTGGACTTTGGGGATTGAATTTATGATAATTGGGTAACTTGGAAACTCCAGGCTAGTTGTCTTCAGTAGCAGATCCACACAACTCATAAATTTTAAGGATTTGATCTGCCTACAACAAGAAAAAACAAGAACTAGTATTAACCTTCTCTTCTAGGAGCACAAAGTAGAGGGCTTACTCTTCAAATCAGAACAACCAAAACCCACACCAACGTTTCTCACAGTAGACAACAAAGGATAGAATTAGAAATAAATGCATTAGAGGGATCTTATGAGTCGCATTGATAGTGATAAGATAAGGAAAGTAGACTTAGATGGTTTGGCTATGTGCAATGGAGACCTAGATATGCACTACTTAGGAGTGAGTGGTTCAAGTTGAAGGCCCTAAAAGGACAAGGGGAAGGCACAAAATGACGTGCGTGGAGGTAGTAAGAAAATACCACTGTATGCATGGGTGGTCTGGTGGTGCATACAACATAAAAACATGGCTGTTAGTAAACACAACATATTTACACATAATGGTGAATGAAGGAAAAAGGTTAAGGTTGGAGCCAGGTGAATGACATAGTGAAAAAAAAAAACAAATTTATTTTGTCCACTTGTCTGACATGCTGAATCACAGTTATATTATTTCTTGGCTGACCTTGTGAGTGACATCCTCACAAAACAATGATTTTCCTATGATTTGTTAGTAAATACTCAAATTGGACACAGTAGCACATATAAAGATGTTCATTTATTAATGACAAAGACTAATGGCTCTTAAACATTACATTTTGATTAGAACATGAAGAAAACATGCAAGTATTAAGCCAAATAGAACAGAATGAATCCCAGTACAGCTACCATACATGATACATGTAGAAACGGGTCCACTATAGCCCCTGTTAGATAACTGGCAAGCAAGGCCAAAATCTTCAAGCTTTAAAATTCCTTCACCATTGATTAGAATATTGCCTCTACATGAATAGAGATGCAGAAAATGGATATCGTTGACACTGCAAAAAATAAGATCCTAACCTAGAAAAAGATCTAGCTCAATATTTGATTATAACCTTTGATATCTCGATGAAGTACTTGATTATTATGACAATAACAGAGCCCCTCCAACAGCTGCTTCATATAGCACTATAAATTGGGAAACAACTAACTTCTAAGAATGAATTTAAAGATGTGAATGGGTTTTTTTAAGCAATTGAAGTACATTGTACCTTGACATGCGAAACTTTAAATTGCACATCATAGTGATTTAAATGATCTTCCAAATCGTGATCCATGTACTCAAGAACCAAGTAGATGTTACCATTGAACTTCCTGTAAACTGTGGGCCACATGGATCCACCTGCAGCCCACATGGAAATCGTAATAGCATTAGTAACTTCCTTCAAATTAATAGTGAGCATCGAAAAGGAATGTTATGACACTACATTTAACTTATCATCATTCGACCCTTAAACAGACACTAAGATTAAAAAATTAAGACTTAAAAAAGGAGAAGTAACAATACATAATCAAAGGGTTTAAGAAATCGTAAAAAAATGGAGGGTTAGGCCATCCTTTTTTTAGAAATCCCCGAATCCCTAAATCCCTAAATCCCTAAATTCCCAAATCCCTAAATCCCTAAATCCCAAATCCCCAAATCCCTAAATCTCCAAATCGTTTCATTCGGTATTGAGATTGAGAGAGAGAGAGAGATACCTATTTGAGTTGGAGCCCCAATCACAGTCAACCGAGCTTTAGAGGATGTGTGAGATAAAGAGAGGACCGAGAGAGACAGAGAGAGAGAGAGAGAGAGAGAGAGCACCGAGAGAGACAGAGAGAGAGAGCGTGGTAGGGCGTTCAACAACGGTAGTGGAGAGAGAAAGAGAGAGAGGAAGAAGAGAAAACACGAGAGACAAAGAGGAAGGAGAGGGTGCGAGAGAGATAGAGAGAGAGAGAGAGAGAGGGTGCGAGAGAGACGGTCGGATTAGGGCGAGAGAGGATGGGGTGAGAGAGAGAGAGAGAGAGAGGAGAGAGAGAGAGAGAGAGGGTGAGAGAGACGGCCTAGAGCGTCTCTAGACGCGGCTTAGATAATGACGACACCAAGTTCCGTGGACCCCACTATGATGTATGTGTTATATTTACACCATCCATCCCTTTTTAGATATCATTTTAGGATATGAACCAAAAAATGGGGTAAAATAAAAATATGTAGTGACCCCACCAAAGAAAACAATGGGGAGAGTGATTCCCACTGTTGAAACTATCCTAAGGCCCCTCATAATGTTTATTTGAAATCCAATATGTCCAAACTTTTTTTTTTTAAAAAAAGACATGAAATAAGGGAAAACACAAATATCAACTTGATCTAAAACTTTTGTGGCTTTTAGAAGTTTTTAATGGTGGGCATCACTGTCCCACTGTTTTTTGTGTTGGGGTCCACTTAAGCTTTAAATTTAACTCGCTCTTTGGATATTGCCTTAAAATGATCTCTTCAAATGGAAGGAAGGTGTGGATACAAAACATACATCATGGTGGGGCCCACGAAACTTGCTGACGTCACTTCAGTAGCCAGTCTCGCTACTCCCCCTAACACTAGCCCCATGGTTGATGGTTGGTGCTCTGTGGGCCCCACCATGATGTATGTATTTCATCCATTATGTTCATCTATTTTTAAATATATCATCGTGGGCCACCATGTGGTATATATTTATTTAACTCCATTAATCAGGTTTACATTTCAAGGATGCTCTTTCACAAATTGTGTTCAATCCAATTTCCACTATAGACATGTGTGCGATCTTGATCGCAACTAATTAGTTGATAGGGCCATCTGGTTAGGCTTTCTTGCCATGAGTTTGGTGAGGGACACAATTTGAGGTACCACCATAGACATATATGGTTCATCTCAAGTGCTGGGCCATGGCCCAACTCTCTTCAGCATAAACAGCTAATTGTCTTAAATGTAGCACATATACAGTGATTAAAATTTTTGGTCTGGTGGGCCATAGATGCCCTAATTGCCTGATATGTGTAATTTTTTTACTTAGGGCCTGTTTGGATTTGCGGTTAGGGGTGTATTGCATTGTATTAATGGGTCTGATGTGACATTAGCAATGTTTGGTTAAGAGTAGCCGACCTTCATGTACGAAGCGTGCAAATACATTGCGGAGCCAAAATCTCTAATTGGCGATATTGTACTGTCAGTGCATGCCGCTGCAAATTGTACAACGTCTTCATTACGTTGTAAACGCGGACGACTTTCAAACAGGCCCTTTCTTTTTTTGCATCTTACGGAGAATGGGTGATCTTCTCCACCGCCTCCTCCATAGATCATCTGAGAGCCTGCATGTTACCATTTTGTTGCGAACTGGCCCTTCTGAAGAACCCTCTGCACATATAGTCACCGTTATAGCTCTCTATAAGTTTGCTTGTTGCAAATCGAGCCATCGTTCAAACAGTTCTTGTTGCCCAATTTGTTAACAACCATCCATTGTTTGCGAGCCATAATTCACATGGTGCCCCTATCCATAATTGGCAATGGACCTGGATGGCTTCAAGCATAACCATCAATTAGGGCTATCTAAGGGCCCTGGCTCGATCAGTCTGTTATCAGGTTTTGAACTACAAGTGACAATGTATTGGGTCAGTTAGCAGATTAACAGACCCGAGCTGTTCCTAATGAAGGTTGGAGTAAGCCAAATGGGTATGGGTCTGAGTAGGGTTGAACCATATCCGACTAACCCAACCCAGCCATATAAATAATTAATGGGATGGGCTAGATGAACCAATCCAGCCCGGACCATATAGCCCAATGTTCCATTCTTAAACTTAGGGCACCAACTTGTGTTCGGATCGAACCAAACCCAATTAACCCAAACTTATAACCGGATCAGGTTGTCAAGGTCCTCGGTTTGGGTTAGGATTGGAAAATACCAACCTAATTTGCATTTGGGTTGAGGATATTCGGGTCAGGTTAAGTCAGATTCGAGTTAGCCCAATATGAAATGGACTACATTAATAGGAAACAATGTTGAATGAGCGTTAACCATTTAAAACATTTCGGGGGCCATAAAAGTCTTGGATCGAGATGATTTGTTTTTCCCCTTTATCTAGGCCTGTATGACCTAATCAACAGATCAGTTTAGTAATTTACAAAAAAAAATAAATTATAGGGATATAAATCTTAGGTGGACCACACCACAAGAAAAAAATAATGATTGGATATCCACTATTAAAATCCTCTAAAGGCCTAATGTACTGTTTATTTGACATCCAATCTGTTGATTAGGTCATAAATACCCAGATGAAGGGAAAAAAATAAATATCGGCTTCATCCAAAACTTTTATGGCCCCCAAAACATTTTTAATGGTCAACGTTCATTAAACACTATTTCCTGTAATGTGGTCCACTTAAGATTGAGATATAACTCATTTTTTCCATAGGAAACCGTGGGAATAATGTTTCCACCATTAAAACCTTTCTATGGCCCATGATGATGCTTATTTGTCATCCAACATGTTCGTAATATCACAAAGACATGGATGAAATGAAAACACAAATATCAAATCGATCTAAAACTTTTGTGGCCCCCATGAAATTTTCAATGGTAAATGTTCAATTCACACTCTTTCCGGTAGTGTGGTCCATTTGAGCTTGGATATGCTTCATTTTTAGCCCACAGTGATGTAAGTGTTTTATCCACACTGTCAATCCATTTTTCCATATCATTTTAGTGGTTGAACCCAAAATTAAAGCATATCCAAAGCTCAAGTGGACCATACCACGAGAAATAGTGGGAATAATGATTTCCACCACTGAAATCTTCCTAAGGCTTACAGTGATTTTTATTTCTCATCCGACTTGTTCAATAGATCACAAATACATGGATGAAGGGAAAACTAAAATATCAACTTGATCCAAAACTTCAGTGGCCTCCCAAAATTTTTCAATGGTAGACGTTCAGTTTATACTATTTCCTATGATGTGGTCCACTTTAGATTTTTATAGGCTTCATTTATGAGCTTATGTAATAAAATTATATGTTAAAATTGATAGATGGAGTGGATAAATGAATAAATCATGGTGGGCCTCACAGGATTTACTTAGTACGCTTGGGAACAGATTAGCTACTCCCCTGACACCCGCCAATGGCTGGTAGTCGGTGCTCTGTAGCCCCACCATGATGTATATGTTTCATCCCTGTCATCCATATATTTTTACAGATAATTTTACAATATGAGAAAAAAAATAAGATATATCTAAATCTCAAGTGGACCACATTACAGGAAACAATGTTGAATGAGCGTCGACCATTAAAAATATTTTGGTAGCCATAAAAGTTTTGGATCAAGCTGATTTTTGTTTTTTCCCTTCATCTAGTCCTGTATGACCAAATCAACAGATTGAATGTCAAATAAATAGTACAGCGGGCCTTAGGAGGATTTTAATGGTGGATATCCAATCACTATTGTTCTCATGTGGTGTGGACCACCTGAGATTTATATCCCTCTAATTTTTTGGCATAAAGCTCTAAAATGATCTTTAAAAATGGATGAACGAAGTGGATAGAACACATACATCATGGTGGGCCCCACGTAGCCCCTAACAGGACCGTCTAATACCCAATTCACACCCAAAATGGGCGCGCCCTCAAAACAGAGCTGCGCCTAAAAAAACCTAATCCTCTCTCCCTCTCTCTATTCTCTTATTCTCTCTCTCTCACCCGATTCTCTCTCTCTCTCTCTCTCTCTCTCTCTCTCTCTCTCTCTCGTCCCGATCTCCTTTCTCTTTCTCTCATTCTCCTTCATCTCTCTCTAATGCATCTCTGACATCTCTTTTATCTCCCTCACATCATCTTTTTGCTCAGACCTCTATTGCAGCATCCATGAAGCTCCTACCTGAAGTAAACACAAACCATTCGAAAGCCCCTTTTCATATTTTTTAGGCATCTCTTAAAATCGAAGAAATCTGAGGCTCCTCTCCATAGGTTTGATCTCTTCCACTCTCTGTATATATTTTTCTCTCTTTCAGATTTCATGTATGTTAACTGTTTGATGAAATGGCTCAAGATCCAATCCTGAGCCTGACCTGTAACCCCCAAATGGATAAAAATTCTCTAATCAATCACTAGGATCTGATTGGTGGAATTTTTGGCATATGGTCAATACATGGTAGCACAATATTCGCTTCCCACCATCTTTTCAGCTTTTATGTACGTTGTACTTTCATTTACCTCTAATTGTTATATACTAGGGATACAATATTAGACATATGGGACCAAAAGCCTATGATTATGATGATGGTGACAATGAGTGAATTTACATTTGGATTTTCATGTAACTAAGGTTTGCATGATTGCATTCTCTGTCTTTGAAACATGAAAATTGTAAGCCATCAGGGTGGATTGCAAGTTCTCTTGGCCCATTTGGGTGAGGTTCTTCAAAACCTTCAGGGTGGCTTGGGTAATGCAATTAGAAAGATCGATGCATTCTTTGAGGTTAGCCATGGGTAGCTATCCTTTTTCTTTATGCCAATCTATATATTTAATTTCTTCTTTATATTCTTTGAATTTGTAGCTATGGTTCAACCAAGTGTGGTCTAAGGCAACTCTAAGCATTTGAAGGAGTGCAAGCGATCTAAGGTTGGAGTACATACAGTGTCGCTAGGCATGGTATTAACAAGTTTGCTTCTAAGGTAACTTTGGTGGCATTTCCAAATTCCCTAATGCCTGTAGCTTTCCTTCTGAAAATTAATGTATTTTTGATGAGTTCTGCAATCATAACAGTGCAAATGTTTATTTCATTTCTATCAATCTTTAAATTCCCTATTAGATATGGACTATGATTTTCTTGAAGTTAGAGCCATCTCTAGTTGATACTTGCTCAAGTTTTAAATTGAGTCTAAATAACTAGCTATGGACTATGATTTTCTTGAAGTTAAAGCCATTGTTCCACGGCTGATGGCCTCAATTTTATGAAGGTGCAATCTTCTCTCCTACCCATCAGAAAGAAAGGAAGATGTAGTCTGATTTATCAACTCATGAAGCCATGGATCAACTTTTCAAGTTCGCACTTCTCTTTTATGGTGTTAGCTAAACCAATTTCCCTATTAGCTTTACCCAAATATTATTGTTTAAGAAAAGGAGAAGACCTTAAACAGTGTCATGATCGAGTTGAGTCAACTTGGCTTTCATGACCAGGTAATCTCAGTTAATTCTATTAATCATCTAATTCTTCCCTCTAAATTTGGACTACTCGAATTTGTGAGAATTAGTTTACTTGTTTTCTTTTCCCTTCAATTTATGTCCGTTACTTTTTGTGAGGGAGATGGATACTACTATTTACTGTTCTGCATGGACCATTATCCTAACAGCATTTTCCTCCAGGGAATTTTTGTTTTCATAGCTCACTTATTATCACATGTTACATTATTGAGTCCTCTTCAATCATCCAAAGGAGATACCACATGCAAACCCTTCGCAAGAGTCAATGTTTCCATTTGGTGGGTAATAATGCTTAGATCTCTACCTCAAAAATCAGGTAGTCTCATCCTCAAATGGACCAAAATATACAAGTCAGCTGATGGTTACAACAATCTTTCTAGTTGTCATTTATTTTATTTCCTTTTTTGTTAGAATAGAGAGGTAATTTCATCATGGCTTTGATATGCTCTTTTTATAGGATAATGATGAAAATACAAAGAAAGCTAAGGGAAAATGTGATATGTCAGGTGGCTTTGACATGCTTTTTTTTATAAGATAATGATGAAAATACAAAGAAAGCTAATGGAAAATGTTATATTTCAGGTATGTTGTGTCATAACCATTTTAGTTTTGTATTGGTCAGTATAGAATTTCATACAATTGGGAATAACTTGGATGATCAGATTCATGAAAGTTGTGAGTGTTAGGCAAGTGAGTTTCAGTACTGCACTAAGGTCATATATGGGCAGAGTTATCCTTGTAGCTTGTGTGACTACAAAGTTATGAAACTAGAAACCTTCATAAGTGTTCATTCTTCATTCAGATTTGTTCGATTTATATAGAGCTACCTTGTGGTAATGACACTAAAATTGGCCTTACAGTCCACATCATGCATCTTGCATTCTGTTGCTTCGCTTGTACCGGTATTAATCGGATTGTGGCTCCATGTAAGATATAGAAGCATAAATATATCAGTTCTATTTTATTTGCACATGGAAAAGCAGAACATTCTGCTGTTGGTGCTGAATCTTTATGCTGAGTATGAGTGTATGACTACATCTTGTTGTCCCAGAAACTTTTTACATGTACATGACGAGGGGCTGATGTTGTCATCTTTTTACATGTGCATGTTATGGTTCCACTAATATGTGAGGTACGCTCCCCACCTATTATATTGTTGTGTGTATTCTCATTTCTTATGAGCTATCTTGTGTCAAAAAGTGTTGTTACTATTGGAGAAGATATTTAAATCATTTATGGACCGGCTTAGCGTATCTTGTTCATGAGTATTTGGTTTGTGTGCTATCCTTCTAATATGGATAAAATAAGGAAATGACTTAAACTGATTTTTTTGCATTAACCAGCTAGGTTGAATGCCGTATTTATAGAGGCAATTGGAAGTTTGATGGCCCTTTCAGAAAAGAACTATTTCAAGTGGATTTTGGTTAGAAGATTTAAAACTGAAAAATCCAATTACATGATCACTCTGTAGAATAATTCACTTTCACTGTCTGTCTCTATTTTCTTCATGGTGCACAGGGCCCAGTATCTGTTGCAAAGGAAATTGCTGAAGTCAACCAGTTGCTTCAAAATGAAATCCATTTAAGAAAGGCTGCTAAAGAGGAGGCCAACAATCTTAAAAGCCAATTGGTGCAGCTGAAAAAAATCAGAGGTCTGGTTACTCATCAATGAATGTGTAGCTTCTTTGTCATCATGCATGGCTCTGCTATTCATGAGCCTAGTTTTTCTAATATCACAAGTGGAGGCCATCCCTTTAGTGGAAGACCACTAACACCTTGGTTCAATCCTAAATAGAAGATGAAAAAAAATAATTAAAGTTTAGGATTCATTCTCAACGATTGAGCATTTGTGCATATACATATGATGTCTTGTGCTCACATGTGCTAAGTCTAAGTCATTGAGTGGTGCTGCCCATAATAACATGCAGATGAAAAAAAAGAAACAAAAACAAAAAACAAAGAAACCCATGCGCTTTTTTATTTTATTTTCTTTTTTCCTGCAAGGGTGTTTGAAGGTTTGAAAACCAAATAAATTTGGTGTAATTCTTGACTCTAGGTGTAATTTTTCTACTGTTTGTTCACTATAAGTGGTCCATCAGATGGATGATCCAGATGCACCAATTGCTCTCTTTAACTACACTACAGGGTTTCATCATTGTCATGCTTTTATGTAGAGTTGTTCTATTTTTTGGACTCGATGAAATCATTTTTCAAAATCATCATTGTCGTGCTTTTATGAACGTTTGGTTCTCCTCATCCAAAACCATTTTTCATATTCTAACTTATAGTACTACTAGGCTATCTTGGTCTTTATGGGTTGAGTTGCTTGATGGCTACAAAGGGCACTGTGATAAATTGCCTTGGGAATTGGGAAGAACATGCCATGATGGTTTGTGATCTGAATTTTTGGTGAGGAAACTTGTTTGACAGTCATGTTGAAGGTGATACTTTTGTCCTTCTGTATCATATGTATGAAACTGAAGCTTGATGTGGAAATCTGGTCATTTTGAACCTTCTCTAGTTGCATAAGTGGCCGAACCAGCTCTATATGTTACACATAATCTATCATCCACTAGTTTCTGTAAATTAAGATAAGAGGATTGATCTTAATAGTATGGTCGTCATGCACATAGACAAAAAATGCTTGCAATGAATTTTTATGAGTACTTAGTAATTTTGGAGTCCTTGGTTAGGGTTTGGGTTGAACGTACGAGTGCTGGAGCCGACGCTTTCGGATTCCGAACTCATTCTTTTGAAAAATAGAAAAATGAAAATATTAGTAAATATGGATTTTCTTGTTAAGAAGAAAATGGAAGGTAAAGAAGAGACATAACTGAAACTTTGCACTGTGAAAAGTAATATTAACCATCTTATTTTCCCCGTTGAATTTGACATCCAGGAAATGGACCTTTTCCAGAAAACCATGGATTTAAAACCATTAAATCCTTCTCAAAAATCTGAGTTTATTGAACTGAATTGAATTATTACAGGTCAATTTTGTTGAATATCCAAATGCAATGTTTCCATGAATTAGGCAAATGAATTCATTCTAACCCATTTTGTTGAATATCCTAACGCAAGGATTTTTTATCTTTTATTATTATTGTTATTATTATTATTATTATTTTGTGATATGCAATAGCTTTTCAGAATTCATATGTAGGTGCATACTTGTGCTCATTCACATGGACTTTGACTATCTTTCTTAAATTTCTTTGGTTTTTCTAATTTTTGTATCTAATTTTAAATTTCTAGGCCCTAAAACAAGATTCGAGGTGCTGCTAACAATGCTAACAGAATCCTCCAGGTCAGATTGTTGATTGGACTTGATTTTATTTAAATGATCTTGATAATTCATTTTATTTAAATGAGCAGAGCCGAATGTGCGTCGGAGCTATCCGGATGTTGAACGGGAGTCCTTGAAAAGTGGAACCGTTGTTATGACCATGATGAAGCTGTCCATTTCCTATGGACAGCATTGGAGTGGCCTGGCCATTTGGACAGGCCGTGTTTATATTTGTATTTTCTCGAAATTAATGGAACAGACTCGAATGTACGTTGGATCTATCTGGATGTTGAGCAGGGGTCCTTGGAAGGTGGGAACCGCTGTTATGACCATGATGAAGCTGTCCATTTCCTATAGATAGCATTGGAGCGGCCTCGTCATTTGGACAGGCCGTGTTTATTTCTGTATTTGCAGAGACCACACCCTTAATCTATAACCTAAACCTATTCTCAAATCCTAAAACCTATAACTACAGCATAAACCTTAACCTAAACCTATAACCTATAACCTAAACTCAATTCCCTAAACTCTAATCTACAACCTAACCTAAACCTATAATTATAACCTAAACTTATTCTCAAATCCCAAAACCTATAATGTCACGCCCCAAACTCGGAGAACGGGCTCACAAAATTCTCGATCACCGAATTCGGGGCCGACAGCCTCCGTAGTACCCCATTCTCGGCTCCCAGCGCCCATACGCCAGATTCCGATCATAAGATCCTACAAGGAGGATTTTCAGTATGAATTTTTTATTTTTTTTTGTAATGGAGCATAACCACAAGCATAACCAAGTCACAAAACAATATCACCACATATCCATTATATCAAAAACTTTAAGTACAATGCGGAAAGGGAAATATAAGGTGATCAAAACTCCAAAATAGTCAGGTGCGCACTCCTGCCTCAGCGCTGCTGCTGTCCAACCCTACCTGCACACAACGGTCGTGCATAAGCTTACAAAAGCTTAGAGGGTGGTGTAAGTGTGTGAGGAAGGCAAGTGCCAAGTATACAATATCAGAGTAATGCGAAAATATGCAGTAAGTCAATGAATGTTATTAGATGTACCAAAGCTATATAATGCAAGTCATGAATGCTATCGGCCATACCAAGGCCATGCGATGCGAGGCTTATGTAACCAGATGTCATATGCGAGATGCAAAGCAAGCATGCTAGTCCTCATCAAGTACACATATCAGTACAGTTCCTCTCTTGATATCACCGGGGTCTAATACACCTTACACTGACTGCCTCCTCCCTAGCTGTATAGTCAAGCAAGTGGAAGAGACTACGCTATCCGCCTGACCAATAGTCTGCCAATACCTACCCAGCTCGTCGATAGCGGATTCATTTGTGAGCTAGTAAAACTCAGCTTAGCTTATAGGTCCCTCACTCAGGTGGATAAGGCCACACCCCCTTCCAACTGACCATGACACAGTGGGAGATGCGGCCTACTGGTATTCGGCACTCGGGCGCTCGTGTATCCACTCAGTCTAGACGTTAGAGCAACTCCTAGTACCAAAAAGGTTCTGGGACTTTCACCCAAGGACATCCTAAGTGCCGACAGTGCTAGAATAAAGTATTTTCGGTATCCGATACGGTCATCCACGATGTGCCTATGGAGCCACGACCCTGATGTCGATAAGGCGTGCAGTGATCAAATCACACATATGCGAGATGCATGAGTCACACCGTACAATCATGCAGCAATCTCGCGCGTACCACGTGATCATGTGGGGCACTCCATCTCATAAGGAGTCCCGTAAATGTCTCCGCCCAACTGGCTTATGCTATGATCAAATAGTCCTCATATCAAGCATGCATATGATGTGTATGAGCATGGATCATGGAGTTATACTAAGCATGTTATAAAGTGATGAACTATCTTCGCAACGAAGAAGGGCCTAGACGGCCTACACGTAATAAGTATGGGCCTATCAATCGGCCCTATGGGGAGTCGTAATGTGGACATTTAACCAACATTAATCTTACAATGTGGACTTTAAACCAACATTGCTCCCAAGGCATGGCCTGCCATAAAACATCATTACACAAACCATGAAGGAATCATACATTGTAATGGACCCTAAGGACAACCCGTTGGGCCTCAATCCATGGGCCTTAGATACATCAAATGGGCCACATCATATGGGCCTTATATAAATTAAGTGGGCCGTGTAAGTGGGCCTTATGTACATTGTAATGGGCCATAACCCCTGGGCCTTTGAAAACATCACAATGGGCCTCGTAACATGGCCTTATATATCAAAGTGGGCCTCAACCACGAGCCACAAATACATCGAATGGGCCTCATAACATGGGCCTTACATTCACATCAAAGTGGGCCTCAACAACAGCTTCATACACATCAAGGTGAGCCTCAACAATGGGCCATAATTATGGCAAGGTGGGCCTAATCACTTGGTCCTTATATATACCAAGGTGAGGTCCACTTGAAGTATATATCTAACTTATTTTTAATCTCAAGCCTGCTAAGACAAGCTCGCTAAGTGGTTGGACAGATCGGAGGCAACACATGCATCATGGTGGGGGTCATCATGAAGCCCACCATCATGTATATATTATAATATAGTATATAATATATATAATATATATATAATATAAATATATATATATATATACATGCACACACACATGAGGTGCAGCCCCCACACGTGGGGTGGGTCCCATATAGATGGACGGCATGGATGAAACATATGCCTAATGGTGGGGTCCCCCTGCTGTCCAGTAGCCAGTTAAAATGGCTGGACAACATCGATTAAACACATACATCTAGGTGGGCTCCACCATCCATGGCAGTGGACAGTGGGAATAAAACACATATATCATTTTGGTCCCACGTGGGGCCCACCATAATGTTTATACGTCATCCAACCCGTTGATAAGGTCCACAGACTTAGATGAAGAGTAAAAACTTCCCTTTAGTGACGATTCATAATTTTTGCCAATAAAACCCTTCTACCGCGGTCTTTTAGCGATGAATTTAGCAATAAAAATTTTCGTCGATAAAAGTGCAATTTCTTGTAGTGATTGTCTTTCTGATGCAACATAAGACATTGCAGGAATTTTTTAGTGTGGTATTTTCGGGTTGCTCAGAAAGCAATAGAGGGAGGGAGGGAGGGACGGTGACACTGCTAAAAAATCTTACAATTATTTCCTTGCTCATGTGAATTTGTTTGAACAAAGAGTGATGTGAATATGATTGAACACAACTATCATTGTTGGCTTTTGGAAACATGGAGCCTCTATTGCAAATTGAATTATTCTTCCGCCAATCTTAGTTGTTCACCTATATTATAATTGCATTTATGGAATCATTTCTGCTATATAGCTAAAACCTCTATAAATGTAAGTGAAATAGCTCTGCATTCATATATGCATTTGCAGTATTTCTGTTGATTGATAACATTGTTCTGGCCAGTCGGGGTATGAATCTCCCTTGCTTCTGGAAGTTTCATTTACTTCTTTTTCCAGCTGGAGGAATTCCGCAAGAAGAAGGTCAAGGACGAACTAAAAAGGCTACATCCACTAGCCAATTGTTGTCAGTGAGTTAGCCAAAATGAGAAATTGCCACAAGAAAGTGAAAATTTGAAACTTGAGAATTCAGATGGAGCTACATCTGAGAGAGACGGTGTTGCTGCTGGCCAACCTTCTTACCCTGTCATGATCCAAGATAGTAAAGAAAATAATTCATCCCTGAGCGCTGAGCTAGATTCTTTAAATACGACAAATGCCATATCTCCAGCTTTGCCTAATGACAATAGTCCATTTTACAAGGATCAAGTGGAGAGACCTGCAAGCTATCATGAGTCGAAATGGCATGATGGTTTAGGATTCTCAGGAAAAGAACACCTTGGGAGAGTTGATGATTGGTTGTTGGGGTGGTGGATTGAAGTCTATAAAAGGGTATCAGGATCCCCATTACAAGGAATAACAGAAAATACAACAAAATCTCTCCCAATGTGATCACTAGTCTCACGACATTCCCCTCGTCATTTTGGCAATGTTCCACAGTACTGATGTCTATATAAAATTTCAACAATTCAGTCATATAATCTGAAAGTTTCAGATTTTAACATGGGTAACATACATACGAAAATGATAAATAGCAATGCAATGTAACAAAAATACTACGTTGAAGAGTTAAGGACTGACAAAACAATTAAACCACCCATTTCTAGATTTAGGACCTCCCATATCTTCAGCCAATAAGAGTTCATGAGATCTCCATTCTCTTCACAAAGTGGGTATATATACATAATTTTCATGACCTTTTCTTCTTAAAAAAAAAAAAAAAAAAAAAAAAAAAAAAAAAAAAAAACTTACCTCAACTACATGTAATCTAAGTAGCCATAACCAATTTTTTCATGACCTTTTCTTCTTTATAAATAAATAAATAAATAAATAACAAACTTACCCCAAAAAAAAATGATTTTGGTAAGCAGTGGTTGCATCGATAGAAGCATATGCAGACCTAACCTTTCTGTTGGCCCATTGGTAAACGGTCTGATTTCCTATAAATCAGGGTGATACTCCCTTAGCTCCCAAAAGCAACAGGAAGGAGGATAGCTAGAAAGGATAACCTAAATAGAGTACACCATCTTGTCTATTTATCAATCTGGCCACATGATGAATATATGGTGGCCAGAAAATCAGACTGGTCTACTCATCAGTTGGTAATGGGTGGTTAAAGTTTAAAGCTACTGATGGAAAATGATGTGAAAATGCTACTGATTGCATGATCTGGTGGGTCACACCATTTCCTATAAATGGGTGGTTAAAGTTTAAAGCTACATAAGCTAACTCTTCACAGTCTATACTGAAGACAGTACTCAAATGGAAAGGAGGTGTCCATCAGGGTCTCCCATAACCCAATTCATGGAGGCTTCACATTTTACAGCAAATATCAATATCTCTGGTCAATTCTCATGCAGTCCAGGTGAACTGACTATTTGGGCAAGTAATAAACTGACATGAAGTCCATTTTCAACTAGCCCTTTCTGATATTAAACAACCATGATCATATGGAAGAAATAGCAGAAAGAATAATGAAAGAAATGGTCCATCCATGTAGGAATGTGAGTAAAAGTATCACCTAAAAGTGAAGACACGCAATGAGAAGGAAGAAGATAAATGTGAGTAAATTGGAGATAAAAGATGTCTTTATTTTCTGATGTCCATTTCCAATTAGTTTGATCTTCTATTAGCTCATTAAGTCGAATGTCAGACCCACATCAACGTTCCCTTAATAGGGAAATTGTAGGATCCTCAACCTGAGGCTTTGCAAAGTAATATGTTTCAATTCTGGTAAGTTCGGTACATGGTTCAGCAATTTAGACCATTAGTTAGCCAGGATAACCCGAACATAGATGGATTAGCCCTGAAAATCTTGTGGATGTGACAAACCTAACCTTTGAATCTGGGTCCAAATAAATGGTTGAGAGAAGAAACACATAAACTGTCTCATGTTCAATTCAGGAAAGGCCCAAGATTGGTGGCGATCTTCAAACCTGGGAGCATGGTCCATCCATGTAGGATTACAAATGACCAGTGGTATGGATTATTGAAGCACAGGTACAAAGTAAGAATATAACCAACATACCCAAAATACTCCAAAAGAAATGATGAAGGTAAGAGAAAGCCAGTGCCCACAAAATCCATGGACAAGAAAGTAGGCCATCACTAACTGTATATTCAGCACGAGAGTCCAAAGCTTGAGCCCCAAGAAACCAACACTACTTCAGCCTTTCTATTTCCTATTTCTATTCAATTATAGTTTTCAAGTGAATTAAATGTTATCCTAACCATTTGAACAGGAATTGTGATTCTCATTGGCCAACAATTATAGTTTTACATGATGCAGGGTAGATGAGATGAGCAAGCCACAATAGAAAAAGCATGCAACATATAATAGATGCTTCCTGCTGGCAATCAACTTATTGAGAATTTTGAGATACTTTTGGTGAGAAAGAAACTTAAAAATAAAATGTTAAAGTACCAATAGTAACGTTAATGAGCATAAATGACAGAACAATATCCTAATTCGTACAGTTAACTTGGACCCACATTTTCAATCAGACAAAGCAATCAACCATAATTTTACACGAATTTAAGTGAAGATGAGAGAATCAAAACTTCATGAATAATCTGAACTCTCATGCAAAAATAAAACTAAAGCAGAAATATATGATTGTCAACCAGTGATATGCATGGTATCCTCAAATATCCATTTTGTACCAGTGGAGCCCATTGTTCAGCAATCCAGACCATTAATTTGATGGGCTCCTACGTGAATGGACCATGCCCCAAAAACATCCCATATTTGAAGATTGTACCCATCCAAGCCTCAACCTTTTTCAGCTAAGCATGAGAAATTACAGTTTCCTTCTTAAACATCTATTGGCAGCCACCAATTCAAAGTCTAAGATTGTTCAAATCAATAAATTACATAATAAGGTTTATTATCTGATCAAGCTCAGTAACTTCAAGTGTCAATAACAAAATATGAGCAGAGGATGAGCATTTGAAGTAAGAGTATGCTACTCAAATTTTAACTAGTGAGACTAACAACAACAAGGCATGACATTAGAATTGACAATATTAAAACTATTTAAACATGAACACCAAAGATCCTCTAAATCACAATAAAACTAGCAATATATGTAAGTTGAGGAAGCATTATTAGGAATCTCTATAGTGCTTCAAGAAAACAACATATCCTCTTTAGACTAGTAGAGGCCCACAATCTGACATATATCATACCACTATGGTTCAGAACTAGCAACAGAGAAATCCTTCCTAAAATATTAGCACGTTCCATCATCATGAGAGTTTTTTTTTTTTTTTTTTCATCAGCACAACACGATTCTTAGCACGTTCCATCATGGGCTTCAATGGATTTTTTATTTGGGTGCTACACACTATAGTTGGGTGGACGGCATTAATGTAGGCTACATCAGTCAGGGGATCCATGGAAGCCACACCCCTTTGTCTAACCCTAAAGAGTATTTTACTTTTTAATGGTGGGCATTCAGTTACCACTCTTTCTTATCGTGTGGTCCACACATGATTTGGATCAGATTTCCATTTTGGTTTCATACCCTATATTCATATGAAAAAAAAAATGGATGAATGTTGTAAATATAACATGAACATAATGGGGAAAGTGAGTATGTGATTGCAGATAGAAAATAGCAAGGAAACACCTCAGTAAGCATTACCCTCAACTTTACATTCCTGCTTCAGGTATTGTACACAAGTCTAAGGAAGATAACTAATCAAAATCAATTTATGGAGAATTACTACTGAGTTAAGAAGAATGTTCTTCTCAATATTACCTATAATCGGGTTCCTTATACACATAAGGATCACCCTGCCTCATCTCCTTTTTGGCCACACAACAGATCTGGAATCGGGAGGTCCGTAGAGATGGGAAGCTGACGTTCTTTACCCTGCCAACAGAGACCAACCTCAAACTGGAAATCCTTCCAGCTACCTGACTCCGATTCTCTTGCTATAACGAAGATCCGAACCGGATGGAAGTCGCAGAGACGGATGTCATTGATGTAAGGACTAACGAGAGAGGGAGGGAGAGGATTTTCACGGAAAATGAAGGGCGAAAAGAGAGCCATTAAAACATCTATATCATTTATAAGAGAAAAAAAACCTAAAATAAAATAAAAATATAAAATATAAAAAAACTCAATCTAATTCCACAAAAAAAACAGCAATATAAATATTCAAAAGAGAGAAAAAAAAAAAGAAGAAGAAGAAGAAAATCATTCTTGCATACCTAAAATTGACGCGGATTATGGCGTCAGAGAGGGAAGTCTTTGTGAGATTGAGAGAGAGAGAGATGGTTAGGGAGAGAAGAGGGGTTCGTGAGAGGGAAGATCAAGAGAAAGAGAGAAAAGGGGAGCGGGAGAGAGAGAGAGAGAGAGAGAGAGAGAGAGAGAGAGAGAGAGAGAGATGGATGAGGAATGGGTTTGGAGTGGAGGGAGATGAAAGGTTTCGTGCAGGGGGAAGAAAAAGGGCATCGCGGGAAGAGTTTCTACATTTTTACCTTGTACAACATGGCTACGGTTTTAATCCATAGCTAAAAGACATGGTCCGTAACCGTTTACCGCACATCCACTTCATATGGTTTTGACGGTCATGGACGAACGACCCTCTTAAGGGCAGCTTTGTGGGATCCATCATGATACATTTCATATATCTAATCTGTCCATTAATTTTTTAATTTTTTATATGGATTAACCCCAAAATATAGGAAATTCGAAGGTCAACTTGAACCACACCATTGATCAATGGTAGGTATTTAATCTCCACTATTTCCTACCATGTGGTCCACTTGAGCCTTCGAACTACTTCCTTTTTTGGCCTCTTGCCTAAAAATGCTCTTTCAAAATGAATAGACGTCTTAGATGGAGCACACATATTTTAATCTGTATCATAGAGTCCCTTATGGGGCCATCTAAGGTTGTAGGCATGAGTGGTGGGGGTTAACTTTTAGCTACGGTTCAATTATTTTTAGCTACGAATTTAAGCTGTAGCAATATAGCTACAGTTTATATCTGTAGCCAAAAGCTATCATAGTCCGTAGCCTTTGATCATTTTTTTGGTAGTGGTGTATGCCATGGTTTGGATTAGACCGATTATTTCACAGGCTATCAGTGTTGTGAGCAAGTACCCCGGGAAGCAATATTGGGTAGCAGTGTGATGGTAAGAAGACTACGTCTTTTCTTTTGAGAAGACAGAAGCAAATATGGTTGAGCTTGTGGATTTTGATCTGGCAGACATGCTCACCTAGATCGTTCTTGCAAAGAAGTTCAAGTTCTGTGTAACTTCTCTAGGCTTGGCGATGGCATAAAAGAAGGACGAAGTGTGCACGAGAAGCTAGGATGCAATACAGAAATAAGAGAAGAGGTCAAGAAACTACATGGTTGAATGTTGAAGACATGGTGGAGATTGTTGTCAGATGTCTTAAATCTGGAAAAAATTTTTACCGTGCTCGACCGGTTGAGTGACTGGCTCGACTGGTCGTGGGAGTTGCATGACCAGTCGTGGCTTGCTCGACTCGAACTCCAGAGAGCATCAGTTTTTGGGTCCGAGGTGCTCGAGTAGTCATGGGCCATGCTCGAGTCGTGGGGTCTGCTCGACCGGTCACGCAGCCATCTCGACCGGTTGTGCAGTCCACTCGACCGTTCATAGTTACGCAGATTTGTTTTCGAATTTGATGTGGACTACGGATTTCTGTGTTGCCTTTTGCAAGGGTACGAAAGGGAAGTTTCCTAAACTATAAATAGGGGTCCCTAGGGCTATTCTAAGGTTTTCTAAGGCTTTTTAAAGGAGTTCTAAGGGTTCCTAAAAAGATTTTAGAGTTTTTAAAGGGTGTAGCAAGGGTGAGATATGAGGTTATTCAAATCGGGTAAGTCCTCTCTCTTTATAATTTCTATTTTCATAGTGGAGATCTGTTGCTTTGTGCTGTGGTTTTTTCCCGCAAAGGTTTTCCATGTTAAATTTGTGTTCTCTTGTTTGTGCTTGGTGCTATTGGATTGTTATCCTAGATCTAGATCTGTGTGATTCCGCAGGCCAAAATCCCAACATCCAAGACACCTAGAACCTCTGAAATTTCATCAAATGGTTCCACCTTAGGATCCTACATATCTAGGTAATGGATCAGGCTAGAGCATTTAACTAGATTTGCATTAGTTTTAGAAGAACTGATCATCTATAGGCAACAATACCACAACTTAGGGCACTGTACCATCTTTCCTGCCACATACCATTTGTTTAGAAAGTCAGTACCATGAAAACATTATGTCCCACCATGAAGATTGCCCTTTACAAAAATAAAAGTTGATCCACTTACTGGGTAGGCCGCAACTCTATGTTGAGTTATACCATTGGTTGTCCATTGATTCCAATAATGTGGCCCACCTAAGCGACCGGGCCTAATTTTTGTGCCAGGTGATTTCATGGTGGGGTTTACCATTTTCTTGGTACTAATGTCCTCCACCACACGCATGTTGGTGAAAACATGGTTCGGTACTACGAGTGGTACCTTCTCTGATTATAGGCCCATTAGCTTATGTAATGTGCTGTACAAGATTTTCTTCAAAATTATGGCTGACCATCTGAGCAACATCCTACCTGAGTTGATATCTCTGGAGCAAGGAGGGTTTGTCCAGGGTCGGTCTATTGCTGAAAACATTGCTTTGTCGCAAGAGCTCCTCTGAGAAATGAACAGGAAAGTCAGGGGCAGGAACATCGTCATGAAGTTAGACATGGAGAAAGCCTACGATAGGGTGGATTAGCTCTTTCTTAAGAGAGTCTTGAAGCATTTCTGTTTTTCAGCCCCCTGGCTGCATTTGGTGGAGAGCTGATGGAAAAATTGTTGGTTCTCGGTGCTTGTGAATGGAGAGTTGGGAGGGTATTTCAAGTCTACACGTGGGCTCCACCAGGGAGACCCGCTTTCTCCTAGCCTCTTCATTTTGGCTTCTAAGGTTCTTAGTTGAGGCTTCAAGAGGTTAGTGACTTCGAGGCCCTGTCTCCCATTCAAAGGGTGGGGAGGGATTGTGTTGGTGTCTCACCTCCTATTCGCGAATGACACGCACGCTTTTATTTCTGAATAGAGGCATTCGTTCTGTCAAGGCGGTTAAGCAGTTTCTAGACTGGTATCAATAGGTATCGGGTCAACAGGTTAATTTCCAAAAAAGTGTCTTCCTATGTTTCGAGAATCTGGAGGCATCTAGGAGAGCTTGCATCCACAGGGAGCTGGGAATGATGGGTTCGGCTGAGGGGTTTACTTATTTGGGGGTCCCAATTTTGGTTGGTCAGAGAAAATGGGATGCTTTCCAGTGTTTGGTTAACAAGGTGGAAAGTTGGATAAGGGGCTGGAAAGCTAGATTTCTCTCTATGGCAAGGAGGGTCACTTTAGTGAACCACGTTCTGGCTAGCATTCTAGTGCACACGATAGCAGCCACACACGTTCCTGTAGATGTTTTATAGATGCTAGAGAGGCTCTTTGTTGATTTCATTTGGGGATGGGCTGATGACAGGAAAAAACTTCATTGGCACAGTTGGTGTGTGATTTGTTTGCCAAACGTGGAAGGCAGCCTGGGGATTGGACGGCTCAAGGATGTCATGAATGCCTTCCGCTTAAAGTTGGCTTGGAGTGTCTTGCATTGTGCTGAAATGGGGTTGTGGGGATTGTTTATGAAAACCAGGTACAACCATGACATCCTGCACGCTGACCAGTCCTCCCTCTCATAGGTTGTTTCTCTACTGTGGAAGTGGATTAGAACTTTCCTTCCTTCCATTCAAGCAATTACTCAGTGGCACATCGGTGAGGGCAGTTTAAACTTGTGGTCAGCAAATTGGACCGGTCTCAGCCCTTTGCGGGACAGGGTCATTTTAGCTATTCCTTTGTCTCTTTTGGCGATGAAGGTGCAGGACTTTCTGGGGAGAATGGGCCTGCTGACACCTTCCGCGGTGTTCAGCTTTCTATCCTAGTAAGACATAAATGCCATCTTCTTTGGGGGTTTCTGCCTCACATAGGGTCATGATTCCCTGTTCTGGCCTCATACTCTGAGTGGTGTTTTCTCTGTTTCCTCAGCCTGGGAGATCTGTCGTCAGCGCTGCCCATGCAACAGCCGGGGTGGGAAGATATGGAACAAAAGAATCCCACCAAAGATTTCTAGGTTGGTGTGGCATCTTATCAAGAATGCGATGTCGGTGGATGGGGTTGTTATGGCTCATGGTATCCAGATGGCGTCACGCTACAACTGCTATTTCGAAGAGCTGAATAGTGCGCCTACCATTGAGACGATTGAGCATATGTTCTTACGAAGTGCCCAGGCGACTGAAGTGTGGAACTTTTTTGCTTTGAACTTTGGCATCAGCTTATCCAACAGCACCTCCGTTCAGGATCACCTCAACCGCTGGTGGGATCCTCACCCTACTCAAAAGACTAAGAGCTGGTTACGAAAGCTTATGCCCTGCTTGATTCTGTGGGAGTTATGAAAGGCAAGTAACGAATCCAGGTTTGACAACTATAAAGTAAGATCGGGTACCATCATTGCTCGTATTGTTGGGTGGGTGAAGTGGATTGATAACGATCATTCTGCTCCCTCTCAAGCTCATAGAGATAACAAGATTTTATTTCCTTTGGGCTCCCATGGTGTTTCTACCCTCCATGATCCCACCCGGGTGGTTCATTGGAAAAAACCGCCAACTGGTTGGGTGAAGCTCAATGTTGATGGCTCGTCTTGTGGCAATCCAGGGATGGCTGGGGGAGGTGATGTGTGTAGAGGAGATAGGGGAAACTGCCACTTTACTTTTTACACTAGTTACGGTATTGCCTCTAATATCAGGGCTGAGTTGCGAGCTGTCCGCAACAGTTTGATCATCTATCTCCACCAGGGGCTGAAGAACATCATGATGGAATCTGACTCCCTCCTAGTGGTGCACATCCTTTCAGGCTCTTCTCAAGCGGGGTGGAAGTGGAGGTATTAGATCCACAGAATCTGGACTCTCACTACCCACTGCCAGGTTAGGTTTTGTCATGTCTTAAGAGAAGGCAACGGGCCGGCGGACAGCTTAGTAAACCTGGGCAGCAACAGTCAAGGGTCTTCCCTGTTCCTATCCCTTCCTGACCTCCCCTAGGAGGTTAGGGGCCACCTGTTCCTCGGTATAGTGGGGCTTGGGGTGATCAAGAATAGGTTTTCATGGTAGTTCATGTTTTCATGGTTGTTTCGGTCCGTTGTTACATATGATAGGTGGGGCTTGCCCTTTTTGTTGGGCCACACCCGAAGGTTTTGTAAATCCTATTCATCAATGAAAGTTATTGTTTTCCAAAAAAAAAAAAAAAACAACACCTAACTCTCTAATTTTTATTTTTATTTTTTAAAAGTCCTCCTCAGTGTTGAGCTCTCTCAATCCCTTTTTTTTATAACACACATACACCCCTCATGGGCATTCAATCCCATGATCTCAGTGTTGAAATAGAGTCGGTCTACCATTGAGCCATGGAGCCAGACCTAGCTCTTACCATCTATATGTTGGTACCAATTATCCTTTTCTTTTTATAATCTTATTAGGGATCAATTATCAAAACCACCCAAAATGTTCACGAGGTAACTACATGGTTGCCAATTTTTAAGGCTGTTTTCTGGAGTCACTCATTTCCTTCACACATGCAAGGGAGCTTTATCATGGTGCCTCCTAGGGCTACCACGCTGGAGACAGTTATACAACTGTTTTTATGAGTTTGAGTCATCTGCGGCTCCCAATTGACATGGTGGATTCCAGTAGAAGAAAATCCCCTTGAGTGGTATTGGCATCATGTTACATATTCACATGCCTGTGTTTGCTCATAAACAGCTATATGAATGCCACATCTGGATATACGCATGAAGTGACATACATGCACGTCTCTATTATATAGTTCATGGAATGAGGCATTATCAATGCATGAGCGAATTGTAGAGGCAAGGCTTTAGGGCCATCGTTCAGTTGTCCAAATTGTTGATATGATGGGTCGAACTTTGGATGGCCCATGCACCAAAAATCCCCGAAACTGGAGGCAATATAATTGAAGGCGTCAGGAGCACCTGCCCCTATAGTGCCTAAAATTTTCAAGTGGCTTAGGCACATGCCTAGAGATTCCAGGTGCATTTTTTAATTTTATATATAAACATTGATATTTAATCATTTATGGACATAAGTTAATCTTTTTGAAATAATCAAAAGTCAATGCCATGAATTCCTCTTAAACTGAAACCCCACATTCCCAATTTCCCCCAAATTCCTAAAATTTAAATCCTAATTTCCCCAAACCCTAACCATAAATTTCCCACTTTCCCCAAATACCCAGATTCGCCAATCTAAAACTACAATTTGCCAAAATCCCTAAAATTTTGAAACCCTATAATCCAATATTCAAAATCCCCAAATAGCCTATGTTTTCCAATTCTCCTGAAATCCCTAGTTCAGCTTAATCTCTTGTACAACAATGATGAAAGCTCATCCTGCTTTCAAGAAGTCCAACACGATGACCTTAACATAAAAGGAGATAAGTTGTTGGAAAAGGGCTTAACAGCCATTTCTTTTCTATTCACACACTTATTATGTAACGACCCGTAAATTTCCGTACAAGGGTTCAAGTATCACCTCGACTAGAAATCACTTAGGATTAAATCCTTTAGAAATTTAACAAAGTTAACTAAGTGCTAAACTAGATTAGCCATGAAATCTGTTAGAATCGCTTTAAATACGATCTGCAAGACCCAAAACTTATAGAATCATTGACGCTAGGTTACCCTAAAGTTTAGGATCAAACTCATTACCCTAGCTATTCTCGAATGACTTGGAACTTCGTATTAGGTCTAGACCGCACATCGGAAGTCCGATTAACACGAAGTTAAGGAATTAGGACCGCCTCACTGGGCTCGACAACCATCTCGGAAATCAAGTCCAGACAATGTCCCACGGCCATTCGATCGCGTCCGAAGCGAGGGAGTGTGAAAACTACCATTTCCTTTACAAAATAAATATCTTGAATAGTGATCTGGCACCATTTGTTTGCGTATCAATATTAAGCAAGCAGACCGTCAGAATCAGACCAAATTACACCCTCGGATCAGGAAAAATTTTAGGTACATTTACATATACTTGGAATTTCGGATCGTGGCCCACTGACCGTCGAACTGAGAGTGGTCCGCTCCGTATGATCTGGGAATCTGATTGAGCCGAAAATGTAATCCCACGTAGATCCATGAGTTGTGAGCTTAAGTCTGACGTTTGGCTCAAGGGGGGCCGCCAGAAACACTCTTTTGAGCTGGAAAAGCGCCGAATTGCTTATAATAGTCGTACCTCTTGAACCGGAGTCTGTTCCGGGGAGGTTTTAGGCTATATAAGGGCCTTAGAACAGCCCCTCTCACAGCCATACAAATTTGGGATAAAACCCTAGGGAGAGAGAGAGAAAAAAAGAGAGAAAGCTTAGGTGTAGTGGGAGAATCTTCCTCCTACTGTTGCAAATCACTCCACGGGCTGCACCACCCCTTCCTTGACATTTTTCCGGTGACACCGACTCCATTTTAAGGTAATAAACCCTAACCCTAGACCTGTTTTGAGGAGTGTAGGCTGCAGGTTATAAAATAGCTAACCGATTTCCCTCTTTAGGCTTGAAAACTCCCGAATACGGAGGCCCATCAAACCTTGCTGATCCGTTGAGATTCCAAGAGGCAAGGTGAGGACTTTAGGTGTATAGGTTGCGGTTTTCAATGCTTTCAATGTCAGATAATGGTAGATTCATAATCTACATGCAATTGCACATGTACAAAGTGCTTTCCGTTTTCTGTTTTGATTAGAATTGTAGAATTTGGAATTCACATACTCTAGGTATTCGTATAAAATACCGTATATGTATTTTTTATGGAAATGTGTTTGACATGTTTAATTGTAGTATGGATATATGATGTATGGATAAAATACTCATTTGGCAAAAGGGTTCGCCTAAATACATGTTTACTAATATACACCATGTATGTAGAAATACGGTATTGTAAGAAGTACCATATACGTGTATATTTTAGCGATGCGTTTGTCATGATTAATTGTTGTATAAATATATTATGTGCGTATAAATTAATTGCTTGGCGAAAAGAATCGCCGTATTACAAGTTCTCTTGTAAACACTATGTATGTTGAAATTGGGTATCCTAGAAAATACCCTATATGTATAAAATTTGCTGATGTAATTGTCATGATTATTTACTGTATGAATATGATGTATACATATAAATTACTAGTTTGGTAAAGGGACAACCCTAGTGCACTTTCCTCTAACATACGTCATGTATGTTGAAAAAGTGCATTCCAAGTGTTTGTAAAAATTGCTTGTGAATGTAAGTGCTTAAGTGTTAGAACCTTAGGTAGGTGCTGAGATGGGATTCTTAACTACCTTAGAGTCACATATGATACCCTCCATGTGGTTATTTACTCTAACCACTCACCTATGAAATATATGTATTTGTATCCCTATTTGTATAGTGCTTTACAACATGCTTTTGAACATGCCTTGTAACTTGTTTATTAACATGCTTTATGACATGCTTTATAACATGATTGCTAGTGTTCTTGAATCACCATGTTATCATGCTCTACTTCACATGCTATGGTTAGGAATTGATTGAGCTCGGGACTATGTCCATAGTCCAGGCATCCGATAGATCGATTTGACTTGGGTAGCATGGGTCGAGATTCGTTCACCACACATGATGTGTTGGCGAACCCGTGTCGTACTTCGGTTGGCGATAGTGGTTGGCCACACGAGGTGCTTCTGCGCTTCATATTGTCCAACTTGTTATGCGCTCAAGCCAGCTGAACACGTCAAGTAACCTGTGTGTCTTATGTATGTTCACCATGTTTGGTCGCTAATGTTTGAACCTAGGGTACCAAACTTACCAGTGAAAATTCCGTTAACCATGGTACCTCGATCCGCTAAGACTCATGAGCCGGGCATGGTGGTATGGGACAACGTGGTCGAGCTGTCGGCCTACTGCCGGGGCTACGTGCCTCCCGTAGTGACAAGTGAGCAACTTAACTCGTGAGCCGATTATGGTGGTATGGGACACTATATTCGCGGCTGTCGACCTACATTGATAAGGTGATGGGGAGTGGTGCAACCTTTGTGCGTAACGTACTGGCCACGACGCCCTTTGTAGTGACCGCGAGCATATTCGAAGTCGCGGTGCGCCTTCGGCGATATATAGAGTATGAACTAGGCCTGTTTCTACGTATAGTGATGAATCGTTTAAGGGGTGATGGGGGAGTGGTGCAACCTTTGTGTGTAACAGCTCTGGCAGCCTCTGCAGTGACCTAGAAAACACACCATCGTCTGATATTAACTAGGACTGACGACCCTATAATGGATCATGTTTGGGAATGATACAAGGGAGGTACCTTAGTTTCCCAATCTGCTTGTTTGAAATGGATTAATTAAAAACTCGGCAATCATGCTCATCATGCATCGCATGTGCCTGGAAGATGTGGAGCACTGTGGGATGTAAGCATGCCGCGAGCGTGAGATGGTGTTGCATGATGGAGTATGTCGGTGAGGGCATCCATCATACCTGCATTCATACTTGCATTAATCAGAGTAACTAGGAGTGTTTGATTTACTGCTTATCATTCTTTGCTTGGTGTATTGATAACATGATAACTTATGCCTTATTGTTCCACTGAGTTAGCTACTCACTCCCACGTTATGGGATGATGTTGCGCACACCAACCAGACTCTGTCTCAGGTTTAGGCGAGCCGACGACTCGGGAGGCGGGCACGATTATGACGAGGACCGGGAGGAGTTCTCATATATGCGCTTCTCTGGCGGCTTCAACTAGGGCCAGACCGGAGTTTTACGAGGATTGTACCTAGTTTATTTTTGACATTTTGATTATAAACAGACATGTATATGGTGACTCAGATGGATTCATACTCTGGAGAATGAAACGTTTATTTTGTTTCTTTACATACATATATATACAGTTCAGTCTTCCGCTTGCTTTTATGCAATTGATCTGGAGTATGAATTACTGTTTTGGTATAATCTCATTCATGTTTATTGCTCTAACACAGACAACATTCAAACATCATTAAATATGTTGCATAAGTGATGCGTTGGGACTCGGGAGTTAAGTTACACTCGACCCTCGATTTTCAGGGCGTTACATATTAGGTCGTAAAAAAAAAAAAACCATACCTATGAGGTGCCCAAAGGGTATCTCACATTTTAAAAAAAAAAAAAAAAAAAAAAACGGTGCAACAGGCATGCCTAGGCACACCTAGGCTCATAAATGAGGTAGTCGCCTCACCCAGGGTCTAGGTAGGGTACAATAGGGCCAAAATGCCTAGGCATGCACGTTGAATGCATTGACTACACTCCCAAGAGGGTCTAACCTATAGAATATTTGGCCTTTTCTTGGGTCTAATGAGAACTATTGCTCTCTTTTTTTTCTTTCTTAACTGTCTATTCTTTGGCCACATACTGCAGGATTGGGAATTTTCCATTTCAGAGTTTTTAGTGTATCAGAAATCTTTAGTGGGGCCCTGGGTCCCTAATATTAATGGTTTGGATCCTAGATCCACGAGTTCCCACGGCCCCCACTAGCATAGATTAAAAACCTAAACAATGCTACACAAGCTTTCAACCCTACCATTGTATAATACCTCTTTGTGCCAAAAAAGAAAAAAAACCCTAGAATATTACATATACCTAAAGTGGTAGGAGCTCTGATGTGGGATAGGCATGTGGTAGGCAATCTCACTATTCAAGTGGTAGAGTTCCAGTGTGAAAGGAATTCAAGGACCGAAGTTGGAACATATGGGCGCGTAGAGGAATGTCTCCACCAAGGTCCCAACCAATAATAAGTGACCCCTGCTTATGAAGACACCAATGATCGAATCCTTCGATTGTTGGAATGTGACAAATAATCCAGAATTGAAGTAGAAAATGATGAAGAAATCTATAGAGTCAAAGGAAAAGTTGACATCTAAAGATGCAATAACATTGGACCTACACTTTTTTTTTAAAAGAAAAGAACCTTTTATTGAATGAAGAGAAAGGAGCTATACAACCTTCGGGCAGGCTCCCACAAAAAGCAATGGAGTCCACCTATCATATACATAGACAAACCACAGACGGAAATAGGGCACTCAAAAAAAGGAAATGGGATTGTATGGCTCAGATTCCGAGGTTCACCAAACCTGCCTTGTCAAGGACTAGAGAGCCCTTGATAAGCCTGAGCAATTCTGAAGGAAGGCGAAAGGAGTTGGAGCAGCTTTCACTAGCCACTCTTGCAAGCGCATCCTCCACCACGTTTCATTAATGGATTGATAGATGGATGCATTGATAGTAGCGACCACGTTGATAAACATTAGACCTACACTTAGATTCATTAATGTAAGACCTGTATCCTAGTCTCTGTTCTATCAACTCCCGCGATCCTTCCTGTCGAAGTCTAGCAATCCGTGACCTATACGATGTTTGCGCATGACCCTAAGTCGTATCTTATAGATTTGAGTCGGCTTGATCTGATACTTATACCATTGCGACCGCACCGTCGCTGCGGTTCCAACCCCGCTTCTTGTATACTGATCCAATACCCTGGCAAAAAGATGTGGGCCAGCGTGTATTTAAAAAAAACACTGCACATTTACAATCCCAAGAGAATATCTACAACATGTCCTATCAATTAATCAATGCTTTCTTTCTCCCCAAGTCAAGCAATCACCAAGTCAACTCTTTCTCACCCTCTCTCTTACATACCCATACATGTCAAGTACACATCACCTCACCCATCACTCACATCCATCACTCTCTCTCCCTTACAACCCTCTCTCTCCCTCTCTCATTTCTCATCACATTTCCCAAGCAAGCATGAGAGATACACGTCCATGCATTCTAAGAGAGAAAAGTGATTTTGTGTGGCACACTTTCCTATCCCAAATCCTTCATCCTAGCCTTTCATCCCTCATCACCCTCCATCAAAGTAAAGCATAAGGCGACCGACGTTCCAACGCACTGAGAAGATCGAACGGTGGGTGCTCTATTAGGCCTAGATTTCCTTTTTTTGATGAAGGGCCAAGTGAGGCCTACCGATTGATTTTATGGATCTCACTTTGGACCCTAGATGTGGCTAATGGCCCATCTTGATTCTCATGATCATTCCATGATGGGGCCATTCTCCATGGATCTCATCATGATGTTTATTTTCCTTGCATGAAAAGAGGTCATCTAGACCGTCCATTTTGGGTGGAGAAGGAATCTCCACCATTGATCTTTGATTTGGTGGGCCCACATGTATTGGGACCCACTTGATGTATGATTGAATGCTTAAAAAGGAGGGCCCATAGTGTCGGGGTCCCTCCATTACACGTGTGTCTCTCTCTCTCTCTCTCTCTCCTTCTCTTTTTCATTTGTTTTGTGTGTGACGATGTGATTGTGTGCCCCACTTAATGAGCTATGAGATGTCGAAACCGTTCATCAAATGGGCCTCACCTTGATGTGTGCCTTATGCACACCATCCAACCATTTGGTGGCCCACCCTAGTAGCACGTCTATGGGTGGGGCCCACCTTAAATGTGTTATATGCAACCGTCCAGCGTCCCTGGATGCTGGACGGGCTACACAGTGAAGAGTAAGCTGATAGTAGGTGTATTAACGTTAGTAGCAAAAAAAAAAAAAAAAAAGGTTTTGGGAAGGGCTGTTCATGTAAGCCCCACCTCGATGTATAAATTCAATCCACATCGTCCATCCTTTTTCGCAGACCGTTTTAGGCGTTAAGCCGAAAAATGGGGCCAATCCGACTTTCTAATGGGTCATAGCATAGCAAACAGTGGTTTTACCATTGAAATTCACCCTAACATTTCTGTACCCTAAAATATATTAAATATTGGGCTCGTTTGGCTTGTCTTGAGCTATAGGGACCAATGGTGGGGTCGATTTCCCTGATGCGGGCCCCACCTATGAAAAACCTCAGGAAACAAAAAATAAAAAATAAAATTAACATGCGGCGGTGATCTTTCTTTATCATCGGAAAGCAGCGGCCCTTTCTTCATTGGCGACGGACAAGCATGGACCCACGGTCCCAGCCGTGGGCCCCAGCGTGGTGTGTGTTGTGCATCAACACCGTCCATTTTGTGGGCCCATTAGGGCTGTGGGCCATCCCCAAAAATCAGCCCTATCTGGAACTCAGGTGGCCCACATGGTAGGAAACAGTGGGATTTAACGCCTACCATTGAAACCCTTTTCTAGGTCACAGAAGTTTTAGATCACCATGAAATTTGGTTTTTTTTCCTATTCATCTAGGTTCGTGGGACCTTATCAACAGATTGGATGACACATAAACGTTATGGTGGGCCCCACATGGGACCCACAGTGATGTACGTGTTTTATTCATCCACTGTCGTGGATGGTGGAACCCACCAAAATGTATGTGTTTTATTAATGTCGTCCAACCATTTGGCTAGACTACTGGATGGCTAGTGGGACCCACCATGATGCATGTGTCGCATCCAAACCGTCCAACCAATTTGAAAGCTCATTTTATGGTAGGAGCTAAAGAATGAGTCATATCCATGGTTCAAGTGGATCCCCACCACTGAAAAATCGTGGGGATAGTGACATTCACCGTTCAAACTTCTTAAGGGCCACGATAGTTCCGATCAAGCTGCCTTAACTTCATTTATCTCCATCATTGGGCCTTGTAGGATTTTAATGGTGGAAATCACTGTCACTACTATCCTTTTGAAGTACGGTCTAGTTGATCTTTTGAGATGATTTAAATATATATATATATATATATTATTGATGTATTTGTGGCCCATTGTTAAGGCCCACCTTGATATATACATGAGGCGCATGGATTAGGCCCACCTTGATATGTTTGTGGCCCATTGTTGAGGCCCACCTTGATGTGTATGAGGCCGTTGTTGAGGCCCACCTTAATATGAATGTAAGGCCCATGTTATAAGGCCCATTGTGATGTATTTGGGGCCCATGGGTTAAGGCCCATTGTGATGTATTAGGGCCCATGGGTTAAGGCCCATTGTGATGTATTAGGACCTGTGGGTCGAGGCCCATTGTGATGTATTCAAAGGCCACGGGTTATGACCCATTGCAATGTAGATAAGGCCCATTGATGTGGCCCACTTGATTTAAATAAGGCCCATATGATGCAGCCCATTTGATGTATTTGAGGCCCATGGGTTGAGGCTAATGAGATGTACACAAGCCCATTACAATGTGTGATTCTACCATGGTTTGTGTAATAATGTTTATAACAGTCATGCCTTGGGAGCAATGTTGGTTTGATGTCCACATTGCAAGGATAATGTTGGTTAAATGTCCGCATTGTATCTCTCCCTGGGGCCCAATGATAGGCCCATACTTGTTATATGCAGGCCATCTAGGCCCACCTTAATTCGTTGTGAGGATAGTTCATCACATTATAACATGCTTAGTGTAACTCCATAACTCATACCCATATGCATCATTTGTATGCTTGATATGAGGAATGTTTGATCATAGCATATGCCAGTTAGGCTGAGACATTTACGAGACTCCTTATGAGACGGAGTGCCCCACATGATCGTGGGTACACGCTGGATTGCTGCATGATTTGATAGTGTGATTCATGCATCTAGCATTTGTGTGTCATGATCATTGTACGCCTTAGCAACATCAAGGTCGTGGCTCCACAGGCACATCGTGGATGGCTGTATCGGATACCGAAAATACTTGGTTCTAACACTATGAGCACTTAAGATGTCCTTGGGTGAAAGTCTCAGAACCTTTTTGGTACCAAGAGTTACTCCAACGTTTAGACCGAGTGGATACACGAGCGCCCGAGTGCCGAATACTAGTAGGCCGCATCTCCCACTGTATCGTGGTCGGTTGGAAGGGGGTGTGGCCTTATCTGCTCGAGTGAGGGGGTTATAAGCTAGGATGATTTTGACCAGTTTGCAAATGAGTCCGTTATCAATGAGCCGGGTGAGTATTGGCAGACTACTGGTCAGGCAGATAGTGTGGTCTCTTCCACTTGCTTAGCTGTATAGCTAGGGAGGAGGCAGTCAATGTGAAGTGTATTAGACCCCGGTAATATTCGAAGAGGAACTGTATTGATATATGTACTTGATGAGTATTGACATGCTTGTTTTGCATCTTGCATATGACATTTGGCTATATAGGCCTTGCATCGCATGGTCTTGGTATGACCGATAGCATTTATATCTTACATAACATAGCTTTGGTACGACTGACTATATTCATGGACTTACCAGTATATTTTCGCATTACTCTGATATTGCATACTTAGCACTTACCTTGCGCACATACTTACACCATCCTCTAAGCTTTTGTAAGCTTATGCATGACAGTTGCGTGCAGGTAGCATTGGACAGCAGTAGCGCTGAGGCAGAAGTGCGCATCAGTTTATTTTGAAGCCTTTCGATCATCTTGTATTTTCCTTTCCGTATTGTACTTAAAGCTTTTGATATAGTGGATATGTGGTGTTGTTGTTTTGTGACTTGGTTATGCTCCATTACAAAAAAAAAATCATACTGAAAATCCTCCTTGTAGGATCACAGGATCGGAATCTGGCATGTGAGTGTCGGAACTCGAGAATGGGGCACTATGGAGGCTGTCAGCGCCGGATTCGGCGATCGGAAATTTTGTGAGCCCGTTTTCTGAGTTTGGGGTGTGACAGATTGATAGATGGATGCATTGATAGTGGCAGCCACGTTGATAAACATGCAAATAGGTCTCACTACTTGAATTGAAGGACTTTTGCAAAAGATAATTGCGACATGAAAAGCAGGGCAAATATTTGAGGATCCACAAAGAACTTTGAAGTTAACAACAAATAAGTTGGCACCCACAAAAGTGCAAGCGAAAGAGAGATCATCTATGGTTGACTCCCAACAAAGGTTGTGCCGAGCTGATGCATAGGGTTGCACCACCAGCTTTCGCCAAAGAAGAAGATTCATCGTAAAGGTAGTACAAGTCCAACCATCTTAGGTAGATTAGATTGGTTTGAAATGAATCTCTTAGTTTAGGGGAATTCTCAGTGAAGATTCATTTAGGGTCTATAAAAGAGGAGGTGGCGTAGGAGGTAGGCAATCTAAAATTTTCCATATGTGAGATTTTTTGAAGTATTATAAGAAGAAGTTTGATATCAATAAAGTATTTCTCTCTCTCTCTCTCTCTCTCTCTCTCTCTCTCTCTCTCTCTTCTACTCTTGTCCATTTCATTACGATTCAGGTGTCAATGTCTCATTGACTCAATAACCAAGTTGCACCGGAGATCCAAGATATCACCTTTAGGTTAAAGACTTTGTTTACCCATGGCTAATTCGCATAGAGATAGAGTCAAAACATTCTGTCTAATTTTCAAAGGCAACAACTTCACACTAACAATTCTTAAGCTTGAAAGGAATTGAATTGAGTAATGAATCATGTTTGAATTGAGTAAAAACATTTTGTCTAATTTTCAAAGGCCCCTCCTTCTCCCACACCCCTAGGGAAGCCAATGCTATAGCAAATGATCTAGCCAAAAGGGGCAGTGCCTCCTAGGTCTCCGCCTTCTATCATTCTCAGGCTGATCTCCCAGCTGACATAAGGGGCCTTCTTTTCTTGGACAAGGTAGGTCTAGGTTATTTAAGGAAGGACTAGTGTCTCCTCCTTCGTTCATATGATAGGCAGGGCTTCGATCTTTTTGTGATGCCCGTCCGAAGTGCTTGTACATCTGCTTTTGTTTTAATTCAAAATCTTCTATTTTAAATAAAATAATAATAAAATAAAGTAAAAAAGGAAAATGCCAACATTAGGATGGCTGTAGGTTGATCTGAACTGTCCATTAATTCATACTTCTATGGGCAAGACATGGGGCAGAATCACACTGATTTGATGATCCTAACCCTTTGAATACTTCCATTTTGTTACAACTCTCCACCTTTTTTACTTGCCATAGATTGGATGATTAGTATCATAGTATCATTGAAAAAAAGTTCTTCGAGTAAAAAAATAAAATAAAATAAAATAAAATTGAGTAATGAATCATGTTTCAAGGTGGCATGGAATTAGGCACAAGTTTGAATTCAGTTTGAGCATTTAAACCATGAGTTTGATCCATTATCAAATTAAGCAATTAAAGAAAAATCTATTACTTCACAATCTACCTTCCATCAAGAATCAACGCACTTTGAACAATGAAACACAAAAGGATATTAATACAATGGATTTCTTCCAAATCACAAAACTTGAAACAATCAATATACCTCCCTTTTGAAAAGTCATTACCAAGTTTATATTAATACAAGTTATTGAGTTGTTAGGCCTAGTTTCAAGTGTCTTTGTGTTAGCTAGAGCACGGTTCATTTCGGTACATGGTACAAGAACAAGCAAGCAATGCACTACTTCCTCCAATGGTTGTACACTAGGGGTAGGATCATGTGGGTTGCTCCAACACATAACTCGGTATATAGCATAGTTTTGTATAAGAATCAGTACTACATTTTATACATGAAATAAGGAATATTATTATCACAAGGCCCACATGCATAATATTATATATGCATTCTATTTAATAAATCAACGTATAAATCTCTTCACTGTGAATATAGATCGACATCACAAGGTATTCTGGTCTAGATTATAGAACCATACTTGTGGATCAGTCAAAATAGCAATTTGGATTGCAAATGACCTGATGCAGGGATGAACGTGATGAGGTTGATCACCGTCTTCCTCAAGGGGATAACTACTCCAAATCCACGGAGCTTCTCTGAACTCCTCACAGAGATACCTCGAATTCACTAGGGAAAACAAGAAAATAGAAATAAATTCTAGAAATTCAAAAATTGATTGATTCATAATAAATTGAATTTACGACCCTTTAAATAGTGTTACCAAACCTAGGAAGAAGTTTCAGTATCAAACTCCAACTCAAACTCCCCAAAACTCGTAATTACCAAAAATAGTAAAATTCTAACTCTAAAAAAAAAAAAATCCTAATTCTAGTAAAACTCTTCTAAAACCTAATTTCTAAAAATAAAAATTCCAAATAAAATTTTGATAGAAGAGTCCTAGCATGATTACAAGTTGTTTTTAAAAAAGAAGAAAAAACTAAAACTCTTAAAATAATAAAATATTAAAAAAATCAGAATTATTAAAAATAGTAATTTTTCCTTAAATATTCGTTTTTGAGTTGAAAGCGCACATTTTCTGGTGAAATGGACAGATGTGACTGGCCCACTTTATGGGTCAGTGTACCTCAGATGGCCCGTTTCAGTAGAGATTGACAGGTTGTGTACCCCGTAATGATACCTGAATCAAAAGTTATGGCCAATTTACGGTTCACCTTCTTTTGGTCCAACCATGCTAGGAATGTCTTTGTGCCATGTCCTACATCATGACCCATAATCCAGATAGCAAGATTCATAATTGAAAAGATAGGAAGATCGACGATTTCGGTAAAATTGTTCCCATTGGGTTATTGGTTGGTTAATATGATAAGGATTCTAGTTTGTTTTGTTGTTGTTGGAGGCAAGTAGGTAATACTTTATACAGTTGCTCTTGGCGTTGCATTTGTCTTATCACATCTTGAGAAGCTTTGTTGTCAATCAGAACTAGGAAAACAAGATTCTGTAGAGTTGGGTTGGCTTGGACATCCAATGTGTAGGGTAGCCACAATTTGTGAATCTCTTGAATTAATCTTTCCCTGATCTGAACACTATAACCATCTTCTTGATTGATGCCAATCACCCTCCTAGCCTTGCTTTTTGTAAATTTCTACACCACCACCATCAGTTTGTCTACAAAATTCAGTCATCCAATTTTCCAAGTCGACATGATTTTTCTGTCAAAAACTTAAAGACTTTTCAGCTTGCCTCACCAAGCCAATAGCATTAACTAGAGCATGAACTATGGGAGCTTTCACAACTGGAAGCTTTGAACCTGCGTTAGAAATCTTATCGCCATGATAACAATGAAAGTGTTTAAAATAAGTTGTTTTCATTAGTATATATAAAAGCTAAATACTGAATAAGTTGCATCAAACAAAGTTCTACTCTATCAATTTTGCAATTGAATTAGAAGATAATGGTGGAGTCACACAATGCTCGGTAGAACATGCCTCTATCTGGTGGGCCCCATCATGGATGGGTGATGGACCAAACTCCCATCAAACAATTACGTTCATCTCATTAATGGTAATTGCCTATTGCAGATTGTCCCTTGGCCTTATCTTATATTCCTTTTACCCATCCATTTGCAAGTCAATTATTGAATAGCTCAATTTATCCAATAGAGGTACCTTTGCAGCGTCAAGCATATCTACGATAAGGCCCACTAGATGAACGGTCTACCCATGTGAAAATGCTACTATAATTCAAACCCAAATTGCATATTTCCCCATTGTTTAAAAAAAAAAACAGATAGAGAAGAAAAAATTTGACATATTCCTAAAATCCGAAAAAAGAAGAAGAAGAACAAACTAGAAGAGGATAAGTGAAAAGGATCGCATTCTTCTCCCTTTTGTAGATAATCAACTGCAACAATCCGTTGAAGACGATATACTTGGCAAAAAGGAGTTGAAAAAAAATCCAATTTCCAATAGATAGATCACATTGCAAAAACACTGAAAAGAAGACAATTTCTTCTCCGAGAGATGTACAAGAATTAGGGCCTATTTGGATGCCTGTAACTTTTCTAAAATGTAACAAAGTTACAGGTGACTTTGTTACAGTTGGTGTTTAGAGGAGGAAAGTCACAGGTAACTTTCTCTCAACCTGTGACTTTCTTACAGGAGAAAGAGGTAAAAATCTTACAGGCGCTTAAGTCATTTTTCAAGTTACCCGTATCTTTGATACATGTAATAGTTGAAAATTTTGAAAGGAAAATCATTGGGAAGAATTGCACCCGCAGTTAAGAAGCGTCCCTCTCTCAAGTCTCCTTCTCCCTCTCTCAGTCTACTTCTCCCTCTCCCATCGAGCTTCCGCAAGGTAGGAAACCCCTTTTCTCTCTTTCCTTTTTTTTTTTTTTTTTTTTTTTTTTTTGCTTCTTCATTGATGGACGTAGCTTAGTGAGGTGTCATGGATAATGGCTGATGATTTGTGAGCCCCACTATATTGTATTTGTTTTATCCATGCCGTCCATCCATTCTTTTGGATCATTTTAGGGCTTGATTCCAAAAACGAGAGATATTTAAATCTCAGGTGGACCACACCACCAAAAACAATAATGATTAAAAGTCCACCATTTAAAAACTACTAGGGCCCACTATAATGTTTGTTTCACATCCAAGCTGTTGATTAGGTCATAAAGACCTAGATGAAGGGAACAAAACAAATATCAGTTTGATCAAAAACATTTGTGGCCCACCAAAAGTTTTTAATGGTGGGTTTTCAATCAACATTATTTCAGTGATGTGGTCCACCTGAAATTTTGATGTACCTTATTTTCGGGCTGATGACTTAAAATGATCTGGAATAATCGATATATGGTGTGGATGAAACGAATACATCATAGTGGACCTTCTGATGGATTGTTTCAGTGGCTAAACATAGGCCATTTTGCTCAGCAAATGGATTGTTTCAGTGGTCCACGTTCAGTGTACAAGTTGGCCTTCTGATAACTGGACCATTCTAATTTTATGGGCTAGTCATCGAACACAGTGGACCCATCCGATGGTCAGCTAGGATGTCAAACACACATGTAGCTCAAGTTTTTTGCCCACATTACTAGCATTTTGAAAACATGGCCCCACTTTTATGACCCACCTGTTGATTAGTTTAGCCTAAGAATCGGCCAAACTATTCATTTACATAGGCTTAATAAAATAGAATAATTTTATCCCATCTTTTTTTATATGTAAATTTGATTTTTCTACGATTTCCTATTTCAACTCTATCTAGTGTGAATATCCAAGTTATTACCTGTAACAAAGTTAAGGTGATCCAAACACAAAAACAAATTAATTTTAAGTAAGTTACAACTTAACTTACATCCAAATAGAATTACCTGTAACTTACTTACACCTGTAAGTAAGTTATAGGCCCTTAGGTTTGAAGGATATAATGCGATGCATCCGATGAGGAAATCTTTGTTTTCTAAGAACTTCTTACGGTAGAACTGCGCGACGAGAGCAATGGCGATGATGACTGTTCCCACAAGCAATCTGATGTTGCTTAGACGTATGTCTTTGGTGTATCCTCGGCCGATGACGATCTGCAAGAAAAGAGTTAGAACCTCATGTGAAGTCTCTAAAAACCCTAGAAATGTAAGAGAGAGATCAAGATAGATAGATAGGGGGGAGGTCTAGGGTTTTAGAACCTCGGAGACGGATTCGTCGAGAAGGTGTTTGATGGAATGAAGATCCATCAAATTAGCTTTTTTAGGGTTGGGTTTGGGAGATGAGCTGTTGCCGTTGCTCACCATCTCTCTTTCTTCTTCCCTCTTTCTAGCTTTTCCTATTTCCACTATCTCAAGACAGAATACTCGCACACAAGCAATGCTTGGAGGAAAGAGCGCGGTAGGGCTGGGAAGCAGATTGTGTACTGACTAAGCTTTATGGGGCCACCGTGATTTATGCATTTTATCCGCTCCGTCATCCATTTTACTATATCTAAAGCTCAGGTGGACCACATCACAAGAAACATTGTGAATTGAACTTCTATCGTTGAAAAATTCTTGAGGCCTACAGAAGTTTTAGATCAATCTGATAAGTGTGTTTTCCCTTCATCCATGTCTATGTGATCTTTCAAAAAAGTTGGATGACAAATGAAGAACCTAGGAAGGTTTCAACGGTGGAAATCATTATTTCCCCCGTTTCATGTGGTGTGGTCCACTTGATGTTTAAATATGCTTCAATATTAAGCTCCACCTCTCATATGAGCTAAAAATGGATGAATGGCATGGATAAATTACAGACATTCGCAGTGGGAGTTTACTCGATATGATAGAAGATTTGATTTGGCCGATGACCTTAATACCAGCCAATTAGTTGGTGTCAAAGCTCTGTGGACCCACCATGATGTATGTATTTTTTCCATGCTGGCCCTCCAATTTTTTATATTCATTTGAATGCATGAGCCCGGAATATTGAGATAGATCCAAATATTCATGTGGACCACACCACAAGAAATAGTTGGGTCGACCATTGTTGAAACCTTCTCAGGGTCCACCATAAAGTTTATTTGCCATCCAACTTATTCATAAGGTTAGACAAGACCGAATGATGGGAAAATACAAACATCAGCTTGATCCAAAACCACCTGTGGCCCTATGAAGTTTTTGAACATAAGAATTCAATCCCTACTGTTTCATGTGGTGGGGTGCACTTGAGCTTTGTACTTGCCTTGCTCATGCCCTAAAATAAGCTAGAAAAATTAATTAACTGAGTGGATAAAACACATACATCATGCTGGGGACCATAGGGCTTTGACATTAGCTACCTGGCTGGATCGGAAATGGGCCGCCCTAGCTTTGGGTTTGGTTTGGGCTGATCTTCATGGCTTGTTGGTTGGATGCGGGCCTGAGGGTTCCGCATGACCTGGCGCGACTAGCTTGGCATTGGTGACTGAGATTCGAAGTTCCTAGCTTGAGCTTGACTTGGGTCATGTAGGGCATGTACCTTGATTCATGGGCTAGACTTGGACATGATATAGGCTAGCCCATTTTAGATGCTAGCACATGGGCTGTTCGAACCATGGTTTTATGACTTGGATGAGCTCGATGAGATTCACCCGAGTCAGCTCGAACTTGGTCCGACTTGATCTAGTAAGCCAGGCATGATCCGAGTCCATTCAGGTTGTGCAGGAAATGACACGAGTTAATGATTCATGGGGTGCTAGACTTGGACAAGCTATAGGTTGGCCCATTTTCCATGCTAGCTTATGGGTTAGGCTTGACCAATGGTTTAAGATTTGGCTAAGTCTGATGCAACTTGTCAGAGTCAACTCAGATTTGGTCAGACATGATCTAACTCTATGATTTCTTAAAGGGAAGCCTCCTTATAGCATGTCGTTTTGTGTCATTCACTTTGAATCTAAGTTCTGGTCAAACCATCTTTTCAAGATTAGCAGTCAGATGTTGAATGAATACCTTCAATTTATGTAGAAATAAGGGACATGGATCTATTGATAGTTATGTTCAACCAATTAAATCTCCCTAAAATTAGATAGATTGTTTTTTGAATGTTCTGGACCATGCTCAATCGATTGAATCATTGGGTCAATCAAAAATCAGGTCCATCCAGCTCGGTGTGCCATTCACTGGGTTGACCACTTCCTGCTTTGTTCAATCAAATGCTTGGATGCTCAATAAACTATACAGGGATGACTTGAGGAATCTTTCTTTCCTTGGCCGAGGCTAGCATTGCAAGGGCGTCGACCGAGGAATTCATTGTTCTCAATATTTGATTGATAGTGCAGCTCCAAAACTTCTCTATCAACTATCTGTCCTCGGCTAGATAAGCTACCATCCTGGTCTCCTTGGCCTCATATTCTGTAGAGATGTGATTCACCACCAACTGAGAGTCGCATCGCACCTCGAGGGACTGGACCCCCAGACTGGCCGCCAGTCTGAGCCCAGCCAATAGGGCTTGATATTCCGCCTCATTATTAGAGGCCTTGAACCTTAATCTGATAGCATATTGGATAGGTGTAGAGTCAGGCACAACTAGGACTATCCCTGCTCCAGCATACTTGGCGTTGGATGACCCGTCCACGAAGAGGGTCCACCTCGGTTCTGACTCTGTATCTTGTTTAGTTGGAGGAGCGGGCGAAGGAGCTGCTTTTACTTCGGCGCTCGTCCCCTCTACATTTAGGGCAATGAACTCTGCAATGAAATTTGTCACTGCTTGGCCCTTAATTGCGGTCCTCGGACGGAACTGAATGTCGAACTCCCCGAGTTCGATCGCTCACTTAATTAATCGACCTGACACCTTAGGCCTCTGAAGGACTTGCGTGAGGGGAGAGTCGGTCAAGACGATATGGAGTGGGCTTGGAAGTACAGGCGTAGCCTCCGAGCTGAGACAACCAGGCAGAGTGTCAACTTCTCTAGAGGCAGCTTCCTCGTCTCGGCAGGTACCATGGCTTTGCTTACATAATACACAGGGCATTACTTGCCCCCCACCTCTCTAATCAGCACGGAGCTAACGGCTGAGTTCAAAACTGGCAGGTACAGGAACAAGGACTCGCCTTCTTCATGCTTGGATAGTAGGGGCGGCGAGCCCAAATACTTCTTCAACTGATGGAAGGCTTGCTCACATTCTGATGACCCGTTAACTACTGAAAGAAGGGGAGGCATTTACTGGTGGCTCTAAATATGAACCGCCCGAGTGCTGCTACTCATCCGGTGAGACATTGTATCTCTTTTGTAGTCCGAGGTGAGCTCATATCGAGGAGCTCCATAATCTTGTCAAGATTTGTTTCAATGCCCCGCTGACTAACCTGAAACCCGAGGAATTTGCCGGAGCCGACTCCGAATGCACACTTCACTAGATTTAGCTTCATACGGTATTCTCGGAGGATGGAGAAGGTCTCTCCGAGATCTTCTAAATGATTGGACGCCTTAATGCTCTTGACGAGCATGTCGTCAACGTAAACCTCCATGGTGAGTCCTATCTGCTTGGTGAATATCTGATTAACTAATCTCTGATACGTGGTGTTGAGGGTCAAATATTGCATATCAGACCCCAGTTATTACCTGATTTTATGAACACGATACTGTTTAACGGCCTATTTTAATCGTGTTTCTATTGCAAGGTGTATTTAGGAGCCTGGACTAAAAAAGGATACTAAAAGTGTGGATTTGATGCTTTGAAGTCACCAAGGCATGGGACGAACCCTAGAGGACTGAGATCTAAGAATTTACATGCCAAAGAACCAAGAAAATTATGCCACTCACATTAAACAGGCCCGAAAATTGTCTAAAATGCAAGATCACAGGGTTCCCACCAGCCGTTCGGCTCGAAACTTTATATATGGCCTTGGTTCTATAAATTAACTGTACATGTCAAATTTTAGCCATTAGATCTTTGTGAAAGTGTCCCAATGGACAGATCAGCCCTTAAAATCTTGATTTGGGGCCCGCCTGATATCTGGATATGCTTCAAATTCAGTCTCAACCCCTTAAACAGGGTGATAGAATAAATGGACGGAACAAATTTCACATATACATCATAGTGGGACCCACAAACTTGACCCGTGTGCACAATGTTTATATGGCTGGACGAGTACCGGATCAATATTCTTGGTCAAAGGGTCTTTGACCCGTGCCTTCTTTAAAATCACAAAACCTCCAGCGTCTTTAAAATGAACGGCCATTTTTGGCTAGTGAGGCCCACCCATCATCCATTATGATGATCAGACCTGTTCATTGTGTTTCTGGGGGAGGGAAGACCCTCGCCTAGGTGGCCTTTTGGCCCCATACACATGTATGAATGTGGATCGTCAAAAAATATAGGATAAATGGCGGAAGCAAAACATCAGTGGACCGCTCCAAAACTCGACCAAAACCACGCCTTCTTGACTAAAATTTCACTAGGAATCCAATGAGTAGGGTGGATTTTCCAGAAAACATCACTATGGGGACCACCGAACATGTCAGCACGTCTATGTAAGCCTTACGCGCATCCAGGAAATCCAGAGATTCAGGGGAGTTGTGGGCCATGATCATTGATCTTTTCGAAGATCTGGACCGTCCAAGTGAAGCCCAGGACAGCCATAACCCCATCCACGAAGCCAAATTCCAACAACAAGCTGTACAACCATCCCAAAAATCCACTAAATGTAAGCTATTTTTGCATTTTCAGCTGTATAAAACAGGGAGTGTGTAACTCCTTACGCAGCCGACCTTCTCCACCGACTTCCTGCCTCACATCCGACTGACAATCCTCCTCCTACTGCCTATAAAGAGACGAGAGAAGAGAGAAGAGGGGGATCCAATCTTTTGAAACGTGGAGCAGCCATGGAGGCATTCGATGCATGTGGAAAAGAAGAAAGAAAGAGACAGAAAGATCAATGGCCGGTTGGGAGTTTGTTTCTCCTCCCTCTTGTTTTTTATTTTTTCTTCCTTTATGCTTTTATGAGACTTTTAGCCTCACCATGTCTATGATGGGCTAAGTCTCTTAGCTAGGGCTAAGAGGTGAAGCTTGTAACGTGATTAAGATGGTTACTTTGTTTTGATTCATGCTTTATTGAACTCTTTTGGATTCTAGTCTGATTATATAATATACTTTTAGTTTTTAATAGTTTGTTGTGACTTAAATTATAATGGATCTGCGATAGCTTTAAGTACGTTCTTCCCATTATTGAGATTGTGAAATTAGGTAGACTTGTTATTTACCATCATCCCTTGGGCATGGTAGGGTGACAAAATCCTTCCTAACTTTTATAATTCTCTTATGATTGGTTATGAGATTGGTAAATTGTTGTTGTTTGCCATAGTCTCCTGGGCACGGTTAGGTGATAGGATCACTTCCAAATCTTCGCCATTCTTATCTATTAATGATTAGACCCATGTGAAGTTCAGAGATCTAACAAATCTCTTCTTACGAACTAGATAGGATTGGACTCTAATTCCAGTTGTGTCCTTGAATCATTGCTAGGTAGCTTCCCAATTACTACAAGTGGATCCTTGCACCCTAGTTTTCCACCTTTAAATTTACAAGTTTTAGATAAATATTTCACCGTTATTTCTTAAATTTATTCGATTTAGATTTCGTCTTAATCTAGTTCTAGTTCTGGTTACTTTTAGATTACATACAAGGTTCAGTCCCTATGGATTTGACCTCAGTCTTACCGAGATTATTACTACATCACAACCCTGTACTTGGAGTGTGAACAAGTTTTTGGCGTCGTTGCTGGGGACTGATGGTTACGTTTTCTGAGATTAACTAGTTTTGAGATTAGTTTAAGATTAGGTTAAGATTAGGTTTTTTTTTTCTGATTTTTTAGAAACTAACCTAACTTTCCTGTTTTGTAAGATTCTGAGATAGACTTGCTAAATTGGTAATCTCTTTCTAGTTTTTCTATTTTTCTATTTTTTAGAAATTTTCTAATTCTAGGATTTCTTTTATTTTTAGAATCTAACTTACTTTCTAATTCTAGGTTTAGAACATTCCTTTAGAAACTTTCTATTTTTAGAAACTGACCTATTTTGTTTTGTTTTTCAGGTTTTAACTAAGGAATCTCTAATCTGGTAACTTTTTTCTAACTTCTCCTCTTACTTTTCATACTGCTTTAGGATCTTTTTTTTTTTTTTTTTTTAAAGGATTAGATTCAGAATTAAGGTTTTACCATGAATGAACGAGAGTGGCTAGAGTAGGCACTTGAGTATGGTAATCTATTTCTAGAAAACGAGAGATTTCGTGAAAAAGTGTTAGATGCTTATGCTTGGAAACAACCTATGTTTCAAAATTTTTCTGAAACCATGATTGAGAACCAACCGGAATATAATACTCCATCGATTAAGAAGTCTATATGCGATCTTATGAGGGAGAATAATTACACCCCACCGATTAACAAAACAGTACGTGAGTGTTAGGGTTATCATAACTTTGTGAGTGAGAATTATTATCACTCATCCGATAAAAAGAAAATAATGCGTGATTATATTATGAGTGATAATATGTATTACCAACCATCAGATTCCCCTACCTATGATCCGTATGACTATAATCAGTGAAAACATCAAAACTGGGGAAATGAACCAACAACATGTTATAATGATTATTCTCTTAGATCCCCTACCTTTGAGATCCAACCAGAAACGATCCAAGAGGATTCATTTCAGCATAACATGGCCTGTGTTGCGAAAAGTAGAAAATCATTGGAAGCGCTTAATTTGCATCTTGATAAGGTAGAGGAGGCTCATTCATCCAAGCCACAATTCATTCCAAAAATATAATACAAGGAAAGTGATCCTAACTCACTTTTGAAGAACTATGGAGTTACAAATGAGGAGTTGGAGTCCATTAATGAGCATATGGTTCAATTTTTTGATGAGTCGATCTCGATGACGGTCCAAAGGAATGGTCAAGAGACGTGGGTATCTTTTAAATACAGTGATGATGACACACCTCTCTCACATGACACATAGGATTTCAATGATGAGGTAAATGTTAATTTATTCGAACCTCAACCCAATTCAGGAATAAAATGTGAGGAAAGCGATCCCATCTCAAGTGTGCACTACTACACGAAATTAGAAAATGATGCGTATTAGGATGACTATTATGAACGTGCAGCCCAAATTCCCCTAGAATCAATCTAAAGTTTGGTCCAGGTCAATGATCAAGACATACACGAAGTGGTCGGTCATAATAAGCCGCTCCTCTCACCTGACATGTCTGATTTAAAAGTGGAGGATGACCCCCTTACAACCGACCCTTCTAACTCTTGTGAAACATGTTTGGACCACTCCTATGAATCGAATGATGATGTAATTCGGGAGAAGGACGAGTTGCTCACTACGACCCTGAAATTTGAAACCACTTAGTTGAGGCCACCATCTGATCTGTACACGTTTGACAATTCAACGCATTGATTAAGTAGTTTCAATGAACAAAGTGATCACCTCGATGCTTCCCCTATTGATTTTCAATTTGTCTGTGCAGGACTGGAGCAAGAGAGCGTACCTCCATCCACTTTCAAGGATGATGGATTCCTTGGGCAAATCATCACGAGCTCTAATGTGGAAAATAAGTTATGCTCAGCTGAACTTCCCAACTCTTTGGATGATTGCTTGGCACACTTTGCAGATTTAAACGATCCCATGTCGAAAGACAAAGTAGATGCCTTGCAAGACATTACCTTGGTAGATGTCATGGACCAAGAGAACCCTCATTTTGAAGCCCCTCCTTCCCCAGACCCTGAATGTTTACCGTTAAAGGAAGAGGAGCTGAAAATTGAACCGAAGTCTAGAACTTCGGAATGTGTTGAGACTACATTACTTCATAAGAATTCTTCTGAATTTTATCTACTTGTAGTCTCCGATTTACCATGGGATACTAACTTTGAAACTTTCTCTGTCACAAGTAGATCATATATAGTTTGGACACCTTAGGAAATTAAAAGTAGACCTTATGCTAAGGTCCATAAATTTCTCTGAAAATTCATGCTCCAAGGCATCCAAGATTATTGCAAAAAGTTCTTTTAGATGATCTTGTTGAGAAACCTACTGAGAAATTTATCAAGATACTGGCCGGAGGAGGAACTTTACGGCATGACTGAGTAGTTTTCCCTTGCTTTCGTAGGACTAGGGTAGTTTGCTTATGTTGTTCTAGGTTAGATGGTTTTATGCCACTAGGTTAGTTTGCTTTCTAGTTGCTTTAGGATAGTTTGCTTAAACTCTTGTGCTTAGCCGCTCTCACGTTGCATTCTCTTTGGAAAAAGCTTCTTAATTCCTTCGTCCAGGTACTATCTTTCCATCACTTCTCCCTTATTTTTGTTGTCTCATGTGCATTTCATGCTTATATCTTTTATATTGAGGACAATATAGATTTTAGGTTGGGGGTGGGAGATTAGGTTACCTAATCAGTGTTTTTTTGGTCTTGAGCAAAAATTGTGAAAATTTTTAAAATTTTCTGAAATTTCTTGTGAATTCGAAGTGATTTTGACGGCCATCTTGGATTTAGAATTTCAAGATACGTGATGTTGGTAATTTATGACTCTTGGATTCAGTATCTGTTAGATTTCACAGTATGTTCGAATAGTTAATCCATGATTAGAAGTATTAAACATTGATTGAGTCATGAATTCATAGGACACATCTCGCTTGCACATTAAGGTTTTATTTCGATATTGAATTGTAACTTGGTGATCATTAACCATGGAAGGAACCAACCCGGGGAATTTGTCCATCTTGTTCAATAAGAAGAATATAGAAAAAAATAGAATGAATAATGAAAGAAAAAAGAATACCCAGCTAAAAAATAGTTATCATAAAGAAAGGGTTGGGTGTACGATCTTCACCATAGGTTTGCTCCCTATATGTGCGGATTCGATTCCCTTCCCCCTCGATGGAAAAATCAAAAGCTAGAAGAATGGCAAAAAAAAAAAAGAAGAAGAAGAAGAAGTGTAGGGCAAGTTCTGGTTTAGGTTTCGGTTGTCCTGAATACTCATTCGATCATCAACATATCATGGAAATTGACAATTGGATCTCTTAATGATGGTAAGCCGAAATTACACTATACACCCATGGAACTCAATGTTTAGAATTTTTCAGATTGATGGATTAATACTTTGAACTTGACTATGAAGTTTACCGTGTGCTCGAGGTTAGGAGAAAATAATGTCCAACATTCATGAATCTTAAAATTCCAGTAACTGGATTGTTTTTCAAAAATCACTCGAGTTTATAAAAATTATCCTGTAATTTTTAACTTATATTTTGCATACTTTGATCAAGACTAGTAAAATGTTGCTTGGGGGTTGTGGCCGCAGCATTTTTCAAGCTGAACGACATAACCCGGTAATAGTAGAGTCCCTTGTCAGTGACAAAGGTAGTCTTCTGCTTGTTTGAGGGATGCATCGCGATTCGGTTGTACCTGGAGTAGGCGTCCATGAAGGAGAGCAGTGTGTGCCCAGCTGTACTGTCTACCAGCTGGTCGATCCGAGGTAAGGGGAAACTATCCTTGAGACAGACCTTATTAAGGTTCGAGTAATCCATACAGACCTGCCACTTCCCGTTCACTTTCTTGACGAGGGTCACATTTACGATCCAATCTGGATAGTGCACCTCCTCGATAAAGCCAATGCTGAGGAGTTTGGAGACTTCGTCGGCTATGACTGCATATCGCTCGGCGTCGAATGGTCTCCTCTTCTATTTCACTGGTTTATGATTTGGGTCCACATTCAGTCTATGAACCATGATATCGGGAGAGATTCCCAGCATGTTCTCGTGTGACTATGTAAAGATGTCTCTGTGTTGCTGCAGGGAGGCCAACATCTCAGACTATTGCTCGAAATTCAATGACATACCAAGTTGAATGGTTCTGCTTGGATCTGATTCATCAAACGACACAACATCCAAGTCTTTCATAGATGAATCCTCTGTATGTCCCGTGGGATTGAGGACATTGATGGTGACAGCTTACTTCACCGACCCTTTCTTCACTGCTATCGCATAACATTTCCGAGCCTCGCGTTGATCACCTCGGAGGTAGCTTATTCCACCCTCGGCGGGAAACTTCATCATTAGATGGTATGTGGACACGACTGCCCTCATTGCATTGAGGGAAGGTCTGCCCAGGATGACATTGTGCACTGATGGCACATTAACGACAAGGTAGTCCACCACAAGGGTGACTTGATGCCATCGTTCTCCCGTGGTCATAGGGAGGGAGATGGCTCCTTCGGAGTCACCCTTTCTCTTGCAAATCCATGTAGAGGGGTCTTCATAGGTCTGAGGCATGACCTTGGAATCCCCATTCTTTCAAAAGCCTCCAAGTATATGACATCAGCCGAGCTATCGATGTCGACCAGGATGCGGTACACCTTGTAGTTGGCTATGGTTATAGTCACCACTAAGGTGTCATCATGCGGATGCTGAATCCACGCGCATCATCTTTTGTGAAGGTCAGGCTGCAAGGGCTGACTCAGAGCTTTCCTAGGCCTCTCGGTCATGTGGAAGTAGTGCTCCAGATCAGACTTCCGAGAGTGGGCTTTACGAGCCCTGTTCGAGTCTCCTCTACAGATGAACCACCAAAGATGGTACAAATTTCAATCGGTTCTTTTGCAGCTTTGCTCGGTTGCTCTTCTCTCCGAGCTGTTCTCTCCTCCTTGGTGTATCGGTGCAGATGACCCTTACAGATGAGGTTCTCGATCTCATCTTTGAGATCCATGCAGTCACCCATATTATGGTTGTGGTCACAGTGGAACCGACAGTACTTACGCCTGTCTCGATGTTCTACGTCGGCCTTCATGCAAACGGGCCAATTCAGGAGCTTCTAACTCCTAATGTCCAACAATATCTGCTCTGTATATGTGTTGACGGGGGTGTAAAAACGGAACTTGCCCTCAGGCTTCCTACTCGGTCGACGATCACGAGGGGCATGGTCGTCTGATTTCTTATTGGATGGCTAGGGTTCTTCGTTCCTCAGCCTCTTTCCTATGGTTGGCGGTTCTGCCACTTGAACATTTTTGCAGGAGTTGGAGAACTCCTTGGCATTAGTGTATTTCTGAGCTCTGGTGACGAGCTCGACCAACGTCTTCGGTGGATTCTTCCTAATGGAGAAGGTAAACTTCCCCTCTTTTAAACCACTAAATATGGCAAAGAGCGCTATTTTGTCATCATAGTCCTCCACCTGCAATACCTCCTCATTGAATCGGGCGATGAAGTCCTTCACTGACTCTTTAGGTCCCTGCTTGATGGTGAACAGATGAGTAGTCGACTTCTGACTCTTTTTACCACTTATGAACTGGGTAAGGAACAATCTACTAAGCTTTGCGAAGGAACCAACTGAATTGGGTTTGAGTTGCCTGTATCAACTCCCAGCAGATCCAGTAAGGGTGATCGAGAATCCCTTACACATCATCATGTCCATAGTCGTCTGGATTTATATCCACGAGCGATAGGCCTCTATGTGTTCAGACGGGTCTCCAAACTTGGAGTACTGGATGACGAGAGGTATCCGAAACCTCTACGGCATCACCTCGCTCATGATTGCAGAGGTGAGGGGAGGTTCGGTCTCTTCCATTATTACTTGAACGACGGCAGGAACGGACGAAGGCTGCTGATTCTGTTGTAGTATCAGAACCTGATTATTAAGTTCTACGAACCGCGCCTCTCACGGATCTCTGTTTTCGGCTACCGTTTCCCGCGGAGGCTCTACTTCAGGGTACTTCCCCCTTCTCCTCTCCAACTCGTGACGGAGATCTATCGGTGCTAGGGCTGAAGTGACCGAAGCATTCGTCAGAGCCTGGGTCACTGTGTTCCTAGCTGAAACTTGGTTTTGGGTTAGAGGGTGGTTTTGGACTGAAGTTGGAACCCGTGCGAATTGATGTTGTGCTCCTTCAGGTCTCACACTCCGCAGTGTGGACTCGACTTCCACCACCGGTCCAATTGTTTCCCACACGGGTGCGGCTGTTGCTCCTATCGTTGCTTCATTTGATTGATTTCATCGCGTAAGACTTAGATCTCACTCTGCATGGCTCGATACTTACTCGCCCAATTACGAGAACGTTGGGATGGTCCTAGAGCCGACTTGGCATGAAGTAATGAGGAAGACCGAGTCTAATCATTCGGCTGCAGCTCCACAGTTGTAGATTTCTTCTTTCCTCTTGCCATTGTGTTGAAGAATAGGAAACTGAATTTTCGTATCAGTTTCCCACTGACGGCACTAAAAATGTTGTAGAAAAAATCTGGACTACCCTCCGCTCGGATATCTGAACTCTGAGCTACTTCAGAGCCCTGAACCTGCACAACAATGGTGAGCAAAGGAGACCTTGGCTTAAACAGGGGACCCTCGATGCCAAATTCAGGTCAAGGGAATCTGGGTCTAAGTTGAGTTATAAAGAGAGTGCGAGATATTACGTACTTGTTTCCTCCCCGCAAGATGCTATTTATACCCCCTCGCCCGAGATAGGCATTTCCGCATAACTCGGCACATCTTGGGCCCTTTGCCACATCATGTGGGTGATTTGGCTACCCAGTCATTGTGTGGTCGTGAGGACGTGAGCGGTTGAGTAACTGTCACCAATCGTGTGGTAGTGGGACACCTCATGGTCTTCCTCATTAGTGGATTCCGATCCGAATCCCGAACCGACCGCCTCAACCTTGGATCACTCCAAGCCAACTACCTCGTCGTCGGATCATTCTAGCACCCTGCTCTGAATCCCGAGTCGACAGCCCCGGCCCCAGATCATTCCACTTAGGGCCTTGGAGCAAAGACGTAACTGATGTCGAATTGGAAGTCCTTCCCTCTACTATTCTCGTAACTCTTAGCATAGTCTTGTGTGCCTCGAGTCGGCTCTGAATAACCTCAAACCTTGGAGTTTAAACGTCTCTGATCTTCCCATAACATATTTTTTAACCACGGTTTGTAAATGAAGCTAAATTTAAAATTTAGCCTCAGTTTTGCTTTAGTTATCCAAACTGAGGCCATGACCCTTGTGGCTAAAGGCTTTATCCTCAATTGTTGATAACCGAGATTAAAAATAGATTTAACTTCAGTTGAAGGCAACCGAGGTTAAAATTTGGATTTAGCCTCTTTTTATGACAACCAAAGCTAGAAAGGCTCGTTTAGCTTCAATTGAAAAACTTAGGCTATAAAACCTTTTTAGCTTTATTTTCTAAAACTGAGGCTTACGGCTTTAGTCATGGGGGTTGCAGCTAGGGCTATACAATGGGCTGAACTGAGTCGAACTGGGCTCAACTCGGCTCAGCCCGGTCACCAGTCAAACCCAGCCCGAACCCAGCCCAGCCTAGTCACCGGGCCAACATGTCCGACCTGAACTCGGCTCGGTCAGCAATCGGGCGAGTTCGGGCCAGTTTCAGACTTACTCCATCTATAAAGGGACACACGATTTGGATGGCGTGGATTGTTGTAAATCTATGACATGTGTGAGGTGGATGAGTCACTATCAGTTCAAAGATGAGCGGTGAACTATCTTAGAAGTCAAGGGAGAGATTGAGAGAGAGAGAGAGAGAGAGATTAGAGAGGGAGAGAGAGAGGGACGAGAGAGAGAGAGAGAGATTAGAGAGGGAGAGAGAGAGAGAGAGAGAGAGAGAGAGAGAGAGAGAGAGAGAGAGATTAGAGAGGGAGAGAGAGATAAAGAGTTTAGGGTTTAGGGTCGGGCGGCGTTCTCACTTCTCTGTCTCAAATGGTTAGGGTAAGGATTTATATATATATATATATATATATACATATATATAAATGGCCGAGTCGGGCCAAACTGGGACCTGTTCAAACTCGGCCCGAGGAAAAGAACTAGTAGGAGGACGTCCTCAACCTCCTACAACTGCAAATTGTGACACGGGGAGTGACCTATTTAGGCCTCAACGTGTAGCACCCATAATAGCGGGTCCGAGTATGATTACAAATCCTTATGGTCGGCCAAGGCTGAACTCTTGTTACCACTATGGCCAACCAGGCACTTATCAAACACATGCCTTCAACGCCCGCAGCCCAGTTAACCATTAACGAAGGGGGCACTGAAGGTGATGCAGTGGAATGAGACCATGGATTTGATGAAGATGAACAAACCACTGAGGAAGGAGCTAGTGATGAAGAATAGCTGGCTAAGGATCATGGTGAATCTTTGGTCTTGAGGCGAATATTGTACACACCACTGAAGGAGTTGCATTCACAGAGGCACAATATATTCCGTATGTAGTGTATCACCAACGACGAGGTTTGTTATGTAATTATAGATAGTGGCAGTAGCGAGAACATCGTCTAAAATGTGATGTTGGATAAGATATGGCTACCTATAACAAAGCATCCTTCCCCATACTCAATTGGCTAGATAAAAAAGATGAACGAGACCAAGGTAACCTAACAATGTACTGTCTCATTTTCAATTGGTAAAAATTATAAAGACCAAGTACTTTGTGATGTAGTTGACATGGAAGTATGCCATATATTACTCAGTTGATCATAGCAATTGGACCGTGATGTGACCCACCGAGGACGAGACAATGTTTATGTCTTCATCAATGATGGTCAAAAAATGGTCTTTGCCCCAATGACACCAGAGAACCACCATGAAGTTGTTTGATGGCATCGAAATATGGAGCAAACTGTCCAGAGTGGTTTTTATAGGAAAATTTATTTTTCACTCAATGACATCGAAGCACGTTGAATGTCATCGAGATAGTGCTCAATATGTCCAGCAACTAAGTGATATTTTGAAAGAAAAATTCCGATGGCATCGAGCCATCTCTCGATGACATCGAAGGGCCCTTCGATGACATCAAATGATGTTGGATGGCATCAGATAGAATTTGTTCTGCACTTATTTGAAAATCATAGTGTAAAGAGTCGATGCAATTGAAGAAGGTTCGATGACATCGAAGGAAACTTCGATGGCATCGACAACGACAGATTTTTGCCCTTTTTTTTACTGTGGGGATTTGACTTATATAATTACTTAGGTTGCTTCTTGAATTTTTAAGTGAGTATCATAAAGAGATTTAAGAGAGTTATTACTAGAGTTATTACCCTTCCTCTTAAGCCCTCTTTTCCATAGGAGTTCATCATTCAATCCATGGCTTAGAGGCATTTATTGGTATATTCATAGCTTATATTGAAGAATGAACTCCGACCTTCATTGATAATCCAGCAACACTCTTTAATGGAAAATCATTGTGCTGGGATCCTTAAAGGTTTATCTCATAGGAATCTTCTCTAGATATTAAATACATACCATTAACTAGAGTAGATCCCAAACCCTAAACCCAATAACCTCAGTACCTTGATTGGAGCATCTACAAGCAATTACGGTTCAAGGGAGCTGAAGACTTTTCACCACTAGGAAGATCTTTAAAAACATGTGCTGAAATGGGGCTCACTCACTTATAAGTAAGTTTTGGAGTCCATTGTGTCTGAAGCCCTTTCCATCTGTAGGATTGTGATTAAGAGTTTGGGTTGTCAAACTCACTAAGACCTTTTGTAGGCCTCCGACAGGAGAATATGTGTAATGTCCTTATGCAGGACCTACTACCATGTGTAGGCATTATAGGTTGCCTTGTGTAGGCCCTAGAAGTTGCCTTGTATAGGTACTGCCTTATGTTGGCATAGAGTTGCCTTGTGTAGGCATAATGAGTTGCCTTATATAGGCACATAGGGTTGCCTTGTGTAGGCCCTTTAGTTTAATCTTCTGTAGATTGTAAATGTTTACGGTTAACTTGATTTAAAACCATTGGATAGTGAAATTCGGTACACTCATAGGGATGAGTTCGTCAGCCGGGAGTGGAGTAAGCAGATAGCCGAACCACTATATATCGTTGTGTTTGTGATGCATGCTTTTATCTAGGTTGTGTTGTTTCATGATATGATTAATTTCAACAAGTACATGTTTGATTCATTGCAACTATTTTCATATTTCATTATCCTATCTTTTGAGTATGAATAGTTTAATGTTAATCCTACTTGCTTTTGTTTAAATTAGTAACATTAAATTTTAAGTAGGATTAAAGTTGTTAAAAGTCCTATTCACCTCCCTCTAGGATACTTGGGCATAATTTCATACTTCAATTAGCGATTTACTACAATTTCAGTTATAATCCACATTATCACACTAGATAGTGTTTTATTATTGATCTAGAGTACTCGACCAATGACAAACTTATCTAACTTATCAAATTTATTTAAAAAACTCCATTATTATTATTATTATTATTATTATTACTTTTTTTTACAAACATCGGTTTAAAAATCATTTTAAAGTAAAATATACTATATATTATTAAATATAATATTTTATGAAAAACCTTATCAAAATCTATACTACCACAAGAATAATTCTTTAAGTATGTATTATTAGTTTTTACACTCGTTGTAGTTGTTATGAGATCTTCCCCATGTGGATGTGTAATTCATAATTGATCAAGTTGCATTCCTATTGTAGCCAAGTTCATCTAATCCAAACATTGTACAATAAAGCAACAATGCTCAATCTCATCCTCCTATAAACAAGAGGAGAGTAGATAATGGCACAAAAAGTTACCTAAGAGACTAGTTACCCACGTAATATAATGATTACATGGAACCAAGGCATTCTATAGGTAGTAAGTAGTCCATGCATGTGAATACAATTCAAGCTACAAAGTAGACTATTCTAGGCCTATGTCAAGTCTACAATACGTAGGTCATCACATATGAGGTACAACTCATTTCATATCTTCACGACCCAACTTTCAATCAGGCCATAATGTTAATCACATAGAAGAGTAATGGAATGATCATATTCTTTCAACTTTAGTTAATCTCATCTTTAATTTCTTAGGACTGAAGTGTTAGAGTTGTGCCTTGAAAAACCAATGTGTATCCTGATCAACTGGCCGCATAGATGTGATAGGGCTGATCTTAACTATTGATCTTGATGTCCATAGGTCCTTTAGGACATGTGGTATGCCTAGACAATATCTAATGTTGCTTTAAACTTTAGCACAAGTTATGTGAGGAGTGCTTCCTTTGGTCCTTGGAAACTTGAGATTAGATACAATGATCATTGATTGAGAAAGGAGTTGTGTTCCATGGATCTCAGTACCTTGATGAGCCACGATTGACATAGATTCTTATGATGCATCTGCCAACATCATTCTCTTAGATAGATGGTCATCCTTATGTAAGGGGAATAACTTGGGTAAGGATGAAAGGTCCTCCACTATCAGGAACTTAGTTGGGGTTGTATGTGTCTTTGCTCTTACCCCACATGGGAGTGTGTGTATGCTATACTTCTATGATAATTGATATGGACTTATGGATACTTACATTGGATGATCGAAGTTCAAGTCAATAGTTTAGGGGCTTATTAGCCTATTCTATGATTATATGATTAAAGATTTTTAATGGTACACAAAAGTTAATCGGTCCATACTATTAAGGACGTGGGAACTTAACTGGGCAACTTTAGTTCACTTTACGAGACTTCGAAAATGACATTGAAAGTGCGTGATACAGTGTATGTTCATCAGGGTTTATCAATTCTTACATAGGCCAACATGGGATTTAATAGGTTTATTTAATGTCATGCCCCAAAATTCGGGTATCCAAGTAGGGTTATTGAAGACCCGAATTCTAAACTTGTGAACTTATTTAATTAATATGCATTATAATCCACATAATTCATCCAATTTTAATAAGCATTCAAAGCCAACTAAAGGAAAAATATTATTGAAATAATTCTCATTAATATAATGTTCACTAACCAAATATCTACTTTTAACTAATCTCCTTATTATATTGAAATCATAAATTCAAACTATACCTAATGAATAAAATAGAATTGAAATTCAAATTATACCTAATTAACAGAAAGGGAAAATAGTGGCAGAGTCTAGCTTGTGAGTAGTATTCCAACTCAATACTTGTAAGATTGTTAAAGTAGGGCAAGCATAACAGCTGAATGGGATCATATCCTGCCTACTTTTAAAAACCTTTAGGTTTATATATTTAATAAATTAGAGTTAAAATAAAATGAAAAAAGTAAAATCATGAATCATAATGTAAGAGATATAATGCATGGAATGCTTTCCATAAATCATAATATAAACAATCATCATCACTTTCCATAATCACTTATCAATCACTTGTCTATACGTACTTTTAGAATAACATTTTAGACAATGCACTGACCAAGACAATTTTTAGTTGATTTAAGGGCATCCAAAGCAATGCACCGATTAAGATAGTTTTAGGAGCTTGCATGACATTCTCATTAAGGAGATCCCAAAGTAGTGCACCAATCAAGACAGTTTTAAAGACTCCACATCACACTCTCATCAAATAAATCCAAGGTAGTGCATCGATCTAGATAGTTTTAGGGAATTCATGCAATTCACAATAAGGGAACCCAAGGCAGTGCATCCACCAAGATAATTTTAGGGAACAGGGTGACACACCTTCTAGGTAATTCACGGAAGTGCATAGACCAAGACAATTTTAGAAATCCAAGGTCGCACACCTAACCTCAAATCTTCCATTCAAATTCAATGCTCGTATGCTCATGTCATGAATTCAAATTTATCACAGATCAATCTAAGATGTAACATCAAACTCATTATGTATAGTTTCAAAACATCAATCAAAATAAAAATTTGGCTAAGTGCATAAAATTTTAAGAAAAACATCATAATCTAGAATCATAAGGTAGGAGGATCACTCACTTGATTGGGCAAAAAATGGAGTTGAACTCACCTCAACTCGATGTGACCTGGTGTGATTTCAACGTCAAACCTCTCCCACTAGATGCTTTGCATTTATCCTAGGGTCCTAGGAAGCGCTAGACTGAATTCAACTTAAATTCAGTTAAACTGAGCATCGACTTTTTTTTTTTGTTAGCTTGTTAGTACACAACATTGTCAGTTGACACTTCAGTGTTAGCCACCCCCACTAGGGATCGATACTAAGACCTCAAGTGTTGAAATGAGGTATCTTTCACTCAGTCTACCACTTGAGCTATGGATCAGGGTGTTACTCACTTTTCTTCCTTTTCTTTCTCTTCTTCTTTGATTCTCTTTCCTTATATTTTTCTTCTTCTTTTCCTTTTCTTCTTCTCTCAACCACGTACAATAGAGGACTCTGTACAGCACTTAACCAACTTCACTCGACCAAACTCAGTCGGGTTGACTTGATTTGAAAAACCCTCTTTCCCTCTCAGTTTTCACCCTTGTTTTAGAATCTCTCTATTGTTACGCCCTATTTCTCTCTGTGAAAGGGTTTTTATAGCCATTTTAGGTTTTTGCAAGTTTATAGAAGGATCTTAAACACGGAGTTGCATATGGAGATTGCTGCGTTGAATCTCTATAATTGTTGATTATCTTCCAAAGTTCACATGCTGGATCTGATCACAGTTGAAATTTAAGTGATTACATGTTGATCAGGGGGCTTCCAAATGAATGGTTCAGATCTTGATTCGAAGGTTGAACTCGATTCGACGGAGATAGGTGTTGTGTCAGAAGTCTTAAATTTGAAAGTTTTAGGTTGCTCGACCGGTCGTGGGTCATCCACGATGCAACTCGACTAGTTGAGCTACATGACTCAAAGTCCAACAAGCTTCTGATTTTGGGGTCCGAGGTGCTTGACCGGTCGTGGCCTATGCACAACCGGTCATAGGGGTCCTTCAACCAGTCAAGAAATCTACTCGACCAGTCATAATTATGCAGATTCGTTTCTGAATCCGATGCGGACTGCGGATTTTGAGTCGGCCTTTCGCAAGGGTGCGAAAGGGAAGTTTCCTAAACTATAAATAGGGATCCCTAAGGTTATTCTAGGGCATGCTAAGGCTTCCTAAATGTATTCTAAAGGAGGGTTATCAAAGGGTGTAACAAGGGTAAGTCCTCTCTCTTTATAATTTATGCTTTCATAGTGGAATTCTGTCGCTTTATGCCGTAGTTTTTTCCTACAAGGGTTTTTCTACGTTAAATCTATGTGTTCTCTTATATGCTTGGCGTAATTGGATTGCTATCCTAGATCTAGATCTGTGTGATTCCGCAGGCCAAAAATCCCAACAAGTGGTATCAGAGCAATCGTTGGGCACAGATCTAAATATGAGGGATTAGTAATAATGGCGAGCACCAGGTATGAGATTGAGAAGTACTCAGGGAAAAATAATTTTGAGTTATGGAAGATCAAGATGATGAATTCCTTAATCAAGTAAGGCGAAGATGGTGCTCTTGAGGAGCGAAAGTCTACTATAACTGATGGTGATTGGAATACTCTTGATAAGAAGGCTTTATCATCGATCCATTTATATCTCACGGATGAGGTTCTCTACAATGTCATGAGGGAGAAAACTGCGGCTAAGTTATGGGCGAAGTTAGAGGATGTTTATGCGAAAAAATCCTCTAAAAATCGCTTGCACTTGAAGCGACAGTGGTATAACTTCAAGATTGCAGAAGGTGGAGATCTGGAGGCTCACATTGGCAACTTTAATAAATTAGTTTACAAATTACTGGATATGGAGGAAGTAATGAAAGATGAAGAACAAGTATGTATGTTGTTGAATTCTCTTCCGGCGTCGTATGAGTCATCCAAGGACACTATGTGCAGCATGAATAAAACCCTGAGTGTCGACACCGTTATCTCAGCCCTTCATGGGAAGGCTATAAGACAGCTAAATAGCGGCATGGGGACATCTTCTGATGCACTGTTTACAGTGGGTAGGAATTCTGAACAAGGTACGGGTTCTTCAGGTTATAGATCCAAATCAAAGGGCAAGGGCAAAGGAAAGGTAAAGTGCTGAAACTGTGGGAAGGAAGGACATGTGAAGGATTGTGAAAATCCTAAATTAAAGGGAGAAGATTCTGAGGCTTCGTACAGGGAGGCCAATGTTGTCACGTCAGATGGATCGAGTGGATGTGATGGTGATATTTTGTCTGTGTCTAATATCAAGCGATCATACAATGATTGTAAGGACGAGTGGATGCTAGACACAAGGGCATCTTTTCACATGACTCCTCATAAGAGTTGGTTCGCCAGCTATAGGGAGTGCAATGGTGGACATGTATTTATAGGTAATGACATTGCTTGTAATGTTGTGTCTATTGGTATGGTGCACATCAGGATGTTTGATGGGGTGGAGCGTACCCTAACTGATGTCAGGTACATTCCTGATTTGAAGCATAATCTAATTTTTCTTGGTGTGCTTGAGGTAAAAGGATGCAAGTACATAGGTATTGATAGTGCTCTTAAGGTATCTAAGGAGGCACGTGTAATCATGAAAGTACAACGACTCGGTAACTTATATAAGTTGATCGGGAGTACTTCAACTGGTGGAGTTACAGTAAATGTAGTGGATTTTACCTCTGCACGTGTGTGGTATGTCAGGCATGGCCACATGAGCGAGAAAGGTAGGAAGGCTGAGACGTGTGGATAGGGATTCGAGCAGTCACCTGTGAGAAGAATTACACGGCATGATCGCAGGATATCGGCGAGGTACATGGACGACTCCAATATTGCAGGGGATTTATCTTCTATTCAGATGGCTCTAGGTGAGCCTGGTGCTGAAAAGTGAAAGGTAACTATAGGCGATGTAATGGATTCGTTGTACCAGACTAACATATGGGAGCTGGTGGAACCTCCAGTGGGCCAAAAACCGGTTGGATGCAGGTGGATCTTTAGGAGGATACAGCATAGATACAGGGTGAGGTTGGTAGCAAAGGATTATGCTCAGAGAGAAGGGATCGGCGAAGGGATCGGCTTCTTAGAGACATTCACGCCGACGGTATAGCAGGTGTCTATTAGATCTGTTATTGGCATTGGTTGGCCAATGCGATCTTAAGCTAGAAGGATGGATGTGGAGTCTGCACTTCTGTAAGGGAAAGTGAAGAGCAGATCTACATGAAGCAACTAGAGCGGTTCGAGGTTAAAGAGGCTGAGAAAAGACTTTGCAGGAGGTCGTGGTTTGACCTATCACCTAGGTAGTGGTTTGATTCCTTCATGGATGAAAGATCGGGGGGCTGCAAAGATGGTTCTTGGCATTGAGACTGAAGGAGGAGTAAGTTATGGTAATCATGGGAGGAATACCTTGTGTGTAGGTATTGATCAAGGATGTGATGGGCCAGGTAAAGCCAGAGAGGGTTCCCTACACGTCTCTCCTCAAGTTTTCCTCAGGACATGTCCCAAAACAGATGAGGAAAAGTAGGATATCTCATAAGCCTTATTCGAATGCGGTTGATAGTATATGCCATGGTTTAGATTAGACCGGTTATTTCACAGGTTATTAGTGTTGTGAGCAAGTTCCCCGGCAAACAATATTGAGTAGCGGTGAGATGGTAAGAAGACTACGTTTTTCTTTCTTTTGGGAAGATATGAGCAAAGGTGGTTAGGCATATGGATTTAGATCTGGTAGACATGATCAACAAGAATGTTCTTACAGAGAAGTTCAAGTTCTGTGTAACTTCTCTGGGCTTGTCGATGTTAGAAAAGAAGGACGAAGTGTGCACGAGAAGCTATGATGTAATGCAGAGATAAGAGAAGAGGTCAAGGAGCTACATGGTTGAAGATTGAAGACTTGGTGGAGATTGTTACGTTAGAAGTCTTAAATCTTAAAGTTTTAGGTTGCTCGACCGGTCGTGGGTCATCCACGTTGGGTCGTGGATGCGGCTCAACTAGTCAAGTGTTGCACGACTCAAAGTCTAGCGAGCTTCTGATTTTGGGGTCCGAGGTGCTCGACCGGTCCTAGCCTATGCACGACCGGTCGTAAGGGTCCTTCGACCAGTGAAGAAATCTTCTCAACCAGTCGTAGTTACACAGATTTGTTTTCGAATCCGATGCGGATTGCGGATTTTGAGTCGGCCTTTCGCAAGGTTGCTAAAGGGAAGTTTCCTAAACTATAAATAGGGGTCCCTAGGGTTATTTTAGGGCATGCTAAGGCTTCCTAAATGTATTCTAAATGGTTTTAAGGTTATTAAAGGGTGTAGCAAGGGTGAGATTGGCAGTTGTTTGAATAGGGTAAGTCCTCTCTCTTTGTAATTGATGCTTTTATAGTGGAATTTTGTCGCTTTGTGCCATGGTTTTATCTCGCAAGGGTTTTTCCACGTTAAATCTGTGTGTTCTCTTGTATGCTTGGTGCCATTGGATTGTTATCCTAGATCTAGATCTGTGTGATTTCGCAGGCCAAAAATCCCAACAATAGGTTCTTCGTGAGGAAGAAAGTGGTCCTCTAATGGCAGATTCTTCACTAGAGCTTATTCTTTCATTCTAATTCTGATTGATAGCTCAAATTGGTTTAAGAAAGCTTCCCGATGTGAACATTTTAAGCTTAATTGATGTTTGGTTGCTGGTTCATGTGGTCAAAGCACTTGGCTCGCTGCACACTCAAAGCCATGAAAGATGGGCTTTTGGACATGTTTTCAGAAATCCATGTTCTTAAAATCTACTAGGGATTCAAAAATTATCCAGGTAAGATTTGGATGGCCTGGATTTAATTAAGATATTGGTTTTTAAATTCTTCTTTGTGACAATGTCGAGGGATAGAGAAACACCATGTCCATTTTGAATTCGCGATAGTTGTCGATGATCCTCAGAACTGGCCGACCATGATCTATCAAATGCATGGTTTAGATTAATTTGGGATTGATCCCCTTAGATTGTAGGAAGATCCATTCAAATGAAAATAGAAGACAAGGAAAAGATGTTGTTCATGCGTTGTTTATAGGCTTCCAGTTTGAACCTGTGCATGCACGTGTGCTCTAAATCACATGTGAATCAGCCAAGGTCAGTTGCAAGTTATCCATAGATCGAAGTGTCCAATGCCCCACCAAATGGGCGGTTTGGATCATTAAAAGCTAATTTGAAAATTGATTGTCCAAGGTCAAATCGATAAGATGTTTGTATTTGAACTCGTAGGTCAGGTCATCTTTAGATTCATAAATTGAGGGTGCACATTTAACAGTTTGAGATTTCGAAACTCGTGGACGACACAAAAAACTGAATTCCATGGTAATAATTTGAATATGAGAAAGTATAAATACTCCCCATATTTCATACAATCATATAATTTCATATTTCCAAGGCAATTGTGGCATACATGACGAGAAAATTAAATCTCATTACATTAAAGTAACTACTCTAAGTTCCATTCATCATCATTACATCAAAGTAGTAGATGCTTGGTCCTTCCATGGGACTTATTATAAATTTAAAATTTTAGGGAACTACTAAGAAGAAAGTAAAATAAATAAAAGAAGAAAAATCTTGTCCAAGCCACATTGGCTTCATCATCTTCCATCCGTCACCACAGACTATCATAATTCTCACCTGGAAGCTTTGATTCATTCTTTGGATCGTCACCTTCACAATTTACAATTGTTTTTACAACAAGAGGAATAAGTTGCCTAAGTTCAACTAAGTGAGGGTATTTGTAAGGCCCGTATCCTAATCCGTACCATTCCGTAGACTCCTGCGATCCTCACTTTCAAATTCTGGCAACCTGCGACATGTAATAGGCATTTGCACGTGACCCTGAATCACATCCCATAGATCTGAGTCGGCTTGACTTGAAACTTATACCATTGTGACCGCACCGTCGCCGTGGTTCCAACGCTGCATCTCACCTACCGATGCAATACCTAGGCCAGGAGTTATGGGCCCATGAATATTTTGAAGAAACGTCGCGCGTTACGGATTTTGAGAGAATCTCTACGACCCATCACATTAATCAAGTCAAGTACATCCCATCACAACCCATCACTCCCCATACCTCTCTCTTCACCAAGTCAAATGAACCCATACCTAGCCATTCCTTTCTTACCAACAAGTCAAGGCAATCCATACCCTATGCCACCTCATGCCCCCAAAAGTCAAGAGAGCCCATACCCTCCATGTCACCTCCTCTTACAACAACCTCTCTCTCTCTCTCTCTCTCTCTCTCTCTCTCTCTCATTCTCCACCCATTCTCCCAAGCAAGAGAAGCAATCGTCCAAGCACTTCTAAGGAGTGGGAGAGCTTTGTGTGTGGCCCACTTCTTACCTCTCTCATCTCTCATCTTAACCCTTCAATCTTCATCTCCCTCCATTAAAGTGGAAGCCTAAGAGCTAAGGAGTCCATGGAGACTAGAAGAAGCGGAATCGGTGGGTGTTTATAGGATTAGATTTGCATATTTATGATGGGCCAAGTGGGGCCTACCGATTACTAGTACGGATCCCATTTGGGATTCATCTTAGTGTATGTATTGTAATCCTTGAGGGGCACATAGTGGCGGGGTCCCTCCATCATCACGCTCTCTCTATCTCTCCTTCCCATCTTGTGGCCCACCATGATGTATTTTTTTTATCCATGTCATCCACCATGTGGACCACGCTACTGTCCATTTAGGGGCCCACCTTGCTGCACGTTTCAGGTGTGCCTGGACGAAGGAAAAAATAAATGTCAGCTAATCTAAAATAGGTGGGTCATACCCACATGGGTCCCACTCACCATGGCAATGGTCTAGCTGGCCTACCGAACAACAGCTATATAGCTGCTATGATGTAAATCCACACCGTCCATTCATCTAGTGGGATCCACCTTGATGCTTATGTTATCCTCACCATTTGTGGGACTATGAGACCCACGTCCAGGTGCGGCTCATCTAGACTGTCCATATCATGGGCCAGCCATGGTACATGGATTTTATTCCATACCATCCAGATAAGTTGGATGGTGGAGTCTATAAAGTATGTGTTTCATCAATGTCGTCCACCCATTTTCTTGGTGGGTGGGACCCACCCACACGTGTTGCACATGTGGGATGGGGCCCACCTTGATGAATGTATTCTCTATCCCCACCATCCATTTGATTGGGATGGAAGGATGTAACGTGATGTATGTGCTTTAAGCTATGCTATCTGTAACATCACGGATTTTTGCCAACCTGGAATTAGATGTCCTTAGGCAATGGGTCGATCCTAACACCTGATCAACTTTTCAAACACTTAATTCAAAAGTCTCAAATCCCTTTTCAAACCATTTTCTTCAAAACTCACATTTCCTTCAAAATCTCACCTTTCACCACCTTATTCTTCAAATTTTTCCAAAAACTTTCATATTACACACTAATCTTGATGTTTAGGTGATGAAGAACAATACTTAAACTAAAATTACTATGAATAGTAAATAAATAAATAAAATGAGTTTTTAACCATTAACCTTTTTGGAATCTCATGAAATAAGTAGGCTACATGGATAGATCAGCTTCTCCTACCCTAAAAACATATATTGTACCTCGAATAACTCATCCTGGTTTGTAAAATACATCTATTTTATATATCGGATGGCAAAATCACCCCAAACAGGTCAGTGACCAGCAAGGGCATCGCCGAGTTGGCGAGGCATCGCCGAAATGCGGGCCAGGGCGGGCCGCAAAATCATCCCAACCAGATTGCAGCTTAATAAGTCTAGTTTCATATAAAAATAATAGAAAAATATACTAAAAATTTTAATATAGTTACATATAGGTCATTGTGACAACTGTCTGGAAATCATTAGTTTGGACAGCTGCTGCTTCTAGAATTTCTAGAATTTTTCTACAACATAAAACCTAATGAAATTTGGTAGAGATGAAGTAAACTTGATGATGAACTACTAAAAAAATAATTAAAATGATATATTACCTCAAATCGCCTGAAAGGGGAGTAGAACTGCCTCAGGATCGTATTCTGTCATAATTAGGGTGAAATTTGGTTAAGTATTGAACTAAACACTCAGTAGAATTCGATTGAATCACTTTAAATACGATCTGCAAGACCCAAAACTTGTAGAATCATCGACGCTACATTACCCTATAATCTAGGAGCAATCTCATTACCCAGTTACTCTCGGGAGCATCACGAAACTCCGTATCGGACGTGGACCGCACGTCGAAAGTCCAATTAACGCAAAGCTAAATGATTAGGACCGCCTTGCTAGTCTTGATAACCATCTTGAAAATCAAAACCAGATAGTGCCCCACGGCTATTCGCTTGAGTCCGGAGTGAAGAGTGTGAGAAAACGTAGTTTTCTTTAGAAATTAAATCTAATTTTAGTAATCTGAGACTTGATGTTTGTGGGCCAAATATAAGCAATTAGACCGTCGGAATCTGACCCAAATACACCCTCAGATCAGGAAACATTTCATATACATGCAGTGTACTTGAAATCCCCGATCGAGATTCGTTGACCGTTGAACTGAAACTAGTCCGCCACGTGCGATCTGGAAACCCAACTGGAACGAAACCTCAGCTGAACCTAGATCCAGTGTTAGTGAGCTTAAGTCTGACCATACACTGAAAAGGGGCCACCAGAAGTGCTCCGTTGAGACGGAACAGACCCGCTTTGGTTATAACCTAAGTATACCTTGACTCCGAGTCTATTTTCGTGAGTTCTGGACCTATATAAGGACCTTAAACCCTCTCTCATTCCTCCCATACGAATTTGAGAAAACCTAGGAGAGAGAAGAGAGAAAAGAGAGAGAAAGTGTGAGAGATGTGGGAGATTCTTCCTACCGTTCTACCCTGTCGATCTACAGGCTTAACCATCGTTTTCTAATCACTTTCCCGGCGATTCTGTAACACCCCGTACTTTCCAGTACTCGGGTGTTACCATGTAAATTAATTTAATGTAAATATATATATAAATAATGCAACCTAATGTAATATAAATACAAAAATAATACAACATAAGCATATACACTATGGAAGGTTATTTATATATGCTTGAAAGATTTAGGATTTTTATATTGATACGTAACCAAAATCCATACTATGTGTATACACTTACAACATCATAAATATAAATTACAAATTATAGGATTTATAATATATAAAAATAAAATATACTAGAAAGATTTATAGTGGATGACATATTTCAAGCAAATTAACAACTTGTATATGATTTAAAACATAACACACGTATCACCATACAAATGATACACAAATAATATATAATAAGTTTCGCTTACTTACATTCATACATTTTATGCATATTAACAATTTGTGAAAATATAAATTAAATATGACAAATTATATAAATGATAATAATAATATAATATCATAAGTGGGACTCACCACATGACTAAAATGCATGCATTCGTGGGGAAAATAATAATAGAGAATATAATAATAATAATAATAATAATAATAATAATAATAATAATAATAATACATTATTAAAGGTAGTATAACATAATATTTAGTGTTATAGAAATCATAGCAGGCCATATTTCCATAATCTAACTATTGAGTCTTAGCTTAAATAGTCCCTAGGACCATCTTAACCGTTGAGGTCCAAGTTCAGGACGATCTGATCGCCAATTCAGTAGAAACCCTCAATTAGAGCCTATAGCTAAGAGTATGGCCCACCTAAATTTTAGATCTGCCCCATCCTCAGTCAAGGGCCTTGATTTGGCCTTACAAGTGGTATGAATGGAGAGGATTTCTTAAAAACATCACGGTGGACCCCACACCAGAGATCGGAGTACACCACCTGTGTACTCCCACACCACACCGCACCAGTCAATCGGTCAACACGGGTCTGACCCGTGTTTTACTTGAAATGGAGAGGTTTCTCTCTCTCTCTCTTCATGTTGTCAGCCGACGGACAGAGTCTGTTTGCAACGTGTGGTGGCCCACCTTCATCATCCATATCAATGATCCAAACCGTCCATCTAACTCAGGCGGCGGGCCCCACTAAGACCCAACTCACCTCACGTGTTGAAGTTTGCGTGTGTGGGCACAGTTCACGGTGTAAACAGGCCCTACAAGCACTAGTTTCCGAAAATAGAAACATTTCCCACGCCAACTCAGCAATCCGAGTGCCCTTGAATCCTCCCATCTCAGCCGTCCTTTGGAGGGTAATCCTGACCATCCAAGGCTAGGTTTTTAGAATAGAAAGAGAGAGAAAGAGAGAGAACGAGGGAGAGCAGCTGCAGCCTCTTTTGCTCGAACCCACCACCCAAAACTTCTTGAAATTTCGAAAGGCCTCGCTCACAAGCTCTCTGGCAGCCATTCTAGTGTTTTCCAACAGTCAGATCGGAGGAAGGAGCCTCCGCTCGAGATCTGCCATTAATGGCGATCTTCTTCTCCACCAAGGAGCAGCCGGTTGCTGCTGGTTTTAGCCTTCGTCCGACCTCGTCCAAGCTCTGTGGGACGTGTCTAAAAAGAAAAAAAATAAAGAAAGAAAGAGAGAAAGAAACGAAGAAGGAAGAAGAAGGAAGAAGGAGGAAAGTGCGGCTGTGCAACATGCCACCTCGACCCGATCCACTGTCGAGTTAAGCCTGCTGGACGTCCATTGCTGGACGTTCCAGCACATGAGGAGGAATATAGGGAGAGATTGAAGGAAAGAAAGGGAGAAAGAGAGAAAAGAAGGGGAGGAAGAGAAATGGACAGAGAGTTAGGGTGGTGCGGTGTGCACCACGTTCGGGCTTTAGTCGACCTGGGCCGCTAACTCCTTCGAGAAGTTTGGGACGGCCCGGTTGTCCGCCTCCTCGGGGAGAGAGAGAGAGAGAGAGAGAGAGAGAGAGAGAGAGAGTCTCAGAGAAAGAAGGATGGAGGAGAAGGGAACGAGAAGAAATAGAGAGTAGAGTTAGGTGAGGAGGAGGGAGTCGACTTGTCGTCCGAGTCACCGGCTCGAGTTAAGGACCACTGGAGTTCCAGCGTGAGAGAGAAAGGAAGTAGGGAAGCGTGAAGGAGAGAAAAGAGAGAAAGGAAGAAGAGAGGGAGAAAAGAGAGGAGAAAGAGAGGGAGGTGACTCGGGTTGATGTCAAGTCGTGCACCCTGGCCTCGCCGCCTTGTTATGTGTTCGCCGAGTCGACTCACCAGATCGTGGGGGTCAGCCGGATGCCTGGCCATTGTTGGTCACCACCAGTAGCAGAAGGAGAAGAAGAAAGAAAAGAGAAAAGAAAGAAGGTGGTGGTGTATAAGGTGAGTTAACTCGACTCGAACTGAGTCGACTGGGTGAGCCACATTCTCTATCTTGATTTAAATAATTTCAACCATCATTTATAGTATTATTGTCATTTTTTTAGGATTATTAAATATAGATATGATTAAAAATTAGTAAATTATCCATAAAGATATTAGTTAACACATGTAAAAATTTTCACTATTAAAATACTAATATTCTATCTTGTCGTTCTTAAAATATTGTTATTAACGTTTGGACACACTAATCATTTTCATCAAAATAATTATTAGTGTCATGGATATTATTATCATCAATCATAATTCTATTATTAAATTCTGTCATAATGATTTTTATTACCATGTTAGTTAATGTAAATCATAACACTAATGTTAATAATTATTTTGTAATTATTAAGTTTACATTGAAATTAATGGTACACCAAACTAGGAGGATCCCGATTTATAATTTCCACCCTTATTACTATTATCATGGAAATTTTTATTATGGACATGATTAGCCACTAATAGATTACTCATACTAGTATTAGTTGTATCATTAACATTAAACTGCAACTAACCATATTATTACACCGAGTAAGCTACACATGTATTACAGTTCAACTCCTAGGACTAAACCCTAGGATGAAGCCCTAACTCTATACCAAAACCCTAAAAGTAATCCAAACCCTAGGTAGTGTGTAGAGCTTGGATCTAATTGTACAAGTTCATGATTTGTGGTAGGATTCAATTTTAAGGGCGCAAGCACTTAGCAACATTGGTAGGCGATTCAACGTATAAGGTGATGATTCTTCCCCTTGAGCTTTCCATCTTCTCATTAGCTTAAGTTATAGTTTTTATTTAAATTCATAATTGATATCTCTTTCTTATAATCACATGGGTTAGCTGGTGGAAATTGAATTGCCATATTGCCTGCTTAATGTTCATCCTGTATATTTGTTCATGCTTGTGTATTACTTGTGGACTTTAAACTGGTACATTAGTGGAAAACCCCACCTATAAATGTACAACCATACTTGGGATGTAACCCGATTAGTTGTGATCGTAATGGACCTTCGACTTGGTGGTTATTGAGTGGTGGTCTAGATAGATCATTGATGTGGGCCTACCATCAAGGGTTGTTGTGCCCAATGGTTTTTAAGGATGACCTTTATCATATGGTTTTGATATTTGCCCTATGTGGCATATTTTGATACTTGCCCTGCGTGGTTTTATTTGATATTTTTCCTATATGGGTTCGACGTTTTACAGCGTGCAGCCATGCGATGGTAAGCCCTATATATTGTAATATGATTGGCCACTAGTCGATGAGGTACCATTAAACATCCTAAGGTGGTAGTCTCATGAGCCGGGGATGGTGGTATGGGATACTATGACTGAGCTGTCGGCCTACGCTAGGCCATGTGATCCCCGTAGTGACCTTTGAGCTTATCTAAATTGGCTGGTTGTAAATGGACTAATAACGACTTGGCTAATCATGCATACATGACACGTATTGTTCCGACTGGATGATATTTCCCAGGTTTGATGATTCTGACTAGATGATATTTCCCAGGTTCGATGATTGCATGGGTGACGGCCCACTGTCCCCACGGATGAGTATCCCCGGGGCGATGATTGCATTCACGCATCCATGCATCTAATAAGACTGCATTTATCTGTTTTGGTTGCCTGGATGTTTTATATTATTTCTTACCTAATGCGGCGGTGTGTAATCTTGAGGGAAATTCACACTGAGTTGGCCACTCATCCATCAAATATACAATCGTACAAGTAATATAAGTGGCTTCAGAAATATATATGTTCAGACTTGATAAGAAGCAGGTTACGACCGCCAGGGATGCACAACTGTACTTGCCTAGAGGAGCTGCGTGATCTGGCAACTTATATTTATATGCTTTCTTCTATTCTTCATGTATTAGATTCTTATAAATCTTGTACTTGCTAAATTCAGAGACATTGGTTTGTATAAGTCATTATGGGCAACTTCTTGTATATTTGAATGATAATGAAATTTTCTTTTATGTCGAATTGTCCACACTACGCTCATTTGCTTACTCTGATAAAAGAAAAATATTATATCTAACCATCCTTTAAGGTTAACACTCGGGTTTTTGGGACACAGGTCATATACTCGGGTCCTGAAGATTCGGGTTGTTACAGATTCCGACTTCGTTTCTAGGTAAGAAACCCTAACCCTAATCTGTTTTGGGGATTTGATAGTTGTAAGTTATGAAATAACTAACTAAAGCATGTTATAAGTTGCCACAATACCGTAGACAGAAGCTTAGCAAATCTATCGAGTTCGTTACGCTTCTACGGCGTAAGGTGTGGACTTTAGACTTATAGGTTATGGTTTTCAAAACTTTTAATGTCAGATAATGATAGATTCATGATCTACATGCAATTGCACATGTACAAAGTGTTGTCCGTTTCGTTTTTCAAATAAACGTTAACTATGTTGAATATACTGTATTCCTCGTATTTGTAGAAAATACCGTATGCGTATTGATGAGGGTCGAATATTGCATATTAGACCCCGACTATTACCTGATCTTAAGTACATGATAATGCTTAATGCCATATTTTAATTGTGTTTTTATTACAGGATGAAATTAGGAGCGTGTATTGAAAAATGATGTTAAAAGCATGAATTTGACTCTCCGAAATTACCAGAGCATGGGATGAACCTCAGAGGACCAATATTGAAGAATTTACATACCTGGGACCCGAGGAAATCAGGCCGTTCACGTTTAAAGAGGCCTGAAATTGGTACAGAATGAAAGATCACATGGTTCCCTCCATTCAATTGGCTCGAAACTTTATACATGGGATTAGGGACATAAATTAACCGTACATTTCAAATTTCAAATTCTGATCACTAGAAAGTGCCCCAATTGACAGATCAGTCCATAAACTGTTGATTCTGGGCCCACCTGATATCTGGACCTTCTTCAAAAGTTACCTAGACGGTTTAAATGATATGAGAAATAGGATGACCGGCTTGGATTTCTCGATAACATTACAGCAGGCCCTCCATAAGAAGCGCATGTGCATTTGCACTATTCTCCAGAGCTGCACCGAAACGAGTCGGGCGGTCAGCAGCGCTGACCGCGCCTTCTCAGTTCAAAAATGGCAATTGCCATTACAGGAGTCTCCAGCCGACCGATGGGTTTCGGTTGTGGGCCCCACACGTCCATAAAAACATCAATCCGGGCCGTCCATCAGGTCCAGGTGAAGCATATCAACATTGCCTAGGTGGCAGAATTGCGAACGGTCATCCGGAGTAAAATCTAGCCGTTCGAATGCAGTCGGACGGTGGAGCAGAAATTCAGATGGGTCTCATCAACAGAAAGAGAAAACATGCATTCCTGATAGAAATTTCCTCCTCCATCCAATGGACGGAGTGGATTTTCAATTTAAGAAGAGGAGTGGGCCCCACCATTTTCGCGCAAGAAAAGGAAACCGCGTCCCCTTTCAAGTCCGTAACGACGGACGGACGCTGTCCGTTTTACGGCGCTAGTGGGCCCCACTTGTCACTTGTACGGATGATCCGAACCGTCCATCTTGAAGATGGGCTCGAGGACTTCAAAACCATGGTAATACTTTATACCCATGCGTGCACACGTGTCCGGTACAGAGGCCACAAAAGGGCTGCCCGCAACGTCCAAATCGATCTTTTGTGTTTTCTTCTCTGGGACGCATCCTCGACGTTTAAAACTACCTATTCTTGATCGAAATTTCGTCCCGAATACAATGGACGGGGTGGATTTCCCAGAAAATACTTCCATGGGGCCCACCGATCACGACAAATGTAAAGGGTGCGAAAGTTTTGCACAAATTTGGAAATCCGGTTTTCCAGTGCGGTTGTGGGCCACCATCTTTGATCATATGGCAGATCCGAACCGTCTATCATGTAGAGGACCCAAGAAAGTCCTAAGGGACGGTGTTTTTTGGAATTTGAACGAGGAAAGTATGGTGTTTTGAGGTCCCGAACTTGGTCACAAAAGGAATTTTGTCACATGCATGCACACCTTCCCAAATCCGAATTTCACCACTCCACCACTCCATCAGCTATAAAAAGAGTTGCAAAACATGAGGAAGGGCATTCGAAAATTGGAAAAAGTGGAGAATTCCAGATCTAGAGCAAAGGAGAGAAGAAAAAGAAGAAAGAAGAAAGAGAGAAATTGGTTTGATGTTTGTTATTGAATTTTATTTATCCATATGTTTAATGGATTTTATGGGTAACTAATCTCTCACTAGGGCTTCGAGATGAAACCCCTAATTTGAACACCTCTTTTTCCATGTTGATTTTATTTTAATTAGATTGGTTTGTTTCTTTCCCTAGTGTGCTTGATTGCTTTAAATTCTATACTTCTCCATCTATGAACTTGATCGAGTCTATGGATGGATGTGGTCTGGATGCTTATTCTAGGTGCTTGTATCTCGATCATGAACAGTTCCCGTAGAGGAAGAAACAGGGTGCTTTATCGAATCGCATATTCCATATGCCCGATTTGGACATGGGATATGTTATTCATGGCATTGCTTGAAGGAATTAGACAATCAGTATGCCCGATTAAGGACACAGATTGTGCTTTTTCTAGATAAGTTAGATCAATCTATATTAAAGTGAATTAACAGACAAAACAAGGGTTAGGATAATTAGGTGGATTTGAAAGTCCTAGTGCTCTTTCTCTTATTGAATTTTCTTCCCTATCCTCAATAGTTATTTTCCATAAATTTGTGTTAATAATTTGCTCCATTATTTGTTGAATTAGTTAAGGAGGATCACAGATTTGAATTGTGACGATCACCTCGTGGGATTCGACCTCGATCTTACCGAGTTATTACTACATCACAACCCTATACTTGGGGAGTGAACAAGTTTTTGGCGCCATGTCAGGACTGCTTTCGATCCAAATTGGATTGAAGATTCTCTCTTATCATAATTCATAGTCATAGGATTATACTAACTTTAGATTAGAGTTTTTGTTAGAAATTAACCTATTTCCTATTTTGTAGGGTCCTGACATAAATTTCTAATTTGGTAATCCCTTTCTAAATTTCTTACTTTTTCTAATTTCTATTTTTAGAATTAGGATTTTATTTTTTTAGAAATTTTTAGTTTCTAATTTTAGATTTAGATTCTTCTTTTAAGTAACTTTCTATTTTCTAGTTTTAGAATTTTTTTTTCCTTTTTAGAAACTAACTTAGCTTTCTATTTTTAGTAACTTTCTAATTCTAGGATTTCTTCCCTTTTTAGAAACTAACTCTTTTTTTTTTTAGTTCTTTAGAAAATTTCTAATTTTAAGATTTTCTCGTTTTAGAAACTAACTTGTTTTGTTTTCTTTTAGATTTTAACATAGATCTCCAATTGGTAACATCTTTCTAAATTCTCCAAATTCTCTCTACTTTCTATTTTGAGATTTAGGTTTTCAATTTTTAGAATTTTCTACTTTCTAACTTTGGATTTGGTAACTTTCTATTTTCTAGTTTTAGAAACTTTCTTAGAAATTAACCGTTGCTTAGGATTTTTCTATCATTATTTTAGGAAACTTGATTTGTTTTTGTTTTTATTTACAGAATTGAGGAAGGAAGCTACTAAGTGAAGGAGGAGCTTCTTAAATCTTCTACCATCAATCATCTCCTTTTCCCCGGTTCTTTCTTCCCATTCTTATTCACATAGTTTTAACTTGTTGAATAGCATAATTTCTAGTTCTAGTTTTCTTTCTCTTAGGTTGTTACTTAGTTTATGCTAGGACGTAGATCTCTAGATAAAGAACTAGCACCTTTTGATCCCGAAATAGAAAGAACATTCCATAGAAGATTGAAAGACATCCTGTTGAAATGGCGAAGAGAATGGAACTAAAACTCTTAGAGATTATTCACTCTCGTCCAATTCAATGCGCCTTCATGCATAGTGTTGCCCACCACCACGGCAAAGACACTTTGAACTCAAGACTGGGTCATACAATGATTGTTGCCTTCCTTTTATGGGTTGGACAAGGAGGACCCATATCATCATGTGAAAGAATTCCTAGACATTTGCTCCACCTTTAAATTCCAAAACTTCTCGTGACGATTCGATCCGCCTCACGCCTGTTTCCTTTTTCTTTGAAGGATAAGGCGAAAGCATGGTTGAATTCTCTAGAAGTTGGGTCTATCACTACATGGGACCAATTGTCTAGAAAGTTCTTAAACAAGTTCTTCCCTCGTTCACAAAACTAATGCTCTCCGTAGAGAAATCACTAATTTCACACAAAAAGAGGGAGAGCACTTTCATGAATGTTGGGAAAGATGGAAGGACTTACTTCTTAAATGTCCACACCACTAAGGTTTTGAGAAGTGGCAACAAGTGCAATACTTTTATGACGGTTTGACACCCCAGAACCGTCGCATGGTTGATGCCACCAAAGGAGGGTCCTTCATGACCAAAAGCGATACCGAAGCATGGAACTTCTTTGAAACCTTGTGTGAAAATTCCCAAAGAATGGGACTATTCAAATAGAGGTGACAAGTCCCCAACCACGTAAGAGAGGTGGTATATATGAGATAGAGTCATGCCAGATCTGCAGGCGCCAAGCTTGATAACCTCGACAAAGAAAGTTGATGCTCGGTATTAAATAATGGACCTCCACAAACAAATTCAAGAAGTCGAGGCATGTGCCATATGTTCTAGTCCCGCCCATCCTATGCGCCTTGTCCATCCGGTGCAAGATCCCCGTAACTTCTTTCCGAACAAGTACATGCAATGAACACTTTTCAAAGACCTGGGAATAATTCTTACGCAGAAACTTACAACCCAAAGTTGGGCTAGGCATCCAAATTTCTCTTGGGCAAAGGACCACAACAAGGAGGACCATCTGGAAATCCTCCTATGCAACCTCAACAGCTTTCCACAATATCAACAACCGCCGCACAATCAAGGAAACCATCTCTTGAGGATACACTCCATCTTTTTATGCAGAGTTCTCTCCAATTCCAAAAAGACACCCAACAAACCTTACTAGCCAACCAAAGAAAGCTTACATGCAAATGCGCAATCCATTGCCAAGTCGGAAGTACAAATGGGTCAACTAGTCACCACATTGAGTGAGAGAGAAAAGGCAAGTTCCTAGTCAACCCGTGGCTAATCCAAAGGGACAAGATGAGATTGGCTCTAATTCTAACCAAGGACAATATCATGAGCAAGCCAAATCGATCACTACCCTTAGGTCGCAAACAGATTGATAACAGTATAGAGATGCCTAGGGATGAATCAAATTCTAAAGCGGAAGATCAAGATGAGGCAGAGAGACACACTAATGCATCCAAAATTCAAAAGCTCTCTGACTCTCCAGGAACCACTAACGTGCCACCATACGTGCCCAAAGCACCATTTCCTCAACGTCTGGCACCAATGAAGAAAAGAAACAATTTTGATGAAATCCTGGACGTGTTTAAAAAAGTGCAAGTCAACATTCCGTTACTCGATGCCATCAAGCAAGTCCCTCCTTACGCCAAGTTTCTTAAAGATTTATGTACTCAAAAGCGTGAAGCAGAATGTTCATAAGAAAGTCTTCCTTGCAGAGCAACTCAGCTCCATGATCCAACATAACACTCCTCCTAAATTTAGGGATCCAGGAGCTCCCACCATTTCTTGCGGCATAGGAGATCATAAGATTGGGAAGGCATTACTCGATTTAGGGGCGAGTGTTAATTTGTTACCTTATTCGGTTTATGAGCAGCTAGGGCTTGGTGAGTTGAAACCGACTAAGATAACATTACAACTAGCTGATAGATCTGTCAAGGTGCCCTGGGTGTTATTGAAGATGTGCTAATCCAGGTTGACAAATTTTATTTCCAAAGGATTTCATAGTTATAGATACTCACTGCTCGTAATCCTCATAGTCGATCCCAAATATTTTGGGTCGTCCATTTTTGGCCACATCTAATGCTATTATAAATTGTCGAAATGGAGTTATGAAGTTGTCCTTTGGTAACATGAATATTAAACTTAATGTTTTTAATGCAGGACAACAATCCGCATGATTTGGATGACATATTTGAAGTGGACATGATCGAGAGCCTTGTGCAGGACTCCTTCCGTACATCTTTTCAAGATCCTCTTGAGACCTCGCTAGCACAATCGGGTATGGATTTTGACATCGATAGTCCCATCCACGAAGTCAATGCACTGCCGACTCTACTCCTATATTGGAGACCGAAAGATGGAGAGCGAAAGTGGAACCTCTTCATTCCTCTCGAAACTCTTCCCCGACAAAGACAGCTTTCTAACTCGAGAAGGCAAAAGAGAATAGGTTGCTTAATGTTCTTCGAACATATAAGGCAAAGAATTGAAACGAAGATAGCAGTAAATACAAGGAGTGTGCCCCATCGTATGTAAGGATCATGTCAGGGAAATGTCATGTAAAATACAAAGGAAGCATGATCCTAACATGGAAGAAGTCGTTCGAGCGTAAGTCCTTAAATTGTTTGATGATAGTGTCAATTACCTCATTTCGTATAGCACAGCTTTTATGGAACTCGCATCACTTGTCCGGGATTGGTTAACCACGTGTTGAGGAAAGTTCTTTGGCGGACCCTGGTCTTAAAGATTAATGAATTCATGGTCCGTTCTTGTCCGTCAAGACGTTAAACTTAGCGCTCCCGGGAGGCAACCCAAAGATTTCATTTGATTTCTTTTTCCTTGTTTGTTAATTCAATGTTTGTGGGTAACATTACCGCAAACCCTCACGAGACTACAACTCGTCCACTAGGGGTAACCTAGGGGTTTAAAGGCTTGTTGCATACGCTAAATGCAATCGAGAGCACCTCATGCGAAAGTGGTATAGGTAGGATTTTCTTTTAGGATTTTATTTATTTTTATTTTTTTTATTTTTGTTTTGTTGATATCTCTCTTGTGCTAACTCGCTTTTATGTTGATATTCTTGAGAACGCCTCTTGATTCTCCATCCAGGTACTATCTTTTCCTCACTCCTCTTTTCTTTTCGTTGTCTCATGTGCATTACATGCTTATTTCTTTTACATTGAGGACAATGTAGCTTTTAGGTTGGGGGTGGGAGATTAGGTTACCTAATCAGTATTTTCTTGGTCTTGAGCGAAAAATTGTGAAAATTTTTAGTGAAAATTTTTAAAATTTTTTTGGAATTTCTGTTGACTTTAAAGTGATTTTGAAGGATAGTTGTGATTTTGAAATTCCAAGATTCAGAATGTGAGAAATTTATGACTCTTGGATTTGGTTGTCTGGCAGATTTCACACTGAAGTTTGAATGGTTAATCCATGATTAGAAGTTGTAAACATTGATTGAGCCATGATTTCACATATCAGATCTCGTTTACACATTAAGTTTTCAGTTCGATATTAATTGATAACATGGTAAGCACTAAGCATGAAAGGAACCAGCCTGAAAAACAAAATTTTTAGCATCAGTCTATAAAGAAGAATTGAAAGATTAAGTCGCATAATCGTCATCATAGGTTTGCTCCCTATAGATGAAGATTCGATTCTTCATAGTTGACATGAGAAAAGATTTAGGCGACAAGTTTTCACCATAGGTTTGCTCCCTATAGGTGCAGATTTGATTCTCCTCCTTGGCATACTATTCATAAAGAAATTTAAAAAAATGGTAGAATGAAAGGTTAATCTGTAAGGCAAGTGTGGTTCCAGTTTTGGGTGACATGAGCTCCGTTGTTAATTACTAATGATATCATGAAATTGACAATTGGATCTCTTAATGATTGTAAGTCAAGATTATACTTTACACTCGTGGAACTCAATGTTTAGGAATGTTCTAATTGATGGACTAATGTTTTGAACTTGATTATGAAGTTTACTGTAAGCTTGATTCCAAGAGAAAAACTCCACATACCAGTCATGAATCTTAGATTTTCACATCTCAGCTATCTGTTCACTTGTCACTTGAATTTACAGGAATTATCTTTTATTTCTGAAATTATTTTTCGCATGTTTTGCTCGGGACTAGCAAAATGCTGGTTGGGGGTTGTGATCAGGGTCGAATACTGCATATTAGACCACAGTTATTACCTGATCTTAAGTACATGATAATGCTTAATGCCATATTTTAATTGTGTTTTTATTACAGGATGAAATTAGGAGCGTGTATTGAAAAATGATGTTAAAAGCATGAATTTGACTCTCCAAATTACCAGAGCATGGGATGAACCTCGAGGACCAATATTGAAGAATTTACATACCTGGGACCCGAGGAAATCAGTAGTTCACGTTTAAAGAGGCTCGAATTGGTACGTAATGAAAGATCACATGGTTCCCTTCATTCAATTGGCTCGAAACTTTATACATGGGATTAGGGACATAAATTAACCGTATATTTCAAATTTCAGCCCTCGGATCACTAGGAAAGTGCCCCAATTGACAGATCAGTCCATAAACTGTTGATTCTGGGCCCACCTGATATCTGGACCTTCTTCAAAAGTTACCTAGACGGTTTAAATGATATGAGAAATAGGATGACCGGCTTGGATTTCTCGATAACATTACAGCAGGCCCTCCATAAGAAGCGCATGTGCATTTGCACTATTCTCCAGAGCTGCACCGAAACGAGTCGGGCGGTCGCAGCGCTGACCGCGTCTTCTCAGTTCAAAAATGGCAATTGCCATTACAGGAGTCTCCAGCCGACCGATGGGTTTCGGTTGTGGGCCCCACACGTCCATAAAAACATCAATCCGGGCCGTCCATCAGGTCCAGGTGAAGCATATCAACATTGCCTAGGTGGCAGAATTGCGAACGGTCATCCGGAGTAAAATCTAGCCGTTCGAATGCAGTCGGACGGTGGAGCAGAAATTCAGATGGGTCTCATCAACAGAAAGAGAAAACATGCATTCCTGATAGAAATTTCCTCCTCCATCCAATGGACGGAGTGGATTTTCAATTTAAGAAGAGGAGTGGGCCCCACCATTTTCGCAGCGAAAAGGAAACCGCGTCCCCGTTTCTGTTGTAACGACGGACGGACGCTGGTCCGTTTTACGGTCGCTAGTGGGCCCCACTTGTCACTTGTACGGATGATCCGAACCGTCCATCTTGAAGATGGGCTCGAGGACTTTAAAACCATGGTAATACTTTATACCCATGCGTGCACACGTGTCCGTGTGAGAGGCCACAAAAGGGTCGCCCGCAACGTCCAAATCGATCTTTTGTGTTTTCTTCTCTGGGACGCATCCTTGGGCGTTTAAAACTACCTATTCTTGATCGAAATTTCGTCCCGAATACAATGGACGGGGTGGATTTCCCGTAAAATACTTCCATGGGGCCCACCGATCACGACAATGAAAGGGTGCGAAAGTTTTGCACAAATTTGGAAATCCGGTTTTCCGTGCGGTTGTGGGCCACCATCTTTGATCATATGGCGATCTGAACCGTCTATCATGTAGAGGACCCAAGAAAGTCCTAAGGGACGGTGTTTTTAGAATTTGAACGAGGAAAGTATGGTGTTTTGAGGTCCCGAACTTGGCTGCGAAAAGGAATTTTGTTGCGCATGCGACAGCTTCCCAAATCCGAATTTCACCACTCCAGCCACTCCATCAGCTATAAAAAGAGTTGCAAAACATGAGGAAAGGCATTCAGAAATTGAAAAAAGTGGAGAATTCCAGATCTAGAGCAAAGGAGAGAAGAAAAAGAAGAAAGAAGAAAGAGAGAAATTGGTTTGATGTTTGTTATTGAATTTTATTTATCCATATGTTTAATGGATTTTATGGGTAACTAATCTCTCACTAGGGTGAGATGAAACCCTAATTTGAACACCTCTTTTTCCATGTTGATTTTATTTTAATTAGATTGGTTTGTTTCTTTCCCTAGTGTGCTTGATTGCTTTAAATTCTATACTTCTCCATCTATGAACTTGATCAGAGTCTATGGATGGATGTGGTCTGGATGCTTATTCTAGGTGCTTGTATCTCGATCATGAACAGTGTTCCTGTAGAGGAAGAAACAGTGGTGCTTTATTGAATCGCATATTCCATATGCCCGATTTGGACATGGGATATGTTATTCATGGCATTGCTTGAAGGAATTAGACAATCTGTATGCCCGATTAAGGACACAGATTGTGCTTTTTTCTAGATAAGTTAGATCAATCTATATTAAAGTGAATTAACAGACAAAACAAGGGTTAGGATAATTAGGGGTGGATTTGAAAGTCCTAGTGCTCTTTCTCTTATTGAATTTTCTTCCCTATCCTCAATAGTTATTTTCCATAAATTTGTGTTAATAATTTGCTCCATTATTTGTTGAATTAGTTAAGGAGGATCACAGATTTGAATTGTGACGATCAGTCCTCGTGGGATTCGACCTCGATCTTACCGAGTTATTACTACATCACAACCCTATACTTGGGGAGTGAACATGCGTATGAAATACGGATTTGTGCTTGCCATGATTAATTGCTATTTACGTATGCTAGATACATGTGTATCAACTTCTTGGTGAACGGATTAGCCTAACACCTACTATATTAACATACGTCATGTATGTTCTAGTTGTAGCGTAAGTGTTTGTAGAAATGTTCAAATGAATATGGAACTATGATTTATGCTTGCTATGACTATTAGTCGTGTATGCATGATCGTGGTTCATGTGGCAATCCTTTGTGAAAGGATTCGCTACGACGTGTGTTTTAACCAGTACATTATAGGTATGTTGGAATGTGTAGTCTAAGTGTTTGTGAAAATTTTGTATAGGTATGTACTTAAGCTAGTAGTGCCTTGTGTAGGTGTTGGGATAGGATTCTCAACTACCTTAGTGATGTGTATGATTTCCTTCATGTAAGTTGTTTAGTTTAATCACTTACTGGTTTATGAAATGTATGTGTTTAGATTTCCTGTTTGCATTGTGTTTTATAACATGCTTATTAATATGTTTGAATTACTTATTTATTTAACTCTGCTCTGACTACTTCACATGTTTAAGTTATATTCCATAAAGGCCGTGAAGGGTGATGGGGGAGTGGTGTAACGATTCCGTGCAACAACCTTGACAGCCCTAAGCGAACAATATTAGAAAATTGATTGTATGATTTGAAATCTTGATTCATTACTGCTTTAATTGTTCCGTAATTGAATGTGATTGGGGCTATTGTATAGTCCAGGCAATCGGTAATGGGATTGAATTCGTGGCTGAGATTCATTCGCCACGTGAGATGTGTTCGACGAACCCGAGTCGCACTTCGGTTGGCGATAGTGGTTGGCCGAAGTGCTTATGCATTTCATGTCGTTCAACTTTTCGTGTGCTCGAGCTAGCCGAGCTCGTCAAGTAACCCGATCTGTCTAATGTATGTTCACCATATTTGGATGCTACTGTTTGAACCTAAGGTACCGAACTTACTAGTGCAACCCCATTAACCTTGGTACCTCGATTCACTAAGACTCATGAGCTAGGCATGGTGGTATGGGACACCGTGGTGAAGCTGTCGGCCTACGCTGGGGTGATGCGCCTCCCCGTAGTGACCAGTGAGCAACCCAGACTCGTGAACCGAATACGGTGGTATGGGACACTGTATTCGAGCTGTTGGCCTACACTGTTTTGATGGGTGATAGGGAGTGGTGTAATGATTCCGTGTAACAGCCCTGACTGTACCCGGTGTAGTGACCTCGAGTATACTCTGAATCTGCGGCGAGGAGATGAGCATTCCCGTAGTAAACAGAGTATAAACTAGGCCTGTATTGATAAAGTGATGGGGGAGTGGTGCAATGATTCTATGTAACAGCCCTGGCAGCCCTTGCAGCGACCTAAAACTGCATCATCGTATGAGATTATCTAGGATTGACGACCCTAGAATGGATCATTGTTTGGGAATGATATAAGGGAGGTACCTTAGTTTTCCAATACTACTGTATAAAAAGGACTAATAACAACTCGCTAATCATGCTCATCATCGCACTACATGTGCCTGGAAGATGTGGAGCACTAAGGGATGAACGCATGTCGAGGACGTAAGATGGTGTCGCATGAGGGAGTATGTTGGTGAGGGCATACATCATGACTGAATTTTATACTTGCATTAATAAGATTACTTAGGATTGTTGATTGTACTGCTTTATCATTACTGCTTGACTGTTTTGATAACATGTTAACCTATGCTTTACTGTTCCACTGAGTTAATCACTCACTCCCACGTTACGGAACGGTGTTCCGGACACCCACCAAACTTTGTCTGATTGCAGATGGTGACGCTACTCCTGAGGCGGAGCCGGACTTTTGTGACGACGAGGTTGCTTTCTCGTATATGCTATTTTCTGGCGGCTTCATGTGAGCCGTGCCTTATTCGACGGGGTTACGGGGATGTTGACTAAAGGACCTTACACATTTGGTATATGTTGGAATTTTACTTGTAATTAATTAACCTGGTAATGTTATCACACTCTAGAGACTCACCACAGTTTATATATTTTATATTTGATATATCTATCACAGTCTTCCGCTTGCAATTTAACTGTCTCTGGAGTATGATATGCTATTTTGGTATAATTCCATTCATGTTTCAATGCTCTCATCATAATCATCATTATCTGTGTTGCATAAGTGATGCGTTGGAACTCAAGAGCTGAGCTTTGCTCAACCTCCAATTTTCAGGGCATTACAAGATGGTATCAGAGCATGATTTGGATTAAACCGGACCTGAGTTATGGTCCCACGACATACACTGATGCCTTTTTACGTAGGAGGGTATGAGAACAATGTAGAAACAGTTTTAGGCATCCTAGTTTCATCCAACGGCGAAGTTCATTGAAAATGATCGCTGTAAACGAGTCTGTACTCAACCCTGGTCGCACGGGTTGACCTTAAAACACTCCTAGGCCGTCTATTGATGGGTCTAGATCACAATGCACTCCATCCCAGCCGTTAAAAATCGGTAAATGCAAGTTTAGATTAGAAATTTCTCGAAACTACCCGAAACGGAGCGAAACGGGGTCATGGGCCTACCTACGCTTATCTAGAAGGACCCAGGGTGGACCCGATATCATTTCAGGGCCTAGGGGTCACGAGGACCTCGCCCAAATGGCGAGGCATCTCCAAACACTCCAGGGAGTGGCGAGGCCCTCGCTAGGTCGGCCAGGCCTCGCTGGTTAACGGGCTGGCCCGGGTAGGCCGGTCGAGCCGATCGACTTTGGGGGTTTAAGAACCCCCCTGGTATGTGTCTCGTCCATTAAATCACTCCTAAACCCCTACCTCCTTCACAAATCTCACCTCCAAGCTCTCTTTTCTTTCTAAACTAGCTGTCCTCTCTCTCAAATCACCCTCCCAATTGTCCAATCTACCATTTTCAACCACAACCCATTCCCTTCCAACATTTTCAGCAATCCATACCTCCCTACTCACTGGATTCTCTCTCATTTGAGCCATTAGACCTCCCGTTCGTGGCTCTAAATCGTGTAAGCCACTGACCCATCCCTTCTCTTCATTTCCCTTCTTTACTCTTTGTCAGTTGGGCCTCTACAACCCCTATTGAGGCTCAAATCCGTGGAGAACCCAAAACTCCAACCCCTCCTCTCTCTTTTCTTCCCTTCTCATGGCCTTTTTCGAGATCATTACGGCCGTTTTCTCGATTTCAACCTTTTTCTCTCTCATGGGAAAGAGAAAGGGTGCCCTCCTCCGTCGCCAGACTCGGATGCCTAGTCATCCATGCTGATGTTTGCAGCTTGTTTTGGTTGTTGCTTTAGGATATGTTTGTGATTTCATGTTGATAGGCCTAGTTGTGTAATGTTTGGTAGAATGATATAAGTGTTTGAAGCCCTGGTGGTATTAGCTCACATGTTTCTTCATTTGTGTCCCATAACCTTCACAACCTCCAAATGTTGGGACGTGTAGGACCCGTTCGGCCAACTGCATTCGGTGGGATTATGGTGGATAAAATTGTAAAAGAAACAATAAATGTATGTGTAAGGTATGGTCCCTAGATTGGGTGTATCCCATGTTTTCCAATACCATGTTTGGAAGGTATGCAATTAAAAGTAAATCCTGGGATCTCTCTTCAAATTACACATCATGGGGTTTGGAAATCCTGTCTCACACTCTCCAACACAAGGCTCATTTTCCAAAGCCTATACAATTAATTTTAATCCCAACCCACCCACCTACCAAACATGTCATTCCCAATCCCATGGTGGGATTAGCAATGTAGTCCCATTTAATACAATAGGCCTTTAGAGTTTTAGACCTAGAGTTGGTACTCTTAGATTTTACAAACAAATCTGGCAGTATGGGAAATCCAATAAATTAATAACGTGAACCCTAGGACTACCTTAGTTGGTATGGGTATCTATGAGGTGCTCAAGCGTAGTTAAATTCAAGTCGAGCAACTCAATTCCAATCAGACAACGTTTAACCCTAAGCACGAAATCATCTAACCCATAAGCTATTGGATTACCGCTACTCCTAAAATTAACACTAGGCTACTGGTTACACCAAGGAATGTAGGAGACCGATTACGCTAAGATAATTGAGTGATAGACTTAGTTGGTCGGCTTGATTAGGTTGGAATGAAAGCTTATTCTTTCGTTGAATCCCTGTAATACTTATAGGCTTCTTTAGTAACTCTTAGTAACTTTTAGGAAGCTTGCTTGACGTAGAACTATTAACGCTCAAAGAAAACTTATATATCCCTTTGTAACGACTCGAAAATTTTCGTACAATGGCCCGGGTACCACCTCGACTAGAAATCACTTAGGATTAAATCCTTTAGAAATTTGACAAAGTTAACTAAGTGTTAAACTAGAGTAGCCATGAAATTCGTTTGAATCGCTTTAAATACGATCTACAAGACCTAAAACTTGTAGAATCATTGACGCTAGGTTACCCTAGAATCTAGGATCAAACTCATTACCCGACTGCTCTCGGGAACACATTGAAACTCCGTATTAGGTCTAGACTGCACATCGGGAGTCCGAATAATACGAAGTTAAGGACTTTAGATCACCTCGCTGGGCTTGACAACTATCTTGGAAATCAAATCCAGCCAGTGTCCCACGACTGTTCGCTTGAGTCCGGAGCTAGAGAGTGTGAAAACACTTATTTTCTTTACAAAATAAATATCTCAAATAGTAATCTGAGACTTGTTACTTGCGGACATTTTGTAAGTAACCTGACTGTCAAAATCTGACCCAAATACACCCTCGGATCAGGAAAAATTTCATAAACATATCCATGTATTTGGAATTTCAGATCAAGACCCATAGACTGTTGAATTGAAACTGGTCTGCCACGCGTGATCTGGGAATCCGACTGAAACAAAAACTTAACTCCACCTTGATCTGGTGTCTGTGAGCTTAATTCTGACTTTTGGCTCAAGGAGGCCCGCCAGAAGTGCTCTGTTGAGTTGAAACTGGGTCACTTTAGTTATGACCTAAGTATACCTTGACCATAAGTCTATTTTAGTGAGTTTTTAGGCTATATAAGGACCTTAGAACTCTCTCTCTCACAACCATATGAATTTGAGAGAAACTCTAGAGAGAGGAGAGAAAAGTGAGAGAAAGAGTGAGATAAGTGGGAGAAACTCCCTGCTACTATTTTCTGCCGCTACCCAAGCTCCACCACTTCATTCTTGTCACTTTCTCAACGATACCGACTTCATTTCTATGTAAGAAACCCTAACCCTAATCTGTTTTGGTGTTATAAGGGTTGTAGGTTATGAAATAGCTAACCTATTTCATTCTATAGGTTACCAAATTACCGGATACGGAAGTTTAGCAAATCTACCTGATTAGTTACGATTCTACGATAAGAGGTAAGGACTTTAGGTATATAGGTTATGGTTTTCAATGCTTTCAATGCCAGATAATGATAGATTCATGATCTGCATGCAATTGCACATGTACAAAGTGTTGTCTGTTTTCCGTTTCAATTAAAGACGTAGAATATGGAATTTTACATATTCAAGGTATTTGTAGAAAATACCGTATATGTATAAATTTTAGAAATGTGTTTTCCATGATTATTTGTTGTATGAATATAATATATATGGATAAAATACTTAGTTGGCGAAAGGACTCGCCATAATACATGATTTGCTAATATACACTATGTATGTAGAAATAGTGTATTCTAGAAAATACCGTATACGTATAAATTTTGGAGATGTGTTTGCCATGATTATTTGCTGTATGAATATATTATATATGCATAAAATACTTGCTTGGCGAAAGGACTTGCCCTAATACCTGTTTCGCTAATATACACTATGTATGTCGAAATAGTGTATTCTAAGCGTTTGTGAAAATGCTTGTGAGAGTAAGTGTTTGGATGATGGTGCCTTAGGTAGGTGTTGAGAGGGGATTCTCAACTACCTTAGAGACGTGTATGTTTTCCTCCATGTGGTTGTTTAACTTAACCGCTTACTTATGAAATATATGTGTTTGTATTGTTTGTATTTGCTTTTTAACATGCTTTATAATATGCTTTATGATGCTTGTTAACTTGCTTTATATGCTTTACTCTACATGCTCTAAATAAAGATTGATGAGTTTGAGACTATGTTTATAGTCCAGACAATCGGTACCAAACTTGAGATCGTGGTTGAGATTCATTTTACCCCGTGGGATGTGTTTGACGAACCCTATTTGTACTTCGGTTGGCGACAGTGGTTAGGCCACATGAAGTGCTTATGCATTTCATGTCGTTCAGTTGATCGTGCGCTCGAGCTAGTTAGGCTCGTCAAGTAACCCGATATGTCTAATGTATGTTCACCATGTTTGGACGCTACTGCTTGAACTTAGGGTCCCAAACTTACCAGTGAAATCCCGTTAACCATGGTACCTCAATCCGCTAAGACTCATGAGCCAGGCATAGTGGTATGGGACACCGTGGTTGAGCTGTCGGCCTACGCTGGGTCCACGTGCCTCCCCGTAGTGACCAGTGAGCGACCAGACTCGTGAGCCGATTATGGTGGTATGGGACACTATATTCGTGCTGTCAGCCTACATTGATAAGGTGATGGGGGAGTGGTGTAACCTTTGTGTGTAACAGCCCTGACAGCCCTTTGTAGTGACCTCGAGTATACTCTGAATTTGCGATGAGGCGACGAGTTTTGCCGCAGTGTATAAAGTATGAAACTAGGCATGTATCTGTATAGTGATGAATAGTTAAAAAGGTGATGGGGGAGTGTTGTAACCTTTGTGCGTAACAGCCCTGGCAGCTTTTGTAGCGACCTAGAAAACACACCATCGTCTGAGATTAACTAGGACTGACGACCCTAGAATGGATCATGTTTGGGAATGATATAAGGGAGGTACCTTAGTTTCCAAATCCTACTGTTTGAAATGGACTAATAATAACTCGGTAATCATGCTCATCATGCATTGCATGTGCCTGGAAGATGTGGAGCATTGAGGAATGCAAGCATGCCGCGAACGTAAGATGGTGTCGCACGAGGGAGTGTGTGGTGAGGGCATACATCATGACTGCATTCATACTTGCATTAATAAGAGTAGTTAAGAGTGTTTGATTATACTGCTTTATCATTACTGCTTGACTGAGTCGATAACATGTTAACCTATGCTTTATTGTTCCACTGAGTTAGCTACTCACTCCCACGTTACGGGACGGTGTTGTACACACCAACCAGACTCTGTCTCAGGTGTAGATGAGATGACGACTCAGGAGGCTGAGCCGGACTATGACGAGGACCAGGATGAGTTCTCATTTATGCAGTATTCTGGTGGCTTCGACTAGACTGCCGGATCGACGGGATTTGCTGGGATTACTTCCCTAGTTGTATTTTTGACTTTTTGAACATAAAATAGATATATGTATATGGTGACTCAGATGGGTTCATACTCTGGAGAATGAAATGATTTTGTTTCTTTTACATACATATATATACATTCGATCTTTCCGCTTGCCTTTATACAATTGATCTGGAGTATGAATTACTGTTTTGGTATAATCTCACTCATGTTTATTACTCTAACACAGACAACATTTAATCATCGTTATCTATGTTGCATAAGTGATGAGTTGGAACTCGGGAGTTGAGTTATGCTTGACCCACGATTTTCAGGGCATTACAAGTTGGTATCAGAGCATGATTTTGATTAAACCGGACCTGAGTTATGTTCCCTCGACGTACACTGACGCATTACAACTTAGGAGGGTGCGAGAATAATATAGAAACAATATTAGGTATCCCAATTTCGTCCAATGTCAAAGTTCACTGAAAATGGACACCGAAATTGAGTCTGTACTCAACCCTAGTTGCACGGGTTGACCTTAAAACACTTCTAGGCCATCTATTGACGAGTCTAGATCCCATTCCACCCAATCTTAGTCGTTAAAAATCAGTAAAAAGTCAGTCTAGATCAGAGAGTTCTCGAAACTACCTGATCTGGAATGGAATGGAGTTGGGGGGCCACGTGAGTCAATACGGGGGGAAACAAGGTGGACCCAGGGTACATTTGGCACTTTAGGAGGGTGGAGAACACCACCCCACCACGGCGGAGCGGTGCCGGGCAAGGCGGACCGCGGCAGGCCGTGGTCAGGTGGGCCCACTCAGGTTGGGCCGGGCCTGGTCATGGTCGGCCCGACCCCTGCACATGTTTGGTGCGTGCGAAATGTTTAAGAGGTCCCTATTTTAGGCCTGTATCAGCCTCTCTCTCTCTCTCACATTCTTCCCTTCCAAGTTCAATTTTTCTCTCAAATCTTTCCTCCAATCTTTCAATCCTCCAGTTTCGACCATAGCCCATCCCCCTTCCATCAATTACACAAAAACCCTACCCCCTATCCTCTCCGTTTCTCACATTTAAGCCCTTAAATCTCCTCCTTTTGCCTCAAATTCGTGTAACCTTCTAGCCTATCCCATTTCTCCCTTGTTCCTTCATCATTCCCTGTTACTTGGGCTTCTACAAGCCCTGTAGAGACCTAAATCCGGGAAGAACTCAAATCTCCAGCCCCTTTCTCTCTCTTTCCTCCATTTCCATGGCCCTTTTCGAGTTGATTACGGCCATTTTCTCCATTTCCTCCATCCTCTCTCTCATGGGAAAGAGGAAAACTGCTGCAGATGAAGCTGGGCCGAGCCGCCCAGCCCGTTCCAGAAGAAGGGCTGACGTTGAAGCCGGCACTAGCACCGTTCGGGAGTATAGGTCAAAGCGAGACCTAGATCCCCAACTTCTGATCAGAGATGCTTTTTTGATAGGCCTCGAATACGATTGTTTTGTTGATCGGAAGATATTGTTTGAAGCCCACGTGGATGAGTGGATGTTTGGGCTACACCCGATAATGGACCGCTTGGTGGACATTGAATGGGGTCTCATATTTGAAGGTGAGTCTCCTGCATGTGAGAACACTGTTCGTGCCTTCTACGCCCATATCATAAACCCCTCTTGGAGCCTCTTTAGTTTACTGTCTCTATGAGGAGCATAAGGCGCACGATTACTGTAGTTGAGATGGCTCGGATCATGAAGATCCCACGTGGCGAAGTGCTTCCTAATGACAACTTCTCTAGGAGTGCCCAAGAAACGGATCATCGTATGCGATACCTTTGTGGTCGATGGATCTCTTGGATGCAAGAAAACTGTCTTTCGTCATCGAAATTAACAGATGACTTCTGTTTGCTACACCACATTTTCACATATAATGTGTATCCACGGTGGGGTAACTGCACGGAGTGTACTCGGTTGATGGTGGACTTCCTATATAGGATTGGACATGGGGACAACTTATACCTGCCCACGTTCGTCCTATTTCAGATAGTTCAGGTCGTTCGATCTGTCAGGAATGACCTTTCGCTCCCATTTGGCCATTTGATATGCAAGATGGCTCGAGATGTCGGCTATAGGCTTAACATGGAAGACCTTGCACCAGTCCGAGTCATAAGTGAGGCTACACTTAACAACATAAATATTTGCCCTCACCAACGGCAAGCCCGAATCGACGAGTCTGGAGATGAATCGGATACCGCAGGTGAGGAGAGTGTTGACCTCGAGGCTGGAAGCGAAGAAGGAAGTGGTGATGAGATACAGGAAGAGAAGGATGAGGCTCAGGATAATGAGGAGAGCTCTCCTCCTGGGGCACCAGAGCCGGATGCTGCTCAGGCTGCGAGGGATACTCGTATGGTTCGCATTGAGGAGAACCAGGCCGCTCTGCGCCAAGAGATTGGACAGGTTCGGGCTGAGCTTGGTGAGACCCGAGCCAAGCTTGAGGTGACTGAAGCCTACATGAAGAAGAGTTTTAAGAAGGTGTCTCGCACGTTGAAGATCATCCTGTGCTGTGTACAGGACAAGAATGCTCCTCCTCCATTACCTGACTCGGATGCCTAGTCATCCAAGTTATTATTTGTAGTTGTTGTGGTTACCGCATTAGGCGGTTTATGTTTTTCATGTTGATGGATGTAGTAGTTAGTAGTATGTGTTTGTAGTTGTTGAAGCTTGGTTGTATTAGCTCCCCTGCATTTTCTATCATGATTCATGTAACTCTGTATTCCATGTATTATGACAATTTTGGTAATGAAATGCATACAACCTCTTTTGCTATGATATGCGTGGAATGCTTACGTGCTTACATATTGTATTGCCCTACTTTATCTCCCAAGCGATGTACCCTATGTTGTATAGGGCATGCCACAGAGATCTACGAGGAGCACGACACCCCTCTTACTCACTGACTCGATGGACCAGACTCCTTCCCGCAGGGGTGGTCCTATGGGCTCGAGTTCTAGCTCGGATCAGCCTTCTGCTGGTCCTACTGGTGGTTTGCCACCTTATACACCCCCAGTTCATGAGCAAAATCGAGCATCCTCTTCTATGCCGTATGAGCCACAGGCTGCTCCACCTACTGATAGGTTTGAGCAGTTAATGTTGATGATGCATCAGCAGTAGATGCAGCAGCACCAGCAGCTTATGACCACTATTGCTGAGGCCTTATCTCAGGGTGGGAGTGCGACTCCACCTCCGACATCTACACGCCCTACTGAGACTGCCGAGCCACCTGCTCAGTTTGGGGATGTGCCTCTGGCCACACACTTGTAAGTACCCTACGGGAGACGTGGGTACTCACGGTCTACTCGAGTGATTCCAGCGCTTGAGGCCTCCGACTTTTACGGGTTCTCACAGACCCGAGGAGGCTGAGTACTGGTTGGACCGCGTCTCGAAGATACTGAAGATGCTGCATTGTTCTGAGGCTGAACAGGTTGAGTTGGCCACCTTCATGTTCGAGAAGGAGGCTAGCTTATGGTGGGACAGTATACTGCAGACAGTCACAGTGGGTTACATGTGGACCTGGGTGGCATTTGAGTTCCTCTTCCACGAGAAATATTACCCTCAGGCCTATAGACACGAGCGGGAGGATGAGTTTTTACGCCTCAGGTAGGGAGGCATGACTGTTACTGAGTACGAGCATCACATACGGAGTTGGGCCGTTTTGTTTCGACCATCCTTGTTGATAAGCAGATGCGGATATGCCGTTTTTCTGGGGGTTTGCGACTTGATATATGGTCGAAGATGTGCTGTATCAGTATACCTTCTTACGTAGAGTTGGTTCACATGTCCATGATGGCTGAGCAGGATGTTGATCGACTGACACGTTCTTGTGGTATTATGGTCATGAGACCATGACCTGATGTTCAGGGAAGGCTTTTCCTTGGCAAGAGGCCTCGTGTTGATTCGCCTCCCAGGATCACAGTGCCAGTGGCTCCGATGAGGCGCCCTATTGTGACCTGTACGTATTGAGGGAAATAGGGTCATTCTGTTGGGAGCTGTTTCGAGCGGATGAAAGATAGCGGGTTCTCTCTACCGCAGATGATTGGTCGTTCTCGCCCACAGGCTATATCGACTCCGCCACTTCGGATGACACCTACACATCCATCTTCAGACCACCTACACCTCGTTTCAGGCCGCCTCAACGGCCCATGGTTCCACAACCAAATAGGCAGTAGCAGGCTCGGGTACACTCACTTGCAGCTGAGGCATCCGAGGGATCGGACGTAGCAACTATGGCCTTCGAAGTTACTGCACATGTACAAGGTACTCTAGTCTTTCTTTTGGTGGACATCGGGTCTACTATCTTTATTGTATCATGTGCTACAGTCAAGAGGCTAGGGTTGGAGACTAGTCCTATGACTGGGTTGAGACTCCTTACTGCCATGGGGACTTTCTCAGACTCCACTAAGATGTATAGAGGTTGTTCGATAGACCTAGGGAGCAGGACAGTGACTGTCGAGCTGTTGGTCGCACCGCTCCATCATTATGATGTGATTCTCGACATGGACTAGCTTGTGGAGATGAACACCGAGATCGATTGTGATACTTGGATCATGACAGCATGTGGACTTGACGGCACGGTCTTTACTTTCCCAGTGCAGGTCAGTTGGTATTACTGCATCAGTAGTACGCTACTCTATTAGAGCAAGTTGATGGTCCGACGTTGGAAAATACGCCTGTGGTTCAAGATTTTATAGGTGTGTTTGTGATGATTCCTGGTTTTTCACCTAGGTGCAAGATCGACTTCACCATTGAACTTACGCCTGGTGCGACACCCATCTCTTTACTGATGTATCGTATGCCTCCATGTGAGATGGAGGAACTGCGGAAACATATTGATGGGCTAGTAGAGAAAGGCTTTATACGACCTAGTGTGTCTCCCTAGGGAGCACCTGTATTGTTTGTGAAGAAGAAGGATGACTCACTACGGTTGTGTGTTGATTACCGTAGGTTGAACTGGGTCACCGTGAAGTACAAGTATCCTTTCCCCGGGATAGATGATCTGTTTGATCAGTTGAAGGGGGCGAAGTATTTCTCGAAGATTGACTTACAGTCAGGGTACCACCAGTTGCGCGTCGAGATGAGAACGTGCGTAAAAGACTTTCAGACATGTTTTGGCCATTACGAGTTCCGGGTGATGTCGTTCGGTCTTACGAACGCACCGGCCTTATTCATGGACTTGATGAATAGGGTATTTTAGTCATACTTATACCGATTCATCATCGTATTCATTGATGACATCCTGATATATTCCACGAGTCGAGAAGAGCACAAGGTGCACCTGAGAGCGGTGTTGGATACCTTGAGGAAGAACCAGTTGTTTGCGCAGTATAAGAAGTGCGACTTCTGGCAGGAGGAAGTCAAGTTCCTGGGACATGTGGTGTCCAAGGATGGGATAGCTGTGGACCTTGCTAAGGTAGCCGCGGTTCAGGATTGGAAACAGCCTGGCTCGGTTACCAAGGTGAGGAGTTTCCTTGGCCTGACAGGGTACTATCAACGCTTCATTCAATACTTCTCGAAGATTGCTAGGCCGTTGTCGTAGTTAACACGTAAAGATTTGAAGTTCGCCTGGAGTAAGAAGGTCGAAGCAGCTTTTCAGGAGCTGAAGGATAGACTGACGTCCACCCCTGTGCTAGTATTGCCAGAGCAAGGGGTTAAGTATACGATATATACTGATGCGTCTCGCGTTGGTTTGGGTTGTGTCCTTATGCAGAAGGACATGGTGATTGCGTATGCCTCGAGACATTTAAGGAAGCACGAGGAGAATTACCCTACACACGACCTTGAGTTAGCAGCTATCATCTTTGCATTGAAGCTCTAGAGACATTACCTCTACGGAGAGGAGTTTGAGCTTTTCTACGACTATAAGAGCCTTAAGTATATATTCACGCAGTGAGACTTGAATATGAGGCAACACAGGTGGATGGAAACCTTGAAGGACTTCAAGTTTGAGGTCTCCTACCATCCAAGGCCAACCTTGTGGTGGATGCGTTGAGCTGCAAGAAGGCGATTGCATTTGCGGCTCGGTTAATGATAGCAAAGTGGGATATGTTGGAGTTCATACGAGACTTCGAGCAGAGACTCACAGTGGAGGAACCATTTGAGTATGTCACGCACGTTCGTGTGTGGTCACTTATTGATGATAGGATCATCGAGGGCTAGAAGGGTGATGAGCGGTTGTCTGAGCTTCGAGAGCAAGCTAGTAATGTCGAGGACTCCGAGTGGAGAGTTAGTACAGATGGGGGTCTATGATACCGTGACCGCTTATGCGTTTCTGATATTCCTGACTTGCGACAAGAGCTCCTTGAGACTGCCCACAAATCAAAGCTTGCGATGCATCCTTGTAGCACGAAGATGTATCAGGACATGAGACAGTCTTATTTGTGGGACAACATGAAGGCCCACATAGTAGAGTATGTTTCTCGTTGTCTGGCGTGCCAGCAGGTCAAGGCAGAACATCGCCGACCTCCTGGACTGCTTCAGCCCATGCCCATAGCTGAATGGAAGTGGGACTTCATTTCCATGGATTTCATATCGGGGCTACCGAAGACGAGGAAGGGACACGATTCCATTTGGGTGATTGTGGACCGGTTGACCAAATTAGCCCATTTCCTCCCTATTAGAGTCACGAACTCTGCAGACGAGCTGGCTAGGCTGTACATCAGAGAAATTGTGCGTCTGCATGGAGTTCCCCTTGAGATCGTGTCGGATAGAGACACGTGGTTCACGTCTATCTTCTGGACTCGTATCCAGGAAGCGATGGATGTGAAATTGAAGTTCAGTACTACGTTTCACCCTCAGACCGACGGGCAGACAGAGCGGGTGAACCAGATTTTGGAGGATATGTTGTGGCCTGGTCTTGGACTTCAAGGATAGTTGGGATGACTATCTTCCTTATGCAGAGTTCACGTACAACAACAGCTTCCAGGTGAGTATTGGCATGCCTCCATATGAGGCCTTGTATGGTCGTCCTTACAAAGCGCCGCATTGCTAGGCTGAGTTTGGCGAGCGCAGTTTGATTGGGCCAGAGTTGGTACAGGCGACCTCAGAGAAGATCGACATTATCAGGCGTCGACTTCTTACAGCGCAGAGCAGGCAAAAGAGTTACGCCGATACGAGGCGGCAACCGCTTGAGTTGGAGGTCAAAGATCATGTATTCCTCAGAGTTTTCCCTACGAAGGGAGTCCTTTGGTTTGGTAAAAAGGGGAAGCTCACACCAAAGTTCATCGGTCCATTTCAAATCCTTGATCAAGTGGGTGCTGTGGCATATCGTCTCACTTTGCCCACACCACTTGTAGCTATACATAACGTATTTCATGTATTTATGCTGAAGAAGTACGTTCCTGATCCTTCACACATTATCAGTTGAGAGCAGGTACAGTTGAGCGAGGATGCTACATATGAGCTGTGCCCGACACATATCCTTGACAGGAAGGAGCAGGTACTACGTAGGAAGGTGATTCCACTCATGAAGGTATTGTGGACACATCATACAGAGGAGGAAGCTACCTGGGAGACTGAAGCCGAGATCCGAAAGAACTACCCTCAGCTCCTCGAGGAGTACGAAAAGGTACAAATTTTGAGGACAAAATTTTTCATTAAGGGGGGTAGATTGTAATGACTCGAAAATTTCGGTACAATGGCCCGAGTACCACCTCGACCAGAAATCACTTAGGATTAAATCCTTTAGAAATTTGATAAAGTTAACTAAGTACTAAACTAGAGTAGCCATGAAATCTGTTTAAACCACTTTAAATACGATCTACAAGACCCAAAACTTGTAGAATCATTGACGCTAGATTACCCTAGAATCTAGGATCAAACTCATTACCCGACTGCTCTCGGGAACACATTGAAACTCCGTATCAGGTCTAGACCACCTCACTGGGCTTGACAATCATCTAAGAAATCAAATCCAGCCAGTGTCCCACGACTGTTCGCTTGAGTCCGGAGCGAGAGAGTGTGAAAACACTTGTTTTCTTTACAAAATAAATATCTCAAATAGTAATCTAAGACTTGTTACTTGCGGACATTTTGTAAGCAACCTGACCGTCAGAATCTGACCCAAATACACCCTCGGATCAGGAAAAATTTCATAAACATATCCATGTATTTGGAATTTCGGATCGAAACCCGCTGACTATTGAATTGAAACTGGTCCGCTACGCGTGATCTGAGAATCCGACTAAAACGAAAACTTAACTCTACCTTGATCCGGTGTCTATGAGCTTAAGTCTGACTTTTGGCTCAAGGAGGCCCGCCAGAAGTGCTCTATTAAGCTGAAACTGGGTTACTTTGGTTATAACCTAAGTATACCTTGACCGTAAGTCTATTTTAGTGAGTTTTTAGGCTATATAAGGACCTTAGAACTCTCTCTTTTACAGTCATACGAATTTGAGAGAAACCTTAGAGAGAGAAGAGAGAAAGAGTGAGAGAAGTGGAAGAAACTCCTTGCTACTATTTCCTGCCGCTACCCAAGCTCCACCACTCTATTCTTGTCGCTTTTCCGACAATACCGACTTCATTTCTAGGTAAGAAACCCTAACCCTAATCCATTTTGGTGTTGTAAGAGTTGTAGGTTATAAAATAGCTAACCTATTTCATTCTATAGGTTACCAAATTGCTGGATATGGAAGCTTAGCAAACCTACCTGATTAGTTACGATTTTACGATAAGAGGTAAGGACTTTAGGTATATAGGTTATGGTTTTCAACGCTTTCAATGCCAGATAATGATAGATTCATGATCTGCATGCAATTGCACATGTACAAAGTGCTGTCTGTTTTCTGTTTTGATTAAAGACGTAGAATATGAAATTTTACATATTCTAGGTATTCGTAGAAAATACCGTATATGTATAAATTTTAGAAATGTGTTTGCCATGATTATTTGTTGTATGAATATAATATATATGGATAAAATACTTAGTTGGCGAAAGGACACGCCATAATACATGATTTGCTAATATACACTATGTATGTAGAAATAGTATATTCTAGAAAATGCCGTATACGTATAAATTTTGGAGATGTGTTTGCCATGATTATTTGTTATATGAATATATTATATATGCATAAAATACTTACTTGGCGAAAGGACTCGCCCTAATACCTGTTTCGCTAATATACACTATGTATGTCGAAATAGTGTATTATACGGGTTTGTGAAAATGCTTGTGAGAGTAAGTGTTTGGATGATGGCACCTTAGGTAGGTGTTGAGAGGGGATTCTCAACTACCTTAGAGACGTGTATGTTTTCCTCCATGTGGTTGTTTAACTTAACTCCTTATGAAATATATGTGTTTGTATATCTTGTTTACATGATGCTTTATAACATGCTTTATGACATGCTTGTTAACTTGCTTAAATTATTTTGTTTAATATTCTTTACTCTACATGCTCTAAATAAAGATTGATTGAGTTTGGAACTATGTTTATAGTCCAGACAATCGGTATCAGACTTGAGATCGTGGTTGAGATTCATTTCGCCACATGGGATGTGTTTGACGAACCCAAGTCATACTTCAGTTAGCGACAGTGGTTACGCCACACGAAGTGCTTATGCACTTCATGTCATTTAGTTGATCGTGCACTCGAGCTAGTCAGGCTCGTCAAGTAACCCGATATGTCTAATGTATGTTCACCATGTTTGGATGCTACTGCTTGAACCTAGGGTACCAAACTTACCAGTGAAACCATGTTAACCATGGTACCTCGATCCGCTAAGACTCATGAGCCGGGCATAGTGGTATGGGACACCGTGGTCAAGCTATCGGCCTACGCTAGGTCCACGTGCCTCCCCGTAGTGACCAGTGAGCGACCAGACTCGTGAGCCGATCATGATGGTATGAGACACTATATTCGTGCTGTCGGCCTACATTGATAAAGTGATGGGGGAGTGGTGTAACCTTTGTGCGTAACAGCCCTAGTAGCCCTTTGTAGTGACCTCGAGTATACTCTAAATTTGTGGTGAGGCGACGAGCTTTGCCGCAGTGTATAGAGTATAAAACTAGGCCTGTATCTGTATAGTGATGAATCGTTAAAAATGTGATGGGGGAGTGGTATAACCTTTGTGCATAACAGCCCTGGCAGCCTTTGCAATGACCTATAAAACACACCATCGTCTGAGATTAACTAGGACTGACGACCCTAGAATGGATCATGTTTGGGAATGATACAAGGGAGGTACCTTAGTTTCCCAATCCTGCTGTTTGAAATGGACTAATAACAACTCGGTAATCATGCTCATCATGCATTGCATGTGCCTAGAAGATGTGGAGCACTGAGGAATGCAAGCATGCCGCGAACGTAAGATGGTGTCGCACGAGGGAGTGTGTGGTGAGGGCATACATCATGACTGCATTCATACTTGCATTAATAAGAGTAGTTAGGAGTGTTTGATTATACTGCTTTATCATTACTGCTTGACTGAGTCGATAACATGTTAACCTATGCTTTATTGTTCCACTGAGTTAGCTACTCACTCCCACGTTACGGGACGGTGTTGTACACACCAACCAGACTCTGTCTCAGGTGTAGATGAGATGACGACTCAAGAGACTGAGCCGGACTATGACGAGTACTAGGACGAGTTCTCATTTATGCAGTATTCTGGTGGCTTCGACTAGACTGCCGAATCGACGGAACTTGCTGAGATTACTTCGCTAATTGTATTTTTGACTTTTTGAACATAAAATAGATATATGTATATGGTGAATCAGATGGGTTCATACTTTGGAGAATGAAATGATTTTGTTTCTTTTACATACATATATATACAGTTCAGTCTTCCGCTTGCCTTTATACAATTGATCTGGAGTATGAATTACTGTTTTGGTATAATCTCACTCATGTTTATTGCTCTAACACAGACAACATTTAATCATCATTATCTATGTTGCATAAGTGATGCGTTGGAACTCGGGAGTTGAGTTATGCTCGACCCCCGATTTTTAGGGCGTTACACCCTTCGATTTAATGTTAGGTCAAATCAATATAACCCTTAGAATTGCCTTCCCAAAGACTTATTACAATCAGGAACACGGAGTCAAGAACTATATAGAAGCGAGGTATTCGCAGTTTGAATTGAATTCTCAATCCTAGGCGACTACCAATGAACTCACTGCTTGACCGAGCAGAAGACCAGGATTTACCAGGACTAGGAAGGGATACGATGAGCTTTCTACCCTGGCCAAGTAGATGATTGATGTATCGGGATCAAGCCCACTATAACCGTCTCTCCATGTTGGTCAAACATTGAAAACAACTATCTTACTCTAAATAGATGGAAATTGTCATCAAGACGTCAAATAGATAACGGAATAAATTGTATCAACCTATTAGGGAATAAGCAAGGGATAAAGAAATAAATTTTTAAAGGGGGTAGTGCCTAAAATATACTAGCCTAGCATGCACAATATATACCCTGCCGCGCATATAAACTTGAAATCAATAAGTCTTAGGCAAATGAAATAATAGAATTCATACTTATTACCTTTAGCCAATTTTGGGGATGAAATTATTTTTAAGAGGGGTAGATTGTAACATCACGGATTTTTGCCAACCTAGAATTAGACGTCCTTAGGCAATGGGTCGTTCCTAACACCTGATTAACTTCTCAAACACTCAATTCAAAAGTCTCAAATCCCTTTTCAAACCATTTTCTTCAAAATCTCATATTTCCTTCAAAATCTCACCTTTCACCACTTTATTCTTCAAACTTTTCCAAGAACTTTCATATTAGACACTAATCTTAATGTTTAGGTGATGAAGAACAGTACTTCAACTAAAAATTACTATGAATAGTAAATAAATAAATAAAATAAGTTTTTAACCATTAACCTTGTTAGAATCTCACGAAATAAGTAGGCTACATGGATAGATTAGCTTCTCCTACCCAAAAAACATATATTGCACGTCCAATAACTCATCCCGTTTTGTAAAATACATCCATTTTACACATCGGGTGGCAAAATCACCCCAAACAGGTCAGTGACCGGCAAGGGCATCGCCGAGTTGTCGAGGCCTCTCCAAAATGCGGGCCAGGGCGGGCCGCGGTTTATCGGTTGGCCTGTTTTCGACCACATTTTCTGTAATTTTGGTCTGACTTCAAAAAGTCAAATCTCCCTCATTATAACTCCAAATTAGGTGATTCATAAACTAGATTGTAGATTAATAAGTCTAGTTTTATATAAAAATAATAGAAAAATATATTAAAAGTTTTAATATAGTTACATATAGGTCGTTGTGACAACTGTCCGAAAATTATTAGTGTGGACAGCTGCCGCTTCTAGAATTTCTAGAATTTTTTTACAACACGAAACCTAATAAAATTTCGTAGAGATGAAGTAGACTTGATGATGAACTATTAGAAAAATAATTAAAATGATATACTACCTCAAATCACCAAAAAGGGGCATAGAACTGCCTTAGGATCGTATTCTGTCATAATTAGGGCGGAATTTGGTTAAGTACTGAACTAAATAATCAGTAGAATTCGATTGAATCATTTTAAATACGATCTGCAAGACCTAAAACTTGTAGAATCATCGACGCTACATTACCCTATAATCTAGGAGCAATCTCATTACCCAGTTGCTCTCGGGAGCATCACGAAACTCCGTATCGAACGTGGACCGAACGTTGAAAGTTCGATTAACACGAAGGTAAACGATTAGGACCGCCTTGTTGGGCTTGACAACCATCTCAAAAATCTAAACCAGATAGTGCCCCACGGCTATTCCCTTGAGCCCGGAGTGAAGAGTGTGAGAAAACATAGTTTTCTTTAGAAATTAAATCTAATTTTAGTAATCTGAGACTTGATGTTTGTGGGCCAAATATAAGCAATCAGACCGTCAGAATCTAACCTAAATACACCCTCAGATCAGGAAACATTTTATATACATGGTAGTGTACTTGAAATCCCCGATCGAGATTTGTTGACCGTTGAACTGAAACTGGTCCGCCACGTGCGATCTGGAAACCTGACTAGAACGAAACCTCAGCTAAACCTAGATCCAGTGTTAGTGAGCTTAAGTCCGACTGTACACTGAAAAGGTGCCTCCAGAAGTGCTCCGTTGAGACGGAACATACCCACTTTGGTTATAACCTAAGTAAACCTTGACCCTGAGTCTATTTCCATGAGTTCTGGACCTATATAAGGACCTTAAACTCTCTCTCATTCCTCCCATACGAATTTGAGAAAACCTAGGAGAGAGAAGAGAGAAAAGAGAGAGAAAGTGTGAGAGATGTGGGAGATTCTTCCTGCTGTTCTATCCTGTCGATCTACAGGCTTAACCATCATTTTCTAATCACTTTCCCAGCGATTCCGACTTCGTTTCTAGGTAAGAAACCGTAACCCTAATCTGTTTTGGGGTTTTGATAGTTGTAAGTTATGAAATAACTAACCTAAAGCATGTTATAGGTTGCCACATCACTGTAGACAGAAGCTTAGCAAATCTATCGAGTTCATTACGCTTCTACGGCGTAAGGTGCGGACTTTAGACATATAGGTTATGGTTTTCAAAACTTTCAATGTTAGATAATGATAGATTTATGATCTGCATGCAATTGCACATGTACAAAGTGGTGTCCGTTTCATTTTTCAGATAAACGTTAACTATATTGAATATACTATATTCCTCGTATTTGTAGAAAATACCGTATACGTATGAAATATAGATTTGTGCTTGCCATGATTAATTGTTGTTTATGTATGCTAGATACATGTGTATCAACTTTTGGGTGAACGGATTAGCCTAACACCTGCTATATTAACATACGTCGTGTATGTTCTAGTTGTAGCCTAAGTGTTTATAGAAATGTTCAAATAAATATGGAACTATGATTTATGCTTGCCATGACTATTGGTCGTGTATGCATGATCGTGGTTCATGTGGCAATCCTTTGTGGAAGGATTCTCTACGACGTGTGTTTTAACCAGTATATTATAGGTATGTTGGAATGTGTAGTCTAAGTGTTTGTGAAAATGCTTGTATAGGTATGTACTTAAGCTAGTAGTGCCTAGTGTAGGTGTTGAGATAGGATTCTCAACTACCTTAGTGATGTGTATGATTTCCTTCATATAAGTTGTTTAGTTTAAGCACTTACTGGTTTATGAAATGTGTGTGTTTGGATTTCCTATTTGCATTGTGTTTTATAACATGCTTGTTAATATGTTTGAATTACTTGTTTATTTAACTCTGCTCTGACTACTTCACATGTTTAAGTTGTATTCCATAAAGGCTGTGAAGGGTGATGGGGGAGTGGTGTAACGATTTCCTACAACTGCCCTGGCAGCCCTAAGCGGACAATATTGGATAATTGATTGTATGATTTGAAATCTTGATTCATTACTGCTTTAACTATTCCGTAATTGAATGTGATTGGGGCCATTATATAGTCCAGGCAATCGATAACGGGATTGAATTGTGAGATGTGTTCGACGAACCCGAGTCGTACTTTAGTTGGCGATAGTGGTTGGCCACGCGAAGTACTTATGCACTTCAGGTCATTCGACTTGTCGTGCACTCGAGCTAGCCAAGCTCATCAAGTAACCCAATCTGTCTAATGTATGTTCACCATGTTTGGACGCTACTGCTTGAACCTAAGGTACCGAACTTACCAGTGCAACCCCGTTAACCTTGGCACCTCGATCCGCTAAGACTCATGAGCCGGGCATGATGGCATGGGACACCGTGGTCGAGCTGTCAGCCTACGCTAGGGTGATGTGCCTCCCCGTAGTGACCAGTGAATAACCCAGACTCGTGAGCCGAATACGGTGGTATGGGATACTGTATTCGAGCTGTTGGCCTACACTGTTTTGATGGGTGATGGGGGAGTGGTGTAACGATTCCTTGTAACAGTCCTGACAGCCCTGACCGTACCCAGTGTAGTGACCTCAAGCATACTCTGAAACTGCGGTGTGGCGACGAACCTTCCCGTAGTAAACAGAGTATAAACTAGGCCTGTATTGATAAGGTGATGGGGGAGTGGTGCAACGATTCCGTGTAACAGCCTCGACAAATTTGCAGTGACCGAATGACCTAGAACGGCATCATCGTATGAGATTATTTAGGATTGACGACCCTAGAATAGATCATTGTTTGGGAATGATATAAGGGAGGTACCTTAGTTTACAAATACTGTTGTATGAAAAAGACTAATAACAACTCGGTAATCATGCTCATCATCGCACTGATGTGCCTAGAAGATGTGGAGCATTGAGGGATGAACGTATGCCGCGGACGTAAGATGGTGTCGCATGAGGGAGTATGTTGGTGAGGGCATGCATCATGATTACATTTCATACTTGCATTAACAAGATTACTTAGAATTGTTGATTGTACTGCTTTATCATTACTGCTTGACTATTTTGATAACATGTTAACTTATGCTTTACTGTTCCACTAAGTTGATCACTCACTCCCACATTATGGGACGGTGTTCCGGATACCCACCAAACTTTGTCTGATTGCAGATGGCGACACTACTCCTGAGCAGAGCCGGACTTTTGTGACGACAAGGTTGCTTTCTTGTATATGCTGTTTTCTGGCGGCTTCATGTGAGCCGTGCCTTGTTCGACGGTGTTACGGGGATGTTGACTAGAGGACCTTACACATTTGGTATATGTTAGAATTGTACTTGTAATTAATTAACCTGGTAATGTTATCACACTCTGGAGACTCACTACAGTTTATATATTTTATATTTATATATCTATCACAGTCTTCCACTTGCAATTTAACTGTCTTTGGAGTATGATATGCTGTTTTGGTATAATCACATTCATGTTTCAATGCTCTCATCATAATCATCATTATCTGTGTTGCATAAGTGATGCGTTGGAACTCGAGAGCTGAGCTTTGCTCGACCCCCGATTTTCAGGGCGTTACACTGTCCATCTATCATGGACGTGGGACCCACCCACACATGTCACACGTGTGGGGTGGGGCCCACCTTGCTGATATATGTGTCCTACATCCAGCCGTCCATCAGGTTAGATGTGTGGTCCACCTTGATATATGTATTATATAGCCACGCTGTCCATCTGTTATGTATGGTGGGCCCCTTGCTGCATGTGTTGTATATGTCATATCGTCCATCCATTCACTAGATTGGTGGGCCACACATGTGGACCCACCTGATGTATGTGTTGCTCTCATGTCGTCCAACGGCTGTGGGGCCCACGTGATATATGTGTTGTACATCCACACCGACCAGTTATTTAGGACGGTGCTGGATGCACCCTGATGCATGTTTTAAATCCACGCCATCCATTGTGTGGACGGTGGGCCCCACATTCACGTATTTATGGCCTTTGACGAGGCCCGATGTGATGTATGAGAGGCCCATATGTACGGCCCAATGTGATATATTTTTGATCCATTTGGCGAGGCCCATTATGATGTATATGTGGCCCATGAGTGAGGCCTGACTTGTTGTGTATATGGCCCATAAGTGAGGCCTGACATGTTGTGTATATGGCACATGAGTGAGGCCCGACGTGTCATATATGAAGCTCATGTGATGTAACCCATTATGATGTATATGTGGCCCACGAGTGAGGCCCGATGTGTTGTATATGAAGCTCGTGTGATGTGTGATGTGGCGCATGATGATGTATATGAGGTCCATTGTGCTGTATGAGAGGCCCATGAAATGAGGCCCATTGTGATGTATATTAAGCCCATGTAAGCGGCCCATTGTGATGTATTTGTGGCCCAAAGTGTGGCCCATTATGATGTATTTGCGACCCGTGTATAGGGCCCATTGTGATGAAATTGCAACTCATGTATGAGGCCGATTGTGATGTATTTGTGGACCATAGATCTGGCCCATTGTGATGTATTTGTGGCCCATAGATGTGGCCCATTATGATGTATTTGTGGCTCGTGTATAGGGCCCATTATGATGTAATTGCAACCTGTGTATGAGGCCCATAATGACGTATTTATGGCCCATTGTGATGTATTTACAACCCGTGTATATGGCCCATTGTGATGTAATTACAGCCCGTGTATGAGGCCTATTATGATGTATATATGGCCCATGTGATAAGGCTCAGTATGGTGTAATTGTGGCCCATCGTGATGTATCTAGGCCCTTTGTGTGAGGTCCATTATATTGCGTATGAGGCTCTTGTTTGAGGCCATGGACCCACCATATGTTCGGCTCTATGTGGGCCACTCCTTGGGAGCAATGTTGGTTGAATGTCCACATTGATGGGCAATGATGGTTAAATGTCCATATTGTGACCTTCCCTTAGGCCTCGTTATGCTGATTATGAGTATGTGATAGCATAACATCATCATACATGCCCATATACATCATCTGCATGCTTGATATGAGATGTGGTTGATTGTTGCATATACCATTGGGTAGGTTGTTATGGGACTCCCTGATAGACGGAGTTGCCCCATGTGAGAGCGCGTTACGAGGAGGTTTGGTGATATGACTACTGTATGCCCTAGCGACATCAGCGCTGTGGTCTCCACGGGCATGTTATGGATGGCCAAATGGGACAATGAAAATATTTGGTTCTAGCACTATGGGCACATAAGATGTCCTTAGGTGAGAGTCCCAGAATCCTCTAGTATCGGATGAGACTCCAATGTCTAGACCAAGTGGATACATGAGCGGCTGAGTGCCAAATACCAGTAGCTCGCATCTCCCACTATGTCGTAGTTAGTTAGAAGGGGGTGTGGCCTTATCCACCCGAGTGAGGGGGCTGTAAGCTAAGCTAAGTTTGACTAGCTCCCAAATGGGTCCACTATCAATGAGTTGGGTAGGCATTGGTATACTTCTGGCAGGCGGGTAGTGAGGTCTTTTCCACTTGCATGGCTTACGGTTAGGGAGGCAGCAGCAAGTGTGGATTTTACTAGAAGCCGGTGATGATCCCGGAGATGTACAATACTGATATGTGGACTTATTGAGCAGGACTTGTATACTCATTCATTCATTCATTCATTATCCACTCGGGCTGGTGGTGCGCAACTAATTGTTGTGTAGGCGCTCGACTAACCTGAGATCAGGAGTCTACCGCATTGAATCTAACTATCCAAATTTAGGTATGGGACTGGTTTGGATAGAAGTCTCTTGTGATGGACCCCATAGCCTGCGATACCACGTACTATCATCCTAACTTCATACTCCAGCTTGGTCATTTCATTTGCACCACATATTGTATTATATTTACGGCATATGACATTTTGGGTTGCTATGTTTCTGTACTTATATAGCCTAGATGGGGTTGACGATATTCGTGGACTTGTCAAGATTTGCATATTACATTATTTCTTCAGTATGTGATATTTGACTTATTATGTTTTTGCATTGCATAGCCCGAATAAGGCTAATGGTATTTATGGACTTACCAGCATGTTTTTGCATTAATCTGATATTGCATACTTGACACTTACATTGCACACACACTTACACCACCCTCTAAGCTTTCTATAAGTTTATGCACGATAGATGCGCGTAGGTGGCATTAGGTTGCAGCAACATTGAGCTTGGAGTGTCCAGCGGTCTTCTGGAGCTTTGATTTTTGATATATATGTATTTCCCGTTCAGCACTATATTCAACTGTTTATATTAGTGAATATATGATGATGATGGTCTTTGTGATTTGGGTAAACTTGTGGTTATGCTTCTTATGAGATAAATGTACATTGGAAAATCCTCCTTGTAGGATCCTAGGATCGGAATCTGGCGTATGAGCGTTGAGAGCCGAGAATGGGGTACTACGGAGGCTGTTGGCATCGGATTCAGTAATCGGGAATTCTGCGAGCCCAGTTTCCGAGTTTGGGGTATGACAGTATCCCCTTAAGATTATTACAATAATAACATAATCATCAGACATAATTTCAAAACAAAACATCCATAAGAAACTTTGTTTAATGCAATGCATGATATGCATGCTCTGATAAAGGCATCATGACTAAATAAGACAGTGAAGTGGAAAATGCTTAACTACGAGTTCACACACACACTTAATAGTTACTAGTTACCAGAGTTCTATGAAGTAAGAAACCCCCAATTATAACTTCCATTGTAATACCTGCGAGGCCGATTCACCAAGTCAGATCCTAGTGAAAGCATGATTACTTTCACCTTTAATTAAGTAGGTTTAGCATCCAGCTGGTTCAATAATGGCCAAATCAATAGGTCACTCCTTACCCCTTTCCATGGTCCACCACACCCTAAAATAGTCATTACCCTCCCATGATGACCAATTGTGGAGGGGCGTACGCATCCTAGTCATGATACTACACATAGTTCATATTCTATATCAACCATAATAGATCCACTAAAGGTAGACATTCTTACAAATGGATCCTCCAAAATCCACATAAACCATACACATGGTATCCCCAACAATACATAAATATAACCCCTATAAGTTTTCACTTTTCCAAACACGTTGCCAACATATGGGGAAAGGGGCTTCCCTTGATGTAGTATCCATGTATGTATATCCATATCTAAAAACATATGAGCATGCCATGTCTATCATTATAGCATAATATCGACTAAACAAGTATAGTTTCCACATATTCATGTTCACATACATGATTTTAATTCCAAACGTCCCAACATACATCATGTTGAATATTCACAAAAAGTCCAGCAACATATCATCATGATATTTTCATATTACACATCATCACTACATGTATAAACATCACAATTCATTAACCAAACCAAAACTACTTTATATAGGGTCCAAATGTCCAATCTTAGTGGGCGCACCAATTTAGTATCCACGGATTAGCTCGGTTCAACGAGTTAACTCACTCATCTAGATGATTCCATGAAAACCACCATCATGGGATTTCAATATAGTGTCCATAAGGTCACAAGTCCCATCTAGGTTAGGCTACGAATATCAATTCTATGTACTTTAGGTACCCCACACTACATAGTTGGATTTTAGCATATACATTATTCAAATCTTCATCAAATCACATCCAAACATGAAATCAAACATCCATCATGCAATTTATAACAATAAATCATATTTAAATAGAAAATTAATCAAGAATTATGTAATTAAAACAAACAACAAACAATTGGAAGAATCTAAATGTAAATTTGTGAAAACATAGGCTAGAATTTTGTGTAAGCTTCAATGGATTCCTCACCTTAGCCTTAGATGAAACCTTGGATTGAATTTGATGAAGGAGGCACCTACACAGACTATGACCGCTCACAAGTAAGGGGAAATCCATATGTTTGGATGAGGAAGAAGAAAAAGAAGATGAAGATGGGAGTTGGGTGTCCTTTGGGAGAGGATGTTCTCTCTCTCTCTCTCTCTCTCTCTCTCTCTCTCAATGTGAGAGGGGGCTGAATGTGTATAGGGCTGGAGGTTGAGGCATGTTGTCATGCCCCAAACTCGGAAAATGGGCTTACAAAATTCTGGATCACCAAATCTGGTGCCGACAGCCTCCGTAGTACCCCATTCTTGGCTCCCAGTACCCAAACGCCAGATTCCGATCCTGGGATCCTATAATGAGGATTTTCAGTATGAATTTTATATATATATATATATATATATATATATATATATATATATATATAATGGAGCATAACCACAAGCATAACCAAGTCACAAAACAACATCACCACATATCCACTATATTAAAAACTTTTAAGTACAATGCGGAAAGGGAAATACAAGGTGATCAAAACTCCAAAATAGTCAGATGCGTACTCATGCCTCAACGCTGCTACTGTCCAATGCTACCTGCACGCAACGGTCGTGTATAAGCTTATAAAAGCTTAGAGGGTGGTGTAAGTGTGTGCGTAAGGCGAGTGCTAAGTATACAATATCAGAGTAATGCAGAATTATGCAGTAAGTCCATGAATACAACCAGCCATACCAAGGCTATGTGATGCAAGACATAAATGTTATCAGTCATACTAAGGTCATGCGATGCGAGGCTTATGTAGCCAAATGTCATATGTAAGATACAAAGCAAGCGTGCCAGTACTCATCAAGTACACATATTAGTACGGTTCCTCTCTAGGATATCACCGGGGTCTAATACACCTCACACTGACTGCCTCCTCCCTAGTTGTACAATCAAGCAAGTGAAAGAGACACACTATCCACCTGACCAGTAGTCTACCAATACCTACCCGACTCACCGATAGCGGACTCATTTATGAACTAGTCAAACTCAGCCTAGCTTATAGCCCCCTCACTCGAGCGAATAAGGTCACAACCCTTTCCAACCGACGCGGCCTACTAGTATTCGACACTCGGGCGCTCATGTATCCACTCAGTCTAGACGTTGGAGCATCTCCTGGTACCAAAAAGGTTTTGTGATTTTTACCCAAGGACATCCTAAGTGCCCACAATACTAGAGCCAATATTTTCGGTATCCGATACGACCATCCACGATGTGCCTGTAGAGGCTACGGCCCTGATGTCACTAGAGCATGCAGTGAATCACGACACACAATGCAAAATGTATGAGTCACATCGTCAGTCATGCAGCAATCTCGCGCGTACCACGCGCTCATGTGGGGCACTCCATCTCATAAGGAGTCCCGTAAATGTCTCAGCCCAACGGCTTATGTTATGATCAAACATCTCTCATATCAAGCATACATATGATGCGTATGTGCATGAATTATGGAAGTGTACTAAGCATGTTATAAAGTAATGAACTATCCTTACACCGAAGATGGGCCTAGATGGCCTACACATAACTAGTATGGGCCTATCAATGGGCCCTAAAGAGATTTATAATGTGAACATTAAACCAACATTATTCTTCTAATGTGGACGTTAAACCAACATTGCTCCTAAGGCATGGCCCGCCATAAAATATCATTCCCCAAACCATAGGGAATCACACATTGCAATGGACCTATATATATCTTATCGGGCCTCGACCCATAGTCCTCCGATAGATCAAATGGGCCACCTCATATGGGCCTTATATAAATCAAGTGGGCCGCATCAATGGGCCTTATGTACATTGCAATGGGCCATATCCCATGGGCCTTTGAAAACATCAGCATGGGCCTTGTAACATGGGCCTCATATATATCAAAGTAGGCCTCAACAACGGGCCACAAATACATCAAATGGGCCTAATCATATGGGCCTTATGTCTATCAAATGGGCCACACTAGTTGGGTCCCAAATACATCAATATGTATAATATATATATATATATATGAATCATCTCAAAAGATCAACTGGCCCGCATTCCAAATAATAGTGGTAACAATGATTTCCACCATTAAAATTCTCAAGGCTCACTGTAACATTTAGTTTCTATCCAATCTGGCCATAAGGTTACACAGACCTGGATTAAGATGAAACAAAGTTCCTAATGATCCAAAACTTATGTGAAAAAAAAGTCTTTAATGTCAAACACTCAAACCCCACTACTTTTTGTTATGTAGTCCACTTGATCCTAGATTTTCCCCATTTTTTTGTCTCAAGCTTGAAGGACAAGTCGACCAAATGGTTGGACGATTTTAGATGCAGCACATGCATCATGGTGGGGTCCACACTAATTGGCCCACCAATTAAATGGACGGTTTAGATATAACCCAAACATTGAGAGTGGGCCTACTGAAATATGGATCGGACTCATTCTTTAGCTCATGCCATAAAGTGAACTTTCAAAATGGCTAGATAGTTTAGATGTAGCACATGCATCATGGTGGGTCCCATAGATGGACAGCGTGGATGATAAGGGGGGCCACAGAGCTCAGTGACGCCACTCTAGCAGCTAGCCGGAGTGAGGTACACCAACTGTCCCACACAAGGATGGTGTGGGATACAACACATGCATAAGTGGGTCCCACATAGGGCCCACCACAATGTTTATTTACAATCCAATCCGTCCATAAGGTCACGCAGACCAGGATGCAGAGGAAAACAAATTTCAAACTGATCCAAAACTTCCATAACGCTCAAAAAGGGTTTCAAGGGTAGACGTTAAATCTTCACTGTTTCCTGTGATGTGGGCCACCTGAGCCTTGGATGTGGCTAATCTTTGGAGGGGGCCTACTTCAAGAAGGGGCCCACCTAATGAACATGTTGGATGATGAACAAACATCATGGTGGGGCCCACGGCTGGGACCGTGGGTCCCAGCCCATCCGTTCGTCTGCAAGTAGGCAACAGGCGCTACCTGTGAGCTCAGTGACGCCACTCTAGCAGCTAGCTGGAGTGAGGTACACCAACTGTCCCACACAAGGATGGTGTGGGATACAACACATGCATAAGTGGGTCCCACATAGGGCCCACCACAATGTTTATTTACAATCCAATCCGTCCATAAAGTCACGCAGACCAGGATGCAGAGGAAAACAAATTTCAAACTGATCCAAAACTTCCATAACACTCAAAAAGGGTTTCAAGGGTAGACGTTAAATCTTCACTGTTTCCTGTGATGTGGGCCACCTGAGCCTTGGATGTGGCTAATCTTTGGAGGGGGCCTACTTTAAGAAGGGGCCCACCTATGAACAGGTTGGATGATGAACAAACATCATGGTGGGGCCCACGGCTGGGACCGTGGGTCCCAGCCCATCCGTCCATCTGCAAGTAGGCAACAGGCGCTACCTGTGCCCTCTGCAGTAGTGTCTGCTTCTTAAAATTTTTTTCTTTATTTTTTTAAAAAAAAACCCATTTTTCTGAGGTTTTTTATAGGTGGGGCCCATATCAACAAAATCCACCCCACCCATTGATTTTTAATGTTAAATATAGATTAAACAAGCCCAATATCTGATATTTTTCAGTGTATAGAAATAGTAGGGTGGTTTTCAATGGTGGAACTAAGCTATGGCCCTCCGGATAATCTGATTGGTTTCATTTTTTGGATCAACAGCTAAAATGAGCTAGGGAAATGGATGGACGGCTTAGATTAGAACCATACATCAAGGTGGGGCTTGTATGAGTGGCCCACCCAAAAACCACTCTTTTCCTCTCTTTTGTTGACGTCAGCACACCCGACTGTGTATTCACACTTCAGTGAACATGTCCAGCGTCCAGGGACGCTGGACAAACTGGGTCCACATGTTGATCAAGGTGGGTTCCACACGGACGTGGCCCACTTAGATCATTATGATATTTGTGTTTTCCCCATCCCCGTCAAGGTAGGGCCCACATGACTTAGATGGTTTGGATAAAACATACATCAAGGTGGGGCACATTCGAGTGGGCCATACAATCACATCATCACACACAAAACAAATGAAAAAGAGAGGGAGAGAGAGAAAGGGACACGTGATGATGGAGGGACCCTGGTACTATGGGCCCTCCCTTTCATGATCTACAACATACATCAAGTGGGTCTCATTACATGTGGACCCACCGATCAAAACCAACGGTAGAGATCCTTTCTTCACCAAAATGCAATGGTCTAGATGACCTTATTCATGCAAGGAAAACGAACATCATGATGGGGTCCATGGAGAATGGCCCCATCATGAAATGATCATGAGGATCAAGGTGGGCCATCGACCACATCTTAGGGTCTAAAGTGAGATCCATACCATCAATTAGTAGGCCTCACTTGGCCCATCATCAAAACATGGAAAGATCTAGCCTAATAAGTACCCACCATTCGATCTTCTCGGTCCGTTGGAAAGACAATCTCTTTGTGCTTCACTTTGATGGAGGAAGATGGAAAATGAATGGCTAAGATGAGGAATTTTAGGAGAGGAAAGTGGGCCACACAACACTCTTTTCTCACATGGAAAAGCTTGCACGTGGGATTTTTCCTTGCTTAGGAATGTGGGTTTGAGAAATAAAGGAAAGAGGGAGAGATGAGGGAGAGGGAGAGTAGCTTAGGTAGGCCATGATTACTTGTAAGAGAGGTATGGGTGGCTAGCAATAAATGCTGGTACGAAGGGATAGGGGTAGGGTGGCTAGCCATAAGTGATTGTAAGAAGGGCTAGGGGTAGGTAGGGTGGCTATAGATAGGGTGATATCATTACTCTCATGATTTTCTAGGGATTGGTGCCACATGGGATGGGTAGGTCCCGCAATATATGGTCCACAGTCATTATAATGCATGGTCTACATCTTATGATCTAAGTGTCGGATTGGCGCATGAGACGGGGCGTTGGAACCATGGCGACGGCGCGGTCGCTAAGATACATGTCTTGGGTTAAGCTGACTCAAATATACAGGATATGACTTAGGATTGTGCACAAACATCGATTATCAGTCGCAGGTTGCCGAAATTCGATGGGAAGGTTCGTGGGAGTCGACAAAATAGTACCGATTAGGATAAAGGTCTTACAGCTCTCCCCACCTAATAAAAATTTCATCCTCAAAATTTGCACTACCATCGCAGCTAACCATAACTCATAAGGAAATAGGAAACATAATATCATATATAATCAAAATACAGTACCACATACAATCAAACAATGAAAAGATGGGGATAATGCTCACGAATCTCTGCCTCGCACTCCTAAGATGCCTCATCCACACTATGATGGCCCCACTGCACCTTTACTAAGGGAATGACCTTAGTCTGGAGGACTTGCTCCTTCCGATCGAGGATACGAAATGGCTACTCAATGTAAGAAGCGTCCTCATAAACCCCCAACGGCTACCAATCAATAACGAGAACGATGTCTGACCCACACTTCCTTAACATAAAGATGTGGAAACTGTTGTGGACACCAGACAACTAAGGTGGCAAGGCAAGCCGATAGGCCACGGCGCCAACGCACCCGGTAATCTCAAAAGGTCCTATAAATTTCAAGGCAAGCTTGCCCTTCACTCCAAAACGAACCACACCCTTCATGGGTGAGACCTTGAGATATAAATGGTCCCTAACGACAAACTCCAAGGGACGACGCTAACGATCAGTAAAAGTCTTCTGTCAGCTCTGAGTTATACGCATCCTCTACCTGATGATATCGATAGCCTTTGACGTCTACTGCAAAAGCTCGGGACCTAGGAGACGGCGCTCTCCAACCTTGGTCCAACAACTCAGAGATCTGCATAGTCTATCATATAATGCCTCAAAAGGAGTCATCCCAATGGTCGCCTGATAGCTGTTGTTGTACGCGAATTCAACAAATCACAGATGCTCGTCCCAGTTACTTGTGAAACCAATCACGCAAACCCGAAGTATATCCTCAAGGATCTGTTTAACCCTTTCGGTCTGCCCATCGGTCTGTGGATGATACGCGGTGCTGAGCTGCAAATCAGTGCCCATCAGTGCCCAAAGCACATCCATAAGAAATCTTGTTTAATGTAATGCATGATATGCATGCTCTGATAAAGGCATCATGACTAAATAAGACAGTGAAGTGGAAAATGCTTAACTACGACTTCACACACTGTAACACCCCAGATTTTTGCCAACCTGGAGTTAGACGTCCTTGGGCAATGAGTCGATCATAACACTTTAAATGACTTTTCAGAACTCAATCTTAAAGCCTCAAATCTCCTTTTGTATCACCTCGAAAAAATTCGTACAAAGACCCGAGTACCACCATAGGCAAGAAATTACTCAAGACCAAATCCTTTAGGAATTAGACGAGGATTAACTAGTGGTAAACGAGATTACATGCGAAATCAGCACTAATCACTTTAAATACGATCTGCAAGACCCAAAACTTGTAGAATTGTCGACACTACATTACCCTATAATCAAGGATCAATCTTATTACCCAGTTGCTCTCGGGAGCACATTGAAACTTCGTATCGGATCTGGACCGCGCGTCGAGGGTACGATGATCACGAGACTAAGCGCTTAGGACCGCCTTGCTGGACTTGACAACCACCTCAGAAATCTAGTCCAAATTGTATCCCGAAGCTATTCGCTTGAGCCCGGAGTGAAGTGTGTGAGAAACGTGGATATTTTTGAAATAAAAATCTAAAGTTAAGTAATCTGAGACTTGTTGCTTAGGGGCCAAATATAAGTAATCAGATCGTCAGAATCTGACCCAAATACACCCTCGGATTAGGAAACATTTCCTATACATGTCCGTGTACTTGTAACCCTGATCGAGTTTCGTGGACAGCTGAATTGAAACTGGTCCGCCACGGGCAATCTGTAAATTCGATCGGATTGAAAACTTAACTCAACCTAGATCTATGGTCAGGGAGCTTAAGTCTAACCTTTGGCTCAAGGGGGGGCTCCGGAAGTGCTCCGTTGAGCTGAAACAGACGTCCTTTCACTATAACCTAAGTATACCTTGGCCCTGGGGCCATTTCCATCAGTTTTAGGCCTATATAAGGACCTTAAACCCTCTCTCATTCATTCCATACGAATTTGAGAAAACCTAGGAGAGAGAAGAGAGTAAAGAGAAGGAAAGTGTGAGAGAAGTGAGAGAATATTCCTAGTACTCTATCCTGCCGTTCTACATGCTTGACCATCGCTACCTAATCGTATTCCGGCGATTCTGACTTCGTTCTTAGGTAAGAAAACCTAACCCTAATCTGTTCTAGGGTTTCAATTGTTACAAGTGGCGTGATAGCTGACTTAACTCATGCTATAGGTTGATGTACCATCATTGATGAAGCCTTAGAGTTTCTACCGAATTTGTTACACTTTTACGGCGTATGGTGTGGACTATAGACATATAGGTTATGGTTTTCAAAGCTTTCAATGTCGGATAATGATAGATTCCTTATGTGGATGCTATTTCACATGTAAAATGCGATGTTTGTTTTGTGTTTCAGTTATATATGAAATCTGTGGAGTTTAGTGTATTCTGTGTATTTGTAGAAAATACCGTATATGTACGAAATATGAAAATGTGTTTGCCATGATTAACTACTATGTGTATATGCTAGATATATGTGTAACAACTCCTTGGTGAAAGGATTCGCCCTAATACATGTTTTGGCCAATATACGTTATGTATGTTAAATAAGTGTAGTCTAAGTGTTTGTAAAAATGCTTGTATGAATAAGTACTTAGGAGAGTGTTTTAGGTGGGTGTTGAGGTAGAATTCTTAACTACCTTAGGGATGTGTATGATTTCCTCCATGTAAGTTGTTTAGTTTAATCGCTTACTTACGAAATGTATATGTTTGGATTTCCTGTTTAAGTTGTACTTTATAACATGCTTGTTAACATGTTTGAACTAGTTGGTTAATTCTACTCTGACTACTCCACATGTTTTCTGGTTAAGGATTGAATGTGATTGGGGCTATGTTATAGCCCAGGCAACCGGTAACAGGCTTTGAGTTCGTGGCTGAGATTCATTCGGCACATAGGACATGTTTGACAAACCTGAGTCGTACTAAAGTTATCGGCAGTGGTTAGGCCACACGGAGTGCTTATGCACTCCATGTCGATCAACTTCTGGTACACTGGTGCTAGTCAAGCTCGTCAAGTAACCCGATTGACCCGATGTATATTCAACATGTTTTGACGCTACTGCTTGAACCTAAGGTACCAAACTCACCAGTGAAAACCCCGTTAACCTTAGTAGCTCGATCCGCTAAGACTCATGAGCCGAACATGGTGGTATGGGACACCATGGTCGATCTGTCGGCCTACGCTGGGGCAATGAGCCTCGCCGTAGTGACCAGTGAGCAACATCGCCTCGTGAGCTGAATACTGTGGTATGGGACACTGTTTTGAGCTGTCGACCTACACTAATTTGGTGACGAGCCCTTTGTAGTGACCTCGAGCATACTCTGAGTCTACGTGGAGGCGACGACCCTTTCGTAGCAACAAGAGTATAAACTAGGCCTGTATTGATTTGGTGACAAGTCCTTTGCAGTGATCTAGAACGGCAACATCGTATGGGATTTCCTAGGACGGACGACCCTAGAATGGATCATTATTTGGGAAATGACATAAGGGAGGTACATTAGTTTCCCAATCCTGCTGTATGAAAAGGACTAATAAAAACTTGGTAATCATGCTCATAACATCGCACTGCATGTGCCCCGGGTTGAAGAGCATAGATGGAAGAAAGCATGTCACGACCGTAAGATGGTGTTGCATGAGGGAGTGTAGGCAAGGGCATACATCATGAATATATTTCATCCTCACATTAATAAGAGTATCTAGGAATGTTTGATTGTACTATTTTATCATTACTGCTTGACTGAGTTGATAACATGTTAATCTCTGCTTTATAATTCCACTGAGTTGATTACTCACTCCCACGTTACGGGACGGTGTCGTACACACTAAACCGACCCTGTCTTAGTTTCAGATGATGGCGATGCTTGCGAAGTGGAGCCGAACTTTTATGATGATGAGGAGGGTTTCTCCTGTGTGCAGCTATCAAGCGGGTCTATGTAGACCATCTTCTAATCGATGGGGTTACAGGGTTGCTGATTAGATGCCATTACACTTTAGTTTGCACTTTAGGAACACTCATGTATATTCATTTAGTTCATTTTTGGTGTATACATGTCTATATTTAACCTGGTAACACGTTCATACTCTGGAGGCTTACCACAGTTTATAAAGTTTATATATCTATCACAGTCTTCTGCTTGTGTAATTTAACTGTCTCTTGAGTATGATATGTTGTTTTGGTCTAATCCCATTCATGCTTCAATGCACTCATCATAATCATCATTATTTATGTTGCATAAGTGATGCGTTGGAACTTGGGAGCTGAGCTTTGCTCGACCCCCGATTTTCAGGGTGTTACAAGATGGTATCAGAGCATGATTTGGATTAAACTGGACCTAGGTTATGGTCACACGATGTACACCGACGCATTTAGACCTAGGTGGGTGCGAGAAAAATGTAGAAACCAGCTTAGGTTTCCTAGTTTCACCAATTGGTGAAATTCACCAAAAACGATCGATGAGATTGAGTCCATACCCCTCTGTGATCACATGAGACGGCCCTGGATCATCCCTAGATCGGCGATCGATGGGTTTAGATCACAATGTACCTCATCCCAGCCTTCAACAATTGGTAAATGCGAATAAACACCAGAACCTACATGAAATGACCCGAAACAACTCAAAATGGAGTCGGGGGCTTAACCGAGCAAGTCCAGGGGGACCCGGAGTGGGTCCCACACATTTTTGGGACCCAGGGGGCAGGAGGATCTCACCCCATCGGCGACCCCTTGCCAAAACCTCCAGAGGTCGGCGAGGACCTCGCCGGTTTGGCGAGGCCTCGCCGCCAGACGGGCTCGGCCGGGTAGGCCAGCTCAGGCCGACGGGTTTTGGGTGTTGTGTGGCCCACTGATGCATGGGGGTTCGATTAAAACCCCTCCTATGTTGCCTCTTCTTTACAAACCATTACTCCAAACTCTCCTTTTCTCAAGAAAACCCAAAAATCTTCACTTAAATCACCCCACCAAGAGCTTCCTTCTTCCATTTTCGTGTACCATCCACACCACCCCCTCAAAATCCACTTTTTTGTGTGTCTCATAACCTTCACAACCTCCAAATGATGGACATTTAGGGCCCGTTAAGCCAACTGCATTAGGTGATTTTAAGGTGGATGGAATTGTAAAAGTAACAATAAATGCATGTGTAAGGTATTATCTTTGGAATTGATGTATCCCATGTTTTTCAATACCATGTTTGGAATGTATGCAATTATTCCAGGATTTCCTTTCAAATTACACTTAGAAATTCATCATCATGGGATTTGAAAATCCCATCTCACACTTTTCAACACAAGGTTCATTTTCCAAAGCTTATAAATTAATTTTAATCCCATCCCACCCTCCTTCCAAACATGTCATTTCCAATCCTGAGGTGGGATTAGTAATGCAGTCCCATTTAATCAACTTAAGACCACTAGCTAAATAGGCCCTTAGAGTTTTGGACCTAGAGTGGTGCTCCTAGATTTCGGAGGACCTGCCAGTAGGGGAAATCCAATAAATTGATAACGTGAACCCTAGGACCTCCTTAGCTGGTATGAGCATATGTGAAGTGCTCGAGCATAGTTAAATTTAAGTTCGGGCAACTCAAACTCCAATCAGACAACTTTGACCCTAAGCGATAAAACAATTTCTTGTATTAGAAAGGGTATGAAATCATCTAGTGTATGAGCATAAACCTTGGATTACAACTATTGGGTTACCACTAATCATAAATTAAGACTAGGTTACTGGTTATACCAAGGAATGTAGAAGACTAATTATGCTAAAATAATTGAATGATAGACTTAGTTTGCTTGATTAGGTTGGAGGGAGACCTCATTCTTTCGTTGGATTCCCTTGAAAGTTATAGGCTTCTTTCATAACTGTTTTGACTTAGAAACTAGTCACGTTCAGAGAAAACTTATATGTCCCTCAGATTGAATGTTAGGTCAAATCAACACACCCCTTGGAATTGCCTTCTCAAGGACTTATTACAATTAGGAACACGGAGTAGAGAACTATATATAAGCGAGGTATTTGCGGTTTGCATTGAATTATCAATCCTGGTAGTTACCAATGAACTCAATGCTCTGATCAAGCAGAAGATCGGGATCAACGAGGATTAAGAACTGATACGACAAACTTTTTATCGTAGCTAGGCAGAAGGTCCATGTATCCGACTCAGACCCACTATACAACTTTTCTTCCATGTTGGTCCAACCACTTGCAACTAAAAGTTTATATTTCGTCTTTAAAAAGTGTTAAGAATATATAGCCAATAGAGATTTTCTCTTTAGGCCCAAGGAATTTCCCAAATGGGCAACAGACAATTAGGAATTAGGTCCCAAATCACATGCCATATTGGCATACATATTGTACATATAAACTTAGAAAGATAGTAAGCCTGTTAAGCTAGACATGATTAAATAAGGTAAGTCGGGACCGTGGCAAAAGTCCTTCTTTGGTAGAATTAGACATCTTACCACAAACTCACACCCGTCCCAGAAATTAACATCAACACACATCGTTTTAGCTCCTTTCTACAACCAGAGGTACCAATGCCATATTACATATCATCGATGGAAGGAAGACCAATGTATTAGGAGATCGTATCCCATTTCATGTCTAGGATAAGTCCTATATTACACCTTGTTCCGACATACGGATCAGGACATAGATCTTGAACCCTGAAAGTACAAACAATTTTTAGGAGGGGTAGAATATTATGAGCCCAATTTAGTTAGGTCAGTTTTTATACACCTCTTTGATCAGAGTGGCACACCGGAAGCATGGTGGACCCCTGCCCCATTGGCTGAGGATCGAAGGAAATTGATTCTGGTGATGCGTAGGGATAGGTCACTACATAGGGTCTGAATCTTCCTTAGAAAGTCAACGTTGAAGTTACTGGCAATTAGGGTCCAAGTGCTAAACCAATTCATACTAAAGAATAGGCCTAACAATGGGTACGAACTGAACTACACTAGCTAAGGTCCGTGCATCTACAACCGTGCTCGTTGAATACGAACTTAATAGAAGCCTTAACCAATTTCAGGGATGAAATTATTTTTAAGGGGGGTAGATTGTAACACCCTGGATTATTGCTAACCTGAAGTTAGACGTCCTTGGACAATGAGTCGATCATAACACTTTAAATGACTTCTCAGAACTTAATCCTAAAGCCTTAAATCCCCTTTTGTATCGGCTCAGAAAAATCCATACAAAGACCTGAGTACCACCATAGGCAGAAATCACTCAGGACCAAATCCTTTAGGAATTAGATAAGGATTAACTAATGTTAAGCTAGATTACATGTGAAATCAGCACTAATCACTTTAAATATGATCTGGAAGACCCAAAACTTGTAGAATCGTCGACGTTACATTACCCTATAATCTAGGATCAATCTCATTACCTAGTTGCTCTTGGGAGCACATTGAAACTCCGTATCGGATCTTGACTACGCGTCGAGAGTCCGATGACCACGAGACTAAGCGCTTAGGACCGCCTTGCTGGACTTGACAACCACTTCAGAAATCAAGTCCAGATTGTGTCCCGAAGCTATTCGCTTGAGCTCGGAGTGAAGTGTGTGAGAAACGTGGATATTTTAAAAATAAAAATCTAAAGTTAAGTAATCTGAGACTTGTCGCTTGTGAGCCAAATATAAGCAATCAGACCGTCAGAATCTGACCCAAATACACCCTCGGATCAGGGAACATTTCCCATACATGTCTGTGTACTTGTAACCCTGATCGAGTTTCGTGGACCATTGAATTGAAACTGGTCCGCCATGGGCGATCTGTAAATCCAATCGAAGTGAAAACTTAACTCAACCTAGATCCATGGTCAGGAAGCTTAAGTCTGACCTTTGGCTCAAGGGAGGCTCCGGAAGTGCTCCGTTAAGCTGAAACAAACGTCCTTTGGATATAACCTAAGTATACCTTGGCCCTAGGGCATTACCATCAGTTTTAAGCCTATAAAAGGACCTTAAACCCTCTCTCATTCATTCCATACTAATTTGAGAAAACCTAGGAGAGAGAAGAGAGTAAAGAGAGGAAAAGTGTGAGAGAAGTGCGAGAAGATTCCTGGTACTCTATCCTGCCATTCTACGAGCTTGACCATCACTACCTAATCGTTATTCTGGCGATTCTGACTTCGTTCTTAGGTAAGAAAGCCTAACCCTAATCTGTTCTAGGGTTTCAACTGTTACAAGTGGCATGATAGCTGACTTAACTCATGCTATAAGTTGATGTACCATCGTTGATGAAGCCTTAGAGTTTCTACCAAATTCATTACGCTTCTACGGCGTAAGGTGCGGACTATAGACGTATAGGTTATGGTTTTCAAAGATTTCAATGTCAGATAATGATAGATTCATGATGTAGATGCTATTTCACATGTAAAATGCGATGTTTGTTTTGCGTTTCAGTTATATATGAAATCTATGGAGTTTAGTGTATTCTGTGTATTTGTAGAAAATACCGTATACATACGAAATATGAAAATGTGTTTACCATGATTAACTACTGTGGGTATATGCTAGATATATGTGTAACAACTCCTCGGCGAAAGGATTCGCTCTAATACATGTTTTGGCCAATATACGTTATGTATGTTAAATAAGTGTAGTCTAAGTGTTTATAAAAATGCTTATATGATTAAGTACTTAGGAGATACTATTTTAGGTGGGTGTTGAGGTAGAATTCTTAGCTACCTTAGGGATGCGTACAATTTCCTCCATGCAAGTTGTTTAGTTTAATCGCTTACTTATGAAATGTATGTGTTTTGACTTCTTGTTTAAGTTGTACTTTATAACATGCTTGTTAACATGTTTGAACTACTTGGTTAATTCTGCTCTGACTACTCCACATGTTTTCTGGTTAAGGATTGAATGTGATTGGGGCTATGTTATAGCCCAGGCAATTGGTAATAGGCTTTGAGTTCGTGGCTGAGATTCATTCGCCACATAGGATGTGTTTGACGAACCCGAGTAGTACTAAAGTTATCAGTAGTGGTTAGGCCACATGGAGTGCATAAGCACTCCATGTCGATCAACTTTTGGTGCGCTAGTGCTAGTCGAGCTCGTCAAGTAACCCAATTGACCCGATGTATGTTCACCATGTTTGGACGCTACAGCTTGAACCTAAGGTACCAAACTCACCAGTGAAAACCCGTTAACCTTGGTACCTCGATCCGCTAAGACTCATAAGCCGGACATGGTGGTATGGGACATCGTGGTCGAGTTGTTGGCCTACGATGGGGCGACGAGCCTCCCCGTAGTGACCAGTGAGTAACATCACACTGTGGTCGAGTTGTTGGCCTACGGTGGGGCGACGAGCCTCCCCGTAGTGACCAGTGAGCAACATCACCTCGTGAACCGAATACGGTAGTATGGGACACTGTATTTGAGTTGTCGGCCTACACTGATTTGGTGACGAGCCCTTTGTAGTGACCTCGAGCATACTCTGAGTCTACGTGGAGGCGACGACCCTTCCATAGTAACAAGAGTATAAACTAGGCCTACATTGATTTGGTGACGAGCCTTTTGCAGTGACCTAGAACCGCAACGTCATATGGGATTTCCTAGGACTGACGACCCTAGAATGGATCATTGTTTGGGAAATGACATAAGGGAGGTACCTTAGTTTCCCAATCCTGCTGTATGAAAAGGGCTAATAAAAACTTGGTAATCATGCTCATAACATCGCATTGCATCTGCCTCGGGTTGAAGAGCACAGAGGGAAGAAAGCATATCACGACCGTAAGATGGTGTCACATGAGGGAGTGTAGGCGAGGGCATACATCATGAATACATTTCATCCTTGCATTAATAAGAGTATCTAAGAATGTTTGATTGTACTGCTTTATCATTTCTGCTTGACTAAGTTGATAACATGTTAACCTCTGCTTTATAGTTCCACTGAGTTGATCACTCACTCCCACATTACGGGACAGTGTTGTACACACCAACCAGACCCTGTCTTAGTTTCAGATGATGGTGATGCTTGCAAAGCGGAGCCGGACTTTTATGATGATGAGGGTTTCTCCTGTGTGCAGCTATCAGGCGGGTCTATGTAGACCATCTTCTGATTGATGGGGTAACAGGGTTGCTGATTAGATGCCATTACACTTTAGTTTGCACTTTGGGAACACCCATGTATATTCATTTTGTTCATTTTTTGTGTGTATACATGTCTATATTTAACCTGGTAACTCTGGAGACTTACCACACTTTATAAATTTTATATGTCCATCATAGTCTTCCGCTCACGTAATTTAACTATCTCTGGAGTATGATATGCTCTTTTGGTCAAATCCCATTCATGTTTCAATGCACTCATCATAATCATCATTATTTATGTTGCATAAGTGATGCGTTGTAACTCGGGAGCTAAGCTTTGCTCGACCCCCTTTTTTTTTGGGTGTTACACACACACTTAATAGTCGCTAGTCACCAGAGTTCTATGAAGCAGGAAACCTCCAATTATAACTTCCATTATAATACCTGCGAGGCCGATCCACCAAGTCAGATCCTAGTGAATGCATGATTACTTTCACCTTTAATTAAGTAGGTTTAGCATCCAGCTGGTTCAATAATGGCCAAATCAATAGGTCACTCCTTACCCCTTTCCATGGTCCACCACACCCTAAAATAGCCATTACCCTCCCATGATGACCAATTGTGAAGGGGCGTACGCATCCTAGTCATGATACTACACATAGTTCATATTCTATATCAACTATAATAGATCCGCTAAAGGTAAACATTCTTACAAATGGATCCTCCAAAATCCACATAAACCATACACATGGTATCCCCAACAATACATAAATATAACCCTTATAAGTTTTCAGTTTTCCAAACACGCTTCCAACATACGGGGAAGGGGGCTTCCTTTGATGTAGCATCCATGTATGTATATCCATATTTAAAAACATATGGGCATGCCATGTCTATCATTATAGCATAATATCCACTAAACAAGTATAGTTTCCACATATTCATGTTCACATACATGATTTTAATTCCAAACGTCCCAACATACATCATGTTGAATATTCACAAAAGTCCAGCAACATATCATCATGATATTTTCATATTACACATCATCACTACATGTACAAACATCACGATTCATTAACCAAACCAAAACTACTTTATATAGGGTCCAAATGTCTAATCTTAGTGGGCGCACCAATTTAGTATCAATAGATTAGCTCGGTTCAACGAGTTAACTCACTCATCTAGATGATTCCATGAAAACAACCATCATGGGATATCAATATAGTGTCCATAAGGTCACAAGTCCCATCTAGGTTAGGCTACGAATATCAATTCTATGTACTTTAGGTACCCCACACTACATAGTTGGATTTTAGCATATACATGATTCAAACCTTCATCAAATCACATCCAAACATGAAATCAAACATCCATCATGCAATTTATTGCAATAAATCATATTTAAATATAAAATTAATCAAGAATTATGTAATTAAAACAAACAACAAACAATTGGAAGAATCTAAATGTAAATTTGTGAAAACCTAGGCTAGAACTGTGTGTAAGCTTCAATGGATTCCTCACCTTAGCCTTAGATGAAACCCTAGTTGAATTTGATGAAGGAGGCACCTACAGAGACTATGACTTCTCACAAGTAAGGGGAAATCCATACGTTTGGATGAGGAAGAAGAAAAAGAAGATGGAGATGGGAGTTGGGCGTCCTTTGTGAGAGGACGCTCTTTCTCTCTCTCTCTCTCTCTCAATGTGAGAGGGGGCTGAATGTGTATAGGGCTGGAGGTTGAGGCATGTGCATATGGGAATAGGGAGAGAGGGTGTGCACCAACATTTCCTAGTCTTATTGGATTTCTTAAAAACTCTATCAAGGGCTAATCTTTTTTAAATTTTAATCTGTTTGTCATGTTAAACTTGAGGAATTGAGTTAGGATATGTAACTTTCTTGGTGATCCACTTCGTAAATTGGACGATCTTTGAAAATGGCTTGGTGGGTGCTAAAATAGACTCGATCTCGATTAACGATCCACACTTGATGATAGGGGTTCAAAACTGGAAAAAAAAATTGTGTAATCATGATAGGAAAAAATTTAAAATTTTTTTTATAGTTGATCGATGGTGGAAAAGGTCTAAATTTAAAAGTTCACTTATTGTATAAAAAAGAAATTGGCTTTAAGGTGGTCATCATTTAACAGTATAGGATCATATATCGAGGTCTAACTTTTGTATGATCTCATAGTCATATGAGACCAAGGTGTTGTCTAAATTTGAGTTGTGATTTATGGTGGAAAGTAGTTCAATTGAAAGATCTAGATTTGAAAAGATTCGGTAATGTGGTTATTTCCTTAAACGGGGTGACTTGACACTTAAGAAAATGCTTAATAAGGTGAGGCACTCACATCTCACATTTAGATCATATGATGGGCAATTTAAGTCATTCACATGAAGGGAAATATTCAACTATGAGTACTCAAGTTTTGCTTTGACCATTAAGACTTATTTTAATCACACTTGATGATGATCTGATGGCCCAAATCTAATGGTTTGTCATGCCTCAAGATTTGGAACCTAATTACAACAACCCTGATCCCGAGTTCTAGGTATGAACTAATTTTCCATATATTCATTTGTCACATATTCATATTCAATTCATCACACATCCAATCTAAACCATTATTAAATCATTCAAACCATAATAATTTAAAACTTAAACTTTAAAGTAAACTTCATGAATCCAAAATCCAACTAATATACTATTATTAATTCTCTTCTCATAATTCTTACTATAAGTTCATTGTAAATTTGCAAATAAATGAAAATAACTAAAAATTATATTCTAATAGAAATAACCATCCAAATATTCCTCTTCCATTGCTTTGTAATCCTGTAAGAATTATCAAATTTGAGTGAGCTAGAAGCTTAGTGAGATCATATCCATTACAAGTTTGAAATAGACTTGATGATAGTAAATAAATTATGATTCAACATATAAGAAGATGCAATGCTAGGATGCAAGAATTATGAAATAAGTATAATGTTATGATGCATGAATCTAAGTATAATGTCATGATGCACCCAAGGGAACCCCAACTTTATAATTCCACTGAAATATGTAATCATCCATGAGATTTACTCAAGAGAACCTTACTTAATAATCCAACGAAATATGCAATGATTGACATGTACTAAAGGAAACTCCCACTTGATAATCCCACTGAAATATGCAATCATCCTTGAGATGTACTTAAGGCAACCCCACTTGATAATCCCACTAAAATATGCAATCAAGCACAGCCTAAGTTCATCTGGGGCAAACTAATCTCTAGTGTTGATTTTAGTATCACCCATGATTAAACTGTCCAACTGCCTAAAAGACCATTCGATTGCAAGCCGTATGAATATCAATAGTGGAGATAGTTCAACCCAGACAAGGCTTGCATCACTTAGGGCATAACTAGGGAGCTTGGACTGTCCCAATTTGACCTATACACGTTTGGCCCATCTATCCACTGATAGCTCTGTTATATTGTTGCAACCTTGCAATTAATGGCTTCTTTTTTTAATTCATTGACTCTATCTTCATGGAATGCTAATTTTTGACATTTTTTTCCTTGTGTGTAGGATTTGATCAATTATGCCTAAATTTAGGCCCACAAGCACAGAAGCCTTTTGACACCAGTCGTGCTTGGAGTGGACCGCATGGAGGAATTTTTTTATTTTTTTTAAAATGTATTCAAGACCATTTTCAACTTATTTTTGTAAATATTATATATATATATATATATATTTTATTGTGAAGTAATATAATTTTTATTTAATATTTAGTTTTAATTGTATTACAATATTTTTTAGGTTTCAAATATTAAAAAAATACAGGTTCCAATTGAATTTAAAAAAATTACTAGATTTTGTTGCAGATTGCATGACTTTTAACAGGGGCCTCTCAAATATCTATAGTCCTTCGAAATACGTTTACCGACGCTTGTATAGACTTTTATCAGCGCTTTTTTGTAATTAAATGTGGTTAGAAACTGTGCTCTTGAATACCTTTACCGATGATTGGATAGACTTTTGCTGATGCTTTTTCAACTTTTCCAGATGTTTTTTCAGAGATTACCGGCAGCCACCAGAAGATGCCATTAAAAGGAGAATGGGCACCGAAAATGTCTACTCAATTACGGTGACCGCAAGAGCACCGGTAAAGGACGATTAGAGCTGGTAAATCCTTTGCCAACACATCCCTTTGCTAGCGCTTGTTTGAGCGCTGATAAAGGTTTTGCCAAGTCTTTTTTTAAAAAAAAACTTTTACCAGTGCTTTTGATCGCTGATAAAGGTTTTTTTTTTCTTATAGTGGCAGCTGCTACCGCAATAGCATGCAACAATGCACACTAAAGCAACAACATGCTGCTGCCTTTATTCGAGCTAGTGGGGGCCACTGCAGGCCCCCAAATGATGTGTGTGTATAACATCCACACCATCCATCCATTTTCCCAAGATCACTTTAAGGGATGAGCCCAAGAATGGAGAAAATATAAATTTCAGGCAAACCGCATCACATGAAATAGTGAGAATAAACCTCCATCGTTGGAAATACTTTAGCACCCACCATACTGTATACTTGGCATCCAACTTGTTAATAAGGTCACCTAGACCTATCTTTGGGTGGGGCCCACAAAAGAGGTGGATTCAGAGCTCAAGTGGGTCATTTTTTATTTTTTTTTTTTTGGGGGGGGGGGGGGGCGGGGGGAGGGGCACTGCTTAGGGGCAGTGGTGGACCCCACTGTGATCTATGTGATAGATCCACACTATCCATTCATTTTTGCTAACTCATTTTAAGGCATGATCCCAAATATGAGGTAGAACTGAATTTGAGGTGGGCCATATCGTTGGGAGCAATGGTGGTTTGCTACCACCATTGAAACCTATCTAGGCGCTACAATGCTCACCTACTAATACTGCAAATGAAAGAAGTGGTTAATGAAAAGTATCTCCCCCTCTCTTACTGTCAGAGGCTCCTAGACCAGTGGTAAGCCTTGTGTTAGGGTTCCATGACTATATCTGATTACATCGCCAAGTTTGAGGAATATATGATGTTATGTGACATTGAGGACACGATGATCATGCTATCCAGATTTGGGATGGGCTTCCGATTCGATATCTAATGAGAACTTTTTTCTTGTGACATTGGCACCTTAGAGCTCATATACCAAGTGATGCAAGACGTTGAGTGCTACCTTAAAGAACCAATTGGGAGGCGATTTGACTCTCAAGATTCAAATGTTAAGATTATTCCTTAAGAGGTTAATTTTAACATTGGGAGTCAATTCAAGTCCTAAGTTGGTTCCTAATCTAACCCTAAGGATGTCAAAGGAAAGGAATAACAAGTGCTAGCTATAGAGTTGGTGAGCCAATGCGGTGTTTTAATTGCCATGGTTGGGTCATTTTGTGTAACGGTGTCACTCGAAAGAGAGGAACAAGGCCTTAGTGATTGAAGAAGGTGAGAATGAGGGAGACGAACATAGCGACTATGAAGAAGTAGCTTATCAGTCTAATATAACTGGTGTTAGTGATGTGGAGGTAGAGGAAGATGAGACCACATCACTTGCAGTAATTAGGTGCACCTTAACCAATGCTAAGAATACTGATGATTGACATCAGACTATGATTTTTTTATGCCTATATAAAATGTGGGGAAAAGAATTACTATGTGATGTTGATAGTGGTAGTTGTACAAATGTGGTCTCTACTGGCACTTTATCCCATTTGGGTTTGAAACCGAACTTCACCCTCAACCCTCTAGAGTTTTGTGGGTTAAGGCATCTTCCATGCCCGTCACCCAATAATGTCTCGTGCCTATTCATTTTGGATCCTATTTAAAGTCACTTTTGTGTGATGTTTTCCCAATGAATATTAGAGACATCATTTTAGGGTGGCCTTAATTACTTAACTGCAATGTGACAATATATGGCCGCTCGAATGTGTGCTCATTCATGTATCAAGACAAGAAGATCACTTTAGTTCATCTCCTACTAAAAAGTAATGCAAAGAAGAAAGATGATGGGAAGTTGAGTAACCCAAGTGATATGAGGAAATCCCAACCCAAGTCTCTCCATGTTATAAATGACGAGGAGTTTGAGAGAGAGAGAGAGAGAGAGAGAGAGAGAGAGAGAGACTAAGGTGGATTCGATGGTGTACACTTTAATGGCTAAAGAAGTTATACCCGAGGTTAGTGTAGAGGGACCCCAAAGGAGATTTCGATTATGAATGAGTTCCATGACATATTCCCAAAGGACCTACCAGATGAGCTTCCACCCATGAGGGACATTTGGCATGCCATTGATCTTGTCTTTGGGGCGACTTCACCAAACCTTCCTCATTATCGAAAGAACCCTATGGAGTATGTAGAGTTAAAGAAGTAGATAAATGAGCTCCATAGGAAGGGTTTCATTTAGAAGAGTTTGAGTTCGTGTGCCGTGCTAGCACTTCTCACGCCTAAGAAAGATTACATGTGGCGCATGTGTGTGGATAGTAGAGCCATCAATAAGATTACGGTCAAGTATCAGTTTCCTGTACCATGTCTTAACAATATGTTAGACATGATGGTGGGTGCCACCGTCTTTTCAAAGACTTGCCTCAAGAGTGAGTATTACTATATACATGCCAACGCTTCTCACGCCCAAGAAAGATTGCATGTGGCGCATGTGTGTGGATAGTAGAGCCATCAATAAGATTACGGTCAAGTATCAGTTTCCTATACTGCATCTTAACAATATGTTAGACAAGATGGTGGGTGCCACCATCTTTTCAAAGATTTACCTCAAGAGCGAGTATTACTATACACGTATACACTCAGGAGATGAATGGAAGACAACCTTTAAGATGAAGAACAAGTTATATGAATGGCTAGTCATGCCCTATGACTTGACTAATGCCCTAAGCACATTTATGAGAGTGTTGACACAGATGTTGAGGTCCTTTATGGGTAAGTTTCTTATTGTGTACTTTGACGATATTCTTATCTATAACACATCAAAGGAACAACATCTTTACCATTTAAGGCAAGTTTGTGGGGTCCTCAGAATTGAAAAGCTTTATGCCAATCTTAAGAAGTGCACATTCATGTTAAAGAATGTTATTTTCTCAGGGTTTATAGTTTCATCTGAGGGCATGAGAGAGGACCTCGAGAAAGTCAGGGCCATAGTAGAGTGGCCTGAATCGCGCAATATCCATGAGGTGTGAATCTTTCACAGCTTAATAATTTTTTATAGGTGGTTCATTTGAGGGTTTAGTTCCATCATGACTCTCATTACTAATTGCATAAAAAAAGGAGAGTTCGCATGGACTAAAGTAGCATGTAGAGCATTTAAAGAGAAAGGAAAAAATGAGCGAAGCTCCTTTCATGCGCCTTACAGACTTTTCTAAAGTTTTTGAAGTTACGTGTGACACATTTCATATAGGTATAGGTGGGTGCTTAGTCAAGAAGGGTACCTTATTGCTTACTTTAGTGAGAAGTTGAATGAAGTAAAGAAATAATAATATACTTATGACAAGGAATTCTATGCATTTGTTCAGTCCTCTTGTGCCATTGGCATCATTATTTAATACTACAAGAATTTGTCTTATTTCCTTATCATGAGGCCTTACACTACCTTAATTTTTAGAAGAAATTAAACCCTATGCATGCTAAATTGGTTCAATTTATTTAAGAATATTCTTTTTCTCTCAAACATAAGGCTAGGTAGAGAACAAACTTGCCGATGCCTTTAGTCATTGTGTGTGCTACTCTAGAGTATGAGTATAGAAGTGACTAGGTTTGAGCAACTGAAAGAAGAATATCCTATATGTCCATACTTTGGTGAGCTGTATGCGTCATTATGAGATGGTCAAATGAGTGATAACCGCTAGTTTGTCATCACCGATAATTTCTTAATTATAGGTGACAGACTCTACATTCCCCATACTTCCCTTCATGATTTCCTACTTTAAGAACTTCATGCATGAGGAATAGCTAGTCGTTTGGGGAGGGATAAGACCATTGCCCTTATGGAGGATAGATTTTATTGGATATATTTCAAGCGAGATGTAGTTAAGATCATTGGGTAGTGCAAGATTTATTAACTTGCGACGTAGAGAAAGAAAAATGTGAAATTGTATACGCCTTTGGTAGTGCCATATGCTCAATGGAAGGACATAAGTATGGATTTCATGTTGGGCTTACCAAAGACCATAAAAAAAATACAATTCTATCTTTATGGTTGTGGATCATTTTTCCAAAATGGCTCATTTTATATCGTGCGTAAAAACATTGGATGCCTCTAATGTTGCTAAAGTTTTCTTTGGGGCGGTGTTACGTTTACATGGTCTATCAAAGACTATAGTGTCAGATCGTGATGTGCGCTTTATGAGCTATTTTTGCAAGACACTACAACACATGATGGGACAAGGCTTCAATTCTCATCTGCTTATCATCTCCGAGCAGATGGTCAGACTAAGGTCATTAATATGAGTTTTGAAAAGCTGCTTAGGTACCTTGTGGGAGATCACGTCGAAATTTAGGATACCATTTTGACTATAGCCAAATTAGCATATAACAACTCCATTAATAGATACATAGGCATGAGTCCATTTGAGGTTCTATATAGGTACAAACCTAGGAAACTTATAAATTTCATAGTTATGTCTGTGTCCCATAGGCCATCAGAGTTAACACATGAGTTTGCATGTCACATACATGAGTTGCATGGTGAGATAAAGAAGCAAATTAGTTTAAGTAATGAAAAATACAAAACTATTGTTGATTCTCCTCGTAGCTGAAGGTTTCCAGCTGTCAAGAGCGGGATCACATTGTTCTGCCCTTGCTATAAGATCGATAACTCAAGAAGAAGTGAGGCAAGTGGAGATAGTCAGAGAACGTAAACATATCGATAGATTTCGATACAAAACACCATACCTGAGGGAAGTAGAAGATATACCATTCCCAGCTAATTTCAAGCACCCAGACTTCTAAAAATTTAATGGAGACAGATCTCCGAATGAACACCTCATGCACTTCATTACAATTATGGGTAACTTCTCTACTGTCCCACAGTACTGTTTATGATTGTTTGGTTCCTCTTTGACAGGGAAAGCATTCTGATGGTACTCTAGCTTAACACCAGAGTCGATACGAACTTAGGAATAAATGCAAGATGCCTTTATGTCAAACTTCTTTTCGTCAGATCGTGACGTTAGTATCATAGAACTAGCCTTTGTACGGCAGAGAGAAGGCGAGACTGTAGAAAAATTTATAAATAGATGGAAGACTTTGGGAGCTTCATGCCGACAATTGCCTGAGGAAAAGTAACAAGTGAAGATGATCTTGAATTCTATGGAGACAGGAATTGCATTCGGCCTCACCAGTGCTAACATAAAAACTTTCCACGACTTGGCTACAAAAGCCCAGGCATTGGAACTGATGACCAAGAAAATGTCAGCATTCCATTATGAAACAAGAAGAAGAGGACACAACAGATTAATGACAAACGTCGTGGATTGAGAAAAGAAAAATGTTATTACTCACGACAGAAGGATAATAGAAAAGTAAGAAGAATCAGGTCGTTATAGCTGCAAAATCGGCGACAAAAGGCCAAGGCACCTTGATTCCCGTGAAGGATTCACGTTTGACAAAGAAGATGTTATCCCTACGATGAATCAATTACTAAGTGCTGGTATGATAAAACTACCCCTATCCAAACGTTCAGAAGAAGTGGGAAGAATAAAAGAAAGAAATTTCTGCCATTATCACCGTCTGCTGGGCACCCTACAGAAAATTGTTTCACATTGAAATGTATAATACAAAAAATGATAAACAGAGGTGAAATCATAATAGGAAAAGAAAAGGAAAGGAGCAGAAAGGTGATGATAAATATGATTTACGCCCGGGAAATTATACATGAGAAGAGAGACAAACTGAAAAAGAAAGAAGATTGCAATACAAGTACAGATAATCCTTCAGAACGAATAGGCAAAGCTGCAATGATTACATTATGCTCAGGAAGAAGAGTGACACGTCCTCTCCAAAAATTGAAGTCTGAAATAGTGCAAGAAAGAATATCTAGGGTACATGATGATGACAGCAAAGAAGAAAAGAACAAAATAAAAAAAGTAACTTATGATGTGGTAAGTCATTTGAAAGGTATACTGGCCCGATTGAGTGTATATGATGCACTACATTTATCAGAGGATTTTTGACACACCCTAATTCAAGCCCTATTTGATAATAATGTAAGAAAATCATTGCTTGTAAAGATAGAAAGTGCAGAGCAAAAGATATAGAATAGTTGTATGTCTATCATTTCCTTCTCCGATGATGACTTGACTTGTGATAGGGAGCATAACAGGCCATTGATGACTGTAGGTCATATTCGTAGTAAACAAGTTAAGCGAATAATGTTAGATAATGGTTCTACAGTGAATCTTTTGCCATTAACAGTGTTGAATGAATGAACTCGGATATCGTCGCTCTCATATACACCCTAGTGGAATGATGATACAAGGTTTTGACCAAGACGGGCAACGCGCATTGGGAAAGATCACACTGACGCTAGAAATAGGACAATTAACAACAAATGTTGTTTGTCATGTTATCAATACGGTAACAACGTATAATCTCCTAATGGTAGGTCTTGGATGGATCAGCATGGTATTATACCGTCCACCCTACACTAATGCTTCTAATATTACAAAGATGGAATTCAACACAAAGTAATGGCCGATGCAAGACCATATAAAGAAGCAGAGTCTTTCTTCGCCGATGCAAGCTATTATGACGGATTCGCAGTAGAAGATAAAAAGGAAAACGATAAGAGTAAAGTCGTAAAGAATAGCCAGATAGAAATGATAGAAAATAAAGTCGCAGGAATAGAATTGTCTAGGAGAGTGAACACAAAAAAGAAGTTTTATTTCGTGTCGAAACACTTAAGACAACCAGGACAGCCTCCAGTAACATTGTTATTGCCTGAACAGTTGGAAATTGTTCAGTCAAATTACACAGTGCTACTCCCATATGCTGAAAGAAATAAGCCATTCTCTTCTATGACAAAAAAGTTCCATGTCAAACCTAACCTGAAGAATCCTGAGCCTATCGAATCTATGCACCGTCAAAGGCAAAGACAAAAGAAGAGGCTGATAACAAAATAAGCTGCCATAGGTTAATATCTGAAGATTTGGAAAGATACAGTCCTATCAGTAGAAAACTTATAAAAAACATGGGCTTTAGTTGTGAAGAACCAATCGGGCTGAACAATGGAAAAGGAATCCAAATTTTGATTGGAGTGAATGAAGAAAAACGAGAGAAATTCAATGGATTGGGGGCAGAATCTTCCTAAGCATAAGAAAATATGACTACAGCAGATTCAACAATCAATGAAATTGCAAATTTTGAAATAATCAAGCATCTTGAAATAGCTCCAAAATAGATAAAAGACGGGGGACAACCAACAATTGATAAGCCGCGGGAAATAAATTTAGGTATAAAAGAAGAACTACGAAATACATTCATAAGTGCCAGTCTCCCAAAACAAGAAGTTGATCAGTATATAAATCTCCTGAAAGATAGCAAAGATGTGTTCGGTTGGACATATGCAGAAATGTCATGCCTGGAACCATCAGTAGCAATGCATCGATTGAACACCTCTAATGACAAGAGGCCAATCAAGTAAACACAGAGATGATTCCATCCAGATTTAATTCCTCTAATAGAAGAAGCAAACAAACTGATCAAGGTCTGTTTCATTAGAGAAGTCAAGTATCCCAAATGGATATCAAATATTATCTCGGTGAAAAAGAAAAGTGGATAAATCAGAGTATGTGTCAATTTCAGAGATTTAAATGAGGCCTGCCCAAAAGACAACTTCTCATTGTTGATAACAGAGCTACTAATTGATAGCATGACAAAATATGTTGTTATGTCCTTCATGGGCGGCTACGCCGGATATAATCAGATAAGAATGGCCCAAGAAGACGAAGAGGCTACAACTTTCAGAACTTCCCTCGGAATTTATTATTACAAAGTTATGCCATTCAACCTTAAGAATGCTGGAGTGACATATCAAGAGCGATGCAAAATATATTCCAAGACATGATAGATATGCATGTAGAATGCTATGTTGATGATTTAATTGTCAGATCGAACGAACACGAAGAGTATCGAGAACATTTGACCTCAGTCTTTCGTCGTCTCAGAAATAAACAACTAAAGATGAATCCAACTAAATGTGCATTCGGTGTCTTATTAGGAAAGTTCATTGGTTTCGTCGTCAAACATAGAGAAATCGAAATCGATCCAGGAAAAATCAAAGCTATCTAAACCATGCCGCCACCGAAAACATTGAAATAATTAAAAAGCTTGCAAGGAAAATTAGCATATATATGAGGCTTTACTTCTAATCTGGCTAGACAGTGTCAACTGTTTGCACAACCGATGAAGAAAGGAATAAAATTTATATGGGATCAATCTTGCCAAAATGCATTCGACTTTATTAAAGAGTTACTGAAGTAGCCTCTGGTATTAGCGGCTCCTATAAAAGGCAAACCTCTCATCTCATATTTCTCTGCAGCTAAAAATTCTTTGAGAGCTCTATTAGCACAAATGAATGAATAAGGAAAAGAAATCGCACTTTTATTATTTGAGATGGACTCTGATAGGCGCAAAATGCAATTATTCACCAATTGAGAAAATATGCTTGGCGCTAATATTTGCAGTGCAGAAATTAAGTCATTCCTGCCTTTCTCATGATATGATCCTGATCTCGTGGGCAAATCCTATAAAATTTTTAATGACAAGGCCGATATTATCAAGAAGATTGGCTAAATGGATATTGTTGCTGTCAGAATATACAATCACTTATGAGCCAACAAAAGCAGTAAAAGGACAAGTAGTGGCAGACTTCTTGTCAACTCATCCCATAGCAGACAGTGAAACAATCAATGATGATTTTCCAGATGAGCAGGTAATGATGATTGAATCGCAGAATTCATGGTAGATGTACTTTGATGGTGCCTCTCAAATTTCTGAATCAGGCGCCGGAGTGATATTTATTAGTCCTCAAGGTGATTTGTTGCCATACTCCTTCACGTTAGGTACTGCATGTACGAATAATGAAGCTGAATCCAGAGCTCTTATCATCGGGATGGAAATAGCACTAGAGATGACGATAAAAGCGCTACAGATATATGGAGATTCTAAGCTAGTCATAAACCGACTAACAACTGAGTTTGAAATAAGAAAATAAGAATTCCTACCATATTGTCGGTGAGCACAGACTTGCCAGAGCAATTTCATAACGTTGAAATTAAGCATATACCATGATGTGAGAATGCGAGGGCAGATGCTTTAGCTAGCCTGGCCACAACTTTATCATATCTTGATCGAATTCCCCTTCAAGTAATGTTTGAAGAAAGAAGGTTATTACCATCGCCTGAAGTCATCAATGAAGCTGCTGAAGCACTCCCTGTATTATGTCTAAAGACCACTATTGATGATTGGCGCCAAGCTTTTGTAGATTATCTCAAATATGACATATTGCTAGAAGACCTAGCACAGAATTGTAGATTAAGAAAAGATCAAAGAAATTCATCACATACAGCAAAGCGCTGTGCAAAAGATCCTACAATGAAATGTTGTTACGGTGTCTGAATACAGAAGAAGCGAATCAAGTATTGTAAGAAGCCCATTCCGGAGAATGTGGGGCACATCAAGCTGGTCGGAATTTATTCCATCGGGTGCATCAAATGGGATACTACTGGCCCACAATGTTCAAAGATACGATCGATTATGCGAAACGATGTCATGAATGTCAGCTACATGGCGATGTCATACATGTTCCCCCGGAAGAACTTCATCAATCAGTAGCTTCTTTGCCCTTCGCTACTTGGGAACTTGATGTCATCAGTCCTATAAATCTGCATTCGTCTAAAGGATGACAATATATCCTGGCAGTGACAGATTATTTCTCTAAATGAATCGAAGCGATCGCACTGCGAACCGTCAAAGAAAAAGAGGTCATGAATTTTATTCAACACGCGATAATATATCGCCAAGGCATTCTGAAAAGAATCATCACTGCTAATGGTATTCCTTTTAAGAACAGGGGTATGAAGAAGTTATGTAAAAAATTTAACATTCAACATTCATTTTCAACACCCTACTATCCGTCGGTCAAGGGATTAGTAGAGGCATTCAATAAGACGATTGTGAAAATACTGAAGAAAACTGTCACAGGAAATAAATGTGATTGGGACGAAAAGTTATAAGAAGCTTTATGGGCTTATAGAACTACTCATCGTACTGTGACAAAAGCCACATCGTATTCACTGGTTTATGGTGTCTAAGCTATCATTCCTATCGATACGCAAGTTGCATCGTTCAGAGTAACAGTACATTAATCACTCACAGACGATGAAAATGAAAAAATAAGGCTAATTGAGTTAAATTTACTCGACAAAAAATGGCTAGCAGCTCAACAACGATTAAAATTATATCAGGCAGGAATTTCTGTTGCCTTTGATAAGAAAGTCAAACATTGCTCCTTCAAGAAAGGTGATCTAGTTCTAATGTTGAAATGACCTATAGTGGTCACTTGCAGAACTGGGGGTAAGTTCGATATCAAATGGGTTAGTCCGTATGTAATAACAGAAGTGTACTCGAATAGACCCTACTAAGTTGTGGATCAAAATGGACGGGGCATCGGTATACTTGTCAATGCTCGCTTTATCAAAATATATTACCCCTGAATATCGTTGCAGTTTTGATTACGAAGATTATCAGAATAATTCTTCGCAATCAAAAGGGGGCAAGACAAGCAGAATGATGAAAAAGCCTCAAAAGGTAATGCCATGTATTCTTCTACATATATGAATGAATAAAAGGCAAATTCCAAAGTATGTCAAAGTTATCTCGAGCATATCAATCTTATCGCCGATTATTGCCAAACACCGATGATTATTGCCAAAATTAATCTTATCACCGATTATCACCAAGCGCCGATGAATTATGACCGATTATCGTCAAATTGATATTATCGCCAAGTTAATACGCTACTTTAAACATAAATATTATCAAGAATATTATTAGCAATGACAGTATATCACTTATCGACTTGTCACTTATGGCAGCAGGGTGCTACATATAAGTCTTATGATAGCGATGGCAATTTATCACTTACGACAGAAAGGTGCGCCTATACGGCCAACCGTGTATAAGACCTACCACAATCTGCGATATGTCAAATATTATGCGGGCAACAGTGAGAAGCCAGTGGCCCTAAAAAGCCTGCGAAGGTCATCACATGCTTAGACTCATGCGAACTGCAAAGTGCACCTATACGGCCAACCACACGTGAGACCAATGTCGTCCGTATAACTTCTGACAGTACCACAGGGAGAAGGTAAGAGAAAATGCCCTCCCATGAATGGGTTCAACTATGCAGATGAAGAAAAAGCGGGCTGCAGTGTGCGCTCTTTGGCTTGTCCATAGATAAGCCAACTGTGCATGAGACCCCCCAGATTCTTTGTAACACCCCAAGTTTTTAAGACCCGAGTATATACGACCCATTTTCCAAAAACTCGAGTGTTAACTTATAAAGAGCCAAGGTCCACATATATTTTTTTTTCTTTCATCAGAGTAAATAGATAAGCGTAGTATAGATAAATCAGACATAAAAGAAAGTTGCATTATCATTTAAATATACAAGAAGCTGCCCATAATGACTTATACAAACCAATGCCCCCATTCTTACAATTACAAATGAAATAATATTACATGTGAAATAAAGTAAATTATAACAATCTTGGAATGTGAAATCCTGTAGCAACCCTATGAACAGCATCGGTTTGCTCTACACTTACATCAACTGTTACGGTTTGATAGCGTCAATGGCTAGCGCAGTGAAGAGCACCCTCTAAGATTTCACACTCATCATTCATAATCCATTACAGATCGCAAGTTATGAATATATTAAACAGGGCATTTCATAATCGTGATCATATACTCAAAAATCAAGCCAATCAACAAAATCTCATCATAAACAAAATATAATATCAATCACAATGCAAAGAAATATGTTCAAATAATCAAATAATTAACCATACGACTTTCTATTGCACCCAAAAATCACATTGTACGTGAACTACGGAAGATGGCTTGAAAATCGATAAGCGAACTTTAGCTCCACCTGGAAATCATGGTACAAGTGAAATCCATAAGGTGAACAAAAAATCAACCTTTAAATCACTACTTCATCTGGGAATCATATCGTACGTGAACTCTGCAAGATGGCTAGAAAATCGATAAGCGAACTTCAGCTCCACCCGGAAATCATGGTACGACTGAACTCCGCAAATGAAGAGACAATCAACATACAAACTCTAGACCACCTGAAAATCATATCGTACATGAACAAAGCAAGATCGCTAGAAAATCGATAAAAGAACTTCAGCTCCACCCGAAAATCATGGTACGACTGAGCACCATAAGATGTCTAGGAAACCAACATATAAACTCTAGACCACTTGGAAATCGTAACGTATGTGGACACTACAAGATGGCTAGGAAATCGCCAAGCAAATACCCGCTCCACCCGAAAATCACAATACGACCGAACACCGCAAGATGGCTAGGAAACAACAAGATATGCGAATATGACCATCAAGCCATAAAGGGGCACCAACGACCCATCCAAGCCACGAAGGGCAGATAAACGATCCAAGCTAGGAAGGGTAAATATGCGGTCTGAGACATGTAAGACATATCCGTGATATATGGACCACAAGCTGGTGAGTTCGGGACAAGTTAATTCATTACATCACTCAATCACAAACGATGGACATACAGTTAATTAACAATGTACGACTAATGATATCACATTATCATTAAATCATTTATGCATGTTATAATTAAAGAGAGATGTCTATCATCTAACACAACATTTTGGCCTATTCAATAGTAAGGTAAGTAATTTAATTAGACGAGTCATGCCATCATCTATATCCAGATTGATGAAATTAAGTGGGAAGCTCAAAGGGTGAGCCCTCACCTTACGTGTCGAGTCGCCCATTAGTGTCGCTAGGAAACACAGGTGTCATTAAAACCAAATCCTACCATACATTGTAAAATCGTATGATCATATACAAGTTTTATACATTATTTAGGGTTAAGGTCTTAACCTAAGGTTTGGATTACCTAAGATTTAGGGACTTATCTTAAGGTTTACTTCAATGCTTAGATTCTAGGATTTGAATACTAAATCATTATTAATACTGTTAATATTATTATTATTGTATAATGGATTGAATAACATTCATAATAGGAGTATTAGTCTATCAATATTAATAATGATGATTCATAAATTCATATTTAAATATACCGACATTATCTCATATTCTTATAATGACTAGAAATCTCTTAACTAATACAAGTATAAATAGTAGAATATTCACAAATGATAAGGACAATACTAATAAAATATTAATTTACATTTGACCATACGCTAATAATATTGATAATCTCATGGTGATCATTAACATTAAGGATATAATTTATACTAGTTGATGTGATCTTAATAATCTGTGTGATGAAATTAAATAGCATGCCCTACTATCCATGATAATATTTAATAATGCAGAACACTTATATCTAACACTTGAAATTTGCCTATAGTAACTAATACAAGTATAGGTAATTTTACTAATGGTTAATTGTGCTCAAGGTTTACAATCCTGCTAATGATAATATTGATACTAAAATTGAAATAATTCAATTTGGAAGGAGGTGGACTCACCTTGGTCCATTTGGTTCGAGTCGAGTTAACTCGACTAAACGCAAGCACCCATCTCTCCTTCACTCTTGGTTCTCTCTCTCTCTCTCTCTCTCTCTCTCTCTCTCTCTCTCTCTCTCTCTCTCTCTCTTTCTTTCCTTCTACTCCTTTCCTTCTTTTTCCAGAAGTTTAGATTTTACTACTGAAATCCAAAAGAAGAATCTAGACCATGCCAAACCCATCTAGACTCGGTTTCAGTCGAGTCAACTCAGCAGTCACTCATCCAACCCCCCTCACTCCTCTTCTTCTCCTCCTTTTCTTTTTCTCTGCTTCCTTTCAAACTTGCAACATCCAACAACTCATTGGAAATGACGGACCCAACCTGGGTTGTCCTATGTTCAAACCGAGTCAGCGACTCGGTCGGCTGAACAAGAACGTGGTGCATCTGTACCACCCCAACTCTCTCTCTCTCTCTCTCTCTCTCTCTCTCTCTCTCTCTCTTCTTCTCTCTTTCAACTTCTCCTCTTCCTTTCTTCCCATTACTACTGCAGGATGCTCGAACCAGGCTCAAACTTGTCAGCAAGTTCGAGCAGTCTGCTCAAACTCGGCCCAGTCGCAGGTGGTGTGGCAGCCATAATAGCAACCGCCTTCCCTGTTTTCCCTCCCTCATACTCTCTTGTTTTCTTCCTTCTCTCTCTCCTCGATTTCCCAATCGCGCCCCAACTCGGCCCAAGTCGAGTGGTTCAATCGACTTGACGTGGTGCGGTTCGGCTACGAACAAGGAAGAAGGCCAGGCAGCAATGGTGGATCCCAACTTGTTGCTTCTTTCTCCATTATGACGGCATGAGAGAGTCTTTAGGCTTGTAATAGAGCTAGGTGAATGGTCGGAATGAAGCTTGGACGCCAATTTCTTGATGGGTTCAAGCTTGGAGCAAATGGTTGTGGTTTTGCTTTCGCTAGTGTGAAAATAGGTTTGGACGACTGAGATCTTTCTAGGATGGAGGGTTGAGATGGCGTAGGAGCAGCTCACACAGATTGTTAAGCTGTCTTGGAGAGCAGTTTCCTCTTTTGAAAATGGTGTGTTTACAGGACTGGATTGTAGCTAAGATCGTGTGTCCGTATGTGTATGAAAATTAGTTTTGACAGTTGGGTTTTGGTCAAGGCTAAAGGATGCATGCGATGGACGGTTCAGATCATCCGTGGAGATGATCATGGTGGGCCATAGAACGTCCCAAACAGATATTGTCCATCAGTCGCTGGAAAACAGGGAGAGAGAGTAAAGCTCTCTGTTTTTGGAAAGAGCACGGGTCAGCCCGTGCGACCGGTCTCCTAGGACCCGTGCATAGTGAGTGCATCCCCTGTGGTGCACGTGCGATGCAGGTGTGGGGTCCACCGTGATGTTTGTGATAAATCCAGTCCATCCATGATTCTCTATGGGCCTATTTGGTCCATTTGACCGAAGATGGGGTTAATACAAAGCATAGGTAGGCCATGCCGATCAGATCTTGACCTTTAACTGACAATTATCACCGTTCTGGTGGTTAGATTAACCCAAAATTGAACGTTAATGGTTAAAATGGTCTCATGGGTCGTCTATATACTTCTACTGTGGATTTTACTACGTGAAAGATATAAATTTTTAGTTACCTTATTTTAGGTTATTTTATTTTATTTTAATCATGTGTGGACACTTAAACAGGGATAGGGCGCATCAAAACCACAGGCAGCCATGCAACAAGGACTTTAGTGTTTAGTTGATGGCAACGAAAAATCCAACGGTCAGTTTTTAGAACCCGATGGTTTGATTATTACCAATTTACTCCTTTACAGTCCTAGGTATTGTTTAAGTGATCGGGATGCTTTATGGTCCACCATGGATGGTCAGATGGTCAAGCTTGTGATCAAATAGGTCCGTAATCTAAACCCTTAGATGGCCCCAAGACTCAATAGTTGGTTTTAAGGTTTAAATCATCGATTAACGACCTTGGATCATTTCACACAATTAACTACTCGACGATATCGGGTCCAAGGTGGATCATGTGGATAAGTGGGCCACAATGATTTAGTTTTAATCCCTATTAGTTAATTATAAGTTTTGAAATTCCACGGCCCCATTGGTTTCAAATTGTTAATCCACACCAGTCCCATGGTTAGATAACTTTTGTCATTAGTTATGGATTAGTTGATTGAGGGATTAGTCCCAAGGTTAATCATGAAATCAAATGATATGATCTGCGTCTTCAAAGGGTGGAACGTCTATCAGGACATCGTAGGTCGATGAATAGTGGATCTCATGATTCAGGGTGCTAAATTTGAAATAGTTGGATAGATTTGTCCATGAATGGAATTGGATTTCTTCCAAAGGTTGGATTTAAATTTGAACGAACGTACGTGTTTGAATAAGATAGGTTTGTATTTGTACTAGGTTAGGTTACACGGTAACACCTGAGTACTGGAAAGTATGGAGTGTTACAATCTACCCCCCTTAAAGAGAATTTTGTCCCTGAAATTCAGTGCTCTTATTATGATTAGGGACGATGATACTATTCGTTAATACCCTACATGCACAAACGTATGCCACCAGGCGCCCAAAACTGAGGTCGTTACAATCTACCCCCCTTAAAGAAAATTTCATCCCCGAGATTTGATGATGCTCTTTCCAATTATTAATGGTATAAGTAGCAAGGTTATCCTATCACTTGTCAACATTAAAATTTCATATAGTATATACAAAGATTTCAAGTTCAATTTGGTGGCCACTATGAATATTGTCAACATGAATAGATGGTTGTAGTAGGTTTGAACCCGATACATTGATCTCCTGCCTACAGGACAGAGGAGTTTTGGTATCAATTCCCAATCCTGTTAAATCTCAATCCTTTGCTTGATCAGGGTAACGGGATCGTTGAGATTCGTGAGGACTTAGAACTTGAGCCCAAACCGCATAAGCTTCGCTTAAATATGATTCCATCAATCTGAGATCCCGATTGTTCTAGACTCATGGGAACTATCATGTAATCATGCTAGTCTTTCAATGAGAACATCTGAACTCTACTTGAATAGACGTGAACGACCATCACACTTCCAGTGCACACTCTGATCGCCTAATGCACTAATAAATAAATAAATTTACGACCAAAATTTCTATGTGAAACTTTGAGTTTGGAATTTACCGAATTCACCTAGGATTTCAATCTAGCCTCGACATGCACGGCCTATGGTTGGAAATTTACCTATAAACCCTTGACTTCATCTCTCATCAATTCTACATGCTAAAACTTGTGGGAATTATTATTTCTAGGTAGAAAGGTGTATTCAAGTAGCAACTCCTAGTATGATTCCTTAGATATAGGAAGTGCTTATGTTCAATGTGGTGGGTGAGGAATTTCTTATGAGGCCTAAGCTCATTTCATTGTTTCTCACTAAAGAGGTGTTTTAGGGAGTTCAACGACTATCCGAGTAGCTTTTAAGGGAATCATTTTTATTTTTATTTTTGGTTTCTAGTTTCAAACAGTGGTGCTATAGTTTATAGGGGAACCAGAGTTTTTGTCTCTAAGCTTCAAATGACTAAATCTAGACGTTCAAAGAGGCTTAAGTTCATTTCTAAGTTCACCTCCTTCCCTGACTCAAGGGAATATCTTATAAGTTAGAATGACTACCCCAACAATTTCAAGGGAACCTAAGTTCTACAATTATTCAGATAATTTTCAAGGGAGCCTAACATTTGAAGTATCTATATTCTTAAAAATATATTTTTTGAAGGGAACTTTTCATAAGTTCAAATGACTAAATGTTCTAAGGGTCCTAAGTTCATTTCTAAGTTCTTTGGTCATTTAAACAACTTTTCTAGGGGCTTAAAATTTTGAGTCCTATGTTTTTAATTTCTCCTAATTTTAATGAGACTCCACATCAATTCAAATGATTACCTTAACCATTTCTAACGGAACCTAAGTTCGGGTTTCTACATTCTCAATTATTCATCTAAGTTTAAGGGAAAATTCTCCTAAGTTCAGATTTCTAATTTCAAACATTCTAACTTGAGACATTCAAAGTTTGTATAAGGTCATTTCCCAAGGCCAAGTTTATCCAAACTATGCTCTGATACCAACTGTAACATCCCAAGTTTTCAGGACCCGAGTATACGACCCGTTTCCCAAAAACTCGAGTGTTAACTTATAAAGAGCCAAGGTCCACATATATTTTTTTTCTTTCATCAGAGTAAGTAGATGAGCGTAATATGGACAAATCAAACATAAAGGAAAGTTGCATTATCATTTAAATATACAAGAAGCTGCCCATAATGACTTATACAAACCAATGCCCCCATTCTTACAATTATAAAATGAAATAATATTATATATGAAATAAAGTAAATTACAACAATCTTAAAATGTGAAATCTATGAACAACATCATTTTGCTCTACACCTACATCAACTGTTACGGCTTGATAGCATCAATGGCTATCGTAGTGAGGAGCACCCTTTAAGATTTCGCATTCATCATTCATAATCTATTACAGATCGTAAGTTATGAATATATTAAACAGGGCATTTCATAATCATGATCATATACTCAAAAATCAAACCAATCAACAGAATCTCATCATAAACAAAATATAATAGTAATTGCAATACAAGGAAATATGTTTAGATAATCAAATAATCAATCATACGACTTTCTATTGCACCCAAAAATCGCATGGTACGTGAACGCCGCAAGATGGCTAGAAAATCGATAAGCGAACTTCAGCTCCACCTGAAAATCATGGTATAAGTGAAATCCATAAGGTGATTAGAAAATCAACCTTTAAACCTCTACTTCACCTCAGAATCATATTTGAGTGATCGGGACGCTTTATGGTCCAACATAGATGGTCAGATGGTCAAGCTTGTGATCAAATAGGTCCTTAATTTAAACCCTTAGATTTCCCCAAGACTTAATGACTAGTTTTAATGTTTAAATCATCGATTAATGGCCTTGAATCAATTCACACAATTAACTACTCGACGATATCGAGTCCAAGGTGGATGATGTGGATAAGTGGACCACAACGATTTAGTTTTAATCTCTAGTAGTTAATTATAAGTTTTGGAATTCCACGGCTCCATTGGTTTCAAATTGTTAATCCACACCAGTCCCATAGTTGGATAACTTTCATTGTTAGTTATGGATTAGTTGATTATGGGTTTGGACCCAAGGTTAATCATGAAATCAGACGATATGATCTGCGTCTTCAAAGGGTGGAGCATCTAGCAGGACGTCGTAGACCGATGAGTGGTGGATCTCATGATTCAGGGTGCTAAATCCGAAATAGTTGGTTAGATTTGTCCATGAATGGAATTGGATTTCTTTCAATGGTTGGATTCAAATTAGAATGAACGTAGGTGTTTGAATAAGATAGGTTTGTAGTTATACTAAGTTGGGTTATATGGTAACACCCGAGTACTGGAAAGTACGGGGTGTTACAATCTACCCCCCTTAAAGAGAATTTCGTCCCCAAAATTTAGTGCTCTTATTATGATTAGGGATGATGATACTATTCATTATTTTTCTACATGTATAAACATATGCCACTAAGTGCCCAAAACTAAGGTCGTTACATTCTTGGCTTAATTTCAGTAGAAACTCATGAGGACAGGCCTCTAAAATGAGTTAGCCCATCATCGATAGACTGACGGCCTCAGATTTGGTACTCATAAGATAGCCTTGTGAGCCCCGTGAACTCCAAAGAGGTACTGCGGCCAACCCTGCATGTAAAACCTACCGAGTTCACTGCCCCGGTAGCTTCACTAGGCCCCTCTAATGGATTGCGGTTTGTGAACTCCCCAGCTACAATGGTTCGGTGAATCCATAAGAGTTACAGAGACCACTTGCATAAGACCTGACTCCAACTACTTAAGAGTATGAAAAACTGTGATTGCTCCACTACTCAAGAGCTTAAATTGTATGTGAAACTAATTAAGAATTGAAAATAAGTTCTGCCCATCAAGAAGAATATAATATAGGTGATGTCATATTAACAATTAAGAATAAATTGTCACTTTATCATATGTCAAAAATCACATGTATTATCAAAGCATTTTCGCAAACATTGATAAAATAAACATCATGCAAAATATACTTACTCACTTCTCAAATATTCACAAAATCTTTGAGTTATCAAAATTCATTTACAATACGTTAAAGTATAAGTATGAAATTACATCAGATGTAAATGAGAATTCATAAAGCTTCTGATATTCCCAATGCAACCATATATCGTTGAAATTCTTGTTTCAATTAAACTTCAGCAGCTGCATTGTCTAACTCCATATTAATAATAAGTCTAACCTTATCAAGAGCATCAATTAGTTTTTGTTTCAAAAAAGCTATCGCTGCTTTATCCTTCAAAATCTTTGATTGCTCAAGATTGGTTATTCGGATATTCTCTTCAATATCCGCTTCAAGTTTGCTAGTCCTCTAATCCATTTCATGTTGTTGGGCCTCAGATCGAAAATCTTCTCCCTGAGACTCGATATTTTCTCACTTATGACCACTGAAGAATACTTAGAAGCTTTCAACTGTTCTTGAAGAGAGTTGAATTCCTTACTATACCGAGAAATCGTTGTCAATGCCCTTAAAAATTTATCTTCTAGTTTGCGGAGCGATAGTCATGTCCCGAACAACTTCTAGTTTGTGGAGTGTGGTGCAAAAATGAGAAAAAGATTCATGCAAAGGAGAAATATTAATCTTGGCCATTCTTGCGGCAGTATCCTGAGATGCTAATGTCATATCCAAATTTGACCATTACATCAGATCTTTAAAAATACATATAGCCGTTATTAGAGAACCTTTCAACAAGACTAACGCATAGGGAAGAATCTTTTCTAAGGATATTATATTTGAAACATTTATGATAGAATTCGAACTCACGGAAACACTTGAAGACAGATGAACTACAACAAAAATAAGAGAGATATGAATTAAAACAGAATTTAGGAAATAATCTTAGAAAATAAGATATTAAGTAGATATACCTACAACCAAAGCAATCAGAACTGGAGCTGGAGCTTCCGTAGGTTGTACTTTCTCAGGGAGGGATGAAGGATCGAGTATATCTGGAACCATATCTGTGAAAGAAGGCACTCTGATCTTAGTGCTCGAAGTGATTGTAGTCGGAGTTATAGTGTTGATTAGCTCCATTGGAAAGATTATCTTGCATGCCAGGGTACTGGGTCTAACTAGAGGCATAAGAGATGCTCTAGTCGCCCTGGTAGAACACAGACCAGAAGCAGGAACAATCGCCTCATTCTGAACTATGTCTCCGATAGTAGGAAGAGTCCCTAAAGCTATTGAAGTACCAGCTATCGGACCAGAAAATATACTATGCGAAAGAGGAGAATAGTTATTGCTAAATGACATAATCAAATCAACTCCCGGTATGTCTTTATACTCTCCGTAATCCAGAGGTTCTTCCTCTTTAACGGCTTTTGCAGTTAGTGTTTGAGGGACTGTGATCCTGAGGCACTTCTTCCTTCGCCACAACAGTCACAGTGACATGCTCCTCTTCACCAATATCAACTTCTTCTTCTTCTTCCTTATCTGTATTTAGTTCTCCTTCTTCTTTCGAATCATTGGAGGATGAATCATCTTCAATAGAAGAAGTGCTGCCAAAAGAAGATTCTCCATCTTCATCCTCTGATGACGATGATGATGAATTTAAAATTGGTTCTTTGAGAACCACATGTTTCCCTTTTTTTGAAGATATTATTTCATCAACAGGAATGAGCTCTTCTACAACAACAATTGTGGGAGAAACAGAGGATCTAGCCCGAGTCTGTGATCATGTGACAGGAGATGAGGGACTTTTACGAATAGATGATGGCTAAGGAGGAATAACCGGAGATACTTCTTGAGGCTCAAAAGGTTGTGGAATTTCTGAAATCGGAGATGGAACAATAGAAACATGAGTGAAAGGGACCTCCACAGTGTCAGTAGCATTTACTTGACCAGTATGCCTCTTTTGAACTCTCAGATGTTTCAAAGGAAATCCATGGACTATCCAGCCCTCGAGAGTATTTGCTGGTTTAATTTGGTGAATTGATTCTTTTAAGGAATTTTTCACGCAGGCTTCACCGAGGGCACGAGCACGATCTTGCTCAATAGTATGTCCTACTCCTTATATAAGGTCTCGTTTCCTCAACCTAGGAGGAGGTATCCATATGGGAGAATCCACTGCCATGCAATGATGGACCAGGAGAGATTGGTGTGCCACAATCTCATCCAGGGGTATGTAGTGTGAACATAACGCCTAAAACTAAGAATGATGAATTTGGAATTAATGTGTGCAGCAAGCAATTGCTTCCAGACTAATCCCCAGTTGTAAGGACATACACCGTAGCTTCTCATACTGTGGGTCACGGCTTCAGGATGTTCAGGTACTGTCTGGTCAAAGCCAAACTGATGAGCAAATCTACTTGGTTAGTATGGTTCTCTCCAAAATTCACTACCTTCCCTCAATGACAAACTATTGGATTTGATTGAGATGAAGAAGGCTCGTTCAGTTGGAGGAAGATTGTCATTATCCGTCACTTCATAGTCATCAGCATATTGGGAAAATGAGAATTGATAAAAATTGATGGCGTTCGTTGATTCGATTTTATCGATTATCCATTCATATGTTCTCCTCTTCATCGATCACTTTTGGTAATGCCATAGTGGAAGCTGTGAAGGATTGACATAGGCTTTCTCGGGGTCATCATATGTCCAAGGAAAATAAATACCGAGCAACCCTGAAAAATAATGCCATGGTGCGAAAGCAGAGTTGGCCCCAATGAAAGGACTTTAGCAGTGAGTCGCTATGTCGCTAAAAGCCCTATACAATGAATAGAGAATTGGAGGTGCTAATGAATACTTTCAACCTTCTACTAACCCTCTTATGACAGTAAATACAGTTGGTCTGATTGCATCAGCCCATTTGGAACTTGGAAGTATGACTATGCTGAGCCAATATGTAAGAAAAGCAGTAAGTTCAACTTTGGAGGTGTATTCTGGGGCACTCCTTATCCTTTGTCGTGCTTTTTCTAGGTCATTGGAGTGGCTATTCTTAAAGCTACAACAAAGAGAATAAAAAGAGTAAATAAGGTAAGTACTGATAAAACTTATATATACATAATATAGTAAGTTAGAAATTATACCGCAATCCTTGAGAGAAGTGGACTAGCCAAAGAAAGTGAGGAATCTTCCGAATATCGAGGAGTTTGGACATTTCTCTAAATAGTTCAATTGAAGCATCTGATACTAATGCTTGCCTCTTAGAAGGTGAGAAATAAGAAAATTGTTCATTGGTCGGGATATATTCGTCATAGAAACGTCCCCTTATTGGAAGACTTGCCATCCTGTATAGATCCTAAAGGGTAATACTGACTTCACCTAATGGTAAGTGGAAAGAGTTGGTGATTGGACACCAATAGCTGAGAAAACCCTTGAAAACCATAGGCTCTTTATAGAAATACTCAGAAGTGGCCTCTATAGCACCATAAAGGCCGACTTCTATTAGCGTAGCAGAATGTTTGCTGAGAATTGTCTTCTCCTAGTTAGTGTAATAGTTGCGTGAAGACAAGAAACTGCGTGTATGGAACTCTTCATTTCCCTATAGAGAATTTCTATCTATGAAGCATTGTTGTTCTGTTTCGTAAAAAGTTATGGGAAACAATTCATGGGGATCATAGCAAGGAATGAGGAATCGCATGGGGTGAATATCGTCAATCTGTTAGTTCGATCCCCTCTCTATCAGAATGGCTTCCAACATCCTTGGTTCTCTCATAGACCAGTTGGGTGTATACATTAGTCTGTTTTGAGTTATTCTATCCGTGGGCTCACTCTGAAGAATAGACATATAACGACGTATATTCAACGAAATAACTATTAGCGTATCTCTGAAAGGGCTATTGAATTTTATAATACCCTCTTGGACTTTCACATTATCCTAAGTATTCTAAAGATTCTTCTTCTTATGTTCTTTCATCTTCTCCTGAAGCTCTTGGTTCTTAGATTTGGTGCACTTCTTTTTGGAGAAGGAAGGAGGTGATGTGTCTTCTCTGAGAGGTGAATGTGTAAGATCGGTGTGAAGATTAGCTGATTGATTTCAGCCATGTCTCCCAATCTATCTCTCGACCTTGCTTTGGAGGTCCTTCTATGTCTCCCACGATGATAGTTTTGCATATTGGCTAAGATAATGTATGGATTTTGTCAGAGAAATCAAAAATAGGTAGAACTGGTTCCTTGATATAAGTTGTTCGATGTTTAGTCACTATGATCCACTTTTTCAGGCAATCTTCATGGACAAGAGGAGAAGAAGAAGGTTTAGGAACTTGAGAAGAAGGTTCAGGGATTTGAGAAGTGGTTGGAGAAGATGGAAGTTCAGCATGAGAAGTTTGATATGTTGGTGGTTCCACAAGACGATAGGTTCTCTTTGTTCAGGCCATCTTGAGAAAATTGAAGGAAATTGGTTATGTTTGGAAGGTTGAAAAGATTTGGTTCATTATGAGAATTTGGAAATTTTTGGTAGAGTTTCAGGTTGGTCAGAAATTGTACTAAGTACAAAGGAGTTGCACGGAAGCTAGAGTTGCGCGAAATTTGGAGTTGCATGGTAAATGATGAGTTACGCGGGATTACGAGTTGCACGACGGGAGATGCTGGTCTGAAGAAATTTTTGTATAAAAGAAAAATAAAGGTGTGATATTTATAGGGGGGATAGACCTGATTAGAGTTGCGCGAGACCCGATTCACTAGAGTTGCACAGGTCTGCGCAACTCAACTCTCGGACAAAGAAATTTTGATCCTTCGAATTGACCTAATGATCGATCAAACCTCGGATTAAGGGGGCATCTATTGTAGCATGAAATTTGATTAAAGAAAGAATAAAAGAAATAAGAAAGAATCGAAGTGAAGGGGGAAAGAAATTAAAGAAAAAGGTTGGAGAATTATGAGTTGCGCGGGAGTAAACAAGTTGCATGGAAGCTTGGAGTTGCGCTGGACCACACAACTCATCATAGTTGCACAAGTCCGCACAACTTGTTGTTGTTAGATACACGTGAATGTGAAGTGGGTCCCATGACACAGGATTTGAAGTCCCACATGTGTGAAAGCCTATATATACCCCTTACCCCTTCATTTGAGGGATGGGATCATTCGAAGAGAGAAGACTTGATACCTCTAACGGGTATCAGAGAGAACAATGAGGGATGCGCAACTGAGATGAGTTGCGTGGACCCTCGATCCACGTAACTCAATGAAGAGTTACACAGGTAGCTTAAAACAGGGCTCATGAATCATGATGTTTTCGTGATATTGCAGTTCTCTAAAGATTTCAGTATTCCTTTACATTATTCAAAAGGATATACAGATCAAGATCCACACAACTCTTCTCTTATGAAGACTTGAATAATGTGAGCCGAAATGCTGTCGAAATCGATATTAAGCTCATTCGATGATTGTATTCTTTAATCATAAGTACCTTATCTTGGAATTAAAGTATGAGAAAGATGTAAATGAATTCGGAATAAATAAAATGTAATGATTATTCTCTTCATTCTTTCTTTGTTATTATTTAGTAAGATAATCCCCAAATCAAATACCTTTCGTTTCAGGTCAAAATACGCAAATTCCAGGAATTTCAAGTAGGCAATTATTTCATAGTTTGTATGAGGCCTAAACGGTTTCCATAGGGAGCCGTCAAGAAGTTAATAGTGCATAGTGAAGGACCATATAAAATAATAAGGAAATTGGGCCCTAATGCATATGTAGTAAACCTTCCACCTATAATGGGAATTAACTCTACTTTTAATGTGGAAGATTTAATATGATATAAGAGTCCTACTACTTCACCTTCTGATCCATTTTCAGATCCTCACATAAATTATGACCCAGTCCCTAACATATGACCTCTACCTGATCCATCATCCCAACCTTTGCCACCTTTATCCTCTTTACGTGCTCGAAGAAAACAAGTTGAAGATGTACTAGATACGCAAGTGGTTTCCACTCGGTATGGTAGATTTCAAAAATTCCCTGTTAAGTAGAAGAGCATACCGATTTTGGATAGAACATGGATTATAGAGGCAAAGTTGAAGACTTTGAACCCATACATACTTGATGATTACATGAGTTTTAATCTAACAGAGGTGAATCCTTCTTAGTCGATGGGAGTTGCTGAGGATATCACATCATGCACGCCTTTACGCACGTATCAGAGGATGAGACAGGCCTCGGTCTCTTTATGGCTAGGGGAGTATCCATGCTAAAGATCTCATATTGTACGCATGAGCATTTGGAAGACTCCACATCAGAAAAATGCATATGGGTTGCTTAAGAGTGTGATTCGGACTGTTAGATTTGATGGACGTGATTATCGAAACATCAGATCACATGGAGTACATGATCGGACTGTTGATCGTGGGCCACCTTTCATCAGAGGACATCATATATATTTCAAATTGTTTTAGGAGTTATTTTCAACTTGAGTTTTGTTTTTTTATGATAATTTATAAGGTTTTTTATATATGTTTTTCTTAGAGTAGGGTTATTCTAGTTAAAATACAAGAAACATGAACCATATTATAATTTTGAAAAGTTTTTAAGACTTTATAAAGAGGTGGGGGGGGGGGGGGAGGATTTCTCTAAAAAATATCAAAGGCTCCTTGTTCTTCATGTGATGTGAAGACTTGCTTCATGTGATTTGGAACTAAGAAGATAAGTGTGATGTCCTTCTTTAATCGTGTGAGTGGGAAGCTTCTAATTATCAACCATTGATTTTTTCCTTCTCCTTTCGAGGTATTTTGTTGAGATTTCATCTTCTTCTTGTTCCGAACCTCTAATAGTCTTCCAAAATTCCTTCTTTGCTTTCCACTTGACCTTCCCTATCAACCCCTTCCAGTATGGACCAAACCGTGGTCGTCCAAGCCTCACAAGTGTGACCATACGGCCACATGTGTGGACTTTGTGGGTTAGTCTGTATGGCCACAATCATCCTCTTTTGTTTTTCTTTTGATTACCCATGACAATCCTCTTAATTCTATCTCTAAAACCCTAACCCTAACCCTAAGTTCCCAAATCCCGTAAAAATTTCAAACCCTAAAACCCTAATTCCCTTTATTCACTTCAATTTCCTAACACCAAATCATGTAAACCCTAATTCCTTTTAATTACAACCCAAATCCCTAAAAATTTCTCATCCAATTGGAATAATTAAGCCCTAATTTCAATTTTCTCCAATTTTCTCTAACCCTAGATGACGCAGGGATGGACGTGATGAGGTCGATCATTGTCTTCCTTGGGGATAATTACTCTGAATTCACGGAATTTCTCTAGACTCCTCATAGAGATTCCTCAAATCCACAAGGGAAAATAGGAAAATAGAAATAAATTCTAATAAATTGATTCATTATAAAAAGGAATTTACAATCCTTTAAATAGTGATATCAAACCTAGGAAGAAGTTTCAGAATCAAACTCCAACTCAAACTCCCTAAAAACGTGACTTACTATAAATAGTAAACTTTCTATTTATAGACAGTCATGATTTCTACTAGACTTCATGGTTTTCAGCAAAAAATGGTAAGTATCCAATTTAGCCTAATCAAATTATTCTCCTAACTTTTCTAATCCCTTTTCCTATTGGGCATAACTCGTAAAACTCAATATTCAAAAGTTATGATCAAATTAAAACTTACTATAAATAGTAAAAAAAGAAAATAAAATGAAAATTTGGCCATCGATCTGATTGAATATCACAAATTCAACATGAGGAACCTAGCATAGCCATGTTAGTTGGATAAAGTAGTTTCTCCTACCCCAAAATCATATATTATATGTCGAATAACTCATTCTGGTTTGCAACATATGCCTGTTTTAGGGTTTTGATGGTCCTGATCACTTCTACATCCAATCGAGCCTTCTCTAGTCCATCTTTGCCAAGAAAGTGTTTGCGACCCGCTCTGCATCACCAAACTTACCTTTATCTTGACTTAACAAATCTTGGGTAGTATTAGGTTTTCCACCTTCAATTAGACCTAATTATATTCTATTTGGATGCCCCTACATTCATTATGCCCCTACATATATTAGATCCTAGTTTTCTATATTTAATGATCATGCATGATGATGCTTACCAACTTAGCCTTAAACTGTGAGAAGTGTGGTAATGTTAGCATGATTTGTGATTTTTATTAATTAATTAAAATTTTCTTATTGATCTCACTAATTATTTAGCTTCATACATTAGTCTTACATCAATATATATTATTATTTACCTAGAAATCTCAGGACCAAACCTGCAAGCTTAATATTGAGATTTGCATGTCCAAGATGAAAGTTCATTGGGCTAGCCCCTATTTGGTTTTATACTTTCGAAACTTGAATCCTTGATCCACCTTATGAGGTGCCTAAGTTGATTCTGGTTTTGGTGCTTGAACTAGCCAAACTGGTTGAGGATTATAAACTATGATAGATGTGGGCTCAGAAAGGATTAAGTACAATCATACATGGGATCCTTTGAACTTAGTTTCTCGGGTGCAATCATACATGGGATCCTTTGAACTTGGACACTCAGGATACAATTTATGGTGAGGATACGATTGATCTTAAAGATCATGTTGGGGTAATTTGATCAAGAGACTGAAGAGGTAGATTGTGGTATGTGGAAATGCAAAGGATTTTGGCCAATCATTAGGTGGGTCTATGATCATGTGTTGTATCATAGAACAGGATGGCTCACCCATTACATGGGTGACATTTTGAGGAAAATAGTGGCTGGATGAAATCCCCAATGCTTATATTAATGATAGACATGGATCACTAGATGAGTGGACCAGCATAGCTATTGAGATTAGCATATTTCAAATAAAACCACACCTAGTCCGTGACTTGGCTCTTGCATATGTACCATCCCACGATTTACCTTTTCATTGTCTCCTTGTGCGAATCACTTTGAGCATATCTCTTGATTATAGCTCAGTAAGGGCTCATTTGGATACTACTAAATAAGTTACTTTTTCTACTTACAACGGTAGATATTAACTTATTTGAGATAAGTTTAATTTAAACTCAATTTTTTTTGAAAGAGGAAGATATATTAAAAAAGGCCGATGCTAAAAGAAGTAAAAATACAAATATACAAAAGTATAACAACTTCCACTAAGATTTCCTTAGTATGAAAAAGGAAGAAAAAACTAACTACACTTCCACCCAAACCTTTATATTAAGAATTGTCCTATTAAATACTTGCACTAGCCCACTTAATTTGCTCCTGAGAAAATGTTGATTCCTTTCCCACCATAAGGCCCAAAGAGTTGTTAATAGGCTTAATCGCCATTGCCTTTTACCTTCATTCCTTATCCCTCGTTGTGCCAAGTTATGAGAAACTTCCCAATCATCTTTGGGAACACCTACGAACCCCAAAAATTGTAGAATAAGATCCCATACCTCTTTGGCAAAAACACAACGAAGGAATAAGTAATCTGCTGATTCCGCATCTTTGAAACACAACAAGCAAACATTTGGGAGATACATATTCCACTTGCAAAGATGGTTTATTGTTAACACTTTGTTCTTACCTATTAGCAACCAAACTCCGCCACCTTCAATGGAGCACCATAATACCATAGATATGTCGTTGCTGCAATCTTAGAATGATCCTCACCCGCAAACAAAAACTAGTAGAGAGATCTATCTGAGAAAGAGCATGTCTTCAATTTGCACCATTCCAAGGAATCCACTTCTAGAAGTAGTGAGGATATCTTTGCTAACATCTTTAGAAATAGAACCATTTCTTCCAACTCATTCGAAAGATTTCTTCTAAAAATAGTGCTCCATGTAACCTCCCCCCTCTTATCGAATAATACTTTCTCACCACCTTCCCCTTAACCCTAGTTATCCTAGCTAAAGTTGGAAACCTCGTAGCCAGACTCTCATTTCCCACCTACATATCATCCTAAAATCTAATTCTTTTACCATCCCTCGAGTCGAAGTGTCATGCCCCGAAAATCGGCTCCTAAGTACATAAACTCCGATCCTAAGTTTTCAGGTGTTGACCAAATAAAAATGCACATGTGACATTGTTCAGATTCACATTCATTTCATGCTCAGGCAATTAGAGTAGCGCAATTCAACTTAACGGATCCAAAGCGAGGTAGAGATAAATAAATAAATAAATATGGGACTAACAATCAAGTACAATTAAAAAAATGGTTTCCGCCCACATGTGAATTATACAAACCACAATATACATACCTAAGACGATTAAAATTTAAAGGTTTCAGTTTGGTCTAATCCTCTATGACACAATGACAGTGGCATAAGCCGATCTAAGCCTACCCGTCTGAGGTCTCACTAGTACATGCATCAATAATATTATTTGGTTGGTGTTTTAAAACACCATCATAGAATTGGAGTGAGTATCAGCTTAGTGGTTCCATTAACATCAAGTTACACAAGCTATAAAATCCACATGCACAATTAATGAATATCAATTTAAGCATACAATCCCTAGATACTTTTGTTAATGCACATGTATGTTATTATGATATGATGCATGTCTTCGCCATCCAACACTCCCTCAAGCAACTCGATCTACACGTTCGCATATGACCAATAATCCCTCAATGTGACCTCAATTGCCGGGTCACCAACCTAACTAATGTAATGCGATAATGATCATGTTAGCCGAATGTTTAATTACTTCCATTTGTCCAGCAAGATTGGGAAAACTGAGGCACTCCCACAAAATCAAGGCCCTAATCTAATTGCGAGGCACAGGGCAGCTATAGCGACCTTGTGCCTGCGATCATTGATCCGTCTAGGTTCGTCACTCCTAGCTACACTCATATGGGGAGGCTTGTCACTCCAGCGTAGGCCGACAACTCGAGCATAATATCCCATACCACCATGCCTGGCTCTCGAGACTTGTGGATCATGTCGCTAATGGTTGTAAGTGGGCATTCCAAGGGCATGGGGTGTCCAAGGTTCAAACAGGCGTGATCATACATGGTGAACATGCATGGTTAACCCACTAGTAGACTAATTCGGTTGACTTAGGAGAACTATGGTGCAACTGACACTAGGTGCAAGCATCTTGCATAATCCAACTGCTATCGGTTGTCTGTCTTCGGTCTAAATCGGTCAGATTGGCCCAAGGTAGCCATCCAATAGGGTTGCCCTTGTGAATTTTTTTGGTTTGCTGGCCAACCCAATTACCAATAGACTAAAATTCTATAACATGCCACAAGCAGTTCTACTCGGGAATAGGCAACCAAACTCATCAGTAATTCAAGATATTCTAACTGATATGGGCAAACAAACAAGCATGCACGTGCATTATTCAAGCATTGCACAATTTACAACAACCAGAGAATTACGCACATGTATCAAGGGAAAAATATGGAGCATGTGGGCATAGAGTTTCAGTGAATCTAGTGTATCCTAACATGTAATCAATAATTGGTAGCCATAAACAGAATTTGCACTTCATGGAGGATAATAAGCCTAAGGATTAGTCACTAGTTAGCATGCAATTCATAATTTTCACTACACAATCATTAATCACAACATGGTTTAGATAATTGGTAACCTAAAAGTAATGTTCTGCACATAGAAGTGGTTCATCGATTTTTAGTGTTGCCCCTAGGGTTAGGGTCCATTGATTAATGTGTCGGTGCCCTCTCTTGTTGTCAGGCTGTTTTCTTTCGGGGGCCAACTTCCGAAGGAGAAAAATATCCATATGATAGTTCTATGTATAGGCATCAACAACCAAAATTCATTTCTCATTAATCATGTATACATAAGTATTTGTGAAGGCCCAAACATGGGTGCTTGGGAGAGATGGGCGCAAAAAGCAGTGAATCCATATTGGGCATCCTCCCATAATCATGTGGGCTATCTTTTCTTATTTGCATGCCATTAATTATGTGTAGGCCAAAATCCATATAGTGTAGTTCACTAGATTTACACGTATGAGTTTCGACATAAGGCCAAACATAGACATTTCAATTTTTCTGCGCAGGATTTTCTGCACAACTGCACCTGATCTTATTTGAGATCCACTCCCTAATTATCTAGGGTCCACTAATTTCGAAGGAAAAAGAGAATTTGGTACAGTTATATATGGACTTCAAAAGCAACAAGGTAACCCTTCTTAATCATGCATATACAATTTTTAGGAACCTTCAAAAATATACGTAGAATTAGGTATAGTTTATCCCATGATCACAAAGTGGGACACCTTTCTCTCATGTGTCGTCGTTTCTCTTGGTAGTAATATACATGTACTTCAAAAATTATAAGCTGGGACCAACTGATTGTACACAAATAATATTTGGTATAGGGCCAAACATAGGTTTTTTAATTTTCTACACAACTGTGTCTTGCCCCATTTTGGGATCCACTCCCTGATCATGTGAGGTCTTATTTGGCCCAAGTAAAATATAGTTTCTCTATTTATTGGTATAGGTTAAAGGTTCCAAGTGGTGGCCTACTCATATCTTATGCCTGGGGTCCACTATAGATGCCCAAAGTTGCTACCAAACACAAAAATAATCAAATAGTTTTTAGCAATGGGGTCTATCACAACTTAGGGCCCAATTTCCAAACACTTTAGGATTATTCCAGATAAAAATGTGGGACATCCCAACTCACTGATATAAAGATTACACATCCCCCAAAGTGAGACCCTTAACTACAGAGCTTGGGGCCCACCACAAGGTGTCAAAGAGGCCTACATGCAATACAGTTAAGTACTTAAAGAAAAATTTCTGTAAATAGAAAAAAGTGTAAAGGAAAGAAAATAGATAGAATAACAAGTGGGGCCCACATGCTAGCAAAACCTATATAAGAGATACACATTAATACACAGGCTATCCAAATTGAATGAACTAATAAAGTACATAAATCAAAAGTGGTCCCACTACCAAGTGGGTTCACAATAAGAGGATGAATATTGTGGACAATATACATACAATATACAAGTAGCACATGAAGTATCTTGAGCAAATCTCTATGATCAGATTCTCTGTTAGGAAATCCAAGCCAATGGATGGTTTGGGAATACATCATTTAGGCTGTATATAGGTTTCCAACCATACAGAGCCTTGGATCTATCTAGACCACATATAACAATTCAAGGTTTATCCTTACGGAAGTATCTATCGATTCAGAATTTCTTAAATTCTATCATGAAATAATTTGACCATAGGGATCGTACATATGATTATTAACTATCTTAAGTAAGTAAAGAAACAATAACGATTACATCTGACCGTTGGAATCACGGATATGGCCAACACAAAAATGGTTACAACAACCTCCCAAATACATTTTCATACAAGGCTAAGATCTCAGCCATCCGAACTCTGATTGAGGCATATTATATACCGTTGGAAAGATACTTCAATTTTCTATGAATCCAACAAAATATGTCAGTCTATTGGATTTAATAAAGGGACAAAAAATAGGTCACCTTTTAGAAAATTGGAACCCTTTGTGTATTGTTGGACATTAGCCAAGCAAAGCTAATGTTACAGATAATTGGACCATTAGATGACTACGAAATTTGGCCCAAAGTTAGCTCATATTATTCATATTATTAGAAAGTTTTAACTCAGATCTTAGCATGATTGATTTTATACGATTTTTACAAGTTTCTGTGCAAATACAAAAATGGGATTACTTATGAAGGGTGTGGGTATAATGTTCATCATGGTGGACGATACTGACGTGGGCCACTTGGCTAACCAACGTAGCCAATAACATATGAACTCATGGGGCTCCACACCAGTGGGCCCTACATGCATAAAAAAAATATGAGATGAAGAAAGAGGAGGATGAGGAGGATGGAAGAGAGGGGGGGGGGGGGGGGGGTTATCCAAATTGAATAGACTCACCTTAAGCATAAAAAGGGTGGACGGCTTGATGGAGGGGTGGCTACTTCTCTCCATTTCCTCTCTCACGTCCATAATCTCTCTCAACTCTTAGTTCTCTCTCTCTCTCTCTCTCTCTCTCTCTCTCTCTCTCTCATTAAGGTGGGGATGTGCATAAGGGTGAAAAGGAAAAGGGAAGATGCGAAGGAAGGAGGGGGAAGAGGCGAGCAAGGGGGTTTAGGCGTCCATAGGAAGGGCTTCCATAGAGGACGTCTCTTTCCCTTCTCTTTCCATTTTTCCTTTTTTTTTGTTACTGTTGTTTCTATCAATGGGAAATGGAGAAAGGGCTGGAGTCATTATGCCATTTTAGTTTTCAAGGAGAGTTAATGCATTATTTAATATTTTCATGGTTATGCAATCAAGTGCATACAACATTTTTCGAGAGAAGGATTAATGAGTTTTGGGAGATTGGGCATGCAATGAGTGATGGAACGGCTGCCTAGGGGAGTGTGTTGGGTGTGGCCCCACTCAGGTGGACCTCGCAGCAAGTGGGTCACATAGATCTGGATAACTTTGATAATTATGATGAATTGGGCATATCTTTGTGCTCGGGTATTGGATTGACACGCTGTTTTCGTTGTTATGATTGTAGGGATGATGCGGTCCTTATGACAGAGGTCTTAAGGTCATCCAGGACAATTCACTTGGGTGGGGTTGTTGGGTGCAACCGAGTCTCACTCGATTCAACTGAACCTTGCTGTTCGTGTTCATCAAAATTCTCAAATTTCACTCGGTCGGGCGGTTTTGGTGGATCCAAGGTCACTCCTTTTGGTCTCAAATACGTGCGAATACACACACGGATATACTCTCAAGTTAAGAAATCAATGGTAATGGTCGAGGATGTCCAATTCCCAGTTGGCAAAAATCTAAGACATTACAGGAAGCCTATTCCCTCCCGTACTCTCTCCTTTAAGGACACTATTGTCTTCCAAATGTAAGAAGAACGATATAAAGATGATTGCTTCATCCATCACTCTCCTTCCTCTACCTCATATTTTTTTGCTATTGCCTCCCTCCATTTAGTTTTTCCATCCACTCCAACCTCCAAATCCATTTCCCCAAAAGAACTAAATTCATCTCTTCTAACTTTAAGATCCCCACTCCTCCTTAAACCGTTGGTTTACATACATCCACCCATTTTATAAGATGGAACTTGTGTTTCTCCTCTAACCCTTCCCATAAAAATTCATTTTTTTTATCTCTTTAAATAATTCAGAATAGATTTTGAGCATTTGAAGAGAGACATAAAATAAACTGAAAGATTCAACATTAAAGATTTAATCATAAACATACTCCCACCCATCAATAAGTATCTCAACTGCCGTTTTAATATCTTCCTTTCACATCTCTCAATAACTGTCCCACATCATAACCATCCTTCCACCCATCATTTTAGCTCAGTTATAAGTAAATTTTTTACTTAAAAGTTACTTAATCACTTCATCTTAATAAGTAGAAAGCAAGATAAGCTACTTGATGCATAAGTAGCTTATCTTAAGTAACGATCCAAACACACCCTAAATATAATATTATTCAGATCAATTGCCCTACAACACTCTTTTTGGATGTTTAGGGTCGACCTAAAGTTCAAGTTGCGCAGAAGGGAGAAGGGAAAAAAAATTTGCTAAAGGGAAGGAAAAAAGAAAAGTACAAGGCTAGCTAACTTATTTGAGCATCAGAGGTTTTATATGGAAAATCCATGAATAACAGCTAGGAGGACAATCTAACTTGGGTTTGGCTTGCTAGACCTACTCAAACCAGCTTTTATGCTAATTCTCAAAATGAAAGGGGGACATGGAAGGTCACCAAGATTTAGAACTCATTCTGAAAGCCTCTATGGAAATTTCCCAAGTTGTAGTGGAGTAGATATGGTGATCCTGTGTTGAGGGCTATGAACCCCACTAATGAAGCCAAACACAGTTCATATATTTTGGATAAGCAAGTGATTGATATGTCTACGAGATTGATGATATCTTCTCAATTGCTGCAAAAATATAGAGATACAAGCGACCTCTGACTAAGTTAACTCTGAAAGTAATCCTTGCTGCTACAACCATTAATTATGCGGGTTGCCTCTTATTGGGATTTGTGCCGTGGAATCACACAGAGATGGTTTTAGGATAGTAATCCAAAAACACCAAGCAAACATAAGAGAACAAAAAGATTTAACGTCGAAAACCCGTTCGGGAAAAAACCACAGCACAAAACGACAAAAATCCACCATGAAAGCATAAATTACAAAGAGAGAGGACTTACCCAATTCAAACAACCATGAATCTCACCCTTGCTATACCCTTTGAAACCCCAGAACCCCTTCTAGAAGCCCTTAGATTACCTTTAAAAAGCCTTAGCATCTTTTAGAAAGGCCCTAGGAACTCCTATTTATAGTTTAAAAAACCCCACTTTTGCACTAACTTGAAATAGTCCAGAAACCACCTCAAATTTACGCAGTCTGTGCGTTGTCTGCATAACCTTCGCGAGTTGAAGCAGATCTTCGACGAGTCAAGGATCTCGAAAATTCCAATATACTTTGTTGCTGGACTTCGAGCTGAACTTTCTTAGGCTAGTCGAACTTTTCCAGATTTAAGACATCTTTTAAAATAATATCCACCATGTCTTCAATCTTTGAACATGTAGCTTCTTGACCTCTTCTCTTATCTTGCATCACATCATAGCTTCAATCAATGCTTCTCGTACACACTTCATCTTTCTCTTACGCCATCGCCAAGCCCAGAGAACTTGCACAAAACTTGAATTTCTCTATAGGAACAACCTTGGTGAGCATGTCTGCCAGATTCACGCTAGTGTGAATTTTCTCCAGTGTTACGCCTCCTTCCTCAACACCTGTCGGATAAAATGGTGACGAACATCAATGTGTTTAGTACGTGAGTGATAAATAAAAATTTTAACTAAATTGATTTTGCTCTCGGTATCACAATTAACCGGCACGACCTCCTGCTGAAGCCCCAACTAATTTATCATGCCTTTTAACCAAACATCTTCCTTAAATGCTTCTGTCACTGCCATATATTCTGTTTCGGTCATGGAAAGAGCCACCATGGACTAAAGCTTGGACATCAAACTAATTTGTAACACCCTGTACTTTCAGTACTCGGGTGTCACCATGGAAATCTGATTTAACTTACACATGTGTGGGAACACATTGAACTTAGTCATACAGTGATTCTCAACCTATCCATCATAACCGTCTAATACAACCTTGACTCATATATCCGGTCATCTTACCATTGAGGCTTGAGGACAAAAAAATGCATCGATCTTGAGGAACCCACTATCCCTGGGATCTTAATCGCCTTAATAGGCCAATTAAACCATGCATCATGAATCCCGGGACCTAAATTGGCGAATTCACCGCCCATTAGACTCACAACATTCTGCTGATCAATTTAACGATCAGTCTTCCTAAGTCAACCCTTGAATTATGAAATCCAACCATAAACTGCTCCAGTTATAGAGGTGTCTAAGAGTTGATAGATGGCTCAACGTTGACGGCCATGATCAAAGGTAGATCCTATGAATATATGGACAAATGAGTAGGCATCCATGTATGTACATATAGTAACAATACGTAGAGTATAAGAGTACAAATAATATTAGTAGGAGTGTCTAATTTGTAAATAGTTGGGCTTGAACACACTAGAGAGCCATGGAGCCTCTTGTCCGCAGAAATTAAAATCAGGGTTGATCCAACCGTAAGGTCAAGAAGACCTTACTATTTAACCAGATTAGGTTATCACGTCATTAGATTGTCGTAGACTTGTACATAACTGTCCAAACCCTTTTGGACACTTGAAAACTTGAATTTAAGATTAATCTAACCATAAATCAACAAAATGAAATCGATTAATGACTTGATCATCTAGTGCAAGTAAAATAAATATAAATAAAACAATTAGCATAATAGGGACATTAACAATAACATTAAACGATGTTAGTGAGAAATATATAATAAATGCCACCTAGATGGTCTTAGTCATTACTGTGATCATCAATGGACCCCTGGTATTGAGGTAGGTTTGAAGGCTAGGCTAGACCATCAAAAATGCAAAATGCACTGTTGATATCCCTCTAGAGGAGAGCGGGACTCCTTTAGACCATTGATTTTTGATGGTATGACAATCTGACTATGAGATTAATAGAAATTGATGCGTATAGGCTATAATTTAGTTGGTATGGCCCACCTAAGTTGTGGATCTACTTGATCTCTGGCATAATGTCCTAATGGGACCTTGAAAACCAAATGAACGGTGCAAAGATCTCATAAACATCACGGTGGGCCTCACCACAAGGTGTGTACGCACAGAGAGGACGTACACTTGCTGTGCACAGGTCCTAGGAGACCGATCAACACGGGTTGACCCGCATTTTCCCAAATAAGGACAGGTTGCTCTCTCTTCAAATTGGCAGCGGACGGACAGATGTCCAATATTTTTTATCACGGTCCACCACATGGTCCCCATCTCAATGATCCAGACCATCCATCGCGTGCGCAATGTGGGCCTGACTAAAACCACGCCACTCGTGCACGTCCATACATACGAGTGTTTGCATGACAACCGATGCAAGAAGAACTCGAAAACATAATGTTTTCAAAAATGGAAATTGCCTCTTTGTCGCGCCTTCTGTTGCCAGTCTGGTGATCCGAGTGAGGAGGATTCCTCTGATCTCAGGCGTCCATTCAACGAAAATCTTAGCCATCCAAATGAGGGTGTCACTTCCTCAACACCAAGGGAGAAAACCAGTAGCTGGTTTCAATTTTGAGAGACAGTTTCAGGCAGATTAAATCCCAACCATTTGGCTTCCCTCCAACAGTTCTGGAATGTGGGGTGAGTGAATAAGAGGGTGTGGATTAGGTAAAACGAGCTCACCCTCCACTATTACAACTGCACTTGAGAAAAATAAATAGAGAGAAAGAGAGAGAGAGAGAGAGAGAGAGAGAGAGAGAGAGAGAGAACAGGGGGTGCAGGTCGAGCGGGCTATGTGTTGCCGCACGAAGCAAACCCATCCGAGTCTCATTGGCGAGGCCAACTCAGATAGAGTCAAAGCACGACTAGGGTCCCGAGAGAGAGAGAGAGAGAGAGAGAGAGAGAGAGAGAGAGAAAAAAAAAGAGTGAGGGAGAGAAAACAGGGGAGAATGAAGGCGGTGCGGCCACAAGCTACACCGTTGCCTCACTGAGTCAAATCTGACTGGTACGACTTCAACAGTGTTGCAGGAGATCCAGCAGAGAAAACAAAGAGGAAGAAAGAAATAGAAGAAAGAAATGGAAAAAGAAGAAAAGAGAGTTAGGGAGAGGAGTTAGAGACAGAGAGGGGGGTAGACTGTTCCTGTCGAGTCGAGTTCGAAATGGGGGCCTCAGATGGTCATTCTTGGACACTTCCGAGCAGAAAAAGAAGAAAGAAAAAGGAAAGGAGAAGGAGAAAGAGAAGGAAGAAGGAAGAAAGAAATAGAGAGAGGGAAGGAAAATCAAATGAAGAGGGTGAGTGCGAGTGGTGCAATGACACCATGAAGCTACTCGACCCATTGAGTCGCTGACTGGCTGGAACTTAGTCCGGTCATGGTTGGATACCTCCAGCAGCAGGAAGGAAGAAGAGAGGAGAAAGAAAAAGGAGGAAATGAGAGAAAGAGAGTTGTGGGTTGGCTTGCTAGCCAAACCAAGACAACTTGGTTTAGAACCGAGTCAGCCTATTGGTCGTTGGCTAGGTCGAGTCCAGGGACCACTGGACCTCTCTACAAAAGAAGAAAGAAAGAATGGGAGAAGAGATAAAGAAGGAGAGTGAGTGTGGTGGGCATGTTCTAGCCGAGTTGAACCGAGTCAACTCGGTTGGGACAATGTCCAGCTGGGCCAGGTCATGCTTGGGCCTTGTCCAGGTGCCGAATTCAAGTTGGGACCGCTCAATTGCGTCGAGTCATGCTACCAAGTCGATTAATGTAAGTAAACTTTTCTCCCTAAGTTAGATTAGTTAATTTACCATAAATTGTTACTGCGGTGATTGGTTCGATAAATTATATGTGATCGGCCATTGGTAGACTATTTACACTGATGGTAAACATTATAAACATAATTACAACTATTAAATAGTAATATTTTAATTTTCATTCCTATTGTTAATAGAATCATTAATAATAGGAATATATAGCCGCTATTAACTTACCTACATTGATATTAGTCAATACATATAAAATAATATCATTATTAAATACTATTGCCCTGTTGGTCACTCTTAAATATTAACATAAATAGTAGACCAAATATTAAGGACGTCACACTAATGTTAGTCACTATAAATGAAACTACCATTAATGATATTAACATGGTATCCATTACTTAACAATATTATCTTTAAATAATAAATTATACTATTTCATTACCATTGTAATAATCATTATCACTAAGGTCGCAAATATTAATTTATCATTTGCGTTAAAATGTAATTAGCCATATCATTACATTGTGTTGAACCACATATACATCGTAGTACAATGATTAACATTTAAATCCTAGAATCTAAGTCTAGGACTAAACCCTAGGATAAAACCCTAAGTTTATATCAAAACCCTAAAACAAGTAATCTAAACCCTAGGTTATATTAACCTTGACCATGGACACTTTGTAGAATATTGATCTCATGTACAACTTCACAATTCATGATAGGATCTGATTCTAAGGGTGCATGCGCTTCCTAACAGCGTTAGTTGGCATTGGTGATTCGACTAGTCAGGTGATGATTTCTTTCCCTTGAGCTTTCCATCTTCCCATTAGCTTAAGTTATAGTTCTATTTTAATTTACAATTGATATCTCCATTCTATAACCACATGTATTAATTGTTGGAATTGAATTACTACATCACATGCTTAATGTTTATCCTGTATATTTAATTCATGCTATTAGATTACTTGTGGATTGCTTCTGGGATTTAAATTGGTACATTAGTGGGGAAACTCCCACTTATAAATGTACACCCATACTTGGGATGTAACTCGATTGACGGTGATTACAATGGACCTTCGATCTAATGGTTATTGAGTGGTGGTCTAGATGGATCATTGATGTGGGCCTACCATCCAGTGTTGTTGTGTCTAAGTGGTTTTCAAGGATGGTCTTTTATCGCATGATTTTGATAGTTGCCCTATGTGGCTTATTTTAATATTGGCCCTACGTGATTTTATTTTGATATTTTCCTTATATGGGTTCAATGTTTTATACCGTACAACCATGCGATGGTAAGCCCCATATATTATAATATAATTGGCCATTAGTTGATGGTTTCCATTAAACATCCTAAGATGGTAGTCTCACGAGCCGAGGATGGTGGTATGGGACCTATGCCCGAGCTGTTGTCCTACGCTGGTGACAAGCCCCCGTAGTGACCTTTGAGCTTATTGAAAATTGGCTGGTTATAATTGGACTAATAACGGGTTGGCTAATCATGCATACATGGCACAGACCAGCATCTATTGATATCATACGTGATGTATATGAGGCAGTCGTTATGCCGCATATAGTATGCCTTCGCTGATGACTAGCCTCTGTCCGACTGAATGTTTTTTCTAAGTCGATGATTGCATGAGTGACGAGCCTAACTTCCGCATGGATGTGTATCCCCGGGGCGATGACTGCATTCACGCATCCATGCATCTAATAAGACCTGTATCATGTATTGTTTTATATGCTTTGTTTTATTACTATGGTTACCTAATGCGGCGGTGTATAATCTTGAGGAGAATTCACACTGAGTTGGCCACTCATCCATCAAATATATAACTATATAGGTAGCACAGGTGGACCAGGTGACATCCATGTTCATATTGATAGGGATGCATGCTTGTAATTTCTAAGGGTTGCTACAAGATTTCATATCCCGAGATTGTTGTAATTTATTTTATTTCACATGTAATATTATTTCATTTTGTAATTTGTAAGATTGGAGACATTGGTTTGTATAAGTCATTATGGGCTGCTTGTATATTTGAATGATAATGAAATTTTCCTTATGTTGATTTGTCCACTCTATGCTCATTTGCTTACTCTGAATGAATGGAAAAAAAATGTATACTTGAATTTGGTCATCCTTTAAGGTTAACACTTGGGTTTTTGGGAAACGGGTCATATACTTGGGTCCTGGAAAATCGGGGTGTTACATAATTGCTCCACCCGCTAGTACAAACGAGTAACCTGAAGTTCACTTTCTGGAACCCACACTGCCTGCACAGTCTGAATCCACATACCTTACTAACTTTGCTCCTGTCTTCTCAAAAGTTAAGATGTAATCTTTTGTATCTCGAATGTATTGAAGTAACCATCTCACCGCCTCCCAATGTTGCTTGCTAGGGTATTTGGTCATAACACTGATTGCCTGTGAAATAACCGGTCTAATACAGAGTATGGCATGCACTGCCAACCGCATTCGAATAAGGCTTATGAGACATATCCTGCTTTTCCTAATCTGTTATGGGACATTTTCCTGAGAAAAACTTGAAGTGAGTCGCGTAGGGAACGCTCACCGGTTTTGCCTGATCCATTGCATACTTGATCAATACCTACTAAAGGTATTCTTCCTATGATAACCAAAGCCTGCTCCTCTTCCAGTCTCTAAGAATATCAATGCCAAGAACCATCTTTGTAGCATCCAGATCCTTCATCTTGAATGTCCTTGTTAACCGAATCTCCAGTACATTGATTCCAGACATGTTATGATTGACGATCTACATGTCATCAACATACAATTCTAGGATGATGAATGTGTCATCACTTAGTGTCTTGTAATAGACACAGTGATCGTATTCACTCCTAGAAAATTTTTGACTCACCATAAAGGAATCAAATTTTATGTCACTACCTAGGCGATAGGTCGTGCGATGACCTCCTGCAAACCTTGTTCTCTGCGCTTTTAACTTTGAACCTCTTTGGTTGCTCTATGAATAACAACACTTCCAATTTCCCGTGTAAAAGTACAGTCTCCACATCCATCCATTCCAACCTGAGATCGCATTAGGCAACCAGCACCAACATGAAACTAATAGACACTTTCTATACCGCCGACGAGAATATCTCTGAGAAGTCGATCACTTCTCTCTAAGCATGACCATTCACTACCAACCTCACACTATACCTATGTTGTATCCTTTTCAAGATTCGCTTGCATTCAATCGCTTTCCGACCCACTAGAAGCTCCACCAACTCCCATGTGTCGATCTGGTATAACGATTCCATCACATCGTCTATAGTCACCTTCCACTTCTTAGCACCAAGCTCACCTAGAACCATCTGAATAGTAGACGGATCCCCCTCACCTGTAATGAGAGCATATACGATATTTGAGTCGTCCATGTACCTTGCTGGTTACCTACGATTATGTGGTGTGATTCTTCTCATAGGTGGCTACTCCACCTGCTTCGTATCTGTAACGCCCCGGATTTTTGCCAACCTGGGATTAGATGTCCTTAGGCAATGGGTCGATCCTAATACCTCATTAACTTGTCAGAACTGAATCCCAAAGTCTAAAGCCGCCTTTGAACTCATTTCCTTCACAAACCTCACCCTTCATCACCTTGATCTTCCAATTTTTCTAAGAACTTTCACCCTAGACACTATCTTAAACTAGTTAAGTAGTATGACTTGGATCACTTTATATACAAACTCTAAAGGCCTGAGTACCACCTCGACCAGAATTCACTTAGGACTAAATCCTTTAGAAATGAGACAAAGTAACTAAGTGCGAAACCATTAGCTACGAAATCCGTTTGAATCGCTTTAAATACAATCTGCAAGACCCAAAACTTGTAGAATCATTGACGCTAGGTTACCCTAAAGTTTAGAACCAAACTCATTTCCCGGCTGCTCTCGGGAATGAAACGAAACTTCGCATTAGGTCTAGATTGCACATCAGAAGTCCGATTAACACAAAGTTAAGGAACTAGGACTGCCTCACTGGGCCTGACTATCATCTCAAAAATCAGGTCCATCCGATGTCCCACGGCCATTCGTTTCGATTCGGAGCGAGGGTGTGTGAAAAACATTATTCCTATTCCAAAATAAATATCTGGAATAGTGATCTGGCACCATTCGCTTGCGCATCAGTATTAAGCAACCAGACCGTCAGAATCAGACTAAATTACACCCTCGGATTAAGAAAAATTTCAGGAACATTTACATGTACTTGGAATTTCAGATCATGGCCCACTGACCGTTGAACTGAAAGTGGTCCGCCACGTGCAATCTGGGAATCCGATCGAGTCGAAAACATCATCCCACGTGGATCCATGAGTGGTGAGCTTAAGTCTGACGTTTGGCTCAAGGGGGGCCACCAAAAACACTCTTTTGAGCTGGAACATCGCCGAAATACCTATAATAGTAGTAACCCTTGAACCTGAGTCTATTTTGGGAAGGTTTGAGACTATATAAGGACCTTAAACTCTCTCTCATGGCAGTCATACGAATTTGGGATTTGAGAGAGGGAAAAGAGAGAGAAAGTGAGGGAGAAGTGGGAGGATCTCCCTACTATCGTTCCCTGCCACCACATGGGCTGCACCATCCCTTTCTTAACGCTTTTCCCGGTGTTTTCGGTGTCGTTTCTAGGTAAGAAACCCTAACCCTAATCTATTTTGGGGTTTAGACTGTTGTAGGTTGTGAAATAGCTAACCTATTTCGTTCTATAGGTTACTTAATGCCGAATACGGAAGCTTAGCAAACCTATCAACTCCGTTACGATTCTACGACTAAAGGTGAGGACATTAAGTGTATAAGTTGCGGTTTTCAACGCTTTCAATGTCAGATAATGGTAGATTCATGATCTGCATGCAATTGCACATGTACAAAGTGCCTTATTTTACATTTTCGATTAGAATTGTAGAATTTGGAATTTCACATACTTTAGGTATTCGTATAAAATACCGTATACGTATTTTTTATGGAAATGTGTTTGACATGTTTAATTGTCGTATGGACATATGATGTATGGATAAAATACTCATTTGGCGAAAGGGTTCGCCTAAATACATGTTTACTAATATACACCATGTATGTAGAAATACGGTATTGTAAGAAGTACCGTATACGTGTATATTTTTGCGACGTGTTTGTCATGATTAATTGTTGTATAAATATATTAAGTGTGTATAAATTAATTGCTTGGCGAAAAGAATCGCCGTATTACAAGTTCCCTTGTAAACACTATGTATGTTGAAATTGGGTATACTAGAAAATACCCTATACGTATAAAATTTGCTGATGTAATTGTCAGGATTATTTGCTGTATGAATATGATGTATATGTATAAAATACTAGTTTGGTAAAGGGACAACCCTAGTGCACTTTCCTCTAACATACGTCATGTATGTTGAAATAGTGCATTCCAAGTGTTGGTGAAATCGCTTGTGAGTGTAAGTGCTTAAGTGTAGATGCCTTAGGAGGGTGTTGAGATTGGATTCTCAACTATCCTAGCGATGTGTATGATTACCTCCATGAGGTTGATCACCTAAACCACTTACTTACAATACATGTGTTTGTATTCCTATTAATGTAGGGTTTTACAACATGCTTTATATCATGCTTTATAATATGCTTATAACATGCCTACTAGCATGTTTGAATTACTTTATTTATCATGCTTGAATTACTTTGTTTATCATGCTTTACTCCACATGCTATGGATGACAATTGATTGTGCTCGGGGCTATGATTATAGTCCAGGACAATCGGTATAGATTGGAGATCGTGGTTGAGTTTCATGTCACCACGTGAGATATGTTCGACGAACTCGAGTCGTACTTGGTTGGCGATAGTGGTTGGCCACGCGAAGTGCTTATGCACTTCATATCGTTCAACTTGTTGTGCGCTCGAGCTTAGCCTCATTCGAGCTCGTCATGTAACCCGATTTGTCTAATGTATGTTCACCATGTTTGGTCGCACTTGCTTGAACTCTAGGGTACCAAACTTACCAGTGAAAACCCTTTTAACCATGGTACCTCTATCCGCTAAGACTCATGAGCCGGGCATGGTGGTATGGGACACCGTGGTCGAGTGTCGGCCTACTGCCGGGCTACGTGCCTCCCGTAGTGACCAAAGTGAGCAACCTAACTCGTGAGCCGATTATGGTGGTATGGGACACTATATTCGCGCCGCTCGTCGGCCTACATTGATAAGGTGATGGGGAGTGGTGCAACCTTTGTGCGTAAATGACCACAGCAACCCTTTGTAGTGACCGCGAGCATATTCTCAAGTCGCGATGCGCCTTAGGGTTCGCCGCGATATATAGAGTATGAACTAGGCCTGTTTACGTATAGTGATGAATCGTTTAAGGGGTGATGGGGGAGTGGTGCAACAATTGTGCGTAATGACCACATGGCGACCTCTGCGGTGACCTGAAAACACACCATCGTCGATATTAACTAGGATGATGACCCTAGAATGGATCATGTTTGGGAATGATCTGAGGGAGGTACCTTAGTTTCCCAATCCCGTTTTTTGAAATGGACTAATTAAAAACTCAGTAATCATGCTCATCATGCATCGCATGTGCACGGAAGATGTGGAGCAACTTTGTGGGATGTAAGCATCCGCAAACGTGAGATGGTGTCGCATGAGGGAATATGTCGGTGAGGGCATCCATCATACACGCATTCATACTTGCATTAATCAGAGTAACTAAGAGTGTTTGATTTACTGCTTTATCATTACTGCTTGACTGCATCGATAACATGTTAACCTATGTTTTATTGTTCCACTGAGTTAGTTACTCACTCCCACGTTACGGGACGGTGTTGTACACACCAAACATATTTGTTGAATTTCAGATGATGGCGATGCTTATGAAGCAGAGCCGGACTACTTCTATGGTGATGAGGAGGAGTTCTCCTATCATGTAACCCTCTGACGGGTCTCTCGAAGACCAGTCTTGTATTGTCGGAACACGTACTGCGGGGATAGAAGACATTAAACTTACGCATTTGGTATATTTTAGAACTGTACTTGTATTTATTTAACCTGGTAATGTTATCACACTTTGGAGACTCATCATAGTTTATATATTTTATCTATCTATCATAGTCTTCCGCTTACAAAATTAACTGTCTCTGGAGTATGATATGCTGTTTTGGCTTAATCTCACTCATGTTCAATGCACGAATACAGTCAACATTCAATCATCATTCATTTTGTTGCATAAGTGATGTTCTGGAACTCGGGAGTTGAGTTTATGCTCGACCCCCGATTTTCAGGGCGTTACAGTATCTCTGTTCACGCATCTCAACCTTCATGCCCTGCCCACTCATGTGGCCATGCCCAGCATGCCACACACGTGCAAATGTGGAATCCGTTACAGCCACAACAACTCCACTTGTTAAAGTGCTCCTGATTAACTTGTAAATGTTATCGAGTCGTTTCTCTTTCATGATTACATGTGCCCCCTTAGATACTTTAAGGGCACCATCAATACTCGTGAACTTACACCCTATAGCCTCGAGTTCACCGAGAGAAATCAGTCTCTTCTTCATGTCGGGAACATGCCTCACCTCAGTCAACGTACACTCTGTCCCATCAAACATTTTGATGTGCACTGTACCAACAGCCACAACGTTATAGGCAATGTCATTGCCTATAAACACTTGTCCACCATCGCGCTCTCTGTAGTTGGTGAACCAACTCCGATGAGGAGTTATGTGAAAAGATGCCCCTGCGTCTAGAATCCACTCGTTCCTACGATCATCGTATAAGTATCTGATCGTAGACACAGACAAGACATCACCTTCGCATCCACTCGTTCTTTCATCAGACGTAGCAGCGTTAGCCTCCCTATACGAAACCTTAGATACTTCTTTCTTAGATTTAAGATTTGTACAATCCTTTATCATGTGACTTCCATCCCACAATTCTAGCACTTTAACTTACCTTTTCCCTTACCCATGGACTTAGATTTTAACTCTGAAGATCATGTACCTCGATTAGAATTCTTGCCTCTCGTAATCAGTGCATCGGAAGATGTCGCCATTTAGCTTTCTCATGGCCTTCCCTTGAAGAGCTGAGATAACGGTGTCAACACTCATGGTTTTATTTACGCACATTGTGTCCTTGAATGACTCATATGATGTTGGAAGAGAATTCAACAATATACATGCTTGTCCTCATCTTTAATCACTTCCTTCATATCCAACAATTTGCAAACCAGTTTGTTAAAGTTGTTGATGTAGGCTTCCAGATCTCTACCATCTGCCATCTTGAAGTTATACCATCATAGCTTCAAGTGTAAGTGATTTTCAGAGGATTTTTTCACATAGATATCCTCTAACTTCGCCCATAAACTAGCCACAGTTTTCTCCCTTAAAACATTGTACAGAACCTCATCCGTGAGACATAAACGGATCGAGGATAAGGCCTTCTTATCAAGGGAATCATCATCAGTCATAGTAGACTTTCGCTCCTCAAGAGCACCATCTTCACCTTGCTTGGTTAAGGAACTGATCATCTTGATCTTCCATAACTCAAAGTTATTTATCCCTAAGTACTTTTCAATATCATACCTAGTGCTTCCCATTGATGTTAATCCTGTAGATTCAAATCTGTGCCCTAACGATTTCTCCGATACCACTTATTGGGATTTGTGTTACGGAATCACATAGAGACAGATCTAAGATAACAATCTAAGATCACCAAGAAAACACAAGAGAACACAAAGATTTAACATAGAAAACCCTTTCGGGAAAAAACTATGGCACAAAGCAACGGAAATCCACTATGAAAGCATAAATTACAAAGAGAGATGACTTACCCGATTTGAACAACCTCGAATCTCACCCTTGCTACACCCTTTGAAACCCTAGAACCCCTTCTAAAAACCCTTAGAATACTTTTAGAAAGCCTTAACATCTTTTAGAAAGGCCCTAGGAACTCCTATTTATAGTTTAAGAAACCCCGCTTTCACACTAACTTGGAGTAGTCCAGAAACCGCCTCAAGTTTAAGCAGTTTGTTTGCTTTTTGCGTAACTTTCAACGAGTCGAGGATCTTGGAAATTCCAATATACTTTATTGTTGGACTTCGAGCCGAACTTTCTTGGGCTAGTCAAACTTTTCCAGATTTAAGACATCTTTTAACAATACCTCTAGAATTCCATCCTCTCTCTGGCATCTGTCAAGTTGAATCAAAGGTTGTTGATATCTAGCAGCAGGGATGGTGCTATCAAGGTATGGAAGTAGAACTTGCTCACCTTATGCACATATATAGTTCAGTTAATGTCCCAAATGATTTTTAGTTCATCTGTCAATATGTATATTTATAGTCTAGAGGGGGAGAATAAACTGCTCATTATGTTGTGATGATGATGCTCTGATAGGTCATCATCACGCATACATACACAGTTGTTATAAAATATACCCAAAAACAAGAGGAAGAAATAAAGGAAAGAGAAAACATATGAAAGGAAATATAAATGATAGGGTAATTCCAACTTGTAACTAGTCTGTGGTCTTTTTGATATATGAAACTGATGCCAAACATAACTCCACTAACATTGTTGTTGATTAGGGTTGGGTGATGTAGAGTGAGTTGTAGACACTTTCATGGCCAAAGATGGACCAGAGAAGGCCTAATCAGAGGCGAAAGTGATCTGGACCATCAAAACCCTACAGCGGGTGTATCTCACAAACCGGAATGAGTTATTCAATTTACCATATGTGATTTTGGGGTAGGAGAAGCTACTTTAGCCAATGAACCCCACTATGCCAAGTTACCCATGCTGGATTTGCAAGATTCCATTGGATGACGGTCAAATGTCCATTTAAATTTCATTTTTACTATTTATAGTAAGTTTTAGTTCGATTATAACTCTTGATCCTTTGAGCTTTATATGTCGTGCCCAACATGAAAAGGGCCTAGCCAAATTGGAAATTTACTATTTTTGGCCAAAAACCGTTAAGTCTAGTAGAAATCATTACCATATATAAATAGAAAGTTAATTTACTATTTATAGTAAGTCACATTTTTTTTTTTAGGTAGGGAGTTTAAGTTAAGAGTTTGGTTTTGAAACTTGTTCCTATGTTTGATATCACTATTTAAAGGATTGTAAATTGGTTTTTATCATAATTAATTTATTTTCAAATTTATTAAAAATTATTTCTATTTTCTAATTTTCCTCATGGATTTGAAAATCTCTGTGAAAAGTCTAGAGAAGTAGTTATCCCTGAGGATGACGGTGATCGACCTCATCACGTCCATCCGTGCATCAATGGGCCTTACCGCATGTAACCTACACAGAAGTTGGTGGCACCAACATGTATGAATGAAATTTCTGTTTTGACCTTAGCATGAGGACCATGGTTTTAAGACTGGACGAGTCGACTGTAGGATCCAATCCGGTTCGATATGAGTAATCCCCGGATGGAGTGAGTCCTGCCTCGACTCAGGATTAAACGAGTCAATCTGGGTTACCGAGTCTTTTGAACATGATGACCTTAGATGATGCGATCGATACGTCTGTTCATCCAACATGCCAAGGGAGTGGTCCATCTCATGACAATCACCATAAAACATCCAACAGCGCCAACTTAGCTTTTCCTGATCGACAGATCTTTAGACACTTGAATGTGGACTGTTGCCTTTCTTGGTTGGTCAAATGGTTAGGTTGTTCTGTTGAGGGAGTTCCTGGGCTATGCACAATCCATGACAGCCCGATAGGGGTTGATCGTTGTAATCGATCAAGTTGGAAGTCTTTTTCATGGTTGGCCAAGCTGCTCAACCTGAACCTAACATGAATCCTTCTATACTCACCAACCTGACCCGAATTTGCTCAACTTGAACCCACCCTGATTCTGAATCAGGTTGGATTTTTTGAACCCTAACCCAACCCCAAGACCCTGACAACCTGAGTGAACATGACCCCATCTCAAGCTGGGCCAGTTGATCCAAACCCAAGTTGCAGTGAGGGTGCAGCTTAGGCAGGTTGGGTTGGGTTGAGGGCAACTTGAGCTTAATCACCTCATGAGGATCCAACCTCCAACCCAGCTTGACCTAAATTCCAACCCGTGGTGCCCAACGCAAATCCAAATCCAACCTGAAGTTCACCATACTCGAAACTAATCTGACAAGACCCTACTTGACACAAATATATGTGATTACTCTCAGCCCAGTCTAACCTGACCTGAATTTCCTAAACCCCAACCCAACCTGAATTCAAATTGGGTTAGCATTTTTCAACACAATCAACCTGGGGACCTTGCATTCATCTTATGATATTGAATTTATTTTATTTTATTTATAGCTTCTATAAATGATCCATCATCAATCGCTGCAAGCATCCCTTGTTGGATGCAACTACCACCAAAACAAGTAAATTACAATGCAACTGGTTGTAGGTTAGCCTAACATCCTATATTAGGTGCCATCGAGTGCAAGCACAGTACAACAAGTCATGAAAATGGTGGGCCCCACCATGAAGATCATTTGGCACGATAATTGGGATGGTGCACGCATCAGGTGGGCCGCCCCATTAGATTACTTTGAGCCCAACTGTTGGAAAGTCAGATTTGAACTTGATTGTTTTCAAACAGGGTGGGCTGTTAATGGGTTGGGCATTTGAGCCAGGTAAGATAGAAAATTAAGATCAATGGTCCAATTTGGCCCATAATTTAGAGCATTGATCTTAATGGGTCCCATCAAATGGCTGAATACTATTGTCTCGGAGAAAGGATGAATCATAAGCAATAGTTAGTCAGATGTAGGGTGGTGAATGGCTCATTGGCAACCATGGGTCCTTGCAATAGGGCTCAATTGGGTTCTATCCCACCCATGCATGTACGTTATGAAATAACCCCACCATTCAGATGGTTGAGAATGGGCCACGGTCAATCATAAGCCATATGTAGTGGGGCCTGCCTATTTGGTTGATGGTGATTGTTTCAACTACATCCCATGAAAAATATGGCACTTGTGGTCCACCTCATCGATGATGCTAATCATCCTGTTGTAATTTGAATGCAGAATTGCAAAGACCGTGCTATGCATCCGATATGGAGATCTGAAGAACTATGGGGCGCATACCTTATTAGGACACTATTGCCATAGGCTTGATGCCACACTATTCATCTCCTTACTCCTTAGAGAAGCTCTGATGAGATTTTTGCTTCTTGGACTGGGGAACCTAACCCTGTTATAGTTATATACGGCAAATGAGTTTGAAACACATGAAAACTCCTCTCCCTAGAGGCTCCACATGAATTTGGTAATCTCAGTCTCACGTGGATACAGTTTGTGTATTATAGCTATATCATTCCACACTTTATATGAATTTTATGGATGCATCAGAACTTAGTAGAGTCCCCTAGTGCACCCAATCACATTATCCAACCCTTAGGATAATACGGATCATTGATCAATAAGGCCCACCTTATAGAATTCTTACACTCGTATCGTTTTGCACCGGGGCTCATCTTAGGAGGTTGGGCCATATTGATTGTGGGCGTGCTATAGCATGGGTGACGTGCACATTGAACCGGACCATTATTCATTCATATATATATATATATATATATATATATATATATATATATATATATATATATATATATATATTTCTTGTACGTGTGGTTCACCTAATGAGTAGATTGGCCAGGGCATGTCCCTATTGGGACACACCTGATGAATGGCCCAGACCCCACATATTCTGTATTGGGACGTGTGCTGTTAAACAAGCTCACATCTACAAATAGTGGGATATTTTCTCCTGATTGAAAGGTGCTTCTCACCAACCCTCTTCGAATCATTACTTTCAGTCAGAACAGAAAATACTCTATCAGAAGGAGAGAGCGACAAGAAATCAGCGTAGATCATGGATGATGGCGACCCACATCCATATCCGCAGTGTACAGTGTGGCCAACCTTGGTGATTGGAGCTGTTTACCAGTGGGACCTACTGTCAACCTCCATTGTATAGGGAAGCTGACACCTCAGTGGGTGTTTCCTTCACCGTGGAGCCCACCTTGATGTATGTGTTATATATCCAGGCCATCCATCAGTTTTTTCCAGCTCATTGAGGGAACAGTCTCAAAAATGAAGTAGATCCAAATATCAAGTGGACCACACCACAGGAAACAGTGGCTATTGAATTCTCACCATTAAAAACATCCTAGGTACCACCGTAATGTTTATTTGCCATCCAATCTGTTGATAAGGTCACCCAGACCTGGATGAAGGGAAAACACAAATATCATCTTGATCCAAAACTTTTGTGGCCTCAGAAGTTTTTAATGGTGAAAATTCAATTCCTACTGTGTGGTCCAATAGAGACTTGGATCTGTGTCGTTTTTGCGACTATGTCATAAAATGATTTGGAAAAACGGATGGATGGCGTGGATACACAACACATTCATCAAGGTGGCCCCCACGGTCAGGGAAACACCCACTACAGTGTTACCCCGTAACACCTAATCTGCTCCCATTTACCGTAGTGGATATAGTCCGTCGGCGATCAGAACATTTATTATCGTGTGGGCTCATATTGGATGGGACAGGTTGCAGAAAACGGCAACCATAGTATCATCTTAACCCTCCGATTTATGGATTTCTTTCATGTTGACTGTGAGCCAGTTGATGGGTAGGATGGTTTGATCGGTGCAATTTTCCAATGTCCCACCAATGTTGAGGCTTTCACGTTACGGAGCCATTTCTTACACAGCTTGCAAGATCTTGGCTCATATGATAGCGCTGATCTTTATGCATACACCAAGCTGAGGGGATGGACTGTTTGGATATTTCATGGCACATCCGATAAGGGCCCACCTGGTTAAAGATTTGGATCCTACATGGCACATTTTGTGGGGCCCACCTGATGAACGAGTTGGATCTCACACTAGCAAAGCCACTTGCCCCCTTGCATGGACCCATGCAAAATTGGAAAGATTTCCCACTAATATTAGTCACTGGGGAAAGGATCCGGAGCTAAGAAGCTTATTGTTATCTTGAACTTAAGCTCCAATGGCGCACGTGTAGGTGATCCTGTCCGTTCATACACTTCCTCTACCGTGGATCAACTATACATTAAGCTTTTAATAGTTATATCTTTTCGATTTGGCCAATTATCTTTAGACGTATTCAATCATTTCTTAGACCCATGCAGAATACGTCTGCAGATGACAAGTAACTTGTGGACAATAACGTAGCCATGGGCAATACAAAATACATGTTTGAGTATGATACTCGGTCACGCAACATCAATAACATTATTGTTTACAGCCAGTCTGATATTGTTAGATCAGACGGATAGATAGCCAACACATCGTAACGAGCTAGAAATGTGGCGATTGCCATATGGCATATGTCATATGACATAATCATGGTTCTGAATGTTGGCATCAATCGGTGCATCCGCTCGGCAAAAAAAAAAACAATACGATATAGCGTAGCGTATTGGTATGGAACCACATCGGCTTATGTCGGTCAAATTTTATTTTATTTTTTTAAATAAAGATTTAAAAATAATATCAGGAAAAAAAAGAAGAAGAGAATAATGAGATATTTAAGAATTATTATTTTAAAATATATATATATTGTGTTGTTAACAGATGTCTTAAATATGAGGAAATTCGACTTGCCCGAGAAACTTCGGGGGAAAGTCCATTGGAACTTCCGATAAATTCGACCAGTCGAAGGATGGGTTCGACTAGTCGAAGTGCCTTTCGACAAATTGTGCGCAGACTCCGTAAATTTGACGCAGTTTCCCGACTATTCCAAGTCGGTGCGAAAGTTGGAGTTCCCCAACTATAAATAGGAGTTCCTAGGGTGGTCCTAGAGTCATTGTAAGATATTCCAAGGTTTCCTAAATTATTCCAAAGGGTTTCTAAAAGGGTTCCAGGGTTTGCAAAGGGTGTAGCAAGGCGGGATTCGAGGTTGTTTGACTCGGGTAAGTTATTTGTCTTTGTAATTTCTTCTTTCATAGTGAAGATCTGTCGCTTTATGCCATGGTTTTTTCTTGAAAGGGTTTTCCATGTTAAATATGTGTTCTCTTGCATTTGATTGATGCTCTGGGATTGATATCCTAGATTCAACTCTGTGTGATTCTGCAGTACAATCCCCAACAAGTAATATTAGAGCAATTGTTAGGACACGGATTTAAATCTGCAGGATTAACATCAATGGAAAGCACTAGGTATGATATTGAGAAGTACTAAGGGAAAAATAACTTTGAGTTATGGAAGATCAAGATGATCGGTTCCTTAACCAAGCAAGGTGAAGATGGTGGTCTTGAGGAGCAAAAGCTAACTATGACTGATGATGATTGGAATACTCTTGATAAGAAGACCTTTTCCTTGATCCGTTTGTGTCTCACAGATGAGGTTCTCTACAATGTTTTGAGAGAGAAAACTGCATTTGGTTTATAGGCGAAGTTAGAAGATATTTATGCTAAAAAAATCTACTGAGAATCACGTACACTTGAAGTTACAGTTGTTCACCTTCAGATTGACAGATGACAGAGATGGGAAGGCCCACGTCAGTAATTTTAATAAACTGATTTACAAATTCCTGGACATGTAGGAAGTGATCAAAGATGAAGATTAGGCATGTATATTGTTGAATACTCTACCACCATCATATGAGTTATTAAGAACTCATTGTGCATAACAAATAAATCCCTAAGTGTGAACACCATTATCTCAACCCTTCAAGGAAAAGTCATGAGAAAGATGAACAGTGCCTTAGGGTCATCTTCTGATGCATTGTTTACAAGGGGCAGAAATTCTGAGCAAGGTATAACATCTTCAAGGCCAAGATCTAAGTCCATGGGAAAAGACAAAGGTAAGTCAAAGTGCTGGAATTGTGGGATGACTAGACACATGAAGAGGGATTGTACAAATCCTAAATCAAAGAGAGAAGACTCTGAGACTTCATCCATGGAGGCCAATGCTGCCACGTCTAATGAATGTACGAGTGGAAGTGAAGGTCATGTTTTTTCTGTGTCTATGATCATACACTTATATGATGATCGTAGGGACGAGTGGATTCTAGACACAGGGGCATCTTTTCACATGACTTCTCATCAGAGTTGTTTCACCAGCTACAAGGATTGTAATAGTGGACAGGTGATTATGGGCAATAACATTGCCCATAATGTTGTGGTTGTTGGTATGGTGTGCATCAAGATGTTTGATGGGACAAAGCGTACCTTGACTAAGGTGAGACACGTTCTTAATACGTAGAAAAGTCTGATTTCTCTGGATGCACTCGAGGCTATAGGGTGCAAGTTCACTGGTCTTGATGGTGCCCTTAAAGTATTTTAGGAGACACTTATAATCATGAAAGCACAATGACTCAGTAATATTTATAGGTTGATTGGGAGCACTTCAATAGGTAGAGCTGCAATGGTTGTAGCGGATTCTACCTCTGCATGTGTGTGGCATGCTGGGCATGACCACATGAACAGGCAGGGCATAAAGGCTGAGATGCACGAAAAGAGATACGGAACATGTGGAGCAGCCACCTATGAGAAAAATCACACCGCATAATTGCAAGTTATAGGCAAGGTACATGGACGACTCTAATATCGCATATGATCTTGTTATAGACGAGGGGGATCCATTTACTATTCAGATGGCTCTAGGTGAGTCTGGTGCTGAGAAGTGGAAGATGACTATGAACGATGTGATGGACTTGTTATATTAAATCAACACATGGGAGCTGGTGGAGCTTCCAGTGGGTCGAAAAGTGATTGGATACAAATTGATCTTCAAAAGGATACAATATAGATACAGAGCGAGGTTAGTAGCAAAGGGTCATGCTCAGAGAGAAGGGATCTACTTCTCAGAGATATTTGCGCGGCGGTATAGCAGGTGTCTATTAGATTCGTATTGACGTTGGTTACCTAATGCGATCTCGAGCTGGAATGGATGGATGTGGAGACTACACTTCTACATGGGAAATTAGAAGAGCTGTTCTTCATGAAGCAACCAGAGCGGTTCAAAGTCTAAAGGGGTAGAGAACAAGGTTTATAGGAGTTCATTGTATAACTTGTCACTTAGGCAGTGGTATAAAAATTTGATTCTTCATATGAGTTAGAAATTTTCCAAGAGTGAATACGATCACTGTGTCTATTGGAAGACACTTAGTGATGGCATGTTCATCATCCAGAAATTGTATGTTGATGACATGTAGATTGCCAATCATGACATGTCTGAAATCGATGTAATTAAGACTCTATTATCAGGGACATTCAAGATGAAGGATTTGGGGGTTGCAAAAATGGTTCTCGGCATCGATATTTATAGAGACTGGAAGGGGAGCAAGCTTTGGTTATCTCAGGAAGAATACCTTGAGTAGGTATTGATCAACTATGTGATGGACCGGGTAAAGCCGGTGAGCGTTTCTTACGCGGCTCACTTCAAGCTTTCCTTAGGACAATGTCCCAAAAACAGATGAGGAAAAGCAAGATATGTCTCATGAGCCTTATTCGAATGCAGTTGACAGGGCATGTCATGGTCTGTATTAGACCAGTTGTTTTATAGGCAATCAATGTTGTGAGCAAATACCCCGGCAAGTAACATTAGGTGGCGGTGAGATGATTACTTCGATACATTTGAGGTACAGAAGACTACAACTTAACTTTTGAGAAGACAGGAGCAAAGATTGGTTGGGTATGTGGATTCAAAATATGCAGGCAGTGTGGATTTTAGAAAGTCAACTTCAGGTTACTTGTTTATACTAGTGGGTGGAGAAATTAGTTGGATGTCGAAGCTTCAGTCCATGGTGGCTCTTTCCACGACCGAAGCTGTGTATATGACAGTGACGGAAGCATTTAAGGAAGGTATTTGGTTAAGAGGCATGATAAATCAGTTGGAGCTTCAACAGGAGGCCGTACTGGTTAATTGGGAGCACTATCAATTTGGTTAAAATTCTGTTTATCACTCATGTACTAAACACATTGATGTTCGTCACCACTTTATCCGAAAGGTGCTTGAGGAAGGAGGCGTAACACTGAAAAAGATTCATACCAGCATGAATTCAGCAGACATGCTCGTTAGGGTTATACACAAGCCAAGCTAGCTTGAAAAGTTTGCTCGGCTTGGCTTGACTCAACTCTAATTCAGCTCAGCTCAACTCAAATATATATTATATTATATTATATTAAAAATTAAAAAATAAAACTTCAACCATACCATACCTGTCCTATAACACCCTGTGCTTTCAGGACCTAAGTATATGACCCGTTTTCCAAAAACCTGAGTGTTAACCTTAAAAGATGGTCAAATTTGAGTATACATTTTTTTTTTCATTCATTCAGAGTAAGCAGAAGAGCGTACAGTGGACAGATCAGCATAAAGGAAAATTTTATTTACATTTAGAATATATAAGAAGTTGCCCATAATGACTTATACAAACCAATGCCCCCACTTTTACGATTACAAAATAGAATAATATTACATGTGAAATAAAATAATTTACAAAAATCTTGGGATGTAAAACCCTGTAGCAACCCTGTGAATAGCATCGGCTTGCTCTACACCTGCATTAACTGTTACAGTTTGATAGCGTCAATGGCTATCGCAGTGAGGAATACTGTCTAAGATTGCACACTCATCATTCATAATCCAATATAGCTCACAAGTTATGAATATATTAAACCAAGCATTTCATAATCATGATCATACACTCAAAAATCAAGCCAGTCAACAGAATCTCATCATAAGCAGAATATGATAGCAACCGCAATATAAGGGAATACATCCAGAAAATCAAATAATCAATCATATGACTTTCTACTACACCCGAAAATTACATTATACATGAACTCCGCAAGATGGCTAGAAAATCGATAAGCAAACTTCAGCTCCACCTGGAAATCATGGTACAAGTGAAATCCATAAGGTGAATAGAAAATCAAACTTTAAACCTCTTCTTCACCCGAGAATCATATCGTACGTGAACTTCGCAAGATGGCTAGAAAATCAATAAGTGAGCTTCAGCTCCTCCCAAAAATCATAGTACGATAAAACTCCGCAAATGAAGAGACAATCAACATACAAACTCTAGACCACCCGAAAATCATATCATACGTGAACACCGCAAGATGGCTAGTAAATCGATAAGCGGACTTCAACTCCACCCAGAAATCATGATATGACTGAATACTGCAAGATGGTTAGGAAACCAACATACAAACATCTACTTCACTAGGAAATCATATCGTACGTGAACTCCGCAAGATGAAGAGAGAACCAACATGGGAACTCCGACGTCATTCAGAAATCATATGAATTCCGCAAGATGACTAGAAAATCAACAAGCGAACTTCAGTTCCACCCAAAAATCATAACGAACGCCGCATAATGGCCCAAAAATTAACGAGGCATGCAAATATAATCAACAAGCCACAAAATGACATCAATGTCCCATCAGAGCCACTGAGGGCAAATTAACGATCCAAGCCTCGTAGGACAAATGTGTAGTCCAAGCCATATAAGGCATATGTGCGATCCAAGTCGCGTAAGTCAAATATGGACCTTAAGATGATGGGTTCATGACAGGTTTCATTCATTACATCACTCAATCACAAACGACAAACGTACAATTAATTAACAATGCATGACTAAAGATCGCATGTTATCATCACTCATTTATACTCGCTATAATTAAAGAGATGTATCCATTATCTAACATAGGAATCAAGTGCACAACATATCAACATATTCACATATTCGCACAATTAGTTAAGCAGTTCAATCAAGTGACTTAGGAGATACTAAAGGGAAATGATTAATGCAACATTATGATTAGATTAATGAATTTAAGTGGGAAGCTCAAAGGGTGAGTCATCACCTTATGTTTGAACTGCCTGCACCATTGCTAAAAAGTGTGTGCTTCCTTGGAATCAATTCTTACCATCAATTATAAAGTTGTACAATTAGACCCAAGCTTACACATTGTTTAGGGTCTTAACCTAGTTGTTGGATTACTCAGGTCTAAGGTTTTGTGTAGGGCTTAGGGCTTTCATCATAGGGTTTAGTTCTAGAAGTAGAACTAGGATGTATGAGCAGCTTAAATACAGTATAATAATAATATGATTAGTTATACTTTAACATTAATGATATAACTAATATTTGTGACCATAGTAATAATTAGTATTATAATCATAATAAATAGTATCACCTATTATTAAAGATAATATTCTCAAGTGATGGATGCCATGCTAATATCATTAATGGTAGATTCATCCATGATAGCTAATGTTAGTGTAACATGTTAATAGTAATCATCCTTATTCATAATTAATAATAGATTTATAATTGATGATAACAACAACACTAATTAAGACAGTGTAGTGTTTATTTATATTTCTAACAATGATATTAATAATAAAAATAAATGACAAGTTTGATTGATGAAAAGAGGTGGAAATCCTCACCTAGCTGACTCAGTTCGAGTCGAGGTGACTCGTCTCAATACAAGAACCCAACTACTCCCTCTCTCTCTCCTTCCCTCCCTCTTCCTTCTTTCCTTCCTTCTCCCTATTCTTTTTCTTTTTCTCTTCCTTTTGCTGAAATTTCCAGCCACACCTGGGCTAGACCCAAGCTCAGCTAGACTCGGTCCTAGCCGAGTCGACTCGGTTTGGCTAGAAACCTGACCCGTATCTCCCTCTCATTTTCTCTTCCATTCTCTCTTCCCTTTCTTTCTTCTCCTTTCCTCCTCATTCCTTTCTTCCTTTCTTATTCTCTTTTCTTACTTTCCCATCCCCTTACTGGAAATGGCCCACAGTGGGCACCGAGTGCAACTCGACTCGGTCCAGCGACTCAACGCCAACTTTCCTTCTCTCTCTCTCTCTCTCTCTCTCTCTCTCTCTCTCTCTCTCTCTCTCTCCTCTTCTTCCTCTCCCTCTGTTTCTTCTTCTTTTCTTTTTCTTCCCACTGCCTTCCTCACAATAGGACAGCAGGTTGGACCTGCACCATAACAGCCAGACGGCTCGCCGCACGTGACTCGGCCCAGCAATTCATCTTGGTTTGGGTTGTTGCTGCACGATGCAGCCACACTACCTGTACCTTCTCCATCTATTGATTTTCTTCTCCTCTCACTCTCTCTCTCTCTCTCTCTCTCTCTCTCTCTCTCTCTCTCTCTCTCTCTCTCTCAGACTTTTGTAATCTCAGTTCTAATCATAACCATCTGACTCAAATCAGACCCGGTGCTATTTTGAATGGGGAAGATGACCCGCCGTTAATGGCATTTTTGAAACTGGAACTTCTTCCATAAATCTGATTCTTCCAGACGGTCCTCATAGACCCTTGGAAGCTTGAAAACAAGCTTCACTGAAGCTTGGAGGAGGTTTATGCAGTGGGTTTGGAGATGGAAGGTTGCGGTTGTTTTCGTACAAACTTGCAAGAATCAATGAGGATCCCTGCTGCAATCGATCTGTAGCTCCTTTATTGTATGTCAAGGCTCTCTTAGCACCATTGGAAGAGAAATCAATGGCCCTGATATTCTCTGCTGATCAGAGGTGTTTGCAAACGGCTGGCGCGGCGAAACCGGCTGCCGGTTTGGTTTCCAGTTTGCTAAGGAAAACCCAATCCGCATGGAAGGTTGTTGGACGGCCAAGATCTTGTCAAACGGACGACTAAGATTAGAGGAAAAGGAGTCACGTGGATCGCCTTGCTGGCGATTTCTGTTTTTGGAAGGAATGTGTTTGTAGGCCCATTTTGCAGCAAGGTTTGTGTGTCAATACGTGCATGAAAATCTGATGTGAAAGTTGGGTTTTGGTCTCACGTGCGTCCTCTGTCAGATGGGCGGTTTGGATTGTCCAGATGGACCGTACAGGTGGGCCATTGATCAAGGAAAATGGGTGCCCAACCGTCTGCTGTCAACAGCCAAGGGAGAGAGGAAATCTTTATTTATAGAAATCTCATGTCAGCGCTGCTTGACCGAGGCACTCGGACTGGTGCACAATAGGTGCACCACTCCAGGTGCACAAGCAACACCCACATGGGGTCCTTGTGATGTTCATGGGAAATTCACACCGTCCATTCATCTTGGAAGGCCTCATTTAGGGGCTTTGACCAAAGATCAAGCCAATGAAATGCCTAGGTGGAGCCCACAACGTGATTTGTAGTCGTAATGGTGGTTTCTCGCCAATCTAGTGTTGGATGATTTTGAAGTTGGACGTCAATGGTTAGTAAGAATTTATTTAGATGACTGGGAACCCTGTTCTATGAATTTTCGGACATTAAATGTTATTATTAGAATAATTTCAACATTTATTATTATTATTATTATTATTAAAACTATTATTATTATTTTAAATTAAAACTTATAAGGCCTCATTTTAAGGTGGTCATGTAGACATGTGGGCTGCAGAAGGATTTAATTAACATCCCTAATAGTTAATTACATGTCTTTGAAGTCCTATAGTCTGTTGGCCCATATAAATCCAATGGTTGGATTGATCCTGACCCGACTATCAATGGCCTTAGGAGTTTCTAAATCATATGACCACTTAGTGGATTCCGTCTAATGGTATGTCATGGGCCTAATGGGTGGATCGGATCATCTTCCTGATAAGTGAAAATGTAACGTGGGTGTGATGGACATGATGAATAGTGGATCTCGTGTCTTTGATCTCTATCTTACTTTATATGATTTATTCATACTAAATAAGGTATGCTGAAATATCCTTACGATTAAGGTTCCAAAATAGGATTTTTATTTATTTATTTAAGTACAAGGTCAGTGTAATCCTGCTGTGATAGTTAAATAGATAAATCAATCTCAAATCTTATTATTGTGTTATGAGTTTTCATAGTCCAAAATCAGATGTTTGAAGGGTCATTAGGGATCCAGGACAGATTGAACTTAAATCTTGGAGGTCTGGTTGTCATAGTCAAAGTCAAACGGTCAAGATGGATAGATTGAGGGCGAATGTTCAAGTAAGTTAGGTTAGCGCTCATACTAAGTTAAGTTGTACGGTAACACCTGAGTACTAGAAAGTATGGGGTGTTACATGTCCGTCCCTTTCTTACCATCTCCCTTCCTTTCCTAACTCATCACGCTTGAGCTCTCTCTCTCTCTCTCTTTATCTCTCTCAGCACAAACAACAAGGTACCCATATACACACACACATTATTAATTAAATATTTAATTTTGGGGTTAGGTCAATTGGGTCGGGTTGCTGGGTTGAGTCAGGTGTTGGGTTGGGTCGGGTTGGGAGTAGACTCGACTCGACTCGAGGTAAGCTCACCTAGACTCAATCCACTAGCTTACCTCAAGCTTGACTCGAAAGGTTTGGCAAACAAGCCAAGCTCCAATGGTAAGCTCGAGGCCGAGCTCGAGGAGAGCATGGACAACCCAAGCCAAGCATGACCCACTTCAACTCAACTCGTCTCAATGTACAGCCCTAATGCTCACCAAGGTCGTTCCTATAGAGAAGTTCAAGTTCTATGCAACTTATCTGGGCTTGGTGATGGCGTAAAAGGAAGACAGTGTGTATGAGAAGCATTGATTGAAGCTATAATGTAATGCAGAGATAAGCGAAGAGGTCAAGAAGCTATACATTTGAAGATTAAAGACATGGTGGAGATTGTTGTTAACGGATGTCTTAAATCTAAGGAAATTCAATTAGTCCGAGAAAGTTCGGGTGAAAGTCCAGAAACAATGTATTTTGGAACTTTCGAGAAATTTGACCAATCGAAGGACAGGTTCGACTAGTCAGAGGTTACGCAGATTGTGCATGGATTGCGTAAATTTGAGGCGGTTTCCGAACTATTCCAAGTCGGTGCGAAAGTTGGAGTTCCCCAACTATAAATAGGAGTTCCTAAGGTGCTCTTGGAGTCATTCTAAGAAATTCTGAGGTTTCCTAAACTATTCCAAAGGGTTTCTAAAAGGCTTTTAGGGTTTGTAAAGGGTGTAATAAATGTGAGATTCAAGGTTGTTGGAATCGGGTAAGTCCTTTCTCTCTGTAATTTCTGCTTTTATAGTGAATATTTGTTGCTTTGTGCCGTGGTTTTTTCCCGAAAGGGTTTTCCACATTAAATCTTCATGTTCTCTTGTGTTTTCTTGGTGCTCTTGGATTGCTATCCTAGATTCAACTCTATGTGATTTTACAGTACAATTCCCAACATTTTGAACATGTGTATGATGGTGTATTGGATTGTTATTTCATGAAAATGTTATCTATCGAATTGACTTGTTAAAGGTCTACTAAATAGGCCATAATTAAACACAAGTTAACATGGTTTGGTGAATTAGGGCCCATTATATTGAAATACAATAAAAAGAAGATGAAAAAAATGTGAACGTTTACTTTTCCTTTCAATTTTTATTATAATAGTCTACTTGGCTTAGATTTGTCAAATCTTATTCAAATCATTGTTTTTTTGTCTAAAAAATGGTCTAGATCTAGCCTAAAATGAGCTTTTAAGCTTCTTCTAAAGTTTAAATGAAAAAAAGAAAAGAAAAAGGAAAGAAGAGGAAGAGGTAACATGAGTGATTAAAAATAAAATAAAATTAATTGCCCTTTATAGGCTTATCGGCTTGTATCAGCTCCATGTTGGTGCTAATACTTTCCGTATTGGCTGATACCAGCCAATACAGGCCAATACGAGTCAATTTTTTTTATTTTATTTTATATCGGGTTGATATAACCCTGTATCGCATATCATCTCATGCCGATATGGATACAATATGGCCATATCGATTGATATGATATTGATAGTTATATCTATGGACCAGATAAATAAAAGTAAGCAATTTCTATGTATACACATGGCGAAACATGAAAGATGATAGTTATGTAATAGCTTGAAAGAATGTTCGCAATCACATAACCATCTGGTGACAACCTTTTCATACACTCGGCGGAATATAATTGGCCACATTGGCTTCGCAGTCCAGATGGTTGTATGGAGATCAAGGAGATACGATTATGAAGGTAACTCTCCCCAAACTATCCTAGACGTCTGTAAATAAGGTTAATAGTGAAGAGCTCAGGGCCCATGCCAACCAAACTAAACCCAGTGCAATGTTGTCTATACTTCATCCCTCATGAATGCAAATAGATTAGTTTAAGTCTAACTCTTACACTACTACCTAGTGTAAAGTTGCATACAACATGGGTAAATTAGATTAGTTATTTCTCCACCCTTCGTACATGGCCACACCACTAGATTACAAGGAAGATCCGTAAGTTTCGAATGAAAAGTTGTAGGGCTTTCTTCCCTATGTGCTTAGAGATTTCATTAACTGTCTTACCTGTGAAGCTCGGTCTTCATTGAGTGATGAACAAATAGTTGAATCACCGACCGTCTTGCCTATGGGCCTGGCTCTCATCAGGTTTTGAATAGACTTTCACACCATCGACCATCCCGCCTATGAAGATCAGTCTTCATTAAGCAATGAACAGTTTGTTAAAGATCCACCCTCCACTAATCGTCTCGTATATAGAGCTTTTTCTCCTTGAGTGACGAACAAATGACCTTCCTGCACCCAACGACCGTCTTTCTTACGAGGTTTAAGCCTCCATTGACCAACAAACAAGCCATATTTAAGTTGATTGTAAGTGTAATTATTGTAAACCAGTAATAAAATTGCTTTCAATTACTTTGACCAATTATCTCTTTTATCTCTATTAGCGTACTGTTGAACTACAATCTGTTGGGATTCCGTGGAAGCAAATCCTGAATTCAGATCACATAAGATTAGGCAAACGAAAATTAAGCAATCACAAAGCACACGTGATTTTAGATGGAAAAATCCTTGTGGGAAAAAACCACGGCACAAAGCGACAACAAATCACTATGATAGCAAAAGTACAAGAGATGGAATCACTTACAATAATCCAAAAACCCTCGTTTTCACTTTCCTTAAGCCCCCAAAAAATGTTAGACCCTCCTTAAAATAGTTAGAATTACCTTAATCCCACAATTACACCCATATATAATGTTGCACATAGAATAAGAAACAATTCCCGCAATTCTGTAAAACCGTGAGCTTTCGTCGATGGGATCGACAACCATCGAAGGCTCTTCGATGGGATCAATAGCCATCGATTAGATCAATTTGATCCAAAAAATAGTCCAGCAGGCCGTTGCAATAAATTGGGATTTTCTTGATGTGATTGAATGGGCTATCGATGGGATTGATAACTACTTAATGTGATCGAGTGGTCCGTCGATGCCATCGATGGACCTAATTACAGACAAATTTAAGATAGCTGATAACAAACTCCACCATGTCCTCAATTATCACTTACCACGGCTTCAAGCTCCATCTCTAATCACCTCCACTCTAGCTTCACCTTCGTCCTCGCTTCTCGTGCACACTTCGTCTTCATCAACCTTTCACCAGACCTTAATAAGTTGAACAAAATTAGAACTTTACTATGGGAACTACCTTTTTCATCATATCTGCCGGATTCATTCTCGTGTGGATCTTATCTAGAGTGACACTGCCTTCCTCAAGAACCGATTAGATAATATGGTGAAGAATATCAATATGTTTAGTTCTAGAACGGTAAACCGAATTCTTCACCAAATTGGTCGTGTTTTCACTATCATGATTAACTGGGACAGCCTCCTGCTAAAGCTCGAGTTCGTTCATCATTCCATGTAACCAAATCCCTTCCTTGAAAGCTTTGTTAGTACCATATACTTAGCTTTTGTTGCAAAAAGAGCAACCACAAACTAAAGCTTCGACTTCCAACTAATCACTCCATCCACTAATACAAATAATTAACCGGAAGTCGGCCTTTTGTTGTCCACATCCCCTGCATAATCTGAATCAACATAGCCAATGACCTTTCCCTCTGATTTTTGAAATGTCAAGACATAGTCTATTGTACCTCATAGATAATGAAGTAGCCATTTCACTGTCTCTTAATGTTGCTTGCTGGGCTTTGACATGTATTTAAACATAACATCCATTAGATGTGAAATATCCAGTCTCGTAGAGACGAAATATCCAGTCTCGTAGAGACCATTACCTACATCAGACTACCAACTGTGCTTGAATAGGGCACACGAGACATAACCTACTTTTCTTTATCTGAAATGGGATATTGTTCTAAAGAAAACCTGAAGTGAGCAACATGGGGTGTCCTAACTGGCTTAGCCTTGTCCATCCCAAACTTCACCAATACCTTCTCATGATACTCTGCTTGAGATAACTGTAATATGCTTCTATGTCTGTCTTTACGTTTGTCCATGCCGAGAATCTTCATTGCAACCCCCAGATCTATCATTTCAAATGTCCCTGACAACTAAGTATTTAATATATTGATCTTAGATATGCTTTGACTAGTGATAAGCATGTCATCAACATATAATACCAATAGAATAAATCCTCCGTTACTGAATGTTTTAAAGTAAATACATTGATCATATTTACTCATCATAAATCGCTGACTAACCATAAAACTATCAAGCTTCTTATACCACTGCCTAAGAGACTGTTTAAGGTCATATAATGACCTTCTTAACTTGTAAACCTTATTCTCTAACCACTTTTTCTTTAAATCCCTCTGTTTGCTTCATGTAGATCTGCTGTTCCAATTCTCCATATAGGAAAGCAATCTTTACATCCATCTATTTCAGCTCAAGGTTGTATTAGGCAACCAACACTAATATAAACCTAATAGATTCTTTCTTAACAACCATTATGAATATCTTACTGAAGTCGATACCTTCTTTTTAAGTATATCTCTTTGCTACCAACCTTACATTGTAACTACCTTGTTTCTTATTATAAATTCACTTCGATCTGATTGCTTTACACTCAATGGGAAGCCCCATTAGCTCCCATGTCTTATTCTTGTACAGAGAGTCCTACTCGTCTTGCATCGCTGTTATCCACTTCTTGACATTTGAATCATTTAGTTCCTAGAAGGTAGACAGATCTCCCTCTTTTGCAACAAGTGTGAATGTAATGTTCGAGTCATCCCTGTATCTCACTAGTAATCTACGATCTCTAGGTAGATTTCTCCTCACAGGTGCTACTCCACCTACTCATATACCTCTTGTTACTGCTCAGCTTTGACCTGCTTTTCATCCTTATCAATTTCAATGTCCATCACTCCTAATTTTTCTGATTCCTTGTAATCTTCCTTATTGAACAAAAGAAGTGCCATGTCTTTGTTACATGGGTTTGGATGCATCCCTTGTTCTTTACATAGGTTTGGAACTTTGGATGCATCCCTTATTCTTTACATATGTTTGGAACTTTGAATGCATCCCTTGTTATTTCTCCACATATCTTTTTAAAATTATTAAAATGATAAATTTATTAAAATTAAAAGAAATACAAGCTTTTCTATAATTTCAATTTATGTACCATAAATATAAGTCTTTTAAGAGAAATACAAGCTAAGTTTGCAAAAATATGGTAAAGCATAATGCATGAAGCTTGTATTAAATTATGAAAAAATGGTAACTAATAATCTAGGAGGAATTAACCATCATTCGAGCTTAAATGACTTTGCCTTAGCTTTCACTACTTTCACACCTCTAGAAACAACATAGTTACCTGACCATTATGCAATGAATTTAATGTTAAATATTGAGAAATAAAGAAAGGCTTCATAAATTGGATAAAAGATACTTACGGACAATCTTATTGGACAGAGGAAGTTTGCAATCTGATCTTTATTTTTCTCATCTAATTCTTTATTAGCTGCATCACATAACAGTTGGACCTTTTCTGAATCCAGTCTTATAACACTAACCATAGTACTGTTAGCAGTATCTGCAACTTCTTGAAGAAATTGAAAAAGTATCATTGACTAGCAAAATATTTTGAATCTATCAATACTAGGTTTTATAAAGAGAAACTATTGATCATCTACCTAAGGAATGGAAAGGAAAACAACCCATTGAGCCAGTTTCGATGCCCACCTGCAAGGCTTCTCCTCTAAGCTTGATTAGCCTGAGTCCATCCTTAAAGCTTATAGATGAAATCCATAGACAAAAAAAAATTAATAGATGAATGAAGCTCAACCTTAATGGCATTCCGAAATCAAAACAGAAGATATATAAAAAGTTAGTTTCGATTGTCATCAGAACCCACAAAATGAATCTACCACTTCATTGATGCAAAATTTAAAGTACCCAAATCACATTTTAAAAAACAATTAACCCATACTATATTTCACTAGAAATCAGTTGAAAAATCAATTTTCAAACTCAACTGCAGATAAATGCTCCCCACAAAACACATAGAGTTAGATAACTAAGCCAAGTAACCTACAATGCACAACATTACAAGCAATACATCCATATGCATCAATGCATGCCAAAACACCACATTCCTGGATATGTGCAATACATGCCCTGTGCTGAAATTGTAATGCAAATGACACATGCATTTTGATCCACTGCAATAAAACAAAATACAGTGGCATACACTATGGATTCAAAAAAGAATATGTCAATGAAAAACCTTTCGATCGACATACAGTAATGCAGAACATCTAATCTAAGATATCCAAAACCCATTTGACTCTTACATCATTTCCACACACGAACTGTCAGGCCCGTATCCTAGTTCGTACAGTTTTGTAGACTCTCGCGATCCTCCTCATCGAATTCCAGCAACCTGCAATCTATAGACAACGTTTGCTTGTGACTTTAAGTCGCACCCGTAGATCTGAGTCGGCTTGACCCGAGACTTGAACCCTTGCGACCGCGCCATTGCCGCGGTTCCAACGCCGCATCTTGCGAACCAATGCGATACCCAGACCAGGAGTTGTGGGCCTGCGTTTATCTCGAAGAAACGTCGTGCATTTGCAATCTTGAGAGAATCTTTATCACTTTTTAAATTAATTAAATCAATCAATCACTCACCCATCCCTCTCTCAACCAAAGTCAACTCTCAAGTCAAGTACACTCATCACTCACACCCATCACACCCATCCCTCTCCCTTACAATTACTCCTCTCTCTCATTTCTCACTCTATCCCAAGCAACCCAAGAGAGAGGAAATCGTCCAAGCATTCTAAGGGAGGAGAAGCTAGGTGTGGCCCACTTCCTACCCCAAGATCCTGACCATCCAACCCTTCAATTCTCATCATCCTCCATTAAAGAGAGAGCTAAGGAGTTTGACATTCCATAGCACAGAAGATCCAATGGTGGGTGTTTGTAGGATTAGATTGTGATTTTTTGTGATGGACCAAGTGGGGCCCACCGATTGGTGGTATGGATCTCATTTGGGACCCATCTTGATGTATGCATGTACATGGAGGAGCTCATAGTGGCGGAGCTCCTCCCATCTCCACCAATCTCTCTCACTTCCTCTCTATCTCTCTCTTTCCCATGTGTTGTGGACCCACTGTGATGTGTGTACCCACCCTGTCCAGCAAGTGGGCCCATGGTTTGGATGGCCAGCACCATCCAACCGGCCAAAAGGCCTGGACGGGCTAGCTGCTAGTACCATCCAGCACCCTAGATAAGAACCACAAATACCAGCTCGATGAAAATGTGGGGCCCACCTTGATAACGTGCTGCCTCCAGCACGTGGGACCCACCTGTCGTGGGAATGGATTAGCTGGTTTACTTCACATCAGCTATATAGCTGCAGTAATGACAGCAACAGTGTACGTGGGGCCCATGTGATGTTTATCCTCATCGTCTTTTTTGGACAGGTGGAAGCCCTCTATGATGTATGCGTTGATCCATACCATCCATGGGGCCTACGTGATATATGTGTTTTATCCCTGCTGTCCAGATCCCTGGACGCACTACGTGAAAAATGGAAAAAAATGACGAATTTAGAGACGGTTCTGGACCGTCTCTAAAATTGCTTGGTTTAAAGACGCTTTAGAGACTGTCGTAAACCGTCTCTAAAATTTTAAACGGCCCCTGACTGTCCTTAATATTGTCTTAAAAATTTGAACGTCCGCAAATCATTTAAGACAGTCGTTGATCGTCTTATATGGGTCACTATTATGGTCCTTGACCGTCTTATATGCCATCATCTGAGATGGTCATTGGTCGTCTGCATTAAAGATGGTCATTGGCCGTCTTTTACCTGCAATATGAGACTGTCAAAGACCGTCTCTATTAGAGATGTTCCTAAACTGTCTTATAGCCCTGTCAGAGACCGTCTCTATTAGAGACTGTTAAGGACCATCTATATTAGAGATGGTCCTAAACCGTCTCTAATGCTCATGTCAAAAATGAAAAATCTCAAAAAAATTATGAATTTCAAAATAAAAAAAAAATAGTTGAGAAGCTTAGAAAAAATAATTAACAATGTTTAAGAAAAATTTAAATTAAAAAAAAACTGTAATTTTATAAAAATCAAGATTTTGAAAAAAAAAAATTAAGTACTTTGAATATTGTTGATAATTTTGAAAAAAAAAATTTCGATAAAAATATGATATTTTGAAAAAGACAATTAAAAAAATTAATCAAAATTGTGAAAAAATTGATAAAATGTAAAAAAATATATTTTTTTTTTTAAAAAAGAAAACTAGATTTTGTATTTTGACAAAAAAAATTGAAAAGTTATATAACAAAAGTGAGATTAAAAAAATGATATTTTGAAAAAGAAAATTTAAGAAATTAAACAAAATTGTGAAAAAATTGACAAATTGTAAAAAAAAAATATTTTAAAAAAAGGAAAACTAGATTTTGTATTTTGATAAGAAAAATTGAAAAGTTAGATAATAAAAGTGAGATTTCGATGATGTGTTGTTTATCCTTGCCGCCCATACATTTCTCCACCCCATTTTTGGGTCGGGTATAAAAAATTTTATAGATTTAAATCTTAAGTGGACCATACCATTGGAAAGAATGATAATATAGTACCTCGCCATTAAAAATTATAAAGAGCCCATCGTAAGATTTTAGTAATGTTTATTTGCAATCCAACTTGTTGTTAATGTAAAGGAGATCTAGCTGAAGGTAAACTACAAAGATTAAATTGATCCGAAACTCTTTTGAAAAATTGTTGAGAAGCTTAGAAAAATAATTAACAATGTTTAAGAAAAATTAAAATTTTGAAATTTAAAAAAAAAAAACTGTTGATAATTTTGAAAAAAAAAAAGATTTCGATAAAAAAAATGATATTTTGAAAAAGAAAATTTTAAAAATTAAACAAATTGTGAAAAAATTGACAAATTGTAAAAAAAAATATTTTTTTTTTAAAACTAAATTTTGTAAAAAAAATGTTAAATTTATTTATAATAAAAATGATATTTAGTTAAAAGAGTAATACACACACACACACACACACACACACACACATTTTGAAAAAAAAAATGTTAAATTTATTTGTGAAAAATAAAATTACTAAATTATTAGGCACATCCACTAATTGAACCTTTAATCGTTTTTGGACAATCTAATCAGTTCAAATTGAAGAGTAAATAACTTCAGATGTTTAAATCAAATTTCATTGAAATTGTTGATCAATCTTATATGCCCAATATCTTTCTCATATGTAGCCTGATTAAGGCGAGTAACTAGTTAAATTAAGAGTATTGATCAGTAAAATAAAGTGAATGGACTAGACATGTAAAATGGCCTAAATATTCTGGTTAAAATTGTGACCCAACTTACTGACCTCGTGAGAACCTAAGAATTAATATTAGTAAGTTTTGTGGGCCCCATCATGATGTGTGTCAAACATCAACACCGTGGATTTGATGTGTCCCCTTTAGGTTATGAGATATCTAAAAAATCATCGGTAAACAAAACTCAAGTGGGCCATACCATTTAAAACTATGTGAAGACATCCTAAAAAATATAAAAGCACTTGGCGGGGCCCACATGAGTTTTGGATGCAGTTGAAACTTGGTCTGACCTCATCCAAGTGGGACACACATAATGAGTGGGTTGGATATGTGAATCACATTTAGGCAGGCCCAATATATGATTATGAATGTTTTAAGGAAACCTTTCTCCAGTACATTTAAGTGAGTTACTCGTTACCTTTACCAGAGTAAACTCTGTGGGGTTCATCGTTATTTATTTATTTTATCCACTCCATTCATACATGTTAACAGATAATTTGAGGTCTAAAGAACCAAAAAGAAGCATATCCAAAGCTCAAGTGGACCATACCACATGAAATAGTGTAATTGAACCTCTACCATTTAAAATTTCTGCGAGGTCATAGAAGTTTTGGATCAAGCTGATGTTTGTGTTTTCTATTCATTTATATATTTTTGATATTATGAACAACCTTTAACTATTTTTGAACAATCAGATCAATCTAGACATGAAGAGTAAATAACTTCAGATGTTTAAATCAAAATTCACTCAAATTGTTGATCAATCTTGTTTGCCCAATATCTTTCTCATATGCAGTATGATCGAGGCGAGTAACTAGTCAAATTGAGGGTAATGATCAGTAAAATAGTGTGAATGGACCAGACATGTAAAATGGGCCCATCATGATGTGTGTCAAAGATCAACATCGTGCATTTGATGTCTCCCCTTTAGCTTATGAGATATCTAAAAAATCATCCATATACGAAACTCAGGTGTTGATTACCAGCTAAAACTATGTGAAGATATCTAAAAAACTATAAATAGTATAATATTGGATGTCATACCATTTTGGGGCCATAAAAGTTTTGGATCAAGCTGATTTTTGTTTTCTCCTTTCATCTGGCCCTGTATGACCTAATCAACATATTGGATGTCAAATAAACAGTACAGTAAGCCTTAGGAGGATTTTAATGATGGATATCCAATTACCATTGATTTCATGTGGTGTGGTGCACCTAAGATTTCTGTGGTGGGGTCCACTATAGATTTTTATTTTCCTCATTCTTTGGCTCATGACGTAAAATGATATCTCAAAATGGATGGATGGTGTAGATATAACAAATAAATCAGAGTGGGGCCCACAAAACTTGGTGGATGTTGGTCGGTGCTCTATGGGTCCCACCATGATGTATGTGTTTCATCCATGCCGTCCATCCATTTTTACAAATCATATTAGTGCTCTATGCACCCCACCATGATGTGTGTAGAACATCAACACCATGCATTTGATGTGTCCCCTTTAAGTCTAAAAATCAGTCATATATGAAACTCAGGTGGGCCATAGCATCTAAAACTATGTGAAGACATTCCTAAAACATCTAAAAGCATTTGGTAGGGCCCACATGAGTTTTGAATGTTTATGAAACTTGGTCTTGACTCCTCATCCAAGTGGGACACACATAATGAATGGGCTGGATCTATGAAATAATATTTTATTGGTGGGAATCACTCTCTCTACTATTTTCTGTGGTGGGAATCACTCTCTCAACACTTAAAATAATATTTTAAAATTAATGGATGATTGGATATATAAAATACATCACGGTGGGTCCCACGATCCTAAAACCCACCGTCCCTTACGCACCCCTCCCAAAATGAAGAAATCGGATTGCGTACTGAGTTACTCAGTACACTCTTATCGTACTGAGTAAACTTAGTTGGGCCCACTACAAATGCATGTGGTTTATCCACTTCGTCCATTCATTTTTCCAGATCATTTTATGGGTTCAACTCAAAATTGATGCATATACAAATCACAAGTAGACCATACCACTGGAAAAAGTGGAAGTATTGATTTCAACTGTTGCAAACTTTATAAGGCCCCCAGTGATGTTTATTTGTCATACAACCTATTCTTGATATCAAGACATAGATGAAGGGAAAACACAAATATCATCTTGATCTAAAACTTCTACTGTCCCCAAGAATATTTCAACGGCAGATGTTCAATTCACACTGTTTCCTGTGGTGTGGTCCATTTGAAGTTTGGATGTACTTCATTTTTGCGATAAAGCCCTAAAATTGTGTTAAAAGAGATGGACGGAGGGGATATAATGCATGAATGACACTGGGGCCCACAGAGTTTCCTCAGTACGCAATCCGCTTCCCAAAATGAAACCCGCGCGCCCTTTTCCCCCGCCCGTAGCAAACCCATCTCTCCATCTCTCTCTCGCACTCAGCCTCTCCATCTCCCTCACCCTCTCTCGATCTCCCTCACGCACTCAACCTCTCTTTCTCTGTCTGTCTCTCTCTCTCTCTCTCCGTCTCTGTATGCAGCCTCGAAAAATGGAAGAAAGAGAGATGAATCTCAGCTGTTTTCCCTGTCCACCTCATGCAATGAGAAGAGATGGGAGTTTCTCACATCTCTATAATCGTCATTAAAAGCAGCGGCTGCGGTAGGTGCATCGGCTGCCATAGACGAACGCAAAAGCTCGAGGCGCTGGCGATTTCTCCGGATAGAGGAAGAAAAGGGAGGTGGTCTAAATGAACGATGTTCGACAATGGCCACCGGTCCAACGAATCACGGTGAGAGGTTTTGGGATAACGGGAATTCGGGAATGGAAATCCCCAATTGAATAACTGGACTTGGGATTTTCAAAATCCTTAATCTAGATTTTTGTATTTAGGGTTTCGAATCCAAATCCCTAATCCAAATATATATTTGGGGATCTGGAAATTGAAAACCCTAATTTTCTAATTTAGGGGTCCGAAATTGAAATCCCTAATTACTGGATTAAAAATCCCTAAACATTAATATAGCTTCGAATTTGGGAAGAAATAAACGCTGATTATCTATATGGGTTTTGAATCTGAAATCCCTAATACGAACCTGAATACGAAAATTAGATGAATCTGATCATCCATGCCTAAAATTAGATGAATCTGATCATCCATGCCTACCTGATGAGCGGACATGCCTGATTTCGTACCAGCGCCCACGTGTGGGGCACCTGATAAAGGGCTTGGATCATACAACTTGCCATGTGCCGTTGGATGATCTTCTTTATAAAATATTTCTAGACCCGAGTTGAGGGTTTTTACGTTGACTTTCTGACAATGACTTGTTAGATCAGCCATGTGATGAAGGGACACAGATTGCATAGTGTATGACACAGTATAGATTTGTGGTATCTGTTTCATATCCATGCCATCTATCCATATTTCTAGCTCATTTTATGGTATAAGCCCAAACTAAAAGCAGATCCAAATATCAATTGGACCACACTACAGGAAACAGGGTGATTGAACGGATAACTCTTGGTGACCATAAAAGTTCTTCATTAAGCTGATATCTTTATTTTCCCTTCATCTAGGTCTGTAAGACATTATCAACCGGTCAAATAAACATTAACGCGGGCTGCATGAAGTTTTTAATGGCAGACATTCAATCTCCATCATTTCCTGGGGAGTGGTCCACCTGAGATTTGGATCTGCTTTAATTTTTAGGTCATGCCTAAAAAGAAAAGAAAAAAAAATGAGCTTGCAAAATGGATCCACAGTCTAGATATAAAACACATACATCAGGGTGAGCCCCACATTCATTAATCCTCTACCTTGTTAGCCCCTTAGTGGATGGGTGATAGACCAAATCTCAATTCAACAATCATATCCATCTGATCAGTGGTCATATCCTCTGGAATTGAATTGTTTATGATGTATCGCTGTCTGCATAGGCTGATTATCTGATTTTATAAATGTATTTTTGCTTGTGTCATGCCTATTACCACGCACTTGCATACACTTATTTTTACTTGAGTCCAGTAGTTTGGACAGTATGATTTGTGTTTTTAATTTGTACTAGTGGGACCCATGGTTCAGTGATCTAATCCATCAAATTTGGGCCTTGTAGTGGATGGTCCACTCACCAAAATCTTCCATGTGGAAAAATCCTAACCTTTCATTAGGTTGCCAAAAAATAGGTGAAGAAACAAAATACAACAAAAACATTAAAAAAAGAAAAGAAAAGAAAAGAAAAAGAAAAGAGAAAAATACCAAGATGTTCTCTAGCTAGGATATTCTAGAATTTTTTATGAACAACCCTTGATGGTGAGGTCCATCATATCCGACAATTTGGATTGCCCATGGGCCTATATGATACTCAAGTGGGACAAATAGGTTTTCATAGAGGTATTTGTTTCATTAGATTTTTCTAAATCAGAATGCTGCTTTAGTCAGTTTCTTTTGTTGGTCTGCAAAATGGGTGGTTAAAAATGGATTATAGCCAACTGCACATAAATAAAGGGAAAGCTTATGTTCATGGTGGCAAGCCTGTTATGGGAACAACGCTCTCTCTGTTAAGAAATGGTAATTCTCTGTTACCTTCTTCAGTTGCATTGCCCAAATGGAAAGCTAATGATGACAATGGCAGCGTTCCTTGTCCTCCCAAGGAGCTCAGAGGTTGTGGCACTTGCAATCTTGATTTGAGATGCATTTTCCCATTGGATTGGATACAACAGCTGGAATTAAGTGCAGAAGAAATAGCTTGTAGTTATGACTTTCCTAAAATGTTAGATGCTTCTTCCTACTGTCCCTTTTGTGTCGGCATGCATGATCAAGCAATGGGATTTGATGGGAAGTTGCTAGAAGCCGCTGCTAGAGAGGAGTCTTATGATAACTATTTATATTGTCCTAGTGCAAAGGATCTTTAGGGTGAAGATCTTAAACATTTTCAGCAACATTGGATTAAGGGCCAGCCTGTTGTAGTACGTAATGTGCTTCATGATAAATCTGATTTAAGTTGGGATCCTTTGGTATTTTTTCGTCCTTTGCTTAAGAGGAACAGTACCAATCATGGGAATGATATGAACTCAGTTAAAGCTACTGACTGCTTGGATTGGTGTGAGGTACGTTTTCTTGATATTTCTTGCATTAATTCTCCAAAAAAAAAGTTTTATCATAAGTAATGTTAAATTGAGTTGAATGCAATTCTAGAACTCCATCATCAAGATTAGTTTAATTCCATGAAGCTGTAGCAGTTCATGTGGCAGTCTTAGAGCTTTTGTTTACTATTGTTTATTTTTAATGTTATATTTTATGGAATCTCATGTGGGGTGCTTTTGCATTTGTTAGTTCTTGAAGTCTGTGTGGTTATTTGTGGTAATTTAGATTTGAATCAGTTTGGATTCTATTACAGATTATTTTTCTCTTATACTCTCATATGGGCGTGCCTCTTTTTAAAATTTATTTATTATTTGGTGAAAATCAATGAGGATTTAGTATGGTTTGGCTGGATTTTTTTTTTATATAAATTTTTTTACACCCATGTGAATCTGTTTGGATCCTGTTGTAATTAATTTTCTATTTACAGAAGGGAATCTCACATGGGCATCTCTGTTTTTTGAAGTTTCTTTGATTTTTTTTTTTTTTTTTGGTGAAAATCGATTTGATTTTAGTAGATATGTAGTTATTTTTTTTCTTTTTTGAAAATCAGTGAAATTTGGGATGTTTTGAAGCAATTTTATGCATATTTTTTTTATTTCAATTTTTATCAAATTTGGATTAGTTTAAAAAAGGAGTATTATGTGGGTTTTTTCTATTATATGTAACAGAATCTCATTTGAGTGCTTTTGCATTTATCAGTTCTTCAAGTCTGTGTAATCATTTGATGTGAATCCATTTGGATTCTACTGTAATAATTTTTCTATTGCCAAGAAGGAAATCTCATATGGGTTTCTCTCCTTTTGAACTTTCTTTAATTTGGTGAAAATCAATGTGACTTGAAGATGATGTGAGGGCTGTTTTCAATTGTTTTTGGGATGAAAAACCAATGAAATTTGGGATGTTCTTAACCAGTTTGATTCATATTGGTTGAAAAATGAAGTGTTATGCAGATTTATTATAATTTTTTGTGGTTTAGATGATGGAATCTCGTGTGGATGCTTTTGCATTTATCAATTCTTAAAATTTGTGGGATTACTTGATGTGAATCAATGGGAGTTTTTGATGATTAGTAGTTGCTTTTGGGTGTTTTGGACTGAAACCAATGGAATTTGGGGCACTTTCAAGTTATTTCATGCTAGTTGATTGATTTTAGTGTTATTTGGACTCGACATAATTAATGGAGTGTTGTACACATCATTTATGTTACATATAAGCGAAGCTCATGTGGGTACTTTTGCATTTGGCAGTTTTTGAAGTTTACGTGATCATGTTATATTAATTGATGGGAATTTAGGATGATGGGTACTTGTTTCTGGGTTTTTTTTTGGACCAAAATAAAGGGAACTTGGGATGTTCTCAAGCAATTTGATGCATATGTATTGACCCAGATGTTCTTCATACTTGGATTATCTGAAGAATGGAGTGGTCATGTAGATACTTTTTTGTTTATTAGTTTTTAAAGTTTGTGTTTATTTAATGAAAATCAATGGGAGTTCAAGACATCGGGTACTTATTTTTAGGTGTTTTGATTGGAACTAAGGTAATTAGGGGCTTTTTCTAGTTAACTGATGCACGTTGATTGATTTTAATGTTTTTCAGATTTTAATGATTGTATTTATATGCATGTGGTGTCCTCAGGTCTTACATGAACTAATTTATATGCATGTGGTGTCCGCAGGTCTTACATGAACTAATACGATGCCCCAACTAGATTATGTGGAGCAAGAAAGAAGTTAGTTTTCTTCCCTTTTAGCATTGTTGTCTGATTGTTAATCCATGCAATGATTATTTTTTTATGCCATAGGTCTTGGCACTTGCTATTTTTCTTAGAATTTATTAGTTTAATAACCTAGCTATGTAAACTATTAGACTTTGTTTCATAAGCATAAATATGAATCACCTTCTTTCTTCTTTTTGCTAGGTGACATCAAATTTAGATGTCGTAACAGATGTGTATGATTTCGTCAATTTAGTAAGCACTATTTCTAGTGAAAAAGAAGTAAGCAATGAATGTCTAGGTGTAGATGTTGACGAAAAAGAAGTAAGCAATGAAGCAGCCCGTTCAATCTGATTAATCTACTCCCTAGGGAGGTTGGAAATCAAATGATGTGTACAACAATTCAGGTATGGTTTGCACCAATTCAAGAGACTGTACATTAGTCATTCAATATATAAGACTGGAGTGAGACTGATTAGGCATTTAAATGTGTTACAGGATGTTGTTTGAATTACTTGTCCTAATAGGTGCACAAGTTGGGATGGATTGGACTTCTATCTTGAGAAAACGCCATGATTTCAGGTAGTTATTATTATAATAGAAAGTTAAAAAATTAAAAGAGAGAGAGATAATGAATTCATGGAAAGAAATGTTCTTTATCATTAGGGTTGCTTTCGCCGGGTTTGATGAAGAAATTGTCACCAACTTCACAAGAAGACAAATAGTTTCAGTGGCCACAGATTGCAACTTAGATTTAAACAAGGTTCGAGGTGCCATCAATAATACTAACAGAATCCTCCAGGTCAGATTGTTGATTGGACCTGATTTTATTTAAATGAACTTAATAATCCATTTTATTTAAATGAGCAGACCCGGATGTGCGTCGGAGTTATCCGGATGTTGGGTAGGGGTCCCTGGAAGGTCGGAACCGTTGTTATGACCATGATAAAGTTGTCTATTGCCTATGGATAGCATTGAAGGGGCCTAGCCATTTGGACAGGCCGTGTTTATGTATTTGCTCGAAATTAATGGAGCAGACCCGGATGTGCGTCGGAGCTATCGGGATGAGAGAGGGTCCCTAGAAGGTGGGAACCGCTGTTATGACCATGATGAAGTTGTCCATTTCCTATGGACAACATCGAAGGGTCCTGACCATTTGGATAGGCTGTGTTTATATATTTGCTTGAAATTAATGGAGCAGACCCGGATGTGCGTCGGAGCTATCCGGATGAGCTGGGATCCCTGGAAGGTGGGAACTGCTGTTATGACCATGATGAAGCTGTCCATTTCCTATGGACAGCATTGGAGGGGCCTGACCATTTGGACAGGCCATGTTTATATCTGTATTTATAGGGACCACACCCTAAACTTATTCTCAATTCCCTAAAGCTATAACCTATAACCTATAACCTAAACTTATAACCTAACCTTAACTTAAACCTAAAACCTTAACCTATAACCTAAAACCTAAATATAAACCTAAAACCTAAATGTATTCTCAAATTCCTAAGTCTAAACCTACACCTAATCCTAATCTCAACTCCCTAACCTAGACCTAAACCTAAACTTGAAAACTCAAACCGAAACCCGATCCCAATTTCCTAAACCTAAACCTTAACCTATTCTCAATTCCCTAAACCTATAGCTTATAACCTAAACCTAAACCTTAACCTAAACCTTTAACCTAAACCTAAACCTAAACCAAAACCTATAACTTATAACCTAAACTTATAACCTATAACCTAGACCAAAACCTATAACCTAAACCTAAACCTATAACCTTAACCTAAACCAAAACCCATAACCTATAACCTAAACTTATAACCTATAACCTAACCTTAACCTAACCCTAAAACCTAAATCATAACCTATAACGTAAAACTTAAACCTAAACCTAAAACCTAAATGTATTCTCAAATCCCTAAACCTAAAACCTACACCTAATCCTAATCTCAACTCCCTAACCTAAACCTAAACCTAAAACCTAAATGTATTCTCAAATCCCAAAACCTAAAACTTACACCTAATCCTAATCTTAACTCCCTAACCTAAACCTAAACCTAAAACCTACACCTAATCCTAATCTTAATTCTCTAACCTAAACCTAAACCTAAACTTTGAAAACCCAAACCTAAACTCCGAACCCGAACCCGAACTTTTCCTAAACCTAAACCTTAACCTATTCTCAATTCCCTAAACCTATAGCTAATAACCTAAACCTAAACCTTAACCTAAACCTAAACCTAAACCTATAACCTATAACCTAAACCTAAACCTAAAACCTAAATGTATTCTCAAATCCCTAAACCTAAACCTACACCTAATCCTAATCTCAACTCCCTAACCTAAACCTAAACCTAAACTTGAAAACCCAAACCTAAACCCGATCCCGAACCAACCCGAATTCCTAAACCTAAACCTTAACCTATTCTCAAATCCCTAAACCTAAACCTACACGTAATCCTAATCTCAACTCCCTAACCTAAACCTAAACCTAACTTGAAAACCCAAACCTAAACCTAATCCCGAACCCAAACCCGATTTCTAAACCTAAACCTTAACCTATTCTCAATTCCTAAACCTTAACCTATAACCTAACCTAAACCTAAACCTATAACCTACACTTATAACCTAAACCTAAACCTATAACCTAAACCTCATCCTAAAACCTAAACCTATGACTTAAAACCTAAATGTATTCTCAAATCCCTAAACCTAAACCTACACCTAATCCTAATCTCAACTCCCTAACCAAAACTAAACCTAACTTGAAAACCCAAACCTAAACCGATCCCGAACCCGAACCCGAACCCGATTTCCTAAACCTAAACCTTAACCTATTCTCAATTCCCTAAACCTATAGCTTATAACCTAAACCTAAACCTTAACCTAAACCTAAACCTAAACCTAAACCTTAACCTAAACCTATAACCTTAACCTAAACCAAAACCTATGACCTAAAACCTAAATGTATTTTCAAATCTCTAAACCTAAACCTACACCTAATCCTAATCTCAACTCCCTAACCTAAACCTAAACCTAAAACTAAACTTGAAAACCCAAACCTAAAACCCGATCCCGATCCTATTTCCTAAACCTAAACCTTAACCTATTCTCAAATCCCTAAACCTAAACCTACACCTAATCCTAATCTAAACTCCCTAACATAAACCTAAACCTAAACCTAAACTTGAAAACCCAAACCTAAACCCGATCCCGAACCCGAACCCGAATTCCTAAACCTAAACTTTAACCTATTCTCAAATCCCTAAACCTAAACCTACACCTAATCCTAATCTCAACTCCCTAACCTAAACCTAAACCTAACTTGAAAACTCAAACCTAAATCCGATCCGAACCCGATCCCCCGATTTCCTAAACCTAAACCTTAACCTATAACCTAACTTAAACCTAAACCTATAACCTACACTTATAACCTAAAACTAAACCTATAACCTAAACCTAAGCCTAAAACCTAAACCTATGACCTAACCTAAACCTTAACCAATAACCTAAACCTAAACCTAAACTTGAAAACCCAAACCTAAACCCAATCCCAAACCCAAACCCAATTTCCTAAACCTAAACCTTAACCTATTCTCAATTCCATAAACATATAGCTTATAATATAAACCTAAACCTTAACCTAAACTTAAACCTAAACCTAAACTTAAACTTATAACCTTAACCTAAACCAAAACCTAACCTATAACCTATAACCTAAACTTATATCCTATAACCTAACCTTAACCTATAACCTAAAACCTAAACCTAAACCTAAAACCTAAATGTATTCTCAAATCCCCTAAACCTAAACCTACACCTAATCCTAATCTCAACTCCCTAACCTAAACCTAAACCTAAACTTGAAAACCCAAACCTAAACCCAATCCCGAACCCGAAACCGAACCCGATTTCCTAAACCTAAACCTTAACCTATTCTTAATTCCCTAAACCTAGAGCTTATAACCTAAACCTAAACCTAAACCTTAACCTAAACCTATAACCTTAACCTAAACTAAAACCTATGACTTAAAACCAAAATGTATTCTCAAATCTCTAAACCTAAACCTACACCTAATCCTAATCTCAACTCCCTAACCTAAACCTAAACTTAAACTTGAAAACCCAAACCTAAAACCCGATCTCGAACCCGAACCCAATTTCCTAAACCTAAACCTTAACCTATTCTTAAATCCTTAAACCAAAACTTACACCTAATCCTAATCTAAACTCCCTAACCTAAACCTAAACCTAAACTTGAAAACCCAAACCTAAACACGATCCCGAACCCAAATCCGAATTCCTAAACCTAAACCTTAACCTATTCTCAAATCCCTAAACCTAAACCTACACCTAATCCTAATCTCAACTCCCTAACCTAAACCTAAACCTAACTTGAAAACCCAAACCTAAACTCCGATCCCGAACTCGAACCCGATTTCCTAAACCTTAACCTATTCTCAATTCTCTAAACCTTAACCTATAACCTAACTTAAACCTAAACCTATAACCTACACTTATAACATAAATGTATAACCTAAACCTAAACCTAAAACCTAAACCTGACCTAACCTAAACCTAAACCCTTAACCAATAACCTAAACCTAAACCTAAAACCTAAATGTATTCTCAAATCCTAAACCTAAACCTACACCTAATCCTAATCTCAACTCCCTAACCTAAACCTAAACCTAAACTTGAAAACCCAAACCTAAACCCGATCCCGAACTCGAACCCGATTTCCTAAACCTAAACCGTAACATATTCTCAATTCCCTAAACCTATAGCTTATAACCTAAACCTAAACCTTAACCTAAACCTATAACCTTAAAACAAAAACCTATGACCAAAAACCTTAACCTATAACCTATAACCTAAACTTATAACCTATAACCTAACCTTAACCTAAACCTAAAACCTAAATGTATTCTCAAATCCCTAAACCTAGACCTACACCTAATCCTAATCTCAACTCCCTAACCTAAACCTAAACCTAAACTTGAAAACCCAAACCTAAACCCGATCCCGAACCCAACTTTCCTAAACCTAAACCTTAACCTATTCTCAATTCCCTAAACCTATATGTAAGTGCTATGATTTGATTCCTCTTTGATTGTCAAATTTTGTGTGTCAAAACTTCTTCGTATGTCTTGTATTTATATCTTGATAAAACTGTTCGAGACACCATGTCCACACTTGAAGACAAGTTCGAAACACCATGTCAACACTTGAAGACTAGTTCAAAAAATTCTTCAAGCTTCATGATAATTCAAAGTACTACAATGTAGAAGATATTAAAGAAGAGCTTAAGGTCAAGACTCAAGTTCAAACTACAAGTGGAAGTTCAAGATTCAAATATAAGTACGGGACTCAAGTGCAACTTAAAGTGACATTAAAGCTTGTGAAGTAGTCAAGCTACATCAAGAAGAACTCAAGCTTCATAATGATCAAAGTCTAAGCAAATGAAGTGTTTAATGTCCGTACTTCATGTTCCATGTTTGATAGACCATTAGATTGACCTTAGGGTAGGTCACTTTGGATACATAATTCATTTGAATATTATTACATAGTTTTGGTCTATTCTAAAACTAGTCCTAGACCTTGTTCGACCAGTCCTAGCACTGGTTCGACCAGTATCAGAAGTTTCAGGACCAGTCCTAAAATTGTTGTATTTTATCGAATTTTCTAGTTCAGCTTCGACCAGTCCTGGAGTTTGCTTGACCAATTGTGGGATGGCCTCGACTCAACCTTCGACCAGTCATAAAGCTTCGACTCAAACTCCAGCGACTAAATCAAGTGTCGTACGACCAGTTGTACAGGAGTCTCGACTAGTCGTGGACTGCCTTCGACCAGTCGTGGACTGCCTACGACCGGTCGTACAACGGTCTGATTCGATCGCACTCAAAAATTCAAAAATCAGTTTATTCTTGAACCAGTCGTGGTGACCCTAGGACCAGTCGAAGACAAATTTCTACAGCTATAAATAGCACATGAATTTCAAAGTTTTTCATTGAAAATCAAGTGAATTCAAGACTCCACTCTGAGATAAGTTTGTGTTTTTTTTTTAAGTTATTTTGTGCATAATTGCTTTCTCTTTTTGCTAGCTTATTTAATTTGATTTTGTTTTTGTATTTCAATCTCATTTGAAAAGAGGAATTGCTGTATTCCTTCTTCTTGGAATCAAAATCAAATATAGCTACGCCCAACTGGTTTAAATATAAAATCAATTAGAACTTAGAACCATATTAAAGTGAGTAGTGGACATTGAACTTTTATATTCGAACATCTACTCCAATCGGTTCTACCGGGCTACCACAAGGAGAAATCCAGGTAGTTTACAATTTTATAAATTTCATTCTATTTTAGTTTTTGTTTGGGATTCGGTAGAAAAATCTCAATTTATGTGGTTATCTGAAGAGAGCTAGAAAACTCAGAAGTGTGGGTTTTTGAATTGTGTAAGCCCAAGTCAAAAAGACACAATTGTAAAGGTTTTGGGTGAAACTGTAAAAACCTATTTGATAGTAAACGCTAATATCCCCTGTGTGAGGATATTAGGGGTGGAGTAGCATTCTATGTGGCTGTTGAAAGACAGTTGGTGTACACACAGGCAAACCACTATAACTGTTTGTCTTGTGGATTGAATGCTTGCTTTATTTTCATATCATTTATCATTCAATTGTGTTGAATGTACGTGTGGATGTGAATGTTGTAACAATTTACATTTCAAGCAAGTGTGGGGATTGTTATAATTAGTTAGATCTTTATTTTTGCAATTTATTTCAATTCCTTGTTATTTAGTTATTTATATTCAGATTGAGTTATTGATTCAAAAGACGTTTTAGAAATAAGGTTGTCTTACCATAAGCCCTTGTTTATTATGATGTAAGGTTGTCCTTAGAACTGAATTTGTATCAACCTCTCAATACTTATTTATTGAGATTGATTTGATTTCAGCATTGTGAATTGATTGATAATTGTAAGGCTATCTGTTTATCTTTATTCCGCTGATTTTATTTTAATTTGTCATAGTCCTATTCACCCCCCTCTAGGGCATATAGCTTGGCCATTTCAAGTGGTATCAGAGCCTAATAGCTTGTTCTTATTGCTTTTTATTTAGATTTATTTCCTGAGCTAACGATCTAAGCTATATAAATAAAATGTCAAATTTTGATAGCCTATCAGTCACTAGGCCTCTACCCTTTGATGGCTCCAACTATGCCTATTGGAAAGCCCAAATGAGGATCTTCCTCAAATCAATGGATGAGAGTGTGTGGTAAGCCATAGTGACTGAATGGAGCCCTCCTACCATTGAAGTTACTGGTATCAATGGATCAAAATCAATGAGAATAACACCTTAAACTTCTTGGTCCACACTTCAGAAAAGTGAGAGTAGTGCCAATGCAAAAGCACTAAATGTAATCACTTGTGCACTATTACTAGATGAGTTCAAAAGAATCATATCCTGTGATACTGCAAAGCAAGCCTAGGATATATTAGAAATAACACACGAGGGTACATCAATTGTTAAAAAATTTAAAGTCCAACTCCTAACAACCAAATTTGAAGAGATTCATATGGAGGAAAATGAAATGTTTATGGACTTTTACACAAGATTAAATGACATTGTAAACTCAATGGGGGGTCTTGGCGATAAAATCTCAGAAAGTAAAGATTGTGCAAAGATACTACGCTCTCTTCCTTAACGGTTCAACTCTAAAGTAACCACGATCCAGGAACTTCGTGATACGGATAATATGAGGGTAGAAGAACTAGTTGGTTCTTTACAAACCTATGAGTTAAACTTTAAAACTCCTAAAGGTAAATTATAGCTTTGAAATCTTCTAAAAATGTGTCTGAAGAAAACTTGGATTTAGAAAATTCTAAAGATGATATGGCTCTTTTAGCGAAAAAGTTCTATAAGATTTTCAAAAGTAAGAAAAGGGTCGATTTTCAAAAGACGAATGAAAAGAAACGATCTAAACCTAAGTCCAAAACTTGGAAGTCTTTGAAAGATAGTCAGTGTTACAATTGTCAAGAGTATGGGCATCTAGCAAACAAATGTCCTAAAAAGGATAGACCCAAAAGAAAGGGTATGTTGGCTACTTGGGATGAATCGTCTGATTTTGAAGCCTCTTCTGAATTAGAAAATTCTGAAACCGAGTCGGGCAATGAAGTTAAGGCCCTCATGACTCCAGCCAAGTTTACTTTTTTAGATCACGATGATTCAACAAGTGAAGAAAATTTGAATAGTGATCATGAAAATGAAGAAGATCTTCAAGATGCTTATAATGCCTTATATAAGGAAAGTTGTAAAATTACTGTCAAACTTAAACTTCAAAAAGAAAAGTTTTCTAAACTCAAAGAATGTTTTGAAACTCTTGTTTTAGAAAAATCACAAATTTCATATTGTTTTGAAAAATCAAAATGTGATTTGGAATTCAAAACCTCCCTGATTGATGATTTGAAATCTGAAAAATGAGAAACTTAAAAATGAAGTATCTTCTCTTCCGAGTTTGAAGGATACATGGAGATATGCCCAAGGTGATCCAAAGTTAGAAAAATTATTATCCGGATCAAGAAAATGTGGCGATCGATCCGGGTTGGGCTATGATAAAAATATATCTCCTAAACAGAAGAATACTCCTCCCAACTTTGTGAAAGGAGAGGCTTCTAACTCAAAAGGAAAAGGTACTTGTCAAGGTTTTTCTAAAAATACAAGAACTTTTCAAAAACCTAAAAGAAACTATTTTAAAAATCAGGTTAGAAATCTTCTAGCAGAAAAAATAGTTGATTTACTTAAGGAGCTCTTAAAATCTAACTCAGTAGGTCATTCCCACAACTATAAACTGAAGAAGACCAACTATGTTCCTAAACCCAAAACAGTTATGAAATGGGTTCCTAAAGTTGCCTGCTTGGTTGCCCACACTACTTTCAAAGCAACAAGCCATTCAAAATGGTATTTAGACAGTGGATGTTCTAGGCATATGACAGGTGACAAGGCTTTATTCACCGATCTAAAAGATATGATTGATGGGTCAATCACATTTGGTGATGGTAGCAATTGCAAGATTATTGGCAAAGGTACGATCCAACTCCATAACCTCCATTTATTTAAAGATGTTTTATAAGTTGAGGGTTTAAAACATAACCTGTTGAGCATATCTCAAATGTGCGATAACAACCATAGTGTAAAATTTTCCAATCAAGGTTGTGAATTTTTAAACAAAAAGGGTTCTGTAATATTAACTGGTCGTAAAACTTCTGAAAACAGCTATATAATAAGCGATGATAGCTCATCTAACCAAATGTGTTACATGGTCCATACCGATGAGATGGAATTATGGCATAAACGCCTTGGACATGTACACTACCGAAATTTATACAGATTGAGCAAAGGAGAACTAATTAGAGGTCTACCTGAAGTGCAAAAAGTAGACAAAATATGTGGTGAATGCCAGTATGGTAAACAAACAAGAAGCTCTCATAAAAAGGTGAACTCCAATACCACATCTAGATTACTCGAGCTTCTTCACATGGATCGTATAGGACCAACCAGAATGGAAAGTCGAGGTGACAAAAAATACATCTTGGTCATCGCAAATGATTATATAAGATACACTTGGGTTTCATTTTTAGGAGACAAATCAGAAACCCTTGATGAAGTGAAAAAGATTATCAAACGGATCCAAACTGAAAAATGTTCTCAAGTCAGTAAGATCCGAAGTGATCATGGATCCGAGTTTGAAAATAGCGGTTTTGAGAAACTCTGTAGCGATCAGGGAATATCACATGAATTCTCTACACCCAAAACTCTACAAGAAAATGGTATTGTGGAAAGGAAAAATAGAGTGCTCCAAGAAATGGGAAATGTTATGTTGAATAGCATGAAGCTCCTTAGAAATTTGTGAGCTGAAGCAGTGAATACCGCCTGCTACATTATCAACCGTGTTTATATTTGCAAATCTAATAATAAAATGGCTTATGAAATGTGGTTTGAGAAAAAGCCTACTGTCAAATACTTTCGAGTTTTTGGCAGCAAGTGCTATATTTTACGTGACCATGAAAAATTGGGAAAGTTCGACACTAAAAGTGATGAAGGGATCTTTTTAGGATACTCTTTAAACAGTCGTGCATATCGTGTTCTAAACAACAGGATCGGTGTGATTCAAGAGTCAATAAATGTTGTAATTGACGATCACTTGAATACACCTGCCCCTAGTTCAGATAATGATGAAGCTCTTATATTTGAAAAACCAGATTCTTCATCAAGTGAAACTAATTCTGAATTAGGGACTGTTAAAGATCATCTAACTGATCAAATTCTTGGAAACCCTCTCATTGGTGTGCACACTCGTAGACAATTAGAAGACATATGTAACTACATATGCTTTACATCCCAGATAGAACCAGTTGACGTAAAAGAAGCACTTTTTGATGAAAACTGGATATTAGCGATGCAGGAAGAACTTAATCAGTTTGTCTGAAATGATGTCTGGTATCTTGTTCCTAGACCTAAAGATAAACACATTATTGGAACAAAATGGATTTTCAAAAATAAGTCCGATGAATTGGGAAATATCATTCGAAACAAGGCAAGACTGGTTGTACAAGGGTATACACAAATTGAAGGGATTGATTATGATGAATCTTTTACCCCAGTTGCTCGTCTTGAATCAATCAGACTTTTCATATCTATTGCATGTTTTAGAAAGTTTAAAATTTTTCAAATAGATGTGAAGAGTGCCTTTTTGAATGACGACTTACATGAAGAGGTATATGTTTAACAACCAACTGGGTTTGAAGACCCTAAGCTTACTAATCATGTATACCGCCTTAAAAAGGCTCTCTATAATCTGAAACAAGCTCCCAGAGCATGGTATGAAAAATTGACTAAGTTTTTACTAAGTCACAATTTTTAGATGGGTAGTGTCGATAAGACGCTCTGTGTTAAGAAACATAACGATGATATCTTAATGGTTCAAATCTATGTTGATGATATAATTTATGGATCAACTTATACTAACATGATTGTTAAGTTTGCAGATCTAATGAAATCTAAATTCGAAATGAGCACGGTTGGTGAATTAAATTATTTTCTGGGGTTGCAAGTAAAACAACAATCTGATGAAATTTTTATTTCACAAACTAAATATGCATTGAACTTGATTAAGAGGTTCGGATTTGAAAATGGTAAGAATTTTGATACTCCTATGAGTACAACTCAAAGACTCTCAAAAGACTCTATAGGTAAAGATGTAGATCCTAAATTGTATTGTAGCATGATATGTAGCCTACTTTACTTAACTGTAAGTAGACCTGATATTGCTTTAAGTATTGGAATTTGCGTTAGATATTAGTCTAATCCTAAAGAATCTCATTTAACTGCTATCAAGTGAATTATTTGATATGTTGTAAGTTCAGTTAATCTGGGTCTTTGGTATCCCTATGATTCTAGTGTTCAATTGGCTAGGTATTCGGATGCTGATTGGGCAAGAAATATAGATGAAAGAAAATCAACTAGTGGTGGTTGTTTTTACATTGGAAACTATTTGGTTTCTTGGTTTAGTAAGAAGAAAAGTTCCATATCTTTCTCAACTGCTGAGGCCGAATACATTGCAGCAGGAAATGCATGTACTCAGCTAGTTTGGATGAAACGTATGCTGAATGATTATGGAATCACACAAGACTTGATGGATTTATACTGTGATAATTCCAGTGCGATAAACATTTCAAAAAACCTAATCCAGCATTCACGTGCTAAGCATATTGACATTCGGTTTCATTATATTCGTGAATTAGTGGAAGAAAAAATAATATCTTTAGAATATATTCCTACTGAGACTCGGCTTGCTGACATTTTTACTAAACCACTCGACAAAAGCAGGTTTAATAAATTGAAATTTGATCTTAGTATATGCAATTTTAAATGATTGATCATGCATCCTTGTATCATATTGTATATAATGTTAATATGTTATTAATTTAAATTTTGAAATTTTGTAGAAATTGCATATTTTTTTCTTGTCTAAGACCGGTCGAGGACGTGCTCGACTAGTCTTGATACGACCGGTCGAGTATGTCCCAAGACCGGTCGTGCAGTGCGCTAACCTCTTTAATTTAGAGAAAACTCTCTTCTTCTTCATTCTAACCCTCCTCACCAACAAGCCGAGCTTCGACTAGTCGAACTCTTGTGTTCGATTCCTTCAGGTTAGAGTGATTTTCCTTACTTTCTTGAAGTATCTTAATCTTTTCTCTTAGATTTCTTGATTATTGTTGTCTAAGGTCTTTAACTTTTTGGGTTTCTCTTCCTCATTTGTTGAATCTAGAAAAATCCATCTCTATTTTCTTGAAATTTCTTTCATTTCTTCAAGAATATGGATTCTAGAGGTAAAAAGAAAAATCTTAGAGGTGCTTCTTCTTCTCAATCGAATGTCATCACTAGACGTCATCTTAGGGATCCTGAAGATGATCCACCACATGTACATGATTTGCATATGCGTAATGTGATTGTCGAAAAGCTGTGGATTTAAACCATATCGCTCCTTTCAGTCTCCTTCCTCTCCTTCAATCCGTAGGATGGGAAAACATTTTACACTGCAGCGGGCCGACATAACATTCCATAGCACAGGCCATGGTTGCATGCATAACTGACTTTTTTATTAAGCAACTGACTTTCACAATTACTACAAGAGAAGGGCCTTTTTCTGTTGATTGACATTTAATTTCAGGCCTTATGGAGATACCAGTAAATGATGATGGTGTTCATCCTAGTACACTTACTGAGAAAGTGTCAGAATCAGAAAAACGTACTTATACTAGAGCATTGTGTAACATGAATGCACCATGGACTGCAAATGGGAATGCCCTCAAAACCAGATACTTGTTACCCAAATACAGAGTTTTGCATTGTATCTTCACTTCTAATCTGTATCCCCGCTCTGGAAAGAAGACTGAGTTGACTCTGTTTATGGTTCGCATTATATGCTCAATCATTACTGGTGCTAATGTCTGTTTGCCTTCTTTGATTTGTTCCTCTATCATTCAAATCCATAGTCATCCTGGTTATGGTGATATTCCATTTGGATATCTGTTGAATGTATTAGCCACTCACATGTTAGTCGCTATGCCCGTCAGTGAGGCTCCTATCCATCACCTCATATTTAACAATTCCAACTTGAATAAAATGAAGTTGAGATTAGCCCCTGGTCAAGTTGATGTTGATGCGGGTGAAGCTGCTGCTGAAGCTGAGATTGGTGTCGAAGGTGATGAGTTGCCGTCAGATGATATTGACATGGATGATATTTTTGATGAAATTGATTCTGACTCTGGAAATGATCCAGACTTTGAACCATCTGATTTCAATGCTCGTCTGAGTGCATTAGACGAGAAGGTAGAACACATGAATGTTGGCCACAATCAACAATTTAAAAATATGCGCAAATATTTTAGGCGCTTACAGAAGAGCCTTCATCAAAGTTATCCTAACATACCTGCTCCATCTTCTGGATTAGATTAAGAATGTTAACTCTTTGGTGTGTAATAACTTTACTACTTTATCTTCTTTGGTTGTATGGATGCCTATTTTAAACTTCACTTAATAACTCTTTTGATATGTACTCTGACTCCAATTGATCACTTCTTTTGTATTGTTCTTAACTCTGTACTTTTTATCATTCTATCTTTCTAAGTAGCTATCTCTATTACTGTCTTTCATATCCTATCTTTGTTTCTTCCTTTGTCATATTTTGACAAAAAGGAGGAGAATTTGTAAATTTTATGGATTGTCTACTCAGGGGGAGTTGAGTTGTCTCAAGGGGATGCTTATTTTTGACAACTGGTGCATGATTCGTTATTATATATTGTGATCTTATTGAAGTATGAGAGGTGTTTTGTCACAAATTTGTTAAAGGGGTTGATTGTAAGTGCTATGATTTGATTCCTCTTTGATTGTCAAATTTTGTGTGTCAAAACTTCTTTGTATGTCTTATGTTTATATCTTGATAAAACTGTTCGAGACACCACGTCAACACTTGAAGACAAGTTCGAAACACCACATCAACACTTGAAGACAAGTTCAAAGAATTCTTCAAGCTTCATGGTAGTTCAAAGTGCTACAATGTAGAAGATATTAAAGAAGAGCTTAGGGTCAAGACTTAAGTTCAAAGTGCAAGTGGAAGTTCAAGATTCAAATATAAGTACGGGACTCAAGTGCAACTTAAAGTGACATTAAAGCTTGTGAAGTAGTCAAGCTATATCAAGAAGAACTCAAGCTTCATAATGATCAAAGTCTAAGCAAATGAAGTGTTTAATGTCCATACTTCATGTTCCACGTTTGATAGACCATTAGATTGACCTTAGGGTAGGTCACTTTGGATACATAATTCATTTGAATATTATTACATGGTTTTGGTCTATTCTAAGACTAGTCCTAGACCTTGTTCGACCAGTCCTAGCACTAGTTCGACCAGTCTAAGAAGTTCCAGGACTAGTCCTAAACTTATTGTATTTTATCGAATTTTCTGGTTCGGCTTCAACCAGTCCTAGAGTCTGCTCGACCGATCGTGGGATGGTCTCGACTCGACCTTTGACTAGTCGTAAAGCATCGACTTAAACTCCAGCAACTAAATTAAGTGTCGCATGACGACCAGATAGAGAGTCTCGACCAGTTGTGACTGGACTCAGTGGACGATTGACCATACATACAACGGTCGATTCGATCGCGCTCAAAAATTCAAAAATCAGTTTATTCTTGGACCATTCGTGGTGACCCTAGGACCAGTCGAAGACGAATTTCTGCAGCTATAAATAGCACACGAATTTCAGAGTTTTTCATTGAAAATCAAGTGAATTCAAGACTCCACTTTGAGATAAATTTGTGTTTGTTTTAAAGCTATTTTGTGCATAATTGCTTTCTCTTTTTGTTAGCTTATTTAATTTGATTTTGTTCCTGTATTCCAATCTCACTTGAAAAGAGGAATTGTTGTATTCCTTCTTCTTAGAATTAAAATCAAATATAGTTACGCCCAACTGGTTTAAATCTAAAATCAATTAGAACTTAGAACCATATTAAAGTGAGTAGTAGATATTGAACTTCTATATTCGAATATCTACTCCAATCGGTTCTACCGGGCTGCTACAAGGAGAAATCCAGGTATTTTATAATTTTGTAAATTCGATTCTATTTTGGTTTTTGTTTGGGATTTGCCAGAAAAATCTTAATTTATGTGGTTATCTAAGGAGAGCCAGAAAACTCAGAAGTGTGGGTTTTTGAATTGTGTAAGCCCAAGTCAAAAAGACACAATTGTAAAGGTTTTGGGTGAACCTGTGAAAACTTATTTGATAGTAAACGCTAATATCCCTTGTGTGAGAATATTAGGAGTGGAGTAGCATCCTGTGTGGCTGTTGAAAGACAGTTGGTGTACACATAGGCAAACCACTATAACTGTGTCTTGTGGATTGAATGCTTGCTTTATTTTCATATCATTTATCATTCAATTGTATGGAATGTACGTGTGGATGTGAATGTTGTAACAACTTACATTTCAAGCAAGTGTGGGGATTGTTGTAATAAGTTAGATCTTTATTTTTGTAATTTATTTCAATTCCTTGTTATTTAGTTATTTCTATTCAGATTGAGTTATTGATTCAAAAGACGTTCTAGAAATAAGGTTGTCCTACCATAAGCCCTTATTTATTATGGTGTAAGGTTGTCCTTAGAACTGAATTTATATCAACCTCTCAATACTTATTTATTGAGATTGATTTGATTTCAGCATTGTGAATTGATTCATAATTGTAAGGCTATCTGTTTATCTTTATTCAGCTGATTTTATTTTAATTTGTCATAGTCCTATTCACGCCCCCCCAGGCCGCCTGGACATGTAGGTTGGCCATTTCACTATAAGTTATAACCTAAACCGAAACCTTAACCTAAACCTAAACCTAAACTTAAACCTATAACCTTAACCTAAACTAAAACCTAACCTATAACCTATAACCTAAACTTATATCCTATAACCTAACCTTAACCTAAACCTTAACCTATAACCTATAACCTAAACCTAAACCTAAAGCGTAAATGTATTCTCAAATCCCTAAACCCAAACCTACACCTAATCCTAATCTCAACTCCCTAACCTAAACCTAAACCTAAACTTGAAAACCCAAACCTAAACCCAATCCAGAACCCCAACCCAAACCCGATTTCCTAAACCTAAACCTAAACTTGAAAACCCAATCCAGAACCCGAACCAGAACCCGATTTCCTAAACCTAAACCTTAACCTATTCTCAATTCCCTAAACCTTAACCTATAACCTAACCTAACCTAAAGCTAAGCCTATAACCTTTGCACTTATAACCTAAACCTATAACCTAAACCTAAGCCTAAAACCTGAACCTAAACTTAAAACTGAAATGTATTCTCAAATCCTTAAAACCTAAACCTAATCTTAATCTCAACTCCCTAACCTAAACTTGAAAACACAAACCTAAACCCGATCTCGAACTCGAACCCGATTTCCTTAACCTAAACCTTAACCTTAACCTATTCTCAATTCCCTAAAGCTATAACCTATTTACTATAACCTATAACCTAAACCTAAACCTTAACCTAAACCTATAACCTAAACCTTAACCTCAACCTAAAGCTAAACCAAAACCTATAACCTAAACCTTAACCTATAACCTAAACTTATTAACTTATTACCTAACCTTAACCTAAACCTAAAACCTAAAACCTAAATGTATTCTTAAATCCCTAAACTTAGACCTACACCTAATCCTAATCTCAACTCCCTAACCTAAACCTAAACTTGAAAACCCAAACCTAAACCCGATCCCGAACTCGAACCCGATTGCTATAATAATGTAGCCCAATCACATGGTAACAAACAAGAATGTATCCCTTTTAAAACATGCCCCTTTTTACAAAGCTTTAATTTTTATTGTTGTTTCTATTAATTGAAACACTTTTTTGCATTATTTGCTTGTATTAGTTTTATTTTAATGATCAGTTTTATTTTTAAAAAGTGCCCACTTTTTTGGAAGAAGTTTATGTAATTCTTCATGATTCTGAATTATAATGTTTTGTTGGTTGAATATTTTTTTATTAGATGAAAGACACAAAAAGAAAATTGTTACTGATTTTTTTTTTCCTTTCTTTTTTTTTTACTTATGATGTTAAACTTATATGTATTATGAGTGGATGAATGTTATGTGGATAAGATTGTTTGTGTTTGGATGGATGTAGTTTATGTTTGGATGGATTTACGTAGTTTGGGTTTAGATGGATGTGAATGTGAATATGATGAAATATATTGTATAACAGGTGTATATCAGGAAGAATATGATGAAATATATTGTAACAGGTCAAATTTGAAAATGTCCTTTAAGGGTCATAAGAGATGGCCCATAGCGGTCCTTTTAAAGGACGGTCCATAACTGTCCTTTTAAAGGACGGTCTATAACCGTCCTTTGAAGGCTCATAAGAGACGGTGCATAACAGTACTTTTTAAAGACGGTCCATAACCGCCCTCTGAAGGCTCATAAGAGACGGTTCATAGCAGTCATTTTTAAGTACGGTCCATGACCGTCCTTTAAAAGGACGGTCCATGGCCATCCTTTGAAGGCTTATAAAAGATGGTCCATGACAGTCCTTTTTAAGGACGGTCCATGACCATCCTTTTTTGTCAATAAGAATGACAGGTTTCAACTGTCCTTTAAGTAATAGGACACGTCAAAATTTGACGGCCTATGCGACGGTCCATGACCTTCCTTTTTGGTCATTTACGACGGTTTTGGACAATCCTTTTTTCGCTGTTTTGGCGTAGTGATGGTAGGCCCATCACTGATGTATGTGTTGCATCTGGGCCATCCATCTGCTGGACGGCCAACAACACCCTTCTGTTGTATCACGCCAGCAAGTACCGTGGCCCCATCATGAGAAGTGTGTTATATCCAAACCACCCATCCATTTGACATTGTGTGGGGCCCACCCCACACGTGTTGCACGTGTGGGATAGGACCCACCTTGCTGTACATATTCTATATTCCACACCGTCCATTTCTAGACGGTGCCATGTGGGCTAACTGGATATGTGTTTCATATCCACACACGTGTGGACCTACCACACCGTGATGCATGTATGGGTCTGATTCACACCGTCCAGCAATCTGGAAGGGTGGGATCCACCTCCTTGCGTGTATTTTAAATCCATACCGTCCGTCCATTTTGTTGGTGAGCCACACATGTGGACGCCACCAGAGGTATGGGCTTTATCTAAGCTATCCCACTACGGGACTCTATGATGTACCTGTTGTATCCAAACTGTCCATCTGTGGAATGGCATGTGTTATATCTACACCATCCATCTGTTACATGTTGGGCCAGCAGTCTAGTAGCGGATGGCTACTATTTGTGACGCTAGAAGTTCAATGGACCAGATCATGTGGTACGTGTTATATCCAAATTGTCCATCCCTGTGGCCCACGTGATATATGGGCTTTATCTACACCGTTCGTGCAGTGGAACCCATCATAATATAAGTGTTTTATCTCTCACTGTCCAGCTTGCTGGACGGTGGAGTTACACTGTGATGTGTGCTGGATGCACACTGTCCATCTGTGGAGCCCCACACGTGATGTATATGCTTCATCCACAACATCCACATGTGGACGTGGGGTCCACACATGATGCATGTATTTTATAGCCACACCGTCCAGTGGTCTGGATGGTGGAGATTGTCGCGATGTATGTGTTTTATATTCATGCCATCCATCCATTTGCTAGATGGGCGGGGCCCACCTTGATGTATGTATTCTGCATCAGCACCATCCAACACCCCTGGATGGTGGGGCCCATTGTGATATATATGTTTTATCCATCCATCCATTTTTGCGGCCTGCCGTGATGTATGAGTGAGGCCCGACGTGTTGTATATGAAACCCATGAGTGAGGCCTGACATGTTGTATATGAAGCCCGTGTGAGCGGCCCATTGTGATGTATGTTAGGCTCGACCATTGTGATGTATATTAGGTGCATGTGACGGCCATTGTGATGTATATTAGACCCATGTGAGTAGCCCATTGTGATGTGTATTAAGCCCATGAGATGTGTTATGCCCCAAACTCGGAAACTGGGCTCACAAAATTCTCGATCGCCGAATCCGGGGCCGACAGCCTCTGTAGAACCCCATTCTCGGCTCCCAGCGCCCATACGCCAGGTTCCGATCCTAGGATGCTACAAGGTGAATTTTCAACATCAGTTTAATTCGTAATAAGCATAACCAAAGGCATAACCCACAAACAACAACAAAAAACTCCATCACATTTCCACTATGATTAAAAACTTTACAAGTACAATGAGCATAAAGGGAAATACAATGATAATGGATAAAAAGCTCCAAAATAATTTTCTCTACCCTCCTGCCTCAGCGCTACTACGTCCTAACGTCACCTGCACTCAATAGTCATGCATAAGCTTATAGAAAGCTTAGAGGGTGGTGAAAGTGTGTGCGCAAGGTAGTAATGCAATTATGAAATATCAAAGTAATGCGGAACATGCTGATGAGTCTATAAATACCGTTAGTCATACCAAGGTTATGCAATGCATGGCATGAACGATTTCGGCCATACCAAAGCTATGCGATGCAAGATGCAAGTCAAGCATATAAATCCTTATCTAAGTCCACATATCAATACAGCTCAATTTTGGGATATCACCGGGTTCTAGTATACTCTAAACCAGATCACCGCCCCATTATGCGCAATAAGGTAAGTGGAAGAGACCTCACTATCTGCCTGCCAATATCGGGCTCGGCTCGTCGATAGCAGACCCATTCCGCGAGCTAGTCAGACTCAGCCTAGCTTTGCCCCTACTCTAGGGCAGGTAAGGCCGCACCCCCTTCCAACTGACCACGATACAATGAAAAGTGCAACCATCTGGTAATCGACACTTGGTGCTCATGTACCCACTCGGTTTAGACGTTGGAGCAACCTCTTGGCACCATAAGGATTTAGGAACTTTCACCTAGGAATATCTATAGCACCCCATGTAGAACAAGATTTTCAGTATCCAATCCTGCCAACCACGATACTCCTGTGGAGGCCACGGCCCTGATGTCGCTAGGGCGTGCAACAACCATATCACACAATGCAAAATGCATGAATCACACTATCTAGTCATGCAACAATCCTACGCGCATCGTGCGCTCATGTAGGGCAACTTTGCCCATCAGGGAGCCTATAAACAATCTGCTCAATGGCTTGTGCTATGATCAATCACTTATCTCATCACAAGCATGCAGATGATGCATATGAACATGTATCATGATGCTATGTTGTCACATACTTATAATCAGTATCGATAACAGGCGTTGGCCTCAGCAATCAGCACCGATAATCAGCATTGGTAATCAGCACCGATAATCAGCATCGGTAATCGACACCGATAATCAGGGTCAATGATCGGCATCGACCATGTTTATGAAGTCATTCGTCTACAACGAATGAGACCCACTTATTTGGGGTTGACCCATAAAGAGAATGGGCCTAACGAGGCCTATGGGAAGGTCACAATGAGGACATCTAACCATCATTGCCCATCAATGTGGACATCAAACCAACATTGCTCCCAAGGAGTGGCCTATATAGGGCTAAACACATAATGGGCCCATGGCCTCACATACAATCATAATGGGCCTCATTCACGTCACATAGGCCTCGTCATATGGGCCAACATACATCACGTCGGGCCTCAAATGCACAACAGGTGGGCCTCGCACCTGAGCCTCAATATTAGGCCTCATATATCAAGTGGGTCTCATGTATATCAAATTGGGCCGCACCCATGGGCCTCATGTACATCAAATTGGGCCCACCCTTATGTGTATTTGAGATCCGACCTATTCACAAGTTAACATAGAGATAAATGAAGTGGAAATAATATTGGGGACTATGGTGGTCCATAAAAGTTTTTAAACGGTGGATGTCACTATACCCCATTATCAATGCAAATGGTGGGGTCCACTTGAACTTTAGGTCACACACATTCACCCCATGTCCTAAAACGATCTCACCGATGATTGGACGGTTTGGATATAACATATGCACCATGGTGGGTCCTATAGATAGACGGTGTGGGTGAGACAAATGGGTTACTAGCTGACATTGAGAGAGAAAGAGTCAGAGAGAGAGTTAGAGAGAGAGAGAGAGAGAGAGAGTTAGAGAGAGAGTCAGGGCAGCCACGTGTTAAATCCGTCCCTTTTACTTTTTCTTTTTTTTTTTTTTTTGCTGTATGAGACAAAAACAGAGGTGGGTCCCATGTAGGGCCCACCATAATAAGCACATATATTATATATAATATAATATATAATATATATCATGTATATAATATAATATATATATATATAATAGGACGTCCAGGCCGTCCAGGGCCTGGACAGTCTCAGATGCCAGGGAGGGCCCCACACGAGGGGTGTGTCCCACCGTCAGATGGACGGTGGACATATACACGCATCAAAGTGGGGCCATCATAAACGGATAGATGGCATGGATAGGGTGGGTCCCATGGACCCCACCGTTCAGTCACCCTTCACTGTCAGGCACCCCCGCTGGAGGATCGATGCCAAGACCTTAGTGTTGAGACGAGGTATCTTGCACTCGGCCTGCCACTTGGCTATGGAGCTGGGCGTGGGCCCAGCGTTGAAACGAGGTATCTTTCTCTCAGTCTACCACATGAGCTGTGGCGCAGGGTGTGTCAGGGAGGGCCCCACATGGACGTAGGTCCCACCGTCTAGGGTGGTGGATAGTCTAGATAAAGCACATACACCACGTGCGGCCCATAAAAAAGGGTGGACGGCATGGATGGGTCCCATGGATCCCACCATCAGCACACACCCAACGCCAGCACACACATGTCAGTACACACCCATGTTAGCCACCCATTGTCAGTCCATACCTCACTGCTAGCAACCCTACGGTCAGTTCATACTTCACTATTAGCACCTCCCTCTGTTTGCTACGTCCAGCACCCTTGGACGGATGGTGTGGATGCACACCTCATCAAGTGGGGTCCCACATGGCCCACCCATTTTGAACAACCTAATATTTGTGTTACTCATCACCTAGGCCCACTAGATGCCCTGGATAAAATAGATGGACGACTTCGATTAAAAAGAGGTATGCTCAAGGTGGGCCGTACCATTTTGGATGGCATGGGTAAAATACACACATTATAGTGGGCCAAGATCATAGAAAAATATAGGAAGAGAAAGACACCAGCAAAGATGGAGGAACCCCGCCACTATGGGCCCCTCTTTGATACAAAGCCTACATCAAGGTGGGTCCCACTACATGCGGCCCTTAAATCAAACAAATGAATGAAAACAAAATTTCAAAAATCACCCACCATTCCTTCTTGCTCCTTAGCTTCGATTTCAACAGAGGAGATGAGGTTTGGATGGTTGAGATGGGAGATGAAAGGGTAGGAAAAGGTGGGCCACACTTGTAGCTTGGAAGAAATGGGGAGAGGCTTGGACGTATGGAGGTCTTGGGTTGCTTGGAATGTAGTTTGAAAATGAGAGAGATAGACTTATGAAGGGAGAGAGATGGGTGATGGATGTTTGATGTGGTGGTGATGGATGTATAAGAAACTTTTGACTTTTGTGGTAGGTTGTGTAAGAAAAGTAAGGCTTGTGTAAGAGCTTTTTGACTTTAGGGGTTGCTTGGGGAAGGGTGTGAGGTGATGTGTACTTGACATGATGGGATTCATTAATGGATAATTGATGTGACATCTCGTAGAGATTCTCTCGGAATTCATACACGTGACGTTTTCCTCGCACCGAACGCTGGGCTACATCTCCTGGCCAGAATATTGCCTCAGCGCACGAGACGCGGCATCGAAACTGCGGCGATGGTGCGGTCGCTATGGTAAGGGTCTTGGGTTGAGTCGACTTGGGTTGACGGCGTGTGAATCAGGGTTATGCGCAAAGGTCGGTTAAGGGTCGAAGGTTACCGAAATTCGACCGGAAAGACCGCGGAAGTCTATAGAATGGTACGGTCTACGATACGGGTCTTACAAGATGCGGCCCATTGGGCTGTGTAAGGCCCATGTGATGTGGGCCATTGTGATGTATTTGAGGCCCATATATCAGGCCCAATGTAATGTATATGAGGCCCATATGGTGAGGCCCGATGTGATGTATATGTGGCTCTTAAGTGAGGCCTATTGTGATATATGTTAGGCCCTTGTGTGTGGTCATGGACCCACTATATGTTTGGCCCTATGAGGGCCACTCCTTGGGAGCAATGTTGGTTGAATGTCCACATTAACGGGCAATGATGGTTAAATGTTCACATTGTGACCTTCTCTTAGGCCTCATTAGGCCGATTATTGATGCCGATTATGAGAATGTGATAGCATAACATCATGATACTGCCCATACGCATCATCTGATGCTTGATATGAGATGTGGTTAATCATTACATATACCATTGGGCAGGTTGTTATGGAACTCCTTGATAGACGGAGTTGCCTCATATGAGCGCGTGATACGTGCGGGTTTGATGCATGACTGGATGGTATGACTCATGCATCTCGCATTTTGTGATATGACCACTGTATGCCCTAGTAACATCAGGGCTGTGACCTCCACAGGCATGTCGTGGATGGCCAGATGGGATAGTGGAAATGTTTGGTTCGAGCATCTGGGCACATTGGATGTCCATGGGTGAAAGTCCCTAAACCTCCATGGCCAAGAGACACTCCAACATCTAGACCGAGTGGATAAACATGAGCGCCCGAGTGCAAAATACCAATATGCCACATCTCCCACTATGTCGTGGTCGGTTGGAAGGGGGTGTGGCCTTATCCGCCTAAGTGAGAGGGCTGTAAGCTAGGCTAAATTTGATCAGCTCCCAAATGGGTCCGCTATTGATGAGCCAGGTAGACATTGGTATACTGCGGGCAGGCAAGTAATGAGGTCTTTTCCACTTGCATGGCCGTGCGGCTAGGGAGGCGGCAGCTAGTGTGGAGTGTACTAGACCTCGGTGATGATCCCAGAGATGTACGGTATTGATATGTAGACTTATTGAGTAGGAGTTACATACTCAGCATCTTACTCTTTCATTCATTCATTCACTATCCACTCAGGCTGGTGGTGCGCAACTAATTATTATGTTTACCTTCACAATGGCCTGGATTTTGGCTGGGGCTCGCGACCAACCTGAGATTAGGAGTGTACCATATTGAGTCTAACTATCCAAATTTAGGTATGGGACTGGTTTGGATAGAAGTCCCTTGTAATGGACCCCACAGCTTACGATACTACGTAATATCATCCTGACTTCACACTCTAGTTTGGTTATTTCATTCGCACTGTATATGGCATCGCATCCTCGGTATATGATATTTTTCTTACTATATCTCTGTATTGCATAGCTAATCTACATTGCTTCCTTAGTATATGATATTGGCCTATTATGTTCTTACATCGTATAGCCTGGATAAGGCTGATGGTATTTAAGGACTTACCAGCATGTTTCTGCATTGCTCTGATATTGTATACTTGGTACTTACCTTGCGCACACACTTTCACCACCCTCTAAGCTTTCTATAAGCTTATGCACAATAGATGCGTGCAGGTGGTGTGAGGTCGCAGCAGCGTTGAGGTTGGAGCATACAGCTGTCCTCCGGAGCTTTGATTATTAATATATGTATTTCCCTTTCAGCACTGTATTCAATTATTTATATTAGTGGATATGTGAGTTTCCTTTGAGAATTGGGTAAACTTGTGGTTATGCTTCTTATGAGATAAATGTACGTTGGAAAATCCTCCTTGTAAGATCCTAAGATCGGAACCTGGTATATGGGCGTTGGGAGTTGAGAATGTGGTATTACGGAGATTGTCGGCACCGGATTCGGCGATCGGGAATTTTGTGAGCCCGGTTTCCTAGTTTGGGGCGTGACACGAACACGGGTTACAATGTGAAATATGTGTTTGAGTATGTAGAAAACATAGTCTGCATGTCCCAGATAATCAGGATATGATTTCTGATATCAAAACTAACAATAAGAGAAGTTCAAAATGCTTGCGCAATGGCTAAATTCACCTCCTGCGTGTTCAAATCCTGCTGACATGAGTCGACTAAGGGAACTTGTAAGGCAGCATGGTACATCTATCCAATGAACTTGCTATGCATGTTGGCATGTTGTCCTAGCTTTTTCTCCACACAGTTGGGCCAAATGAAAATCTAAGGGCTATGAGTAGAGTACACAGTGAAAATTTCTTATAGCTATTCTATCAAACAGTTTCCCTACATATAGATCATATGCAATACATGACCAAACTAGGGGCCTTTCATCACAGCTTGCACTCCATATAGTTGGGGGCTTACCTTCCAGCAATCCTAGCTATTCATCTGTCATTGTCAACCTTCCAGCAATCAATATAAATAAACTGTAATAGCCCGAAATTTCACGGCCAGAGTTCATACTCATGCCCAAGAAAATCGAGTGTTAATAATGTAAAACTTGGATGCTTTAAAAATCGCACCATATATATTTTTTCGTTTAGATCACATCCAGATACATTTTTTAAGGTATCATTCATAAGAATAAGATCAACTGTATTAATTATATTTCATCATAGTAAAAAGAATAATCAAATGCCCTCTCAATGGGAGCTTGTTACATTATTAGAATTTGCAGCGGAAGTATACAATTAAATCATAAATAATCTTCTTATTCTTTCATCATAATCTTCCTCAGGGAGAATGTTCACTAGGTCTTTAATCTGTTCGTCACCTACATAATCTATATGGTTGGGAGAGGGTCAATGCCCTACTCATAATGATAGTTATCCTTTAAGATTAACAGTAATTCAAGAGGTTCATAAAACAATATAGAGGTTCTGATACATCAAGTACTCCACACTACAAGAGGTATCAATGCACAAGAAATCTATATGAGATGCATGCTTAACAAAGCATATGCGGTGTATCACACTTAGCGATCACCACAATGTGGAATGTGATTATAGTTATCTGACTCGCCTCGCATCCCATACTACAGAAATTCGCCGGCATGTTCCACGTTTAACATGGTTTTACGCAGTTATCCCAAGACGGCCACAACACATGAACTAGGTGAATACGCCCCAAAGATTGGAGCGACTATTTGCGACAACCAACCCCCCATAAAAAGGAATTGATGTACTGATGATACGTAATAACTCATGTACACTAACCAGGGCACCATCAACTCGAGAAACATGGAATTACGTGTCACCCCAAGGCCGCTATAGAAAATGCATTACATCCACAATATTTAATCAATCGCTAGAGGAGAGATTCCCAACATAGTACTTGCATTAAGGAGTAATCCTTAATCCATGGAAGGTTAAGAATATCAAGACACCTATCGAGCCCTGAAGGAAAAAGAGGCAAGTGACAATAACCAACTCAAATTAGAGGCGAGTGATGAAGGTTAACTCAAACATGAGGAGAGAGGTTAAAGCCAACTCAATAAATAGAAGAGCAACAACAACCGATTCTTTAAGAAGGGTGGCAATGGCCAACTCAATAAGTAGAAGAGTGACCACCGTCGATTATTGGATACGGAGAGTGGCAGAGCCAAATCAATGGTAAGGCAAGAGCAAGGCTTGTATCCATAGCCTCCCATGAATTCAGGAAGGGTCCTTACAATGGATATCATATAAAAATCTCAAAGTGCCAATAATTGATGATAACAATTTAAAATGAAAACATTGGGAAAGTAATAGAAATCTGAGGATAGATAAAAGACATGTAAAGGACAATTATAAAGGCAAGATAAAATGCATCAACTCAATTAAGATAAAAGGTACGTAGAAGGCATGATAAAATAACATGAAGGCATGAAATATATCAACTTAAATTAACGTAAGCTTAAAGGATGAAATCCTCACCTTTAAAGTCGAATTGTCCTCATCCTAGGCTAAGTGTTCCTGCATACTCATTCACATTTAATCTTATCCTATATCATAAGATCTACAAGGTTAGGATTAAATATAGGGTTATGTTTATGGCCTATATATGGGGCGTAACTAATTCATATTTCAGAAAAACTTGAATCAAGACATTAGGTATTACATACTTTACAAACCTGGTTACTCTCGATCTAGGACTAGGCATCGACTCAAGATCTCTCCCTTTCCTTCCTTTTATCAACTCAATTAAGATAAAAGGTATGTAGAAGGCATGATAAAATAACATGAAGGCATGAAATATATCAACTTAAATTAACGTAAGCTTAAAGGATGAAACCCTCACCTTTAAAGTCAAATTGTCCTCATCATAGGCTAAGTGTTCCTGCATACTCATTCACATTTAATCTTATCCTATATCATAAGATCTACAAGGTTAGGATTAAATATAGGGTTATGTTTATGCCCTATATATGGGGCGAAAAAAAACTTGAATCAAGACATTAGGTATTACATACTTTACCTGAACCTAGCCCTGACTCAGTCCTAGGACTAGACAAGTCGACTTAGTACACCATCTCTCCCTTTCTTTCTTTCCTTCCTTTTCTTTCTCTTCCTTTCTCTTTTCTATCTCTTTCTCTTTTTCTTTCCTTTCTTTCTTTTTCTCTTCCCCTTTCTTTCCTTTTCCTTTCCTTTCTTTTCTTTCTTTCTTTCTTCTTCTCCCTTTCTTTCATCTTCTCTTTTCCTTTCTTTCTCTTTCTTTCTTGCGGCCATGTCCAGCAGGCAGGATGGCCGTTGCTCCCTTGCTGGACGGCGTCTCTCGTTGGCAACAACTGACTCCCTCTCTCTCTCTCTCTCTCTCTCTCTCTCTCTCTCTCTCTCCGTCTTTCTCCTTCACTATTCTTCCTACAACGATGGGGTAGGCAAATTTATAGGGGCGTGTGATGTTCTTGAACCTCCCATGCACAGCTCTTACGCACGGCGTGATGTCTACGCAACTTCTTTCGCAGCGTGGAGAGTCGGCAGCATGTCAACACTCCGACCAACACTCCTTGGGTGGGATATCCTCCAAACAGACTCCATTGATGTGGTCGAAAATCCCTAAGGATGACCTTGAACGGTCTAGATTGTACACTGGATCAATGGGTGGGTCATAGAGCCATAATCTCTTACGGTTTGTTGATCTTCTTGCGGACAGGTTGCGTATGCAACCGTTTGCACAGGTGCTCGCTGATCACATGTTATTGGTCAGATTCAAGATCTTGGATTGATGAACGGTCCGGATTCCTCATATAAGGCGCTGTGGTGGCCCACTTGGATTGTCCAATTCGGTTTGGTGTGGTAGACGCCCATACGCTGATGTTTTGCAGCTGTTGCTCAGGCCATGCTCGTATGCATGAGTGCATAAGGTTCACACGGTGTTGGTCGATTTCACCACCTCCACACACTGGATGGCTCAGATCAGCCATGAGGGAAATGATGGTGGCCCACCATCAATCGTGCGGACGATCGTCCGGCTCTGTTGTGAACGCGGGAGGGCGACTTTGAAATATATCGGGTTAAGGAGTTCTTGACCGGTTTGAGATTGTGGTGCAGTGCGGGTCTGCACCGTTTGTGTGTACGTGCTTCACCGGGTGGGGTCCACCGCAATGATTCCTGACTGATCTCCACCGTCCATTTGCTTCTCCATATAATTTAAGGTGTTGAACCAAGAGGGGTGCACCTCCAAAGATCAGATGGGCCCGAAATCAACAGTTACCGGTTGTTCGTCAATTTGGCCCACTTGTACCATAATTTAAGGGCCGAGGTTCGACATGTGCAGCTGATTTTGGATTCATAGGCAAGATATATGATTTCACGTTAATCAGATAGTGAGAATCTAGTGGTCTAGTATTTAGGGGTTTAGGGTGATGGCGTTTTCATAATTATTGATAATTCATGAGTTTTGGGAAATCTAATGGCTCTAGATGGTTGTGGGCATGTTTCCAAGTAATTCTTATAAAAGAACTTACATATAAGTTCTCATGGATGAGGAGTTATTCACTGATTCATTTGGAAGGAGGTACATACGTTAAATCATACGATGGATGGTCCTGTCTCCAAAATCAATGGTCAGATCGCTAGATCTATGCATGGAGATCATTCCCAATGATTAAATTCATGTCATAGAATAGATATAAGGTTAAGATAGTTAGTTCGGTATCGTACACATGTACATAATATGTTAAATTTCATGGTAACGCTCGAGAACTTTCGATGCTCGAGTATTGAAAAGTTCGGGGCGTTACATAAAGGGTTCAACAAACACACATAAGATAAATGAATAACAAGAAAGTAAACAAATCTAAGAAAAGATAGAATGCAAATAATACCTATTGCTCCTACTGCCACTACAATCCCAACGCTAGCGACCACACCCTCCCTAACCCACTACAAGTGTGTGTTTCCTTTGGGTAGGAGAATCAGGGGTGGAGATTGGGAGAGAAAGAGAGGGAAAGAGGAGAATCAGGAGAGGAGATTAGGAGGGAGAGAGAGGGAGGTAAAGAAGGTAATGGGAGAGAGAGAGAGAGAGAGAGAGAGAGAGAGAGAGTCGTGGAGTCACGGGGAGTTGTAGAGAGAGTTGAGGAGTCAGAGAGAGAGAGAGAGGGAGAGAAGAGAGAAGGAGAGAGTGGGGTGGGATCGTAACGAGGGGTTAGGGTTTTTTATATATATTTATAGGGACTCTTTCCTGGCACCCGGTTTTAGTTAGCATCGGGAAAGGATCCCCTAAAATGTTGGGTAAGCCCTATTTTTTTATAGTGCAAACAACAGAAAGTGACTTTTATGGGAAATATTATTTCCTCTCCTTTCCATGAGTACAAACATTCTTTAAAGGAAATTGGTATCGAAGTCCTATCCTATCCAATCGGAAGATAATCTAGTTAAATCATTCATAAACATTAATAAGAATATGATTTTAATTTATTGATTATCTCATGAAGCATTCGGACATCAATCACAGGGAATCAAAAGCGTCCAACGCACCCATATGTATCACTTGATCAATCAATTATACAGATTGATTCCTTCTTTGAATCAAGGTTAAACAATTGCTAAATCAAAGAATTTGTACCCGAACTGCATAATGAATCCAGACATAAACAACTCAAATACTTAAAGTAAATCCAAATCTAATCAATCTAATATCATCATTCAAAATAATATTATTGAATTCAATAAACTAAATACTCAAATTAACTACAAGCTTCATCCCTTAGCCTTAGCTAAGAGATTAGCCTAACATGGATAATATCCCAGAAGAAAAATAAAGGAAAGATAAACTAGAATTAAGAAGTCGAAGAAGAAGAACAACTTCGTAAAGACTACCCCACCCATTGGTCTCTTTCACAAGCTCTAATTCATATCTAAAACAACTATGAAAACTCCTTTAAATAGTAAAAGTTCGCACCGACTTGAAACTGACTTTAAACTTTCGTAATTCACTATGCTTTGGTCACAAAGAATTTCATCTGAAAAATATCTGCAGAATCTGTCTAACTTAGGTCCCACCTAAGCTTTCTTAGGTGGGACCAAAGTTGGCTTCAGTCGAAACAAAGTGTTGAGCAAAATTAATTATGAAAATCATAATTTTTTGTTGGACTATTTTGTGCACTTTTGGTTGGACCAAACCGACCTTAGGTGAGACCGAATAGTCTGTTGTTTTTGTTGTAGGACTTGTGATTTTACAAGTTTTTTTTTTTTTAACATTTGTCTTTGGTTTTTTTGGATCTTTGGTGTCATGCCCTAAACTTAGAAACTGGGCTCACAAAATTTTTGATCACCGAATTCGGCGCTGACAGCCTCCGTAGTACCCCATTCTCGACTCTTAACACCCATATGCCAGGTTCCGATCCTGGGATCCTACAAGAAAGATTTTTAACATGAATCTGTTCCATTATAAGCATAATCAAAGCATAACCCATGAACAATAACCACAAGAACACCATCCCAAAATCCATTATGACCAAAATAAAAACTTTAAGATACAATGTGCATAAAGGGAAATACAATAATGAAAATAACCAAAAACTCCTGAAGCTCTTTGGCACGCTCCTACTCCTGCTCAGCTACGACCTATCATTACCTGCACGCATTAATCATGCATAAGCTTATAGAAAGCTTAGAGGGTAGTGTAAGTATGTGCGCAATATAATCGTGCTCGGAATGCAATATCAAAGTAATACGGAATATGTTGGCGAATCCATGAACACTGTCAGCCATACCAAGGCTATGCGATGCAAGGCATGAATGCTATCGGCCATACCAAGGCTATGCGATGCAAGGCATGAATTCTATCGGCCATACCAAGGCCATGCGATGCGAGATGCAACTCAAGCACACCAATCCTCATCTAAATCCACATAATCATACAGCTCATCTCTTTGATATCATCGGGGTCTAATACACTATACACCACATTACTGCCCTACACTTGACGCGTAACCGTACAAGTGGAAGAGACCTCACTACCCGTCTAACTAACGGTTTAACAATATTTACTCGGCACGTCGGTAGCAGACCCATTTACGAGCTGGTCATACTCAGCTTAGCATTGCCCTATACTCTCAGGCAGGTAAGGCAACGCCCCCTTGTAACCAACTACGACATAGTGGGAGACACAACCTCATAGTATTCAGGCCTCATGCGCTCATACATCCACTCGGTCTAGGCATTAGAGCATCCTTCATGGTACCACAAGGGTTTGGGAACTTTCACCCTGGAACATCCTTCGCATCCCCATGCTTAAACAATATTTTCGGTATCTAATCCTGCCATCCACGCCATAAATGCGGAGGCTATAGCCCTGATGTCGCTAGGGCGAATAGTAATCAAATCACACAATGTAAGATGCATGAGTCACGCAGTCCAATCATGCATCAATCCTGCACATACCGTGCACTCATATGGGACAACTCCACCTATTAGGGAGTCTGCCCAATATCATATGCAATGGTCAACCACATCTCATAACAAGCATGCAGATGATGCGTATGGGCATGTATCATGATGCTATGCTATCACATACTCATAGTTGACATCGATAATCAGCCTACATATACAAGGTGGGGTCCGTAAATGGGCAGCAGATCCATAACATGGAGGGTCATTCCTCGACTATGGATATTTCAGTTCCGATATCACGGATCCCTTCGTCTATAGTGAGGATGAACTATCCTCAAATCAAGGTTGGGCCTAAGTGGCCTACTTATAATCCTAAGGATCTGGAATGGACTTCCTTCACCATACTATCATATGGCCTGATAGATGCCCTAGGGGGTCCAAATGAGTCCTAGATGGATTCCAAGATTAAAAACAACCCTACTAGCAACCAAGGGGGGCCCAACATTTTGGGTTAGACCAATAAGAATAGATGGATCATGCGAATATCAATGGGGTCGAATGATTTAGGTCAACCTACTTAGAGAAGGATGAGAATGGGTCTAACAAAGGCCTAAGGGAAGGTCATAATGTGGACATTTAACCATCATTGTCCATCAATGTGGACATTTAACCAACATTGCTCCCAAGGAGTGGCCCACATAGAGCCAAACATACAATGGGCCCATGGCCTCACACAAGGGCCTCATACACAACATAATGAGCCTCACATAAAGAGCCTAATGTACACCACGATGGGCCTTACTCATGGGCCACATATGCATCACATTGGGCCTCACTCATGGACCTCACATACATCACTTTGGGCCTCAAACGTCACATCAGGCCTCATCAAATGGGCTGCATATACAACACATCTAGGTGGGCCCTGCACATTCGAAATGGGCCCCATTAGATGGACAGTGTGGCTACTATACACATATCAAGGTGGGCCGCATAAGTGGACAGCATAGATGAAACATGTACAACATGGTGGACCCTGCGATTACACAGCAGGTGGGCCCATCGTTCATTGCCGGACGGGATGGATAAAACACATATATCGCAGCGGGCCCCACCTAGATGGATGGCGTGAATATATAACACGTACATGAGGTGGGTCCCACCATCAAGAGGGCTGGACGGTGTGGATAAGACCCATACGTCAAGGTCAGCCCCACATAGATAGACGGCATGGAGAAAAACATACATCATGGTGCACCCCACTCAGCACACCATCTAGATAGACGATGTGGATACAAAATACATAAATCAAGGTGGGTCCCACCTGCCCACACGTGTCACACGTGTGGGGTGGGCTCGCACCTCAAAATAGATGGGCGGTGTGTATAAGACACATACATTAGAGGGGGGTCCCATCGTCCTAGGCAGATGGATGGTGTGGAGGTGGATGGACGGTCTGTATATAACTATACCTCATGGTGGGACCACAGAACTTGTTGACGTCACTTGCAGTGGGCCCATCGTCCTGAAAACAGACGGATGGCTGGGATATGGAATACGTACATTAAGGTGGGTCCCATCCTACACGTGCAACACGTGTGGGGTGGGCCCCGCACGTCCAAAAACAGACGGGCGATTATGGATATAACACATACCATATTATCAGACCCCCGGAACTTGTTGATGTCAAGTACAGTAGCCATGTGCTGCTCGTCATCCAGCAAATGAATGACCCAGATATAATACATGAATGAGGTGGGTCCCCACGTGTGGTATAATGCCCCGTGTTTTTAGGACCCGAGTATATAACTCGTTTCCCAAAATCCCGAGTGTTAGCTTATAAAATCCAGTGTAATTTTGAACCATTTATCATTAATTAGAGTTAACAGTAATGAAGCTAGGGTAAACCATGCAATGAATAAAAATATTCTGATCATTACAAAATTTCAAATGTAGCACCCATACAGAACTTATACAATTTCAAATAACAAAGTTCTTGTAAGTAAAAAACAGGAGTTTATCAACTAGTGGTGGAGTTCGATATGGGCCGTAGGGACCTCTTCTAGCTCCTCAGCTACCTGATCTGCTCTAGCAACCCAGTGCACAACATCGGCTTGCTTTAAACATGCATCAACTGTTACGGTTTGATAGCATCAATGGCAATCATAGTGAGGAACACCCTCTAAGATTGTACACTCATCATTCATAATCCAATATAGATCACAAGTCATGAAAATGGATATATTAAACAGGGCACTTCATAATCATGAACACATACTAAAAAACTTAGTAAATCCACAAAATCTCATCATAAGCAAAATATAATAGCAATCATAATATAAAGGAATACATTTAGAAAATCAAACACTCAATCATACAACCTTCTATTGCACCCGAAATCACATTGTACGTGAACTCCGTAAGATGGTTAGAAAATTGATAAGCGAACTTCAGCTCCACCTGGAAATCATGGTACAAGTGATATTCGTAAGGTACATAGAAAACCAACCTTTAAACCTCTACTTCACATGAGAAGCCTATGGTACGTGAACTCTGCAAGATGGATAAAAAATTAATAAACGAACTTCAGCTCCACTCAGAAATCATGGTACGACTAAACTCCACAAGATGAAGCGACAATCAACATACAAACTCTAGACCACCCGGAAATCATATCATACTAGAATACTGCAAGTGGCTAGAAAATCGATAAGCAAACTTCAGCTCTACCTGAAAATCATGGTACGACTGAACATCGCAAGATAGCTAGGAAAATAACATATAAACATCTACTTTACCTGGAAATCATATCGTACGTGAACACCGCAAGATGGCTATGAAATTGCTAAGCGAACACCCACTCCATCCGAAAATCAAGGTATGACTGAACATCGCAAGATGAAGAGATAAACAACACATAAACTCTAGAACACCCAGAAATCATATCATACGTGAACACCACAAGATGGCTAGGAAATCGCTAAGTGAACACCTGCTCCACCCGAAAATCATGGTACGACTGAACACCGTAAGATGACTAAGAAACCAACAAGATATGCGAATATAACCATCAAGCCACAAAAGGGTACCAATGACCCATTAAAGCTACGAAGGGCAAATAACGATCCAAGCCACATAGGGCGAGTATGCGCTCCAAGTCATGTAAGGCAAGGTGTGATATATGAACTGCAAGCTAGTGAGTTCGGGACAGGTTCATTCATTACATCGCTCAATCGCAACTGACTAATATATAGTTAATTAACAATGTACAACTAAAGATAAAATGTTATCACCAAATCATATATGAATGTTATAATTAAAGAGATATGTTCATTATCTACCATAGAAATCAAGTGCGCATCACATTATCATATTCACATATTCACATAATAAGTAGCAAAATCAAGTAACTTAGGAGATACTGAATGGAAAGGATTAAGCATCATCCATTGGTTAATGAATTTAAGTAGGAAGCTCAAAGGGTGAGTCCTCACCTCGATCCTAGTTGTGTGTGCTTCTTAGGATTGAATCCTACTCAATTGAAATCACAAGAGGTCGGCTCAATCTTACATGGGTCATCTTGATTTTTGCCTATAGCTCAAGTATGGCGAATTTAAAGACTTGTAAGGTTCCTACATATTCAGACAAAAACTAGAATTGAATACCTTCAACTATCATGACTTTATAACTTAAAATGTAGAGATGTTACTTATCCCACTAAGTCAACCCAACCTGTATTTGGGCTCAAGAACCACTCATTTAGACTCATTAAGAGGGATCCAAAGTAGCTTTTAAGGAATTTCCTGTATTTAACTAATATAAGAAACTCAGTAATCTAGATAAAGTTTTAAATTCTAATATAAGGTAACGAGAGAGTCAACTCACCTAGTTGTCAACTCGTCCTCGACGTGGCCTTAACAACCCGTAAGACAGCCGAGTCGACATGTACGGAAGCCCTCGACTCCACTCATTCTCTTCCTCTTTTGTTTCTCCCTTCTTTTTCTTCTTCTTTTTGTTTTATTTTATTTTATCTTCCTCTTCCTTAGTCCCTCTTCCTCTTCTACCCTTTTTTTTCCTTATATTGCTGGAAGGTGCAACAAGCACCTAGACCGAGTCAACTCGGACTCAACTCGGCAGCGAGTTGACTCGACTACCAACTCTCTCTCTCTCTCTCTCTCTCTCTCTCTCTCTCTCTCTCTCTTTTTCTTTTTACTCCTATTGCTAAAAATGCCTAGCAACGCCTAAACTCATATGGAGTTTAGTTAGACGCTGATGGGGCAGCAACACATCCTGACTCGGTGAAGTTCAACCGAGCCAACTCGATTTCTTTCTCCCTCTCATTTTCTCTTGCTATCCTTCCTTTCTCCTTCTTTTCCCTGCTGAAACCTCCAACCAAAGCTAGAGTGGACTAGCACTTGAGTTGTATAGGAATCAGCGGCGAGCTGGACCTATTCAAGTGGCTGGATGAAGCACCCCCTCAACCCGCGTCCAAATAGGAATGCAGCAGCACTCATCTCTCACACTTCTCTTTTCTTTTTTTTTTCTTTTTTTTCTCTTCTTCCTTTTCTTCTCTTTTGAGCTGCAGATCTAGCAGAATCGCTAGATGACCGGGTTCGACCTGAATCAACGTGCCAACTTGGTTTGGTGCAGCTTCAACGAGGAAGGAGGTCAGACAACAATGGTGGATTTCTTCCCGTTGCCTCTTCCTCCATTCTGACGGCATGAGAGAGTTTCTAAGGGTATCATGGAGTTGTAGATGCAAGAAACCGAAGGTCTTATGACATTTTCTCAATGGGTTTGGAGGGAGAAGGAGTGGGGCCAATTCTCTCCAACGATCATAAGAATGGGCGAGACACCCGTTGTTGCACGTCCCATTCACTTGTATCATGCCTCAGATGCTCTTAGAGCTATCGGATGCGTAATAAATGAACCATATCTGATCTGGCAGAAGTCATTTTCAAATGCAGCTGTTAGAGCCAAAACCAGCTACGGTTTGGGCTTTCTGTGGGTGAAAACCTTCTCCCACGTGGGGGCTGCTGGATGGCTGGAATTGATTTGAAATGAACAGATGGGATTGGAGGACTCCCACTCACGTGGATTGCCACTATGGTAAAGAAAATAGTTTCCAGTTTTGAAAAATTTATGTTTGTAGGCCTTGTTTGCATCGATTCTCGTGTGCACACCCATGCGTAGCATTAGGTGGAACAGCTATGGTTTTGGTCGTCACTTCCCACTCAACGAGATGGATGATTCGAATCATCCATGGGGATGATCATAGTGGGCCATAGATCAAAGAACTGGACGCTCGTCCGTTCCCTGGCGAAAGCAAAGAGAGAGAGGGATTCTTTCCTTTTTAAAGGAATTGCGGGTCAGCCTTCTTTGACCAAGCTACCGGAACCCGTGCACAGCAAGCGCACCTCTTCTAGTGCACATTTGAGATGGCTGTGGGGCCCACATAGATTGTAACATCCCAGATTTTTGCCACTTGGAATTAGACGTCCTTCGGCAATGGGTCGATCCTAACACCTTATTAAACTATCAGAACTCAATCACAAAGTCTAAAACCACTTTTAAACCCATTTCCTTCACAGATCCCACCCTTCACCACCTTGTTCTTTCAATTTTCCTAAGTACTTTCACCCTAGACACTATTTTAAACTAGCTAAGTATTATAACTTGGATCACCTTATACACAAACTACAAAGGACTAAGTACCACCTCAGACAGAAATCTTATAGGACTAAATCCTTTAGAAATTAGGCGAGAATTAGCCAGTGTTAAAGTAGAGTACCTTTGAAATTAGCACCAATCACTTTAAATACGATCTGCATGACCCAAAACTTGTAGAATCATTGACGCTAGGTTACCCTAACATCTAGGAGCAAACTCATTACCCGACGGCTCTTGGGAGCACATTGAAACTCTGTATCAGGTCTGGACTGCACATCGGGAGTCCGAATAATACGAAGTTAAGGACTTGGGACCGCCTCGCTGGGCTTGATAACCATCTCAGAAATCGAATCTAGACAGTGTCCTATGGCTGTTCACTTAAGTACGGAGCGAGGAGTGTGAAAATACTTGATTTTCTTTAAAAATAAATATCTCAAATAGTAATCTGAGACTTGTTACTTGCAGACATTTTGTAAGCAACCAGACCGTCAGAATCTGACCCAAATACACCCTCAGATCTATGTACTCGGAATCTCCGATCGAGATTAATTGACCGTTGAACTGAAACTGGTCCGCCACGTGTGATCTGGGAATCTGACCGAAACGAAAACGTAACTTGACCTATATCCAATGTCAGTGAGCTTAAGTCCGACCTTTGGCTCAAGGGGGGCCGCCAAAAGTACTCTGTTGAGCTGAAACAGATGCCCTTTGGACAAAACTCAAGTTTACCTTGACCTTAAGTCTATTTCGGTATATTTTTAGGCTATATAAGGACCTTAGAATCCTCTCTCTCACATCCATACGAATTTGAGAGAAACCCTAGAGAGAGAAGAGAGAAAAGAGCGAGAAAGAGTGAGAGATGTGGGAGATTCTTTCTACCCTTTCTTCCTGCCGCTACATGAGCTTAACCACTCATTTCTAATTATTTTTCCGGCGATTCCGGTGTCATTTCTAGGTAAGAAACCCTAACCCTAATCTATTTTAGGGTTTTGATAGTTGAATGTTATGAAATAACTAATCGAAAGCATGCTATAGGTTACCAAACTGCCGTATACTAAAGCTTAGCGAATCCATCGACTCCATTACGATTCAACGACAAAAGGTGCGGACTTTAGGTATATAGGTTATGGTTTTTAATGCTTTCAATGTCAGATAATGATAGATTCATGATCTGCATGCAATTGCACATGTACAAAGTGCTGTCTGTTTTCCGTTTCGATTAAAGATAAAGAATATGGAATTTTATATATTCTAAGTGTTTGTAGAAAGTACCGTATACGTATAAATTTTAGAAATGTATTTGCCATGATTATTTGTTGTATGAATATGTTATATATGGATAAAATACTTAGTTGGCGAAAGCACTCACCCTAATACATGTTTTGCTAATATACACTATGTATGTTAAAATAGTGTATTCTAAGTGTTTGTGAAAATGACTGAATGAGTATTGAATTCATATTCGTGCTCGCCATGACTAATTTTCATGGATATATGATCGTTGTATAGGCGATACCCCTTTGACGAAAGGATTTATCCTAAATCACGCCACAACCACTATAGGCTATGTATGTTGAAATGTGTAGCCCAAGTGTTTATGAAAATGTTCAAATGAATATGGAACTTGGATTCATGCTTACCATGATTATCCGTCATGGGTGCATGCGTGTTATATTTGGGGCAACTCCCTAGTTAAAGGATTTGGCCTAATGCCTATGTGATCAACATATGTCAAGTATGTTGATATATGTAGTTTAAAGGGTTTGTTGAAATGTCTGAATGAGTAGTAGTTAGTAAATTGTAATGTATAAGGGTGTCGAGATATGATTCTCAACTTCTTTAACTATGTGTATGATTTCTTTAGATATCTATGTGATTAGGAATTGAATATGTATAAACTCATGCTTATGTTGTACTTCATAACATACTCAACTGATTGTATGATTTTATCTGTGTAATGCATATGTTTAAATTCATGTTTATGTTGTATTACATAAGAGCCGTGAAGGGTGATGGGGGAGTGGTGTAACGAGTGCGTGTAACAACCCTGGCAGCCCTAAGCAGATATTATCAGACTTTGATTATATGATTTGAATCTTGATCTATTACAGCTTTAACTATCTGCAATTGAATGTGATTGGGGCTATTGTATAGTCCAGGCAATCGGCAATGAAACTGAATTCGTGGTTGAGATTCAGTCACCATGAGAGATGTGTTCATCGAACCCGAGTCATACTTCGGTTGGCGATAGTGGCTGGCCACACGAAGTACTTATGCGCTTCATATCGTTCAACTCGTTGTGCGCTCGAGCTCGTCAAGTAACCCGATCTATCTTATGTATGTTCACCATGTTTGGACGCTACTGCCTGAACCTAGGGTACTAAACTTACCAGTGAAATCCCGTTAACCATGGTACCTCGATCCGCTAAGACTCATGCGCCGGGCATGGTGGTATGGGACACCGTGGTCGAGCTGTCGGCCTACGCTGGGGCCACGTGCCTCCCCGTAGTGACCAGTGAGTAACCAGAATCGTGAGCCGATTATGGTGGTATGGGACACTATATTCGTGTTGTCGGCCTATATTGATAAGGTGATGGGAGAGTGGTGTAACCTTTGTGTGTAACAACCCTGACAGCCCTTTGTAGTGACCTCGAGTATACTCTGAATTTGCGGTGAGGCGACGAGTTTTACCATAGTGTATAGAGTATGAACTAGGCTTGTATCAGCTTAGTGATGAACCGTTAAAGAGGTGATGAGGGAGTGGTGTAACCATTGTGCGTAACAGCCCTGGCAGCCTTTGCAGTGACCTAAAAATATACTATTATATGAGATTATCTAGGATTGACGACCCTAGGATGGATCATGTTTGGGAATGATACAAGGGAGATACCTTAGTTTCCCAATCTTGCTATTTGAAAGGACTAATAACTACTCAGTAATCATGCTCATCATCGCACTGCATGTGCCTGGTAGATGTGGAGCACTGAGGGATGAACGCATACGCGAACGTAAGATGGTGTCGCATGAGGGTTGTTTGGCAAGGGCACACATTATGACTGCATTCATATTTGCATTAATAAGAGTATGTAGAATTTTTTATTGTATTATTTTATCATTACTGCTTGACTGTTTTGATAATATGTTAACCTATGCTTTACTGTTCCACTGAGTTGATCACTCACTCCCACGTTACGGGACGGTGTTGTACACACCAACCAGACTTGTTTAAGTTTCAGATGATGGCGATGCTGCGAAGCGGAGTCGGACTTTTATGAGGATGAGGAGGATTCCTCCTTTATGCTGTTTCAGGCGGGTTCCTGTGAGCCGTGTCCTGATCGATGTGGCTTTCTGCAATATTGACTAAATGACCTTACACAACTTGGTATAAGTTGAAATTGTACTTGTAATGAATTAACCTGGTAACATTATCACACTCTAGAGACTCACCACAGTAAATATATTTTATCTATCTATCACAGTCTTCCGCTTGCAAATGTAACTGTCTCTGGAGTATGATATGCTATTTTGGCTTAATCTCACTCATGTTCACTACTCTAATACAAACGACATTCAATCATCATTCATTTTGTTGCATAAGTGATGCGTTGGAACTCGGGAGTTGAGTTTATGCTCAACCCCTGATTTTCAGGGCGTTACATAGATGTTATGTGGAATCTGGCTTGTACATCAGGTTCCCCGGGTCCATCTATGACCTTTAACCAAAGATCAGGCCGATCAAATGTCCAGGTAGGGCCGACAACTTGATTTGTTGTCCTAATGGTTGTGTTCCATCAATTCTAATGGTCGGATGATTTTGAAATTGAACGTCAATGGTTAAAAGATCCTAAACTTTTCATTATAAATTACTAACCAATTACTAATATTAATATTAATCTTATTACTAATACCATCTATTCCTATCATTGCTTTATATTAATAAAAACACATTAATACAAGTAATAATGTATTTTGGTATATATAATTTATATTATCCCATATTGTTAATATACATAAATTACATGAATATTAGTGAGAAGAAGCCAAGATTAATGCATACTATTTGTGTATTATTTGTATAGTTATATATGTTTTAATTATATATATATATGTTAAATTATTTGAAATATGTTATTTATTATAAATTTTATTAATTCATGTAATATAGATTTTGTGTTTGTAATTTACATAAATGATGCTATAAGTGTATACAGATAATATGGATTAAACTTTTATATCATTTTAATATGAGATTTTAAATCCTTATAAAGTATATAAAATATTTCATAGTGTATATATTTGTGTCGTATTATAACATTTATTTGAAATGATAATTAAATAGTTGATCACATAATACACATATATAATGAGTTATGCATATTAGAGTGATTGAAATCCTAACATAGGTGCCCTCTCACATTCTAGTAGTGTTTTGTTCTCCATCCAAGTATGTAGCTAATAAACAGTGGAACTTATAGTCACGGATTCTAGTTTAAGGTGTAAGGTTACATCTTATCTATTTAAAGAGAATGAACTCTTGAAGATAGGCTTCTTAGTTGATGTGATTGATTTGAGGCCCAATTCTTATGGTATAATGAATCGTTCCTGACCCATTTTTAAGGGTAAGGGTTGATGGGTTTGATGATCCAATACTATAGGTTACTAGTGGATGGTTAGTTTTACTAAAGAAATAGGTCCTCTAGATACCGTGGTGCTATATTTTGAAAATCGATGGATGGATTGTCCTAGGGTCGATGCCTTCTTCCCACTGGCTAGATACCGTTTTAAAAATGTAGCTTTGATGATAGAGTTAAGCTTATCTTGATAGTCCTACCCGTGCATTTGTGAGACTTAGTTCACATGGTAACACCCGAGTACCAAAATGTACGGGGTGTTACATGCGGGACCCACAGGCTTTAAATTATGTTGATTTTATGTTTTCCCTCCACGCAAGCCTGTTTAGACGGACAAGTAGTAAGCCCATCCGCTGGACAGTCCAGTGAGGTGGGCCCATCACATGGACGACGTGGATCACAACACATGCTCATGGTAGGGTGCATTAGGGTGGGCCACACACACATCATTGTCATCACCATAAGAAGAAGAGATAGAGAGAGAAAGAGAGAAGAAGAAAGACCGGCCAAAGGGAGGGGAAGTGGCTGGATTTTTTTGGGAATCCATGGCTCTTGCTAGAGAGAAATGAAGAAGAAAGAGGGAGGAAAAGAGAGATAAGAGGGAGAGAGAGATGATTGCTTTGTAAGGCAACCATAGCTAGTGTAAGGAATGCTCTCATGGGGAAGAAAAAAGCAATTATGGGCTAGGGACTAGGGTGGATAGGGTAGGGTAGGTAGGTAGGTTAGGGTGATGATTGCTTACCAGGGAATAATCATAATTGGGATAGGTGGGTCCCGCAACCAAGCGATCAACGGCCATAATAATGTGTGGCCCACATCTTATGATCTGCACGTCGAATTGGCACATGAGACGTGACATCGGAATCGCGGTGACTGCAGGGTCACAATCGCATGGGTCTCGGGTTGAGTTGACTCGGGTTTACAGGATATAACTTAGGGTCATGCCCAAGTGAAATCTACGGGTCGCAGGTTGCCGGAATTCGATCGGAAGGACCATAGGATCCTATGGAACAGAATGGACACTAAGACATGGTCCTGACAACTCTCCCCTCCTAATAAAAATTTTGTCCTCGAAATTTACTATCATGCAGAACAAAGTAAGGGAAGAGAAAGCATCATCACACATATATATAACAATCAATGCAATACAAGGCCTAATGAAGCACAATCAATCTATAAACAAATGGAGATAACACTTTCTAATCTCAGACTCGCGCTCCCAAGATGCCTCCTCAACAGAATAATGACTCCACTGCACCTTCACTAAAGGAATGACCTTAGTCCGGAGGACTTGCTCCTTCTGATCATAAATGCGAACTGACTGCTCAGTATAGGAAGCGTCCTCACGAACCTCAAGTGGCTTCCAATCAATTACGGAAATAGTGTTTGACCCACGCTTCCGTAGCATCGAAACATGAAAATTGTTGTGGATGCCAGACAACTGAGAAGGTAAGGCGAGCCTATAGGCCATGGCACCAACGTACATAGTGATCTCGAAAGGTCCAATAAATCTCGAGGCGAGCTTACCCTTCGTTCCAAATTGAACCATGCCCTTCATGGGTGAGACCTTAAGATACACTCTATCCCTAACTGCAAACTCAAAGGGATAATGCTAACAATCAGCAAAACTCTTCTGCCGGCTCTGAGCTATGTGCATCATCTGCCTGACGATATCAATAACCTCTGATGTCTACTGCACAAGCTCGGGGACTAGGAGATGGTGTTCTCCAACCTTGGCCTAACAGCTGGGGGATCTACACGGCCTACCATACAAAGCCTTGAAGGGAGCCATACCAATAATCGACTGATAGCTGTTATTATACATGAACTCAGCCAGGAGCAAATGCTCATCCTAGCTACCTGAGAAGTCGATCACGCAAGCACGAAGCATATCCTCAAGAATCTGGTTGACCCTCTTGGTCTGCCCATCGGTTTGCAGATGATACGCGGTGCTGAATTATAAGGCAGACCTGATAGCCTTTTGGAAGCTCCTTCATAACTGAGATGTGAACCTCGGGTCTCGGTCAGAAACGATCGAAGCTAGAATATCGTGTAGTCCCATCATCTCATCAATGAACAATCTGGCAAACTGGTCCAAATGCCAAGTCGCACGAATTGCAAGAAAATGTGCTAACTTCATCAGACTATCCACGACAACCCAAATGGCGTCATGACCACGCTTAGTCCTCGGCAAGCCCATAATGAAATTTGTAGATATGTGCTGCTACTTACACATCAGGACGCTCAATGGCTGCAATGGACCTGGGGGTCTCTGATGATTGACCTTGACACGCTGGCTGTGTCACACTCGTTGTGACGCCCTGATCACTGCTTTAATGTGGGCGGGCGCAATGTGGGCTGGGTTGGATGCCTAGGAGAGCTACCGCACTGGACAAGCTACTGTTGCAGTTGACAATAGTATAACTTGTCCAATATCGGAATAGTTGTCTGAAGTAATGGCAGTTATATGTGGAGTTGTCACCCTATACTGTATAAGGCCTTTTGGGGGCAACCCCGAGAGTAAAACCGTGCGGGCTCTGGCCAAAGCGGACAATATCATACAGTGTGGGCATGTGTTATTATAAATGGTATCAGAGCTAAGGACGGCTCTACCCTCAGTGGGGGATAATGCGACCCTGGTCACTGCTTCAATGTGGGTGGGCGCGATGTGGGTGAGGTTGGATGCCTAGGCGAGCTACTGTTGCAGTTGACTATAGCGTAACTTGTTCCACATCGGAAGAGTTGTCTAAAGTAATGGTGATTATATGTGGAGTTGTCACCCTATACTGTATGAGACTTTTAGGGGCAACACCTAGAACAAAACCCTGCGGGCTGTGCCCAAAGCGGACAATATCATACAGTGTGGGCGTGGGCTATTACACTCGGCCACAAAACTGGCTATCTGGCGCTTCATCGCTACCTAAAAATATTACCTCCTCATATCACGATACATCTTCATCGAGCTAGGGTGGATAAAAAATTGGGATTGATATGCTTCAGTCATATGATCGCTGCGCAACTCAGAAACGTCCGGGACACACAATAATCCTCTGAAGCGAAGTCCACTATTAGAACCAATCTATCAATCTGACTGACTCTCAGATGATGCCTCTTCTCGATAACTCTACAACGACTCATCTACCTACTGAGCCTCGATCACCCTTACGACAAAAGAGGGTTGAATCGACAGGCTTGATAACTGCATAATAGAAGACTACGAGCCGATCTCGAAGTAGAATGCTGACACATCCTCAAGCATCTTTCACTCCTGAATCATCATATACGCTACCAAGCCTCGTGACTGATGGGTAAGGGTATCTTCCACCACGTTCACCTTACCTGGGTGGTACTAAAGATCAAAATCATAGTCCTTCAGGAGCTCCATCTAACATCTCTGCCTCATGTTCAGCTCGAACTGAGAGAATAGATACTTCAAGCTCTTATGGTTGGAGAAGAGCTCGAACCTAACCCCATAAAGATAATGCCTCCACACCTTCAGCATGAAGATAACTACTGCCAGCTCCAAATCATACATGGGGTAGTTCAGCTCATGGACCTTGAGCTAGCGAGACGCATAAGCTACCAGTTTTCTGTGTTGCATTAGGACAGTACCCAAACCAATATGTGAAACATCGATAAATACAACAAATCCATCACTCCCAAAGGGAAGAGCGAGGACAGGAGTAGACGTGAGGCGGTCCTTCTGCTCCACAAATGCTCACTCACAGGCATCACTCCACATAAACTTTGCACCCTTCCAGGTCAACCTGGTTAGCGGTGTTGCAATACGGGAGAATCCCTCGATAAATCATCGATAATATCTCACCAAACCAAGAAAACTACGAATCTCGGACGCGTTCATGGGCTGGCCCCACTGACGCACTATATCAATCTTCGAGGGGTCCATAGCGACACCCTCCCTCGTCACTACGTGATCGAGGAACTTCACCTCCTCCCGCCATCAATCTTTGAGAGGTCCATAGCGACACCCTCCCTTGTCACTACGTGATCGAGGAACTTCACCTTCTCTTGCCAAAACTCACACTTCTCTAGCTTCACATACAACTGGTGGGCACGGAGGGTCTATAACGCAATCTCCAAATGCTGCTCATGGTCATAGCAAGTCCTCGAATATATCAGAATGTCATCGATGAAGACCACAACAAACTGATCGAGATAAGGACGAAAGACCTCATTCATTAACTGTATAAAATCGCGGGTGCATTAGTCAGCCCGAAGGACATGACCTGGAACTCAAAGTGACCATAACGCGTCCTAAAAGCCGTCTTTGGGATGTTCTCCTCTCGAACTCGAAAGAAAACAAATCCTTAGATGATAGATACACCGAATGAATGCTCGTGCAATCTTCGAAGACTAGAAGTAACCCTCAACACTCCTTCGCAAGACTGCGATTAAACAAATCATCAATCCTCGAGAGCAGATACTTGTTCTTGATCTTGAGGTGACCGGTTGATGCCTTTGTGGTCGGAGCTCATTGTTGCTTTGCGATAATCCATGCAGAGCCTCAACGAGCCATCCTTCCTCCTAACAAATAGTACCGGCGCTCCTCATAGCCAACTGCTCAGATGAATGAAACCCAACTCACGCAACTCATCTAACTGCTGCTGCAGCTTTTACAACTCCATCAGTGTCATACGATACGGGGACTTCGAGATAGGCGTGGTACCAGGCACAAGGTCAATCTTGAACTCAATATACCACGAAATGAGCCGTGAGACACGACGATGTGTGCAATCCTGGACCTTCTGACCCCAGTTTAATACATTGGGGAAATCATCCTCGTTCGCATTATCGCTACGATTCCAACGACAAGCAATTAGTCAATGCTCACTGCGATGGGCTTTTCTACTGCACATGACATCAAACAAGACAACAACTCTCCTCCACCCACTCAGTCTCCCTAATCTAAAACCTACAAACATGGAATTGTGACAAGCTAGGTACAAACTCATGATGGCTGACCGTCCCTTATGTAACGACCCGTAGACGCCCAAGACAACGTGATACTCCTTTAGAAATTTAACAAAGTTAAGCCTAATCCATGCCCGTTGGATGATGTCAAACTCGACATCTCTAGGTAATATGAACAAATCATTTCCCAGGTAGAATGGAAGGTCTCCTCGACCAAGATGGGGCAAGACAAACAACATAGGCCTAACACTGTAGTCTTCCCCAAGGGTGTCAATAAGGTCAATCTCTCACAGGCAGACTCTATTGGCAACCCAGTTGAATGACAGAAATCCTCAGACATGAAAGAATGAGATACACCAGAATTGAATAAAACTCGAGCAATGCATGTAAAGACTAGAAGTATACCCTCAACGACTCGCTTCTTCCATGCAAGACTGGTCCCAACCCTAGCCATGTAGAACCTTCCGCTCTTTAGGCTAGAGCTCAACAACCCTTCTTTGATTCGTTGGGGAGGTATATGTTCCATCCGAGGTAGTGCTTGCAATTGCACATGTACAAAGTGCTTTCGCCTCGACAATTAACGTGACGACCCATACTGTTGTCTCGGATATGGCATGTTTATTTAATGGGGATAAAATACTAATTTGGCCTCTGTTCGGTAAATGGAGGTTGGCTGCGGGAAAATGTGGTGATGATTATATGTGGTAAAATACTAATTCGCTGAAGGTCGTTCACTTGTTACATATGTGGAGGCTCTAGAAATACCGTATAATGAGGTACTCTCGACATGTTTATTTAATGCTATTATACTTATGAGGGCAAGGGCACTCCTGCATACGGTGTCCTACTCCATCGCATCTAAAATACGTCCCTGCAAATGGCCTCTGGGGTGGTGCTGGAGGTGCCGTTGGTCCTATGCCGGATCGTGTGCCCTCTCATACGTGTGTTGGAATGGACGCCCCTATTTTGTGTAAATGCTTGTGTGACCAGATAGGCGAAGGGGACCCTTAGCGCTCTTTCGGTCTCTCCTCCGATCGCAATCACTCTGCATACCATGCTTATTTCATGCTTTATAACATGCCTGCAAACAGCCTCATAACTCCACATGCTATTGAGCTCTCTGTACTATCTCCTTGAAGGTCAGGAGCTCATGCCCAACACGGCCTCGGAGGTCGTAACACAATCCGTTCCTGAAACGACGGGCCTTTAGCCCCTCATTATCAATCAGGTATGCGCCCGAACCTCGATAGTGACATGAAATGAGCCGTGAGACCTGACTTGAGTTCGCATGTGTGCATGTGTGTGTGTGAGTGTGCATTTCGTTCATTTTAGTCCCGTGGTCCTACCGGTCGAATTTCGGTGACCTGCGACCTTCGGATTGTGTTTGCGGTCATCCTTGAGTCCAGTCACGTAGACCTGACTCGGATCAAGCTGAGACCTATGCCATCCTGTTCACATTGTCGCTACGATTCCAATGACATGTCTCGTACATCCATCGACTTATGGATCAAAAGTTATGAGCATTACATAATATGACCATTGATCATGTGGCCCACTTTTGTTCAAATGCATGTGGGCCACCTCCATGGCACAATTCCCCATGCACACCACACACACACACACACTACACAATCCCATGGAATAATACCACCCACTCAAGTCATTACCCAAGCCTAATTTAAAACCTACAAACATAGTAATCTCCTCCTATAGCCATCATTACTTTCTTGCAAACTCATGATGGCTTTTCTCTCTCTCCTTATCTTTCCTTCCCTCTCATTTTCTTCTCTTAAGCTAGCAATTCTTCTCTCTCCAATGTCAATATTTTTCTCTCTTCTCTAGCCCCCTTCTTCCTAAATCCCCAACCATCTAACCTTTGAAACCCCATCTTTACCATTGATTCATTTCCCTTGGTGCTAGAGAATCTTGGTGTAGAAGTTTGGTGATCATCTTTGAGGTGGGTACTTCTCTAGGATGTAGAATCTAATTTCTATGGTATAGATCTTTCATTTCTTTAATGGAGGAAGTGTAGGACCCACTAATCAATGGTGGAGGTCCCACACGTCCCCATAGGTGTGGCCAAATGGCCCATCTTATGCATGCATGTCCCATGCATGAGATTTTTCTCTATCGATCCCATCATGGTGGATCCCTTGATTTCATTGCATGAAGAGGTCATCTAGACCTTATGATCATGGAGGGAATGGTATTCCCACCATCCATTTAAATTTTTAGCCATGCATGTGTGAGATTCATATTGTAGATGTATATCAATGTATGATATATGGTTGGATTGTTCTTGGAAGGGCTCAATAGTGATAGAGCCCTTTCTCCTGTGGCCGGATTATCCTTCTTTCTTTCCTTTCTCTTATTTGCATTCCCTAATCATGGTGTGTGGTCCACCTTGTGGGCCAACAAAAATCTAGCCACCTAAAAAGGAGAGGACGTCCATGACATTCCACCCTATGATTTGTAGCTTCAAAGTCCAACTAATTGGGACACATACAAAGGTATTTTAGTTAGCAGGATGGCCTGGATAATTGTGGGGCCCACTAGGGTGGTCCATTCTCTAATTTTCTAGCATTAAATCCAATTTTAATTACTATTTATAATTATTTCTTTCCAACCTATTGTTGTTGTCCAGAAACTGTTTGGACAGATTTTTGGGCCACCTTGGGGCCTGATTTCTAGTAATTTTGTGGCAAGAATGATACAAATTAATATGTGATTCCTATATCTGCATGACCCACCTACAATCATACCAAATTTCAGCTCCATTGGACCCCATTTGGGCATCCAAAAGGGTGGGCCAACATAGTGGATTGCTAGAAATTTCTGCTGTGCAGTCCAGCAACATAGTCCCTTAAAAACTAAAATTTAAAAATACTTTCTTAGATGATGGGCTATCTTTCTGGGTCTCACCTTGTTGTAGGCTTGATGAGAGAGCTTAGGCCCAAATTTCAGGAATTTTGGAGGCCCCGGACCCACCCCATGTGGTCCCAAACATGGGGACAATTATAATTCCAGCAACATTTCACCTAGGATAGTCTGTAATCTTGAATTTAATTAAAATACTTATGGGTATTTAAAAATTATAAAAATTTACCAGGAAGTGGTTTACTCATGGTAAGACCCACCTACCAAAATTTAGGGTCAACGGACCTGTACACATCATGGCAAGGACTGGACCGGCCCACCCCATTGGGACGTCCAGATTAACCAGATTTTCTAGATAGTTTGTTTTATTTAAATTAATTAAAATACTTCTAGTTATCCAAAAATCACGAAAATTTGTAAAGGTGTGGCCCACCTATGAAAGTACCAACTTACAAAATTTCAGAGCCAATGGGCCTCTGTACCATCCTTAGTTTGGCCTGGAGTGGCCCACCAGACTGGGACGTCCAGGCTGGGGCGTCAAGCTTTAGTTGGCCGTTCAAGCCACTTTGTGGGCCCACTTTAATGTATTTTATATTCCACCATTCATCCAGAGGACTTGATCATCCTCCCCTTTAGTGGCATTCAATTGGGGCCCTTTGGATAAGTTTTTGGGCTATATACCCAGGCCCATAGAGCTACCTATGCATAGAACTTTCTAGATAGGCCCATAAATGTTATTTTTGGGGCAGCATGGCCCATCAAATTTGAGGTTGATTTAACCAGTTATCTTGCCACTTTCTTTCAGTATTTTTGAGGTATAATTAGTGCTCATGTAAGGCCCACCCTAGTTGGGTTTTTATTGGAACATTGTATGTGGTTAATTTACTAGTTCCTTAGGCCATTTTGGATTAGAACCTTCTAAGTAGGCTCATTAGATTTTGGGCCTATACTCTTCTACATATTCTAATGAGTTTATGGACTATAATATGAAAGTAGTTGGACACTTGGCTGCCCACTAAATTAACCACGTACTGGGGTTAAAAAGTAAGGCCCAACTCACTTGTGTTAAGTGTGAAATTTGCCCATATGGTTGAACTACTGGGCTGCCCATGAGGCCCACCACGATAAAGGGGTTTATGACCTTTATGGTTGGGCTCAAACTTTACTTGAGGGCCCACCATATTGCCTATGAGTTGGGCTTTGTGTATGGCCCATTAGGCCATGAATTACTTGGGCCTTGGACCTTACTTTATATACGTAGTGGGCTACCTTTTGAGACCCGGTTGAGGTTGGATGTCCTCCTTAGTGGCTTTAAGGTATGCCCATAGGGCCCTTATAGGTGGTTGAAGGTCCACATTGGGCCTTACTAGGACTATTTTCTCCATTAAGACTTTATGACTCTCTTAGCTTATGGGTCACCCCAAAGTATTGGGCCCCCACTAGAAGACCTTACTTCTCCTGAGAGCACCATCTATGTACCTAGACCTTGACCCTCCTTAGGACGGAGGATTTCATATTCTACAAGTAGCACACTTACTTCATTATGACCCATATGCATCATCTGTGTAAATTGATTACATTGTATGGTGATCATTGAGGGATGAAGTTTCTCCCCTCATGCACATCGAGTGTATGTAGCTAGTGCATGATCTGTATGTGTGACTCATGCATTGGCATCGCATTTCATGATGATATCGCCCTTGCTTTATCAGGGCCTCGCCTCCACAAGGTCGCTTGTGGATGGCTGTATATCTGAAATATTACTTGAACATACTGGGTGCATAGGATGCCCATGGGTGAAATTCTCAAAACTTCTATGGTACCAAGGATCTGACCCAACGCCGTGACCAATTGGAAACTATGAGAGCATGAGGGCCTTATACCCCTAGGCCACGACTCTCACTGTCGTGTAGTCGGTTGGGTTGGGGTGTGGCCTTACCTGCCTGGTGTAAGGAGGCATTGCTAAGCTGAGTGTGACTAGCTCGTAAATGGGTTCACTGTCATCGGGCCTTGTTGGTGATTGACTGTCCACAAGTGGGTAATGAGGTCTCTTATGCTCGTTTGACTGTACGGGTTTGGAGAGCGGCAGTCATCTAGCAGTGTAATGGACCCTGGTGATTTCCTTATGATTGGAAATGTATTTGATATATGGATTGGTCATGAGCACTGGCATTACTTTGTATCACATTCGCATCAGCTGTATAAGCCCCTTCATGCATCGCCTTGGTATGACGCCCAGTACTCATTGCATAGTATTCATGATAAGCCTTGGTAAGGCTACTGATATTGTCATTGAACATGTTTCTATTCTCGTACCTCCTACTATTCTTCTATGCACCATTGTTACACACTTTCACCACCCTCTAAGCTTCTATAAGCTTATGCATGATTGATGTGTTTAGGAGATCCTAGGCAGGCGTCGTAGCGACAGAGTTTGGATTAGAACTGAGCTTGAGGACCCAGTGTTGCAGACTTTTCATCCCTTCTTCTATTATCTTATGTATGTTCTTTTGAACCTTATGGATATTTGAAAAAGTTCAAATTCATAGTGGATTTTGTGATGTGTGCCTTTGTTATTCTCAGATATACTTGTTGTGATCTTGGGTATGCTCGTATTGGTATTAATTATACTGTTATGGAAATCTTCCTTGTAGGATCCCAGGATCAAAACCTACTTCAGGAGATGAGAAGGTACTATGGAGGCTGTTGCGGCCAGAACTAGGTATCGAGTTCCTTGTGATTCCGGTTAACAGAGTCTGGGCGTGACATGAGCCGCATACTACACCACAAACATGTTTCCCTACGCCAGGGTCTCGAACTCCCATACTCACTGTTGAGGAATGTGGTCGGGAAGTACTGTCGGTCGAATAAGTCAATGAAGTCCTCCCATGTCTAGACGAACTCAGCTCTTATAGCACGGGTGTAAGACCCGTATCCTAGACCATACCGTTCCGTAGGTTCCCGTGGTCTTTCTGATCGAATTCCGGCAACCTTCGACCCTTAACCGGCGTTGCTCACGACCTTGATTCACATGTCATTAATCTGATTCGACTCAACCCGAGACTTGTACCATTGCGACCGTGCCGTCTCCGTGGTTTCGATGCCGCAACTCGCGCGCCGAGGTAATACTCTAGCCAGGAGATGTCGGCCAGCGTTCGGTGCGAGGAAAACGCCGCACGTGCAAAATCCAAGAGAATCTCTACGAGTTGTCACATCAATCCATCAATCCATCAATCTCAACATGTCAAGTACATGTCAAGTACACATCAACTTTTCACCCTTTCCCAAGCAAGCCTCAAAGTCAAAAAGTTCTTACACAAGCCATGCCTTTCTTATAAAAATGGCCAACAAAGTCAAAAAGTGTCTTACACACCCATCACCACCACATCTATCACTCCATCACCCATCAATATCTCTCTCTCCCTTTATAACTCTCTCTCCCTTCATTTTAAAAAAAAAATCACTTCCTAAGCTAAAAAAAACCTCCATACGTATGAGCCTCTCCCTCTCTTTCAAAGCTCCAAATGTAGCCCACCTTTCCATCCCAAGATCTCTCATCCTAGCCATCCATTTCTCATCTTCACCCATCAAAGAGAAGCACTAGGAGGCCGGCGTTCCATCGGACCAAGAAGAAGCCAGTGGGTGATCTTAAATAGTTATTTTTCATTTATTTTGTTTGATTAAGGATCCATATATGTGGGACCCACCATGATGTAGGTTTTGTATCAAAGAGGGGCCCATAGTGGCGGGGACCCTCCATCCTCACCGATATCTCTCTCTCTCTCTCTTGTGTATGATGGCTTGTGGCCCACCTTGATGCATAGGATCATCCACCCTGTCCATCCATCCCAAACGGTGTGGCCCACCTTGATCATGCTGTTTAATTGGCGCCATTTATTTATCTAGGCCATCCAAATAGTGGGCCACCCGGATGAGAGCGAAACACAAATATCGGATCCATTCAAATCTAGTGGACCATGTTTGTGTGGACCCACCTTGAATTTTTTGTGAGCGTGAACCGTCCAGCGTCCCTAGACGCTGGACGTGTTCACAGAGGTGTGAACCGACAGTGAGGTATGCTACAACAGACATTGAAATTTTTTTTGGCTCGTGGGTGGGCCACTTGTACAGGCCTCACCCTGATGAACAGATTCAATCCATACCGTCCATCATGTTTCCTCCTTCATTTTAGGCGTTGAGCCAAAAAATGAGGCCCAAACCGACTTGTTGGTGGGCCATACCATAAAAACTGTGTCTTTACCATTAAAAATCATCTTAATGTTTTGGTACCTCAAAATATGCACAATATTGGACTTGTTGCTTTTGTTATGGGCCATAGAATTCAACGGGTGGGATGGATTTTGCTGATACGGACCCCACCTGTGAAAAACCACAGGAATTCTATATTTAAAAAAAAAAGGAAGAGCAGCAGCGTTGCTGCTTTTGTTAGAAGGCAGCAGGTGCTGCCTATGCTCGGTCGACGGATGGGTGGTCTGGCAGCCACCCACGGCTCCAGCCGTGGGCCCCACCATTATGCATATTTGTCATCCGACCCGTTCATTAGGTGGGCCCCTTTCCTGACGTGGGGCCCTTCCAAAAATCAGGCCCATCCAGCCTTCTGGTGGTCCACATCAGAGGAAACAGTGTAAATTGAACTGTCTGCCGTTGAAACACTTTTTAGGCCCACAGAAGTTTCGAATCCAGCTGAAATTTGTTTTTACCCTTCATCTAGGTCTGCATGACCTTATGAACGGGTTGGATGGGAGGTAAACATTATGGTGGGCCCCACGTGGGACCTACAGTTATATGTGTTTTATTCCACCATCTAGGCGGACAGTGGAGCCCTCTATGATGTTGTGTTTTATCCCCACCGTCCACCCTAGACGGTGGGACCCACCCCTGTGTGTACGTGTGTGCGTGTGTGTGTGTATATATATATGTATATATTGTTTATATTATATATACTTATATAGATAATATATATTATGTATAATATGCATGATGTTGGGCCCTCATGTGGACCCCCACCATGAGGCATGTGTTGCCTCCAATCTGTCCAACCACTTGGTGAGTTCATCTTAACGGCTTGACACTAAAAATAAGACAGATCTATAAATCAAGTGGACCCCACCTTGATATGTATAAGGCCCATATGATTAGGCCCATTTAGATGTAGTTAGGGCCCAATCATTGAGGCCCACCTGGTATACTTAGGGCCCATGTTATGAGGCTCATTCGTTGTATTTATGGCCCGTGGTTGAGGCCCACCTTGATATATAAGGCTCAGGGGTTATGACCCATTGCGATGTACATAAGGCCCATTGATGTGGCTCACTTGATTTATATAAGGCCCATATGATGTGGCCCATTTGATGTATCCAAGGCCCATGGGTCGAGGCCCAACAGGGTGTCCTTAGGGTCCATTGCAATGTGTGATTTCCCCATGGCTTGTGTGTTAATATTAAGTGGGCCATTCCTTGGGAGCAATGTTGGTTTGACGTCCACATTGAAAAATAATGTTGGTTAAATGTCTGCATTATGACTCTCCCTAGGGCCCATTGTTAGGCCATCTAGGCCCATCTTCGTTATAAACAACATCCATTACCATATAATATGTTTAGTATAGTTTCATGATTCATGATCATATGCATCATATGTATGCTTGATATGAGCAGTGACTGATCATAGCATATGTCTTTAGGCAGATTGTTTAGGGACTCCCGAATATGCGGTGTTGCCCCACATGAGGGTACGATACGCGCAGGATTGCTGCATGACTGGATAGTGTGATTCATGCATTCACATTATGTGATATGGCATTATACGCCCTAGCGACATCAGGGCTATAGTAGCCTCCACAGGCATATCGTAGTTGGCAGGATTGGATACCGAAAATCTTATTCTACATGGGGTGATATAGATATCCCTGGGTGAAAGTCCATAAACCCTTATGGTACCAAGAGGTTGCTCTAACGTCTAGACCGAGTGGGTGCAGGAGCACCGAGTGCCGATTACCAAACGGCTGCACTTTCCACTGTGTCATGGTCGGTTAGAAGGGGGTGTGACCTTACCTGCCCGAGAGGAGGGGGCAATGCTAGGCTGAGTCTGACCAGCTCGAGGAATGGTCCGCTATCGACGAGCCGAGCCTGATATTGGTAGGTGGGTAGTGAGGTCTCTTCCACTTACTTTATTGCGCACAATGAGGCAGCAATCTGATTTAGAGTGTACTAGACCCCGGTGATATTCCAGATTTGAGTTGTATTGATATGTGAATGTAGATGAGGATTTGTATGCTTGAGTTGCATCTCGCATTGCATAGCCTTGGTACAGTTAACGATATTCATGGATTCATCAGCATGTTCCGCATTACTCTGATTCTGCATATCTGCATTACTACCTTGCGCACACACTTTCACCATCCTCTAAGTTTTCTATAAGCTTATGCACGACCATTGCGTGCAGGTAACGTTGGGACGCAGCAGCGCTGAGGTAGGAGCATAGAGTAGATCTTTTTGGAGCTTTTTTTCTATCATCATTGTATTTCCCTTTATGCTCATTGTACTTGTAAAGTTTTTTATCATAGTGGAAATGTGATGGAGTTTTTGGTTGTTGTTTGTGGGTTATGCATTTGGTTATATTTATTACGAATTAAACTGATGTTGAAAATCCACCTCGTAGCATCCCAGGATCGGAACCTGGCATATGGGCGCTAGGAGCCGAGAATGGGGTTCTACGGAGGCTGTGGGCACCAGATTCGGTGATCGGGAATTTTATGAGCCCGGTTTTCGAGTTTGGGTCGTGACAACGGGTGATAGAGGTCCACCAGTGATCGGCCTCACCCTTGAATAAATACATGGCCAAAGGGACTCGCTGTTGGGTCGTACACCTCATAGTCTTAAACATCTTCTCCACTTGGGAGTGCCACATCTCTGCTACGGTCGGATCGGGCTCTCCTTGGAATCGCGGGGGATCGAGCCGAAGGAACTCTTTCATCAAGGCGCTCGCGCACTTCTGCTCTGTTTGATCCAGGGTCTCTGCGAGGCGCCTGCCTTACTCCTGGAGGGCGGCTGTCACTGCCTGAAGCTCTGCTGCAACTGCTCTACATCAACTGGTATGATAGGGGCTACGCTGGTCTCAGGCGGGGGCGCAGGATCTACATGGGTCTCGAGTGCGGGAACAGGAGGCTCTGACGAGGGAACAGGGACTGCGGGAGGAGGAATAAGAACCTCGAGCGGAGGAATGGGATCCTTAAGTGGTGGAGCGAGAGCCGCTCGGATCGCTCCGGTACCTTGGGCGCCTCGTGTGCCTCGCATGCCTCGTCTAGGCGGCATAGTCTATAGCAAAGAACAAAGATGCCTATTAGCCTTGAGAACCCTTAAAGGCTCAGACGTTAGGGAACCAAATCAGAAAGATACGCACTCAGGACTTACTCGTCCTAAGCTCGTAGCAGATACTTGATGTTGTCCTGAGTTATTCCCAAGTTATGCTCTAATACTAACTCCTGTCATGCCCCAAACTCGGAAACCGGGCTCACAAAATTCCGGATCACCGAATCCAGTGCCGACAGCCTCCGCAATATCCCATTCGTGGCTCCCGACACCCATATGCCAAGTTTCGATCTTAGGATCCTACGAGGAGGATTTTCAACATGAATCTGTTCCATCATAAGCATAACCATATCATAACCCATGAATAATAACCACAAGAACACCATCCCAAAATCCACTATGACAAAAAAAACTTTAAGATATAATGTGCATAAAGGGAAATACAATGATGATAATGACCAACAACTCCTGAAGCTCTGCGGCATGCTCCTTCTCTTGCTCAACTACGGCCTAACGTCACCTGCACACATCAATCATGCATAAACTTATAGAAAGCTTAAAGGGTAGTGTAAGTATGTGCACGATATAATCGTGCTCAGAATGCAATATCAGAGTAATACGGAATATGCTGGCGAATCCATGAATACTGTCAGCCATACTAAGGCTATGCGATGCAAGGCATGAATGCTATTGGCCATATGAAGGTCATGTGATGCAAGGCATAAATGCTATCGGCCATACCAAGGCCATGCGATGCGAGATGCAACTCAAGCACACCAATCCTCATCTGAATCCACATAATCATACAGCTCATCTCTAGGATATCATCAGGGTCTAATACACTATACACCACATTGTCGCCCTGCACTGGACATGTAACCATGCAAGTGGAAGAGACCTCACTACCCGCCTGACTAACAGTCTGCCAATATCTACTTGGCACGTTGGTAGCGGACCCATTTATGAGCTGGTCATACTCAGTTAAGAATTGTCCCTACCCTCGGGCGGGTAAGGCCACACCCCCTTCCAATCGACCACGACATAGTGGGAGATGCAGCCTCCTGGTATTCGGCCCTCATGCACTCATACATCCACTCGGTCTAGGCATTGGAGCATCCACCATGGTACCATAAGGGTTTGGGGACTTCACCCTAGGACATCCTTCGCTTCCCCGTGCTTAAATAGTATTTTCGGTATCCAATCCTTCCATCCATGCCATACCTGGGGAGGCTACATCCCTAATGTCATTATGGCAAATAGTAATCATAATCACACAATGAAAAATGCATGATTCACACAATCCAATCATGCATCAGTCCTCTGCATATCAGGGAGTCCCATAAACAACCTGCCCAATGTCATATGCAATGGTCAACTACATCTCATAACAAGCATGCAGATGATAGCGTATGGACATGTATCATAATGCTATGCTATCACATAATCATAGTCAGCATTGATAATCAGCCTACATATACAAGGCGGGGTCCATAAATGGGCAGCAGATCCATAACATGGAGGGTCATTCCTCAATTATGGATATTCCAGTTCCGATAGCACGGATCCCTCCATCTACGATGAAGATGAACTATACTTAAATCAAGGTTGGGCCTAGGTGGCCTACTTATAATCCTAAGGATCCAGAACGGGCTTCCTTCACCATATTATCATATGGCCCGCTAGATGCCCTAGGGGGCCCTAATGAGTCCTAAGTGGACTCCAATATTAAAAATAACCCTACTAGCAACGAATTGGGGCCCAACATTTTAGGTTAACCTAATAAAAATAGATGCATCATGTGAATATCAATGGGGCCCAACGATTTGGGTCGACTCACTTAGAGAAGGATAATAATGGGCCTAACAAAGGCCTAAGGGAAGGTCACAATGTAGACATTTAACCATCATTGCCAATCAATGTAGACATTTAACCAACATTGCTCCCAGGGAGTGGCCCACATAAAGCCAAATATATAGTGGGCACATAGCCTCACACAAGGGCCTCATACACAACATAATGGGCCTCACATAAAGGGCTTAATGTACACCACGATGGGCCTTACTCATGGGCCACATATCATCACATCGGGCCTCAATCATGGGCCTCACATACATCACTTTGGGCCTCAAATGTCACATTGGACTTCATCAAATGGGCCGCATATACAACACATCGAGGTGGGCCCTGAACATTCCAAATGGGCCCCATCAGATGGACAGTGTGCCTTCTATACACACATCAAGGTGGGCCGCATAAGTGGATGGTATAGATGAAACACGTATAACATGGTGGGCCCTGTGATTACACAGCAGGTGGACCCATTGTTCATTGCCGAACGGGATGGATAAAATACATATATCGTAGCGGGCACCACCTAGATGGATGGTGTGAATATATAACACGTACATGAGTTGGGTCCCACCATCTAAAGGGCTTGACTGTGTGGATAAGACCCATACGTCAAGGCCGACCCCACATTGATGGACGACGTGGAGAAAAACATACATCATGGTGCGCCCCACTCAGCACACCATCCAGATGGACGGTGTGGATACAAAATACATTAATCAAGGTGGGTCCCACTTGCCCACACATGTCATATGTGTGGGGTGGGCCCACACCTCAAAATAGATGGGCGGTATGTATAAGACACATACATTACAGGGGGGTCCCACTGTCTTGGGCAGATGGACAGTGTGGACAAAGATTACAGATATCAGGGTGGGTCCCATCCCACACGTGCAACACGAGTGGGTGGGGCCCCACATGTCCACTGAGGTGGATGGACGGTCTGGATATAACCATACCTCATGGTGGGACCATAGAACTTGTTGATGTCACTTGCAGTGGGCCCACCTTCCTAAAAATGGACGGATGACTGGGATATGGAATATGTACATCAAAGTGGGTCCCATCCCACACGTGCAGCATGTGTGGGGTGGGCTTCACACGTCCAAAAACAGTAAGTGACATCAACAAGTTATGGATATAACACATACCATATGATCAGACCCCCAGACTTGCTGATGTCAAGTACAACAGCCACGTGCTCCTGGCCGTCCAACAAATGGACGGCCTAGATATAATACATGCATGAGGTGGGTCCATACGTGTGGGACCCATTAGCTTTAGATTAAGCTAATATTTATGTTTTCCCTCCATGCAGGCCTATCCAGATAGACAGGCAGCAAGCCTGTCCGCTGGACAGTCCAGCAAGGTGGGCCCATCAATTGGACGGCGTGGATCACAACACATGCTCATGGTAGGGTGCATCAAGGTGAGCCACACACACGTCATTATCATCACCATAAGAAGAAGAAGAAGAAGAAGAAGAAGAGAGAGAGAGAGAGAGAGAGAGAGAGAAAGAGAGAAGAAAGACCGACCAAAGGGAGGGGAAGTGGTTGGATTTTTTTTGGGAATCCATGGTACTTGCTAAAGAGAAATGAAAAAGAAAGAGGGAGGAAGAGAGAGATGATTGCTTTATAAGGCAATCATTGCTAGTGTAAGGCATGCTCTCATGGGGAAGAAAAAAGCAATTATGGGCTAGGGACTAGGGTGGCTAGGGTAGGGTAGGTAGGTAGGTTTGGGTGATGAATGCTTGCTAGGGAATAATCATATCTGGGATAGGTGAGTCCCTCAATCAAGTGATCAACAGCCATAATAATGTGCAGCCCACATTTTATGATCTACATGTCGGAATGACGCACAAGATGCGGCATCAGAACTGCAGTGACGGCACGATTGCAATGGCATGGATCTCGGGTTGAGTCGACTCGGGTTTAAAGATATGACTTAGGGTCATGCGCAAATGAAATCTATGGGTCGCGGGTTGCTGAAATTCGACCAGGAGGACCGCGGGATCCTACAGAACGGAATGGACACTAGGACATGGGCCTGACATTTGGCATGTGAATTCTTCATTAATAACATCCAAATCTCCAATTCTTCATTATCTTCTTTTGAGCTCTAAATCCATCATTTTAAATGCATATTCATCTTTAGGTCTAAAACCACCTCGCACGATGAAACATACATAACTATATAAGATTAATATTTGCATTCTAAAAAATATAATATAATTGAAGGGATAAATATGCAATATTTAAGTCTCAGCAACCCTACCTTATGTGATCACGACCATTTTTTATGGGCCAGACTATGAGATTTTTATTATATTTGATAGTTAAATTTAAACTTGTTGAGATCATGATAAGGTACTGTATGGTTATTTGCATGATCAACAATCTGGTGTCCTTGGGTAGGATCCTGTTGATATTAGAAACCCCGATTTATGTGGATCCCACCTTTAGACTTGGAATTAAGAATTAAAAGGAGATTTAAATCTAGTCTTAATTTAAGCCACCTAGATTCAAGATCTGCTAATGATAAAGTGATGGAGTGAAAATAATTGTCACCCACTAGCAAGAAGAAAATAATGCGACATTATATTATGGGTGATAACGCGTACCAACAACCATAAACCTCTCCCTCATATGACCCGTATAACTATACTCAATGGAAACATCAAAATTTAAATTAGAGAGGTGAATCAACAATTGATTCTAGTGACTATCCTCTCAGATCCCCTACCTTTGAGAGCCAACCAGAAATGATCCAAGAGGATTCACTTCAGAAATTCATGGATGCTCAAGAGAAAATTAACTAACACATCGTGCAATTATTCATAGATATTAGAACATCATTAGAATTGCTTGAATCCTCCATTCAAAGAATTCAGTCTTACTTTATTGATGAGGAACATGCTAGTTTATCCCAGCCTCAACCTAATTTAGAAACACAATGCGAGGAGAGTGATTCCAACTCGCTTGTGGAATATACTGAATTTGAGAATGAGGTGTTAGATTATGTTCATGAGTATATGGTTCAATTTTTAGATGAGTTAATCTCAATGATAGTCCAAGTTAATGATCAAGAGACAGGTATTTTTAAAAAATAGTGATGTTGACCCACTTCACCTACATGACACACTTGATTCCAATGTGGAGGATGAGTGTTGAGTGTCAAATATTACATATTCTCCCCTATTTATATCTTGGTTTTATGAATATGATAATGCTTAATGGTATATTTTATACATGTTTGTGTTGTAAGGTGAATCTGAGAGCTTGGATTGAAAAGAATGTTAAAAGCATAGATTTAACGCTCAAGGATCACCAAGGCAAAGGATGGATCTTAGAAAACCAAGAACAAAGAATTCACATGCCAAAGATCTAAGGAAACCAAGTAAAAAGGATGAAGAAAGGACTTGAAAGACTTCATAATCCGCAGCAAAAAAAGAGATAGTTGAGTCCAACCAAACCCATGTTCGGTTCGACCAAACTCGCACAAAACAATCTAGCGACCAAAGAGGAAATTCAGAAGCTAATTCTGTTTGATCGATAGATAATTTGATTCGACCGAAAGGAGGATCCGGTGCGACCGAAAGTGCACGAAAAGCTCCAGTGAAGAGCAATGAATTTTGGAGTTAATTCGGTTCGACCGACAACTTAAGTTCGGTCTGACCAAACTCAAGATTGGTCCGAGCGGAATCGAGTAACTGATGAAACAGAATCCTGCTCGAGTTCGGTCTCAACTTCGGTCCGACCGAAGGTAACTTCAATCCAACCAATGCATAACGCGACTGCATAAGTTGAGGTGATTTCACAATCGGATTGCAGAAATTCCAAGTTGGTGCGTAAGGTACAGCTTCACAACTATAAATAGGAGTCCCTAGGATGTTCCTAGGTATCATCTAAGGTTTAAGGAGTAGAACTAAAGGGTGGAGAGCTGTCGTCAAGAGTTTTTTTTTTCTTCTTCATTAGTTTATTTTCATGTTTTATTTAGGAGATTTTGGTTTAATCATGTCTATGGTTAACTAAACCTCTTAGATAGGGCTAAGAGGTGAAGCTTGTAGCATGATTGAGATGTTTATCTTGCTTTGATTCTTGTTTATATTGAACTTCATTGATTTCTAGTTGATTTTAAGGAATATTTTCAATTTTCAATGGTTTATTGTGACTTAAATTACAGTAGACGCTGCAATAACTTTAGATATCTTCTTTTCCTGTTTAGAAATTGTGGGATTGGTAAATCCTGTTGTTCACCATCATCTCCTGGGCATGGTAGGGTGATGGAATCTCTTCCAAATCTTCACAATCTTCTTCCATTGAGACTAGATCAATGAAAAGTTCAGAGATTTGATCATCTCTTCTTCCAATTGGATAAGATAGGACTCTGATTCAATTATGCCTCTTGAATCAAGTAAGGTAGCTTCTTGATAGCTACAAGTGGATCCTTGACACCCTAGTTCCCACATTTAAATTCACAAGGTTCAATTACATTATTCATAATTACTCTCTCTATTATTTCAGATTTAGATTTCGATGTTCTTCTAGTTTTAGTTCTAGTTATTTTCAGTAATGTACAAGATTAGTCTTTGTGGATTCGACCTCGGTCTCACCGAGATTATTATTACATCTAATTAATGAGGTTGCCTAATTTCATTTTAGGAAAATTCATACTTTAATCTTATAGAAGTTAGAGAAAACTAAGGGAAAGTACTTGTTTGACAATGACTTGACTAATGAAGTAGCTTAATGGAAACTTAATTTAACAAGGTACCAAGACATAAATAACATATTAATGAGATACTATTTTATAAAATTACCTTTTATTTATAAAAGAGCCTTGCATGTGAGATGATAACGGTTGTAGATATTCCGTAGAAATATGTATAGTATTCTCTTCCATTTGCCAAGGCAGGAAGTTATTTTAGATCTGGTCTTCATCACTGATGGACCAATCAATTATATGAGCTAGGTCTACAGAGAAAACAGATGGTTAAAATGAATTGACCAATGTTCCATGTTGACATGCACATGGGGCTCACATGATGACCACACCATCTGATGGATGGCTTGGATTTGCAAAGGCATGTTTCATTAGCTTATTTATGTGAATATCCGCACCAAAGTCCACCTAAGACCTCGTGTGGGCCGGATCGGATTAGGTGAGGCCATGGGCAGCAACTTAGTGGGTAGGGATGTGGCCCGGTGGTCCACCTTGATGCATGTGTTGTATATCCACACCATCCATCAAGTTTTCCAGCTCATTTTAGGGCATGGTCTTAAAAATGAAGCATATCTAAATCATAATCCGAACTTATTTGAAATAATTCAGTCGAGCTTAAGATAAAAAATAAAATGTATGATTTTAAGGGGGCATTTGTGTCAGGCCTGTGTCCTATTACCATTCCATTCCTTAGGATCCTGCGATCCACTCTGTCAAATTCTGGAGACTCGTAACCTGTAGATAACATTTGCGAGTGACCTCAAGTTGCATCCTATAAACCCAAGTCGACTCAACCCGAGACCTATGTCATTGCGACCCCGCCATCACCGCAGTTCTAATGACGCGTCTCATGCAACAATGCGACACTTAGATTGAGAGTTATGGCCTGCGCATTACCCCGGCCAGGGACCGCATGTTGCGGGGTCATAACATTCTTGATAAAGTACTTTTCCTAGGAATCATGTGACGCCCAGATTTTTAGAGGCCAAGCAGGAACTCGGCTCCCGAATTCCTAGATGCCACATGTGCCATAATGGGCTTCAGACTTTAATTATATTTGGATGATTTTATAAGTAATGGAGAGTTTAATAGGGTATGAAGCATAAATAAGTCATAAAGTATAATTAAGTACCACTAAATATAAAAATATCCAAACTACAAATCTAAAAATATCCAAACAAGGAACTAGTCTCACCCATATAGTCCCCAAAGTGACTAGGGCCCTATCCCAATCCCCGCGGTCCCTAAACTCAGTCTAAAAAGATCTATCATAAGTCTGGTAGTGCGATTGCTCCTCCTCATCGTCCATGCCGGCATCCTCAAGCGCGTCCAGCTCCATCAACCCTGCATTCATAATGTGTTCTAGTTGGTGTTTTAGAACACCGTCCCAGGTGGGAGTGAGTAGCTAACTCAGTGGTTCCATTAGTTCTAAGTTACATATGTTATCAACCCAATTAGCGCAGGTAATAATAAAACAAGGAATCAAACATTTCATAAATACTCTTATTAAATATGCATATGAAGATATGACATGATGCATGCCCTTTCCAAACAATACTCCCTCACACGCTTGGACCCGGATGACAACCCATGCTCGGACCACAGCCTGAATGAATAGTGGTTGGGATGTTAAAGAGGTGTGAGCTTATCACATTAAACCAAATCAATACAAAGGAAAGGGCTTGTCACCTAATTCCATTCATGCCTGGTCGTTCCAATGATACTCTGGCAAGAACCATTGGCCGGGTAATTTGACGGGGGTCGTTCGAACAATAGTCTATCATCTCCATCAGTGCTCACTGGTCACTATGGGGAGACTCTTCACCCCAGCATAGGTTGACAGCTCAGACACAGTGTCCCATACCACCACGTCCGGCTCCTGAGTCTTAGTAGGATCGTATCACACGAACGGTTATGAGTGGACACATCCATTGGAAACAAGGTATCCTAGATTCCATTTAGTCGTGTCATACATTGTGAACATACATGATCAGTCAGCTAGTGGGCTAATTTGATCGACTTTGGAGAATCACGATGCTACCAGCATTGGGTGCAAGCATCCCGTGTAGTCCAGCTATTGTCGGTCGTCCGTATCCAACCCGGGTTAATCAAACAAGCCTAGGGTGGCCACCCTAACATGGGCCTCCCTTTTAGTTCAGGTAGTTAGCCAACTGACCAACATCATAGCAATTCTGAGTATCGCTATAGACTAACATTATATCACATAATTATAGAATAAATTTCATAACGTAACTTAGGGATTTCATCGAACACCTGAGCATCCATAAGGTATTACATTTACTAAAGCATTAAATCAAATATATGGGCATGCATAAAGTAATACAATCACTTAGGCAATAAATCAAGCATGTGAACATTAACAAATCAACTCATTTTACCACTTAAACATTTCATCGAATATGTGAGCATCCATATCCAACCAATAACATATAATACAATCAAACATAAAATATGAACGTGCTACCTATTACTACCCATTTAACACAAGATATCATTAACTATGACCCTCAAGGGTCGATAAATGCAAACCTAGAAATAATGGTCCACACTTTAAGAAGGAATATTTGATTTTTTTAGCTCTTATGGTTAGGGATTTGGGAAAAATCACAAATTCCTATATAAACACCAAGAACTACATGAGATTCATGTAATTCATTTTAGAAAGAACCTAGGTTAGGAAGTAGGTTTGTTTCTTACCTCCAAATCACAAATGGGGTGAATTCGGCAGAGGAAAATGATAGATGTTAGGGCTTTGACTAGAGGAAACCGATGAAGGGAAGCACTAAAGCTTCTCTACTCCTACTCTCACTCTTCTTCTCTTCTACTTTCTCCTTCTCTTTCTCTCTTTCTCTCCCTTGGAGGATGTAAATTCGTATGGAGAGATGGAGTGCCCAAATGAGGCCCTTATATAATACCAAATTTGGTATAAATGGCCTCAATGGTTGGGTTTCTACTATACTAGCCCTATGGGAGGATTTTTCTAACCTCTAAGACCCATTATGGAGTGTACATGTCGATATACACCGTAGGATAGTTAGCCCTAATGACGATCTACGTACAGATATGATCGGCCCGCCATTTGGATGTGTCAATCAACGAATATAATTAGAAGTCTGTTTAACGGTCACCGATGGTCAATCGAGGCTGCGGCTATACAAATATGAGTAGGGAAATATCATTAATCGGTACTCCAATTTTAGTTGTGGATTGATAATCCAAAAGCTACAACTTCGCAAAAGAGCGGAATATCTATTTTACTTAAGTTTCAGATTTCGGCCTAGGGGATTCGCGCATTGCAAGTACTTAGCTTTCAGCCCAAGTTGAGATGTTCTAGGAACTCTCTTAGTTAGCCACCCGCGATGGACGTCAAGCCCAGTGAGATGGACATTATTCTATAATTTCGGAACTAGTGGCCCACTAACGAGCGATCTAGAGATTGTTCGGGAAATCGGGCCATTTGTGGAATGAATTAGGTATCAAGATTTTTTATGCATAATTATTAGGGTTTGGATTAGCTAAGTTCATAATGTAACCTATTCGCAACTAGTGGAAATGAAGATTCGATTATAATCACTCTAAACTGTTTGTTCTTAGGCTAAAAGGATATTGACTCAGTTTGGTTTGTTAATTAAGATCCGACCCTTAGTTGTTACAACTTTTGGCATGTCTTTATTTAGTTATGGTCATCTCAATTAGTCAATGATAGGTCGGCTATAATTGGACTCTGCATGAATAAATTCCAAGACTAAGCTCGATGTTTAAGTGATCGGGTAGATTTGTTGGTCTTCTACAGTCTATCAATCCTATTTATACAGTTCTTTATCGGTACCAGCCATGTATAAGCCCATCACGAGTGTCGAGGGTCAGTAAGTGATGAGGTGGCTAGTTATAAATAAGAAAATTTAAGGATTTTTGGAAATTTTAAAATAGTGAAAATTTGGGGTGTTACAATCTACCTCCCCTTAAAAACAATTTCATCCTCTGAATTGCCTAAGGGTAATAAGTAAAGATTTTATTATTTCATTTGCTAAATTTTGTTGGTTTCAGGTTTATATACGTGTTAGGGTATATAATAACTACACTAGCCTAGCTCATTGTCGTCTACCCCTCTTAAAAGTTTCCACCTTTGAGGTTTGAAAACAAATGTCAAAATCATTATTATCATACTAAGTGTTTGAAGATAAAATTTACCTAAGGTGGTATATTCTACGCTTCATGATTGGGCCAATACGAAAAACAGTTGTGGTTGGCTTTGATCTGATACGTCGATTGTCCGCCTGATTAGGGCAAACCCTTTCTAATCCTGATGGATCCTGGTCTTCTACTCGGCCAAAGCAGTGAGTCCATTGGTAGTCACCCAGGATTAAGAATTGAGTTAAGCCACGAATGCCTCACAGGGATATGGTTATGTAATTTCAAAATTTGATCATCCTAAGTATTTAAAGAGTATTATAATTCATTAGAAGGTTCAAGCCTCATGTTTATAAGGTTGGCCTTTGGGTCTTGTTCAACGAGAGTTCTTGTTTAACCTATGTTTAACTTGGTGGATAATAAATTCTTCCATGGTGCTCATAGTTAAAAGACTATACTGGAAGGGTTTTTAATATCCTAAAATTATATTTGTATATCACCATTTTGATTATATGGCTAGTAGGTTATGGGTAAATCACACTTTGGTTACATAAATTTTAACAAAGAAGGAAAGATTGAAAGTTTTAAGGTATTCTGGAGGTTTGGAGTGATGGTGACGTAAGAAATGCCGCAGAAAAGGAGAAAGGAAGAACATTATCTCCTTAAAGTGGTATGAACTTTGAATCCATAAGAGAATAAGAACGTAAAATATTTTAGTAAAGTCCACTTCGAATACGAACTCATAGAGTCTTAAGCAATGAAATGAAACCCTATTTAAGAAGTCTAATTCATCTACGTTATAATTTTTTTTGAAATAGTAAAATGTACTAAAAATAAGAATTTAATTTAATCACCCAGGATGATTCATATGATCCTTGAAAGCAATTCCTAATTAGACTCCGAATCTTAAAACTCTATGATGAAAGAGATACATCTAGTTCATCGGCAACTTTTAGTTGTAAAAACTTTCGGTTTCAATACATCTTTTGTTCATAATGTATTTATCACTTTTAATTAATGGATAATTTTTATAATTTTTATAGTAATTCATCATTAATTTGAACCTTTTTATACAAAATTTCAATCTATTTCAAGTTCCATAAAAATTATAAAAAAATTTTAGAAGCATAAGTTATTCGAAACTAACGATTTTTATAAGATACTAAAATGTCTCTAATTCTTGTAACTTTACTTATACTTTAAGTAACTGAATTATTTTTAAAATTTTAATGATGATTTATCATTAAGTTTAAAGCCATCCTACAAAATTTTAACTTATTTGGAGTTGTAGATAAATTAGTAAAATTCTAGAAGTAACCACTGTCTGATAATTTTTAGACAGTTGTCAAATCACCCTAAATTTAACTATATTAATTTTAAAAAATTTTTTTATTCATTTTTATATGAAACTAGACTTATTAATCTTTAATCTGGCTATTGAATCACCCTAATCGGATCATATCGAGGGAGATATGACTTTCTGAAGTTGGTCTAAAAAGGTAGAAAAATCACAAAAAATCCAGCGGGCTGGGGTAGCTAGCGGCACACCCCCTACTGGACGGTGGCACTGCCCCCTTTTAATGTCGGTGGCAGTGCACCACCGATCTGGTGGTGCCGCCACGGTCCTTTGGTGGTCCTGATGGTGGTTTTACCACTTGTTATTTGAAACAAGTGTATCTCCCAATCCAAAATGAGTTACTTGACATGTTGTATATGAATTTGGGGTAGAAGAAGCTGATCTATGCAAATAACCTAGTTCTTTTATGAAATTTCATAATTTTAATAGTAAAAATTCTATTTTATTTATATTCTTACTATTTATAGTAAATTTTAGTTTAATTATAGCTCTTCATCCTTTGAGCTTTAGGATTTGTGTTTAATATGAAAGTATCAGAAAAAAATAGTATAATAAGGTGGTTAAGCCAGATAGGACACTATAAATAACAAATTTACAATTTATATTAAGTTATGAATTCTAGGGAGTTTGAGTTGGAGTTTAATTCTGAAACTTCTTACAAGGTTTGATAACACTATTAAAATTTTTCTAGAATTTCTTATTTTCTCTCGGGAAATCGATGTATCTTTATGAACAGCCTAGAGAAGCTCTATGGATTCAGAGTAGTTGTCTCTTTGAGGAAGACAGTGATAGACTTCATTACGCCCATTCCTTTTCTTTGTTTCTTAGACCTTCCATTTTCCTATTGGCTCATTTAGGAGCGTGGATTTAGAACCCTCTGAACTTGGTATGTAACATCTCGGATTTTTGCCAACTTGGAATTAGATGTCCTTAGGCAATGGGTCGATCCTAACACCTTATTAACTTGTCAGAACTCAATCCCATAGTCTAAAATCGCTTGTTAACCCTTTTCCTTCACAAATCCCACCCTTCACCACCTTGTTCTTTCAATTTTTCTAAGTACTTTCACCCTAGACACTGTCTTAAACTAGCTAAGTATTATGACTTGGATCACTTTATATACAAACTACAAAGGCCTAGTTACCACCTCAGACAAAAATCATACAGGACTAAATCCTTTAGAAATTAGGCAAGAATCAGCTAGTGCTAAACTAGAGTACCTGTGAAATTAGCACCAATCACTTTAAATACGATCTGTAAGACCCAACACTTGTAGAATCATTGACGCTACATTACCCAAAAATCTAGGATCAATCTCATTACCCGACTGCTCTCGGGAGCATCTCGAAACTCTGTATCAGATTAGGACCGCACGTCGGAAGTCCGATTAACACTAAGTTAAGGAATTAGGATCGCCTTTCTGGCCTTAACAACCATCTGAGAAATCAAATTCAGATAGTGTCCCAGTACAATTCGCTTGAACCCGGAGTGAAGAGTGTGAGAAATGTGAAAATAATTCTAAATTAAATTCAAAATAAATAAATTTGAGACGTTTTGCTTGCGGGTCAGTATTAAGCAACCAGACCGTCAGAATCAGGCCAAATTATACCCTCGGATCAGGGATATTTCCCCAAACATATCCATGTACTCGGAATCTCCGATCGAGATCCACTGACCGTTGAACTGAAACTGGTCCGCCATTTGCGATCTAGAATCTCGACTGAAATGAAAACTTAGCCATACCTAGATCCAGTGTTAGTGAGCTTAAGTCTGACTTTTGGCTCAAGGGGGGCCGCCAGAAGTGCTCCGTTGAGATGGAACAGCCTCACTTTGGCTATAATTTAAGTATACCTTGACCGGGAGTCTATTTTAGAGAGTTTTGGGCTTATATAAGGACCTCAAAACCCTCTCTCATTCACCCATACGAATTTGAGAAAAACCCTAGGAAAAGAGAGAGAAAGTGTGAGAGTTGTGGGAGGATCTCCCTGATGCTCTACCCTGCCGCTATGCAAGCACAACCACCCCTATCTAATCACTTTTCCGACGATTCCAGCGTCATTTCTAGGTAAGAAACCCTAACCCTAATATGTTTCAGAGTTTTAATAGTTGTATGTTATGAAATAACTAACCTAAAGCATGCTATAGGTTGCCAAATTACCGTATACGAAGACTTAGCAAATCTATCGAGTTCTTTACGATTCTACGACAAAAGGTGGGGACTTTAAGTGAATAGGTTATGGTTTTCAACGTTTTCAATGTCAGATAATGATAGATTCATGATCTGCATACAATTGCACATGTATAAAGTGCTGTCTGTTTTCCGTTTCGATTAAATACGAAGAATATGGAATTTTGTGTATTCTAGGTATTTGTAGAAAGTACCGTATGTGTATAAATTTTGAAAATGTGTTTGCCATGATTATTTACTGTATAAACATATTATATATGTGTATAACACTTACTTGGCGAGAGGGTTCGCCCTAATACATGTTTTTGCTAATTACACTATGTATGTTAAAATAGTGTATTCTAAGTGTTTGTGAAAATGCTTGTAAAAGTAAGTGCTTAGATAATCATGCTTCAGGTAGGAGTTGAGATGAGATTCTCAACTGCCTCAGAAACGTATATGATTTCCTCCATGATGGTTGTTCAATTTAATCGCTTACTATGAAATATGTGTGTTTGTATTCCTTGTTTACATTATGTTTTGTAACATGCTTTATGACATGTTTGTTTACATGCTTGAATTACCTTATTTATTATGCTTTACTCCACATGCTATGAATGAGGATTGATTGCGATTGGGACTATGATTATAGTCCAGACAATCGGTACCAGACTTGAGTTCATGGTTGAGATTCATTTCGCCACGTAGGATGTGTTTGACGAACCCAAGTCGTACTTCCGTTGGCGATAGTGGTTAGGCCACGTGAAGTGCCTATGCACTTCATATCGTTCTGTTGATTGTGAGCTCGAGCTAGTCAGGCTCGTCAAGTAACCCGATGTGTCTAATGTATGTTCACCATGTTTGGACGCCTCTGCTTGAACCTAGGGTACCAAACTTACCAGTGAAATTTCGTTAACCATGGTACCTCGATCCGCTAAAACTCATGAGCCGAGCATGGTGGTATAGGACACCGTGATCGAGCTGTCAGCCTACGCTGGGGCCACGTGCCTCCCTGTAGTGTCTATTGAGCAACTAGACTTGTGAGCTGATTATGGTGGTATGGGACACTATATTCAAGCTGTCGGCCTACACTGATTGGTGACGAGCCCTTTGTAGTGACCTCGAGCATACTCTAAATTTGCGGTGAGTCGACGAGTTTTGCCGCGGTGTATAGAGTATGAACTAGGCCTATTTCAATTTAGTGATAAACCGTTAAAAAGGTGATGGGGGAGTGGTGTAACGATTACGTGTAACAGCCCTGGCAGCCTTTGCAGCGCCCTTAAACCACATTATCGTATGAGATTATTTAGGTTTGACGACCCTAGAATGGATCATGTCTGGGAATGATACAAGGGAGGTACCTTAGTTTCCCAATCCTGCTGTTTGAAATGGACTAATAATAACTCGGTAATCATGCTCATCATCGCACTGCATGTGCCTGGAAGATGTGGAGCACTGAGGAATGAAAGCATGCTACGAACGTAAGATGGTGTCGCATGAGGGAGTATGTCGGTGAGGGCATGCATCAAGACTGCATTCATACTTGCATTAATAAGAGTAGTTAGGAGTGTTTGATTGTACTGCTTTATCATTACTGCTTGATTGAATTAATAACATGTTAACCTATACTTTATTATTCCACTGAGTTGATCACTCACTCCCACATTACGGGACAGTGTTGTACACACCAACCAGACTTGTTTGAGTTTCAGATGATGGCGATGCTGCGAAGCGGAGCCAGACTTTTATGAGGATGAGGAGGATTCCTCCTTTATGCAGTTTCAGGTGGGTTCCTGTGAGCCGTGTCTTGATCGACGGGGTTACAGGGATGTTGACTAGAGGACCTTACACATTTGGTATATTTTAGAATTGTACTTGTAATTATTTAACCTGGTAATATTATCAAACTCTGGAGACTCACCACAGTTTATATATATATTTTTATCTATCACAGTCTTCTGCTTGCTATCTCACTTGTCTCTGGAGTATGATATGCTGTTTTAGCTTAATCTCACTCATGTTCACTACACTAATACAGACAACATTCAATCATCATTCATTTTGTTGCATAAGTGATGCGTTGGAACTCGGGAGTTGAGTTTATGCTCGACCCCCGATTTTCAGGGCGTTATAAGATGGTATCAGAGCATGATTTGGATTAAAACGGGCCTGGGTTATGGTAACACGATGCACTTTGAATTAGGAAGGGGGCAATAAAACTTAGAAACCATATTCGAATCTTAAGTTTCACCGGTAGGTGAGATTATACGGTAGTTTAGTCCACAACGTATCTTTGGTCGCGTGAAACGACCTAAGTCCGCCGTCAGTCGATGGGTTTGAGTCGTTCCCTAGAAATGAATGTCCTTAGGTTGTGGGTCAACCACAACACCTTACAAGCCTAAAACCCTTTTATATCCAATTCCTTCAAAATCTCACCCTCCTCCACTGTACTCTTCATTTATTTTTAAGCACATTCATAATACACACCAATCCTGGGGTATAAATGAAGAAAAACAATACCGAAACTAAAACTTATCATAAATAGGAAATAAATGGATAAAATGGGTTTTGACCCTTAACCTTTTGGAATCTAACCGAATAAATGGGTTATTTGGATAGATTAGCTCCTCCTACCCCAAAATCATATGCCACATGTCATATAAACTCATTTTAGTTTACAAATTGACCCTAAAAATACCTCAAATGGAGTCGGGGACCACACTATGAAATCCGGGGGGACCCGGGATAGACCCGGGGTACCATTCGTGGGAGGGTGGTGAACACCGCCCTACCGCGGCAACACCGCGGATAGTCAGGTGGACCGCGGCAGAACCGCGGTCACCGCTGTCGACCGCGGTCAGGTTGGGCCTGGCTGGTCGGGCTGGTGCTGGTCAGGGTCGACCTGACCCCTAGTTACGTATGGTGCCCACCAAATTTTGTGGGGACCCCTATTTTTGCTCCGTTTTACCCCCTCCCTCTCAAGCACTTCCAAGCTCTCATTTCTCTTTAAACTTGTTATCCTCTCTCTCAAATCTGCCTCCCAATCGTCTGATCTATCATTTTCAGCCACAACCCACCCATATCCATCGTTCACAGCCATCCCTACCTCCCTACCCTCTCCATTCACTCTCATTTGGGCTCTTACATGCCCCATTTGGAGCTCAAAAACGTGTAAGCTCCCTAACCCATCCTACCTTTCCATTTTTCATCTTCAATCACTGTCTTTTGGGCCTTCACAATCCTGTCCGTTGAGGTTCAAATCAGGAGAACCAAAAACTCCATCCCCCATTTCCCCTTATCCTCATTTTCCATGGCTCTATTCGAGCTTGTACGGCCATTTTCTTGGGAGCCTAATCATCCAAACTGTTGTCTTGTAGTTTGCATGAGTTACCGTCTTTGGATTTTTTATTTTCATGTTGATGGGTGTAGTAGTTGGTAGAATGTTTTAGATGTTTGAGGACGTTTAGGGCCCGTTCGGCCAACTGCATTAGGTGAGTTCAAGGTGGATAGAATCGTAAAAGTAACAATAAATGTATGTGTAAGGTATGGTCCCTAGGTTGGGTGTATCCCATGTTTTCTAATGCCATGTTTGGAATGTATGCAATGAAAAGTATATCCCGGGTTTTCCTATTACACTTAAAAATTCCTCATCCTGGGATTTGGAACTCCTATCTCACGCTTTCCCACACAAGACTTATTTTCCAAAGCTTATAAAATTGATCCCCACCCACCCTCCTACTAACCATGCCACTCCCAATTCCGAGGGGGGATTAGCAATGCAAGCCCATTAAATACAACTTAAGACCACTGGCCAAATAGACCCTTGGAGTTTTGGACCTAGAGTGGTGCTTCTAGATTTCGACAGATATGACCGTATATGAAATCTAACAAATTAATAATGTAAACTTTAGGACCCTCTTAGCTGGTATGAGCATGTGTGAAGTGCTCGAGAGTAGTTAAATTTAAGTCCATACAACTCAATTCCAATTAGACAACTTTTGACCCTAAGCGATAAAACAACTTCCCGTATTAGAATGATATAAAATCATCTATTGTATAAGCATAGATTTTGGATTACAACCAGTGGGTTACCACTACTCCTAAATTAAGTCTAGACTACTAGTTAGGCTAAGGAAAGTAAAAGACTAATTAATTATACTGAGCCAATTGAATGATAGACTTAGGTCGGCTAATACACCTCTTTGATCTGGGTGGCGCAGCGGAAGCGTAGTGGACCCTTGCCCCACTGGCCCAGGATCGAATGGAATTGATCCAGTCTGTACATAAAGATAGGTCACTAACTAGGATGTGAATCTTCCTTAGAATGTAAAGCAATTAGGGTTCAAGTATTAAACAATTTTATATTACAGAATAGGCCTAACAATGGGTACGAACTGAATTACAATAGTTAAGGTCAACGTATTCACAACTGTGCTCGTTGAATACGAACATAATAGAAGCCTACTATGAGAAACTGTTTTAGGATGATTTAGTAAGATTTGATTCACCATTTCCTTGGACATAGATAATATCGAGGACTCTCTTAGACCAAGACCTAAAGGGCAACCTGAGAAATAGGACATTTGAACCTTTCAATGATGGACATTCCCTACGTTTTTAGAGTGATCGGACTATGGAGTTACTAACATATACAACTGCGAAGTATTTGCGACTTGACCCAATTCTCAATCCTAGGCAACTACCAATGGACTCACTGCTTGACCGAGCAGAAGACCAGGAGCCACCAGGACTGGGAAGGGATACGATGAGCCTTCTACTCTGGTTAGGTAGATGATCGATGTATCGGGATCAAGCCCACTACAACTGTCTCTCCGTGTTGATCAAACATTGAAAATAGCTATCTTACTCTAACTAGTTGGGAATCGAAGTCAAGACTCCAAATAGGGAAAGAAATCCATTGTAACAAACCATCAGGATATGGGAAATGGATAAAGAAATAAGTTTTAAGGGGGTAGACTAAAATGAACCAGGCTAGTATATACCCTACGCAATAAAACTTAGGCAAAAAAAAAAAGAAATAATTAAATCTTTCCTTATTACCCTTAGGTGATTTCGGGGATGAAATTTTGTTTTAAGGGAGGTAGATTGTAATATCCGGGATTTTTGCCAACCTGGAATTAGACGTCCTTAGGCAATGGGTCGATCCCAACACCTTATTAACTTGTCAGAACTCAATCCCACAGTCTAAAATCGCTTGTTAACCCCTTTCCTTCACAAATCCCACCCTTCACCACCTTGTTCTTTCAATTTTTCTAAGTACTTTCACCCTAGACACTGTCTTAAAGTACCTAAGAATTAAGACTTGGATCACTTTATATACAAACTACAAAGGCCCAGGTACCACCTCAGACAGAAATCATACAGGACTAAATCTTTTAGAAATTAGGCAAGAATCAGCTAGTGCTAAACTAGAGTACCTATGAAATTAGCACCAATCACTTTAAATACGATTTGCGAGACCCAAAACTTGTAGAATCATTGACGCTACATTACCCAAAAATTTAGGATCAATCTCATTACCCAGCTACTCTCGGGAGCATCTCGAAACTCCGTATTAGATCTGGACCACACGTCGGAAGTCCGATTAACATGAAGTTAAGGAATTAGGACCACCTTTCTGGGTTTGACAACCATCTCGGAAATCAAATCCAGATAGTGTCCCAGTGCAATTCACTTGAACCCGGAGTGAAAAGTGTGAGAAATGTGAAAATAATTCTAAATTAAATTCAAAATAAATAAATGCGAGACGTACGTCGCAGTCGGATAAGCAACCAGACCGTCAGAATCAGGCCAAATTACACCCTCGGATCAGGGATATTTCTCCAAACATATCCATGTACTCGAAATCTCCGATCGAGATCCACTGACCGTTGAACTAAAACTGGTCTGCCATTTGTGATCTGGAATCCCGACTGAAACAAAAATTTAGCCATATCTAGATCCAGTGTTAGTAAGTTTAACTCCGACCTTTGGCTCAAGGGGGGCCGCCAGAAGTGCTCCGTTGAGATAGAACAGCCTCACTTTAGCTATAACCTAAAGTATACCTTGACCTGAAGTCTATTTTAGTGAGTTTTGGGCTCATGTAAGGACCTTAAAACCCTCTCTCATTCAGCCATACAAATTTGAGAAAAACCCTAGGAAAAGAGAGAGAAAGTGTGAGAGTTATGGGAGGATCTCCCTGATGCTTTACCCTGCCGCTATGCAAGCACAATCACCCCTATCTAATCGCTTTCTCGGTGATTTCGGTAACATTTCTAGGTAAGAAACCCTAACCCTAATCTATTTTGGGGTTTTTGATAGTTGTATGTTATGAAATAACTAACCTAAAGCATGCTATAGGTAGCCAAATTACCGTATACGAAGACTTAGCAAATCTATCGAGTTTTTTACGATTCTAGGACAAAAGGTGGGGACTTTAGGTGTATAGGTTATGGTTTTCAATGCTTTCAATGTCAGATAATGATAGATTCATGATCTTCATGCAATTGCACATGTACAAAGTGCTGTCTATTTTTCGTTTCGATTAAATACGAAGAATATGGAATTTTGTGTATTCTAGGTATTTATAGAAAGTACCGTATGTGTATAAATTTTGGAAATGTGTTTGCCATGATTATTTGTTGTATGAACATATTATATATGTGTATAACACTTACTTGGCGAGAGGGTTTGCCCTAATACATGTTTTTGCTAATATACACTATGTATGTTAAAATAGTGTATTCTAAGTGTTTGTGAAAATGCTTGTAAGAGTAAGTGCTTAGATAATCATGCTTCAGGTAGGAGTTGAGATGGGATTCTCAACTACCTTAGAAACGTATATGATTTCCTCCATGATGGTTGTTCAATTTAATCGCTTAGTATGAAATATGTGTGTTTGTATTCCTTGTTTACATTGTGCTTTGTAACATGCTTTATGACATGTTTGTTTATATGCTTGAATTACCTTATTTATTATGCTTTACTCCACATGCTCTGAATAAGGATTGATTGCAATTGGGACTATGATTATAGTCCAGACAATCGGTACCAGACATGAGTTCATGGTTGAGATTCATTTCGCCACGTAGGATGTGTTTGACGAACCCGAGTCGTACTTCCGTTGGCGATAGTGGTTAGGCCATGCGAAGTGCTTATGCACTTGATGTCGTTCGGTTGATTGTGATCTCGAGCTAGTCAGGCTCGTCAAGTAACCCGATGTGTCTAATGTATGTTCACCATGTTTGGACGCCTCTGCTTGAACCTAGGATACCAAACTTACCAGTGAAATCCCGTTAACCATGGTACCTCGATCTGCTAAGACTCATGAGCTGGGCATGGTGGTATGTGACACCGTGGTCGAGCTGTCGGCCTATGTTGGGGCCACGTGCCTCCCCGCAGTGTCCATTGAGCAACCAGACTCGTGAGCCGATTATGGTGGTATGGGATACTATATTCGAGTTGTCGGCCTACACTGATTGGTGACGAGCCCTTTGTAGTGACCTCGAGCATACTCTGAATTTGCGGTGAGGTAACGACTTTTGCCACGATGTATAGAGTATGAACTAGGCCTATATCAATTTAGTGATGAACCGTTAAAAAGGTGATGGGGGAGTGGTGTAACGATTACGTGTAACAGCCCTGGCAGCCTTTACAGCACCCTAGAACCACACTATTGTATAAGATTATATAGGTTTGACGACCCTATAATGGATCATGTTTGGGAATGATATAAGGGAGGTACCTTAGTTTTCCAATCCTGCTGTTTAAAATGGACTAATAAAAACTCAGTAATCATGCTCATCATCACACTGCATGTGCCTGGAAGATGTGGACCGCTGAGGAATGAAAGCATGCCGCAAATATAAGATGGTGTCGCATGAAGGAGTATGACAGTGAGGGCATGTATCATGACTGTATTCATACTTACATTAAAAAGAGTAGTTAGGAGTGTTTGATTGTACTACTTTATCATTACTGCTTGATTGAATTGATAACATGTTAATGTAACAGCCTGAATTTTTGCCAACGTGGAATTAGACGTCCTTAGGCAATGGGCCACTCCTAACACCTTATTAACTTGTCAGAACTGAATCTAAAATCGCTTATGAACCCATTTTCTTTATAAATCCAACCCTTCACCACCTTGTTCTTTCAATTTTCCTAAGTACTTTCACCCTAGACACTGTCTTAAACTAGTTAAGTAGTATAACTTGGATCACTTTATATACAAACTATAATGGACTAAGTACCACCTAAGATAGAAATCTTATAGGACTAAATCCTTTAGAAATGAGACAAAGTAACTAAGTGCTAAACTAGATTAGCTATGAAATCCGTTTGATCCACTTTAAATACGATCTGTAAGACCCAAAACTTGTAGAATCATTGACGCTAGGTTACCCTAAAATCTAGGATCAATCTCATTACCCGGCTGCTCTCGGGAGCATCTCGAAACTCTGTATCAGTTCTAGACCGCACATCGGGAGTCCGAATAATATGAGGTTAAGGACTTAGGACCGCCTCGCTGGGCTTGACAACCATCTCAGAAATCAAATCCAGATAGTGTCCCATGGCTGTTCGCATGAGTCTGGAGCGAGAGAGTGTGAAAACACTTGTTTCTTTACAAAATAAATATCTTGAATAGTAATCTGAGACTCGTCATTTGCGGATTAGTTTTAAGCAACCAGACCGTCAGAATCAGACCAAATTACACCCTCGGATCAGGAAAAATTTCATAAACATATCCACGTACTCGGAATCTCTGATCGAGATCCACTGACCGTTGAACTGAAACTGGTCCGCCACGTGCGATCTGGAAACCCGACTGGAACGAAAACTTAACTAAACCTAGATCCAATGTCTGTGAGCTTAAGTCCAACCTTTGGCTCAAGGGGGGCCGCCAGAAGTCCTCCGTTAAGCTGAAACAGAAGCCCTTTGGACAAAACTCAAGTATACCTTCTTCTCAAGTCTATTTTGGTGAAGTTTTCGGCTATATAAGGACCTTAAACCCTCTCTCATTTTAGCCATCCGAATTTGAGTTTGTGAAGAGGGAAAAGAAAGAGAAAGTGAGAGAGAAGTGGGAGCTTCTTCCTGCCGTGCTTCCCTGCCGCTCCACGAGTTCCACCGCTCCTTTCTAATCACTTTTCCGGCGATTTCAGCTTCGTTTCTAGGTAAGAAACCCTAACCCTAATCTGTTTTGGGGTTGTATAGGTTGTAGGTTATGAAATAACTAACCATTTCGTTCTATAGGTTGTCAAACTGCTGAATACGGAAGCTTAGCAAACCTATCGACTCCGTTACGATTCTACAACACAAGGTGCGGACTTTAGGTGTATAGGTTATAGTTTTCAACTCTTTCAATGTCAGATAATGATATATTCATGATTTGCATGCAATTGCACATGCACAAAGTGCTTTTCATTTTCTGTTTCGATTAAAGTTGTAGAATATGGAATTTTACATATTCTAGGTATTCGTAGAAAATACCGTATACGTATATTTTTTGGAAATGTATTTGACATGATTATTTATTGTATAAACGTACGATATATGGATAAAATACTTATTTGGCGAAAGGATTCGCCCTAATGCATGTTTTGCTAATATACACTATGTATGTAGAAATACTGTATTGTAGAAGTACCGTATAAGTATATATTTTAGAGATGTGTTTGCCATGATTATTTATTGTATAAATATATTATATATGCATAAAATACTTACTTGGTGAAAGGACTCGCCCTAATACATGTTTGCTAACATACACTAAGTATGTTGAAATAGTGTATGCTAAGTGTTTGTGAAAATGCTTGAGAGAGTAAGTGTTTGGATGATGATGCCTTATGTAAGACCCGTGTCCTGGTCCGTACTGTTCCGTCAACTACCGCGATCCTTTCCGTCGAAGTCCGACAATTCGTGATTGATAACCGACGTTGTGCATAACCGTATGTCGTTTCCTTTAAATTCATGTCGACTTAATCCGAGACCTGTATCATTGCGACCGCACCATCGCCGCGGTTCTAACGCCGCGACTCACGCACCAATCCGATACCCAGACTAAAAGATGTGAGCCGACGTTTATTTCGAAGAAACGCCGCGATTTTACGATCCCGAGAGAATCTCTACAACATGTCAAATCAATCCAATCAATCAAATCAATCCCATCAATCAATCAATCACATCAATCAATCAATGTCAAGTACACATCACCTTTCTCCACAAGTAAACCAACCCATGCTTTTTCTCACCAAAGTCAAACCACCTCTCACTTCACCCATCCCTCACCTCACATCACTCACCCATCACACCCATCACCTCTCCTTATCTCCCTCTCTCTCTCTTTCTCTTTTCTCACACCAATTCCAAGCAACCCATAAGCCTCACACGTCCACATTTTTCCAAGGAGAGAAAAAGAGAAGTGAGTAGTGTGGCCCACTTTCCATCCCAAAATCTTCCATCTTAACCCTTGAATCTTCATCTCCCACCATCAAAGTGAAGCATAAGGAGGTCGGCTTTCTAACGGACCAAGAAGATCGGACGGTGGGTGCTTCTATAGGTGTAGATTTCTTGTTTTGATGATGAGCCAAGTGAGGCCTACCGATCAATGGTGTGGATCTCATTTTGGACCCTAAATGTGGCCAATGGTCCACTTTGATTTCAAGATCAATCCATGATGGGGCCATTCTCCATAGACCCCATCATAATGTTTACTTTCTTTGCATAACATGGTCATTTAGACCATCCATTTTGGTGGAGAAAGGATCTCCATCGTTGATTTTGATCAATGGGGCTATATGAAATGGGACCCATTTAATGTATGTTGTATATCATGCAAAGGAGGGCCCATAGTGGCGGGGTCCCTCCACCACACGTTTTCTCTCTCTCTCTCCCTCTTTCTTTCTTTTTGTGTGTATGAGATGATAAGGCCTTGTGGCCCACCCGGATGGACCCCACCATGAAATAAGTATTTTATCCGAGCCGACCGTGGGTGGGGCCCATCTTATATGTGTTGAATGCACACCATCCATCATGTGGTGGCCCACCTAAACAAGGCCACCTTAAACATATTGCTAAGCCCAAAAACGTCCAGCGTCTGGGCGTTGCTGGAAGGAAAACACAAATATAAGCCTTATTTCAAGGCTATTTGGGTGAGCTGTTGGTGTAGGCCCCCCTTGTTGTTTGTGCTTAATCCATGCCGTCCATCCCATTCAGGGGATCATTTTAGGCGTTGAGCCTAAAGTTGGGACTAATCTGATTTTCTGGTGGATCAGAGCATATGAAAACAACTTCTTTACCGTCAAAAATCATCCTACCGTTTCTGTACTCCAAAAAATACCCAATATTGGGCTCGTTGGGTTTGTTTTGAGCCTCAGCAACTGATGGTTGGGACGGATCCACCTGATATGGGCCCTGCACTAGAAAAACCCCAAAAATCTAAGATTAAAAAAAATAGAGAGAGAGAGGCAGCAGCTTCCGCTGCTGCCGCTGACAGCGCCAGAGGCGCAGGCCGCGTGCAGCGGGCGTCCGTGCAGGGACCCACGGCCCCTCATGTGGGCCCCACCATGATGTATATTTTGTATCCACGCCGTCCATGAGGTGGACCACCCCCTGAGGTGGGTCCCCTCCAAAAACCAATTAGATCCAACGCTCGGGTGACCCACATCACCAGAAATAGTGTGAATTGAACTCTACCATTGAAACCCATTTGGGGTCCACAGAAGTTTCAGATCAAGCTGAAATTTGTTTCTCCTCTCCTTCCAGACCCGTACGACCTTATGGACGGTCTGGATGGAAGATAAACATTGTGGCGGGCCCCACGTGGGACCCACAGTGATGTGTGTGTTTCACCGTCCACCGTCAGTGGACGGTGAGCCCTCCCCGGGCGTGCGGGTGTGCGCGTATGTGGGTATGTGTACACGTGTGTGTGCATGTGTGTGTGAGTGTGTGCTGTGTGCGTGCGTGTGTGGTGTGTGTATATATGTGTATATATATATATGTGTGTGTGTATATATGTGTACATATATATATATATGTATGTGTATATATATGTATATATTATATTATATATATTATATTGTATGTATTATATATTATATTATATAATATATATCTATTGGTGGGCCTTAGGAATTTTAATGGTGGAAATCATCCTCACCACTTGTATTTTGGTGTAGCTCACCTTGGTGTGAATATAAGGCCCAAGTGATCAGGCCCATTATGTCCTGCTTATGGCCCATTGTTGAGGCCCACATTTGATGTATTTGTGGCCTGTTGTTGAGGCCCACCTTGATATTTATAAGGCCCATGTGATGGGGCCCATTCAATGTATTGGAGGCCCATGTTATAAGGCCCATTGTGATGTATTCAAATGCCCATGGGATATGGCCCATTGCAATGTACATAAGGCCCCTTTAATGTGGCCCACTTGATTTATAAAAGGCCCATATGATGCGGCCCATTTAATGAATATAAGACCCATGGGTCGAGGCCCAATAGGGAGTCCTTAGGGTCCATTATAATGAGTGATTCCTCCATAGTGTGTATAATAATATTTGATGACAGGTCATGCCTTGAGAGCAATGTTGGTTTGACGTCCACATTGTAAGAATAATGTTGGTTAAATGTCCGCATTATAACTCTCCTTAGGGCCCATTAGTAGGCTCATACTTGTTGATAGTCCACCACTTTATAACATGCTTACTATAGCTCCATAATTCATACCCATACGCATCATTTGTATGCTTGATATGAGGAATGTTTGATCATAGCATAAGCCGTTGGACTGAGACATTTACGGGACTCCTTATGAGACGGAGTGCCCCACATGATCACGTGGTACGCGTGAGATTGCTGCATGATTGTACGGTATGAATCATGCATCTCGCATATGTGTGACTTGATCACTGCACGCCCTAGCGACATCAGGGCCGTGGCTCCACAGGCACATCGTGGATTGCCGTATCAGATATCGAAAATACTTTGTTCTAGGACTGTGGGCACTTAAGATGTCCTTGGGTGAAAGTCCCAGAACCTTTTAGTACCAGGAGTTGCTCCAACGTCTAGACCAAGTAGATACACGAGCGCCCGAGTGCCGAATACCAGTAGGTCGCGTCTCCCACTGTGTTGTGGTCGGTTGGAAGGGTGTGTGGCCTTATCCGCCTGAGTGAAGGGACTATAAGCTAGGCTGAGTTTGACCAGCTCGCAAATGTGTCCGCTATCGACGAGCCGGGTAGGTATTGCGGACCTACGGTCGGTGGATAGTGTGGTCTCTTCCACTTGCTTCGACCGTGCGGCTAGGGAGGAGGCGGTCGGTGAGGTGTATTAGACCCCGGTGATATCCAAAGAGGAACTATATTGACATGTGTACTTGAGGAGTACTGGCATGCTTGCTTTGCATCTCGCATATGACATTTGGCTACATAGGCCTCGCATCGCATGGCCTTGGTATGGCCAATCACATTTATACCTTGCATTACATGGCTTTGGTTCAGTTGATAGCATTCATGGACTTACCGCACATTTCCGCATTACTCTGATGTTATACACTTGGCACTCGCCTCGCGCACACACTTACACCACCCTCTAAGCTTTTGTAAGCTTATGCACGACCGTATGTGAGTAGCATTGGGCGAAGGCTACTGAGGCGGGAGTGCAGATCAGATCATTTTGGAGCCTTTTGACTATACTGTATTTCCCTTCACGCATTGTACTTAAAAGTTTTTGTTATAGTGGATATGTGGTGTTGTTGTCTTGTGACTTGGTTATACTTGTGGTTATGCTCCATTATAAAAAAAATTCATACTGAAAATCCTCCTTGTAGGATCCCAGGATCGAAATTTAGCGTATGGGCGCTAGGAGCCGAGAATGGGGTACTACGGAGGCTGTCGGTACTGGATTCGGCGATCGGAAATTTTGTGAGCTCGGTTTCCGTATTTGGGGCTTGACAGAAGTTGGTATCAGAGCATAACTTGGGAATACCTAAGGATCACATCACATATCTTCTATGAACTTAAAATGAATCGTTCTAGTCCGAATAACTTCTCGATTTTTCCAACATAGATCCTTGACGTTTATGCCTTTGAGAATTCTCAAGGCTGATAGACCCTTGTTGCTTCTTGTAGGACGTAATGGCTAGAAGACCGACCCGAGCGAATCCCGCTCCACCACCTGCTACTCCCACTCTACCACCTGTGACTCCTGCTTCACCACCAGATATTCCTGATTTTCAGCCTGTAGATGCCACTCTTATACCTGAGACCGGTGCGGATCCGACTGTACCTGTGAGTGCCACCCAGTTGCAGCAGATGCTTCAGGCGATGACTGTCATTCTTCGTGGGCGGAAAGGGGCGTCCCATCACATGCCGCCGAGGCGAGAGCAAGAGCGTGCGAGCACCCTTCTCAAGGACTTCCGACGGCAAGATCCTCCACGTTTCAGGGGTGAGCCAGACCCTACTGCTGCAGAGATATGGTGCTCCGAGGTGGAGAAGATATTCGACACCATGAGATGTACTATCCAGCAGCGTGTCCCATTAGCCTTATTTCTTCTACAGGGTGAGGCTCAGTATTGGTGGGCATCTGTAGCCCAGTCGGTAGCGGCCGACTTTGAGTGGACCTGGGAGGACTTTACGGACCGGTTTGACCGGAAGTTCTTTCCTGAGCATGTGGGCCAGCAGCGCGCATTAGAGTTTGAGACTCTGGCCCAGGGGAACATGACTGTGTCCCAGTATGAGGCATGTTTCGTCGCACTCTCGAGGTTCGCGACGTATCTTGTGGATGATGAGGGGCGAAAGGCCCGCCGTTTTGAGAACGGCTTACGTCCTGCCCTCAGGAGCCGTATGATCGGACACATGCTTCCGACATTTGAGGAGATAGTGGAGAGAGCTATGATATATGAGATAGATTGGGCTAGTGTGCAGAGAGCCGTGATCGAGGGGAGATCGAGAGAGGAAGGCGCCCTCGGTAGTTCGCGGCCGCAGCAGAAGATCGTTCACAGCGGCGGGACGACGTATGACTCGCCCAGCATTCCGAGCACCAGCAGTACCCCCAGCACCACCTTCAGGACCATTCACCGGTACTTGCTTTGGGTGCGGTAGGACGGGACATCGTGTACACGAGTGTCCCCATCCGCAGCGACAGCAGTCGATGACACCGCATCAGCCTCCACGACAGCCCACCATACGGCCAGGCAGCCGACGGCAAAGACGCCTCCTGTACCTCCCCCGCAGCAGCAGAGACAGCAGGTTAGGCCCCCACAGCGGCCACAGCAGCAGCAGAGACCTCAGAGGGGACCTGCACCTCCCCGACCGGCCTGGGCAGGTTTCTATGCCGCACGCCAGACCCACGAAATATCGGGAGGAGTAGTCGAGGGTACTCTCCTTGTTTCTGCATGCATTACACGTGTATTGTTTGATTCTGGTGCATCGCATTCCTTTGTAGCCGATGATTTTTGCCGATCGACCGGTTTGCAGATAGAGTCTGCCCGTGAGGGTTTGTTAGTATTGACGCCCTTAGGGAAGACTGCAGTGTTGAGCCGATTTTGCGCATCTTGCCACATTCTGGTTGGGGATATCTTTTTGCCTGCTGACCTGTTCGTATTGCCGATGTCCGATTTTGATGTCATCCTGGGCATGGATTGGCTCGCCGAGTACCATGCTATATTGGACTACTCCGCGAGGATAGTCACATTCTGTATACCCGGCGTGCCAGAGTTCCAGTTTGTTACCGAGCCCAGAGGAGAGCAGCTTTCTTGCCTGTTATCATGTGTCGTTGAGGTGCCAGTTGCTTTGTGTATCGATCTGCTACCGGTTGTTTGTGGTTTTCCCGATGTATTCCAGGAGATTCTGGGGTTACCACCTCGTCGGCACACCGAGTTTCAGATTGATCTCGTGCCCGGTACCGCGCCTATTTCAAAGGCCCCATATCATATGGCACCATTGGAGTTACGGGAACTGCAGAAGCAGTTGGACGAGTTGCGTGAGTTAGGATTTATCCGTCCGAGCAATTTGTCATGGGGAGCGCCGGTCCTCTTCGTGAAGAAGAAGGATGGCTCGTTGAGGCTTTGCGTAGATTACCGCGAGCTCAACAAGGTCACGATCAAGAATAAGTACCCGCTTCCGAGGATCGATGACTTGTTTGATCAGCTGCAGGAGGCACAGTTCTTTTCAAAAATTGACTTGCGGTCCGGTTATCATCAGTTCGGGTTCGAGATGAGGATATCCCGAAGACAGCCTTCAGGACTCGCTACGGTCATTTTGAGTTTTAGGTCGTGTCCTTCGGACTGACCAATGCGCCAGCAGTGTTCATGCAATTGATGAACGAGGTCTTCTGTCCATATCTCGACCAGTTTGTTGTGGTGTTCATCGACGACATTCTGATCTATTCGAGGACTCGTGAGGAGCACGAGCGGCACCTAGAGATTACATTGCAGACCCTCCGTGCACACCAGCTTTACGCGAAGTTGGAGAAGTGCGAATTCTGGCAGGAGGAGGTGAAGTTCCTCGGTCATGTGGTGACGAGGCAGGGCGTCGCCGTAGACCCCTCGAAGATTGATGCCGTGCGTCAGTGGGGCCAGCCCACAAACGCATCTGAGATCCGCAGTTTTCTTGGTTTGGCGGGCTACTACTGACGTTTCATCGAGGGTTTCTCTCGTATTGCAGCCTCGTTGACCAGGTTGACCCGGAAGGGTGCCGAGTTTGTATGGAGTGACACTTGTGAGCATGCATTTATGGAGCTGAAGGACCGCTTCACGTCCGCTCCTGTCCTCACTCTTCCCTCTGGGAGTGATGGATTTGTTGTATTTACCAATGCTTCACGAGTTGGTTTGGGTGTTTGTCTCGATGCAAGACGGGAAGCCGATGGCTTATGCGTTACGTCGGCTCAAGGTCCATGAGCCGAACTACCCCACGCACGATTTGGAGTCGGCAAGCTTGTCTTCGCGCCGAAGGTGTGGAGACACTATCTTTATGGGGTGAGGTTCGAGCTCTTCTCCGACCACAAGAGCTTGAAGTATCCGTTCTCTCGCCCCGAGTTGAACATGAGGCGCAGGCGTTGGATGGAGCTCCCGAAGGACTATGATTTTGACCTCCAGTACCGGGCAAGGCGAACGTGGTGGCGGATGCCCTCAGCCGTCAGCCACGAGGCCTGGTGGCACACATGATGATTCAGGAGTGGAGGATGCTCGAGGATGTAGCAGAGTATGACTTCGAGTTTGGTCTGTAGTCTTCTATCGTTCAGCTTTCGAACCTGTCGATTCAACCCTCTCTTGTTGCAAGGGTGATCGAGGCTCAGCAGACAGATGATTCGTTACAGGGTTACCAAGTAGAGGCAGCATTTGAGAGTCAAACTGATTGGCAGATTGGTGCTGATAGTGGACTTCGTTTCAGAGGCCGATTATGTGTCCCGGATATTCCTGAGTTACGACGAGATCTTATGACTGAGGCACATCGATCGCGGTTCTCTATCCACCCTGGCTTGACGAAGATGTATCGCAATATGAGGCGTCAGTATTTTTGGTCAGGGATGAAGCGTCAGATAGCTAGTTTTGTGGCTGAGTGTGACACGTGCCAGCGTGTCAAGGCCGATCATCAGAGACCCCCTGGTCTATTACAGCCGTTGAGCGTCCCGATGTGGAAGTGGGAGCACATATCTACTGATTTTGTCATGGGTTTGCCAAGGACTCAGTGCGGTCATGACGCCATCTGGGTTGTTGTGGACTGTCTGACGAAGTCGGCACATTTTCTTGCGATTTGTGAGAGCTGGCATACGGACCGGCTGGCCAAGATGTTTATTGACGAGATCGTGAGGTTGCACGGTGTTCCTGTTTCGATCGTTTCAGACCGAGACTCGAGGTTCACGTCTCAGTTTTGGAGGAGCTTCCAGAGAGTGATGGGCACTGATTTGCAGCTCAGCACCGCGTATCATCCGCAGACCGATGGGCAGACCGAAAGGGTCAACCAGATCCTTGAGGATATGCTTCGGGCTTGCGCGATTTACTTCTCGGGTAGTTGGGACTAGCACCTGCGATTGGCTGAGTTCGTGTATAACAACAGCTATCAGGCGACCATTGGCATGACTCCTTTTGAGGCATTATATGGCAGACCGTGCAGATCTCTGAGTTGTTGGACCGAGGTTGGAGAGCGTCGTCTCCTAGGTCCTGAGCTTGTGTTGCAGACATCAGAGGCTATCGATATCATCAGGCAGAGGATACGCACAGCTCAGAGCAGACAGAAGAGTTTTGCTGACCGTCGGCGCCGTCCCTTGGAGTTTGTGGTTGGGGACCATGTGTATCTCAAGGTCTCACCCATGAAGGGTGTGGTTCGTTTTGGAGTGAAGGGCAAGCTTGCCCCGAGATTTATAGGACCTTTCGAGATTATCGGGCGCGTTGGCGCCGTGGCCTATCGGCTTGCCTTGCCATCTCAGTTGTCTGGCGTCCACAACATTTTCCATGTCTCTATGTTGAGGAAGTGTGGGTCAGACATCGTTCCTGTTATTGATTGGCAGCCGTTGGAGGTTTGTGAGGACGCTTCTTACATTGAGCAGCCAGTTCGTATCCTCGATCGGAAGGAGCAGGTCCTCCGGACCAAGGTCATCCCCTTAGTGAAGGTGCAATGGGGACATCATAGTGTGGATGAAGCGTCTTGGGAGCGTGAGGCGGAGATTCGCGAGCGCTATCCCCATCTTTTCGATGTTTGATTGTATATTGTACTATGTTGAGATTATATATGATGATATGTTTCTTATTCCCTTATGAGTTATATGAGCTGCGATGGTAGTGTAAATTTCGAGGACGAAATTTTTATTAGGTGGGGAGAGCTGTAAGACCCGTGTCCTGGTCCGTACTGTTCCGTAAACTACCGCGATCCTTTCCGTCGAAGTCCGACAATTCGTGATTGATAATCGACATTGCGCACAACCGTATGTCGTTTCCTTTAAATTCATGTCGACTTAATCCGAGACCTGTATCATTGCGACCGCACCATCGCCGCGGTTCTAACGCCGCGACTCACGCACCAATCCGATACCCTGACTAAAAGATGTGAGCCGACGTTTATTTCGAAGAAACGCTGCGCTTTTACGATCCCGAGAGAATCTCTACAACATGTCAAATCAATCCAATCAATCAAATCAATCCCATCAATCAATCAATCACATCAATTAATCAATGTAAGTACACATCACCTTTCTCCACAAGTAAACCAACCCATGCTTTTTCTCACCAAAGTCAAACCACCTCTCACTTCACCCATCCCTCACCTCACATCACTCACCCATCACACCCATCACCTCTCCTTATCTCCCTCTCTCTCTCTTTCTCTTTTCTCACACCAATTCCAAGTAACCCATAAGCCTCACACGTCCACATTTTTCCAAGGAAAGAAAAAGAGAAGTGAGTAGTGTGGCCCACTTTCCATCCCAAAATCTTCCATCTTAACCCTTGAATCTTCATCTCCCACCATTAAAGTGAAGCACAAGGAGGTCGGCTTTCCAACGGACCAAGAAGATCGGACGGTGGGTGCTTCTATAGGTGTAGATTTCTTGTTTTGATGATGGGCCAAGTGAGGCCTACCGATCAATGGTGTGGATCTCATTTTGGACCCTAAATGTGGCCAATGGTCCACTTTGATTTCAAGATCAATCCATGATGGGGCCATTCTCCATGGACCCCATCATGATGTTTACTTTCTTTGCATAACATGGTCATTTAGACCATCCATTTTGGTGGAGAAAGGATCTCCACCGTTGATTTTGATCAATGGGGCTATATGAAATGCGACCCACTTAATGTATGTTGTATATTATGCAAAGGAGGGCCCATAGTGGCGGGGTCCCTCCACCACACGTTTATCTCTCTCTCTCTCTCCCTCTTTCTTTCTTTTTGTGTGTATGAGATGATAAGGCCTTGTGGCCCACCCGGATGGACCCCACCATGAAATAAGTATTTTATCCGAGCCGACCGTGGGTGGGGCCCATCTTATATGTGTTGAACTCACACCATCCATCATGTGGTGGCCCACCTAAACAAGGCCACCTTAAACATATTGCTAAGCCCAAAAACGTCCAGCGTCTAGGCGTTGCTGGAAGGAAAACACAAATATAAGCCTTGTTTCAAGGCTATTTGGGTGAGCTGTTGGTGTAGGCCCCCCTTGTTGTTTGTGCTTAATCCACGCCGTCCATCCCATTCAAGGGATCATTTTAGGCGTTGAGCCTAAAGTTGAGACTAATCCGATTTTCTGGTGGGTCAGAGCATATGAAAACAACTTCTTTACCGTCAAAAATCATCCTACCGTTTCTGTACTCCGAAAAATACCCAATATTGGGCTCGTTGGGTTTGTTTTGAGCCTCAGCAACTGATGGTTGGGACGGATCCACCTGATATGGGCCCTGCACTAGAAAAACCCCAAAAATCTAGGATTAAAAAAAGAGAGAGAGAGAGGCGGCTTCATTGCCGTCATTGACGACACACAGCCACAGAGGCGCAGTGCGGGCGCGTGCGGCGGGCGTCCGTGCAGGGACCCACGGCCCCTCATGTGGGCCCCACCATGATGTATATTTTGTATCCACGCCGTCCATGAGGTGGACCACCCCCTGAGGTGGGTCCCCTCCAAAAACCAATTAGATCCAACGCTCGGGTGACCCACATCACCAGAAATAGTGTGAATTGAACTCTACCATTGAAACCCATTTGGGGTCCACGTGTTTCGCATCGTCGAAATTTGTTTCTCCTCTCCTTCCAGCACCCACACGACCTTATGGGACGGTCCGGATGGAAGATAAACATTGTGGCGGGCCCCACGTGGGACCCACAAAGGATGTGTGTGTTTCACCGCCCACCGTCAGTGGACGGTGAGCCCTCCCTGGGCGTGCGGGTGTGCGCGTATGTGGGTATGTGTACACGTGTGTGTGCATGTGTGTGTGAGTGTGTGCTGTGTGCGTGTGTGTGTGTGGTGCGTGTATATATGTGTGTATATATATATATATATGTGTGTATATATGTGTACATATATATATATATATGTATGTGTATATATATATATATATATTATATTATATATATTATATTGTATGTATTATATATTATATTATATAATATATATCTATTGGTGGGCCTTAGGAATTTTAATGGTGGAAATCATCCTCACCACTTGTATTTTGGTGTAGCTCACCTTGGTGTGAATATAAGGCCCAAGTGATTAGGCCCATTATGTCCTGCTTATGGCCCATTGTTGAGGCCCACATTTGATGTATTTGTGGCCTGTTGTTGAGGCCCACCTTGATATTTATAAGGCCCATGTGATGGGGCCCATTCAATGTATTGGAGGCCCATGTTATAAGGCCCATTGTGATGTATTCAAATGCCCATGGGATATGGCCCATTGCAATGTACATAAGGCCCCTTTAATGTGGCCCACTTGATTTATAAAAGGCCCATATGATGTGGCCCATTTAATGAATATAAGACCCATGGGTCGAGGCCCAATAGGGAGTCCTTAGGGTCCATTATAATGAGTGATTCCTCTATAGTGTGTATAATAATGTTTGATGACAGGTCATGCCTTGAGAGCAATGTTGGTTTGACGTCCACATTGTAAGAATAATGTTGGTTAAATGTCCGCATTATAACTCTCCTTAGGGCCCATTAGTAGGCCCATACTTGTTGATAGTCCACCACTTTATAACATGCTTAGTATAGCTCCATGATTCATACCCATACGCATCATTTGTATGCTTGATATGAGGAATGTTTGATCATAGCATAAGCCGTTGGACTGAGACATTTACGGGACTCCTTATGAGACGGAGTGCCCCACATGATCGCGTGGTACGCGTGAGATTGCTGCATGATTGTACGGTGTGAATCATGCATCTCGTATATGTGTGACTTGATCACTGCATGCCCTAGCGACATCAGGGCCGTGGCTCCACAGGCACATCGTGGATTGCCGTATCGGATACCGGAAATACTTTGTTCTAGCACTGTGGGTGAAAGTCCCAGAACCTTTTGGTACCAGGAGTTGCTCCAACGTCTAGACCGAGTGGATACACGAGCGCCCGAGTGCCGAATACCAGTAGGCCACGTCTCCCACTGTGTCGTGGTCGGTTGGAAGGGGGTGTGGCCTTATCCGCCTGAGTGAGGGGGCTATAAGTTAGGCTGAGTTTGACCAGCTCGCAAATGTGTCCGTTATCGACGAGCCGGGTAGGTATTGGCGTACCACTCGGTCGCAGATAGTGTGGTCTCTTCCACTTGCTTGACCGTGCGGTACTAGGGAGGAGGCGATCAAGGTGAGGTGTATTAGACCCCGGTGATATCCAAAGAGGAACTGTATTGAAATGTGTACTTGAGGAGTACTGGCATGCTTGCTTTGCATCTCGCATATGACATTTGGCTACATAGGTCTCGCATCGCATGGCCTTGGTATGGCCAATCGCATTCATACCTTGCATTACATGGCTTTGGTTCAGTTGATAACATTCATGGACTTACCGCACATTTCTGCATTACTCTAATGTTATAAACTTGGCACTTGCCTCGCGCACACACTTACACCACCCTCTAAGCTTTTGTAAGCTTATGCACGACCGTTGCGTGCAGGTAGCGTTGGATAGAAGCAGCGCTGAGGCAGGAGTGCGGATCAGATCATTTTGGAGCCTTTTGACTATACTGTATTTCCCTTCACGCATTGTACTTAAAAGTTTTTGTTATAGTGGATATGTGGTGTTGTTGTCTTGTGACTTGGTTATGCTTGTGGTTATGCTCTATTACAAAAAAAAATTCATACTGAAAATCCTCCTTGTAGGATCCCAGGATCGAAATTTGGCGTATGGGCGCTAGGAGCCGAGAATGGGGTACTACAGAGGCTGTCGGCGCCGGATTCGACGATCGGGAATTTTGTGAGCCCGGTTTCCGTGTTTGGGGCGTGACACCTTAGGTAGGTGTTGAGATAGGATTCTCAACTACCTTAGAGACCGGTATGATTTCCTCCGTGTGGTTAATTATTTTAACCGCTTACTTATGAAATATATGTGTTTGTGTTTCTTGTTTATATAGTGCTTTATAACATGCTTTATAACATGCTTTATATCATGCTTTATGACATGCTTGTTAACATGCCTGAATTACTTGTTTATTTAATTTTGCTCTGTTTACTTCACATGTTTATATTGTATTCCATGAAATCCATGAAGGATGATGGGGGAGTGGTGTAACGATTCCGTGTAACAGCCCTGGCAGCCCTAAACGGATAATACCAGACTTTGATTGTATGATTTGAATCTTGATCCATTACTGCTTTACCTATCTACAATTGAATATGATTGGGGCTACTGTATAGTCCAGGCAGTCGGTAATGGGATCGAATTCGTGGCTGAGATTCATTCACCACGTAGGACGTGTTTGACGAACCCGAGTCGTGCGTTGCTTGTTGGCAGTGGTTAGGCCACACGAAGTGTTTATGCACTTCATGTCGTACAACTCAATGGGCGCTCGTGATAGTCGAGCTCGTCAAGTAACCCGATTTGTCTAATGTATGTTCACCATGTTTGGTCACCACTGCTTGAACTTAGGGTACCAAACTTACCAGTGAAATCCCTTTTAACCATGGTACCTCGATCCGCTAAGACTCATGAGCCAGGCATGGTGGTATGGGACACCGTGGTCGAGCTATCGGCCTACGCTGGGGCCACGTGCCTCCCCGTAGTGACTAGTGAAAAACCAGACTCATGAGCCGATTATGGTGGTATGGGACACTATATTCGTGCTGTCGGCCTACATTGATAAGGTGATGGGGGAGTGGTGCAACGATTCTGTGTAACAGCCCTGACAGCCCTTTGTAGTGACCTCAAGCATACTCTGATTTTGCGGTGAGGCGACGAGTTTTGCCGCAGTATATAGAGTATGAACTAGGCCTGTATCTGTATAGTGATGAATCGTTAAAGAGGTGATGGGGGAGTGGTGCAACGATTCCGTGTAACAGCCCTGACAGCCTCTGCAGTGACTTAGAAATACATTATCGTATGAGATTAAATAGGACTGACGACCCTAGAATGGATCATGTTTGGGAATGATACAAGAGAGGTACCTTAGTTTCCCAATACTGTTGTTTGAAATTGACTAATAACAACTTGGTAATCATGCTCATCATAACATTGCATGTGCCTGGTAGATGTGGGGCACTGAGGGATGAATACATGCGCGAACATAAGATGGTGTCGCTGAGGGTGGTTTGGCAAGGGCATACATCATGACTGCATTTATACTTGCATTAATAAGAGTAGTTAGGAGTGTTTGATTTTACTGCTTGACTAAGTTAATAACATGTTAACCTATGCCTTATTGTTCTACTGAGTTGATCACTCACTCCCAAGTTACGGGACGGTGTTTGCAACACCAACCAGATTTGTTGAGTTTCAGGTGATGGCGATGCTTATGAAGCAGAGCTGGACTACTACTATGATGTTAGGGAGGAGTTCTCCTACATATAACTCTCTGACAGGTCTATGAAGACCTGCTAATGTATTGACAGGGCTATGGTACTTGGGATAGAAGACATTACACTTCCTCACATTTGGTATATTTTAGAATTGTACTTGTAATTATTTAACCTGGTAACGTTATTACACTTTGGAGACTCACCACAGTTTTTATATTTTATATGTCTATCACAGTCTTCTACTTGCAATTTAACTATCTCTGGAGTATGATATGCTGTTTTGGCTTAATCTCACTCATGTTCAATGTACAAATACAGTCAACATTCAATCATCATTCATTTTATTGCATAAGTGATGTTCGGGAACTCGGGAGTTGAGTTACTAATCGACCTCCGATTTTTGAGATGTTACAGTTAACCTATGCTTTATTGTTCCACTGAGTTGATCACTCACTCCCACATTATGGGACGGTGTTGTACACACCAACTAGACTTGTTTGAGTTTCAGATGATGGCGATGTTGTGAAGCAGAGCCGGACTTTTATGAGGATGAGGAGGATTCCTCCTTTATGCAGTTTCAAGCGGGTTCCTGTGAGCCGTGTCTTGATCGACGGGGTTACAGGGATATTGACTAGAGGACCTTACACATTTGGTATATTTTAGAATTGTACTTGTAATTATTTAACCTGGTAACGTTATCACACTCTGGAGACTCACCACAGTTTATATATTTTTTTTATCTATCACAGTCTTCTGCTTGCTATCTCACTTGTCTCTGGAGTATGATATGTTGTTTTAGCTTAATCTCACTCTTGTTCACTACACTAATACAGACAACATTCAATCATCATTCATTTTGTTGCACAAGTGATGCGTTGGGACTCGGGAGTTGAGTTTATGCTCGACCCCCGATTTTCAGGGCGTTACATGGTACCCCATGGATTTGAAATCCTCTTACTATGTATGGAACCATTGATTTGGAATCAACTTTAATCCAAAAGCAGTTATACATGGTATATTTAAAAGGGTTTGAATTTAATTACTAAATCAACTTTAATATCTCTAATTAGTGAACGTATGTAATGTTTGATGTAATAGTTATAATAAGCCCATTGAAATATCTACTTTACTCGAAAATGATGAAATTCCAAGTATTAGAGGGGCCATAAGTACAAGATCATGTCTGAGTGATTGACAAACAACTTTTAACTGTTGATTTAAATGGACAATGTTTGGATGGCACAGATCATTATATTAAAGTAATTATAGTGATGCAATTGAAAATCTAGTTGTTTTAGGATATTATTAGTGAGTCATGTGCCCAATGGTTTAATAGTTTAGTGACACACATATTACACATGCAACTCTTGGAAGTAATTTAGATGTAATCCAATCTTTCACCAATGATTTCAAACCTCCTCTTTGAGGGGATTTGAAACTCTTGGTTACTTTATGGTGCCAAATGACCAGGACAGTCCTAAGTTTCTGATTTCTAACTTAAAGTTCAAAAACACTACAAAATCGGGGATTTGATCTTATTATTCATCACTTCTAAGTTCAAATTCAAAACCATCAACACAATAGGAAGTTAAATCCTACACTCCAATTTCTGAGTTTCAAGTTTCAAACCATAGCAAACCGGGGAGTTTGGTCCTAGGATTCATAATCTTTAATGTCTTAGATTTTCTACACTAACAGATGCTCCTAAAATCAGGAAGATCCCCTATAAGACCAACCTCTAATCATAAGTGTCTCAACCCTAGTTATTGTGGTTTATATAGTCCGCATTTCCAAGGTCCTGGTCATCTCAATACCTCGCTTTGATACCAACTTATAACACCCTGAATTTTTAGGGGCTAAGCAGGAACTCGCTCTTAAATTCTCGGATGACATGTGTCACGTCTCAAACCTGGAAATGTTTGGTTCGAACATCTGGGCACTTTGGATGTCCGTGGGTGAAAGTTCTTAAACCTCCGTGGCCAAGAGACGCCCCAACGTCTAGACTGAGTGGATACATGAGTGCCTGAGTGCTAATACCAATAGGTCGCATCTCTCACTGTGTCGTGGTCGGTTGGGAGGGGGTGTGGCCTTACCCGCCCGAGTGAGGGGGCTGTAAGCTAGGCTGAGTTTAACCAGCTCCCAAATGGGTCTGTTATCGACAAGCCGGGTAGGCATTGGAATACTACTAGCAGGCGGGTAGTGAGGTCTTTTCCACTTGCTGGGTTGCACGGCTAGCAGGGGCAGTAACCAGGTTGGAGTGTATTAGACCCCGGTGATGATTACAGAGATGTATGGTATTAATATGTGGACTTATTGAGCAGGAGTTCTGTAACGCCCTGAAAATCGGGGGTCGAACATAAACTCAACTCCCGAGTTCCAGAACATCACTTATGCAACAAAATGAATGATGATTGAATGTTGACTGTATTCGTGCATTGAACATGAGTGAGATTAAGCCAAAACAGCATATCATACTCCGTAGACAAGTTAAATTTGCAAGCGGAAGACTGTGATAGATAGATAAAATATATAACTTATGATGAGTCTCCGTAGTGTGATAACATTACTGTGTTAAATAAATACAAGTGCGCTTCTAAATGTACCAAATGTGAGGAAGTGTAATGCCTCCTATCCCATGTACCATAGCCCCGTCAATACAATATCGTGTCTTCATTGACCTACCAGAGAGATACGAGATAGGAGAACTCCTCCTATCATCACAGGGAAGTAGTCCGGCTCGCTTCACAAGCATCGCCATCACCTGAAACTCAACAAATCTGGTTGGTGTTGCAAACACCGTCCCGTAACGTGGGAGTGAGTGATCAACTCAGTGGAACAGTAAAGCATAGGTTAGCATGTTATCAATTCAACCAAGAAGTAATGATAAAGCAGTACAAATCAAACATTTCTAACTACTCTTGTTAAGTGCGAAAATGAAATGACATGATGCTGTATGCCCTTGCCAAACCACCCTTAAGCAACATCATCTAACGTTCGCGAATGCTTACTCCCTCAGTGCGCCACATCTACAAAGCACATGCGGTGCGATGATGCTCATGATTACCAAGTTATTATTAGTCCATTTCAAACAGCAATATTGGGAAACTAAGGTACCTCCATTGTATCATTCCCAAACATGATCCATTCTAGGGTCGTCAGTCCTAGTTAATCTCATACGATATTATGGTTTGAGAGGCGTAACGAAGGCATCACAAAGGGCTCGTCACCCGTCAGCACGGATACAGATCTCACCGTATGCGGCTCAATTGCTGACCGTCAGCTTGAGTATAGGTCTCACCATACTCGGCTCAATCACTAGCCGTCACCGAATACAGTCTCACCGTACTCGGCTCAACTCATACTCCAGCTTGCCGTGGAAAGACTCGTCGCCAATCACGCACTGAGACCTGGAGTATACTCGAAGATACTACGGAGGACTCGTCGCCGTCACAAGACGAGCACAGTCTCACCGTACTCGGCTCTCGTAAGTATCGACAGCTCGAATATAGTATCCCATACCACCATAATCGGTTCACGAGTCTAGTTGCTCACTGGTCACTACGGGGAGGCACGTGGCCCCAGTGTAGGCCGACAGCTCGACCACAATGTCCCATACCACCATGCCCGGATCATGAGTCTTAGCGGATCGAGGTACCATGGTTAAAAGGGATTTCACTGGTAAGTTTAGTACCCTAGGTTCAAGCAGAGGAGACCAAACATGGTGAACATACATTAGACAAATCGGGTTACTTGACGAGCTCGACTAGCTCGAGCATACAACAAGTTGAACGACATGTAGTGCATAAGCACTTCGCGTGGCCAACCACTATCGCCAACCGAAGTACGACTCGGGTTCGTCGAACACATCTCATGTGGCAAATGAATCGCAGCCACGAATTCAATTCTGGTACCGATTGTCTGGACTATAATCATAGCCCCAAACATGATAACTTGCAGATAGATAAACTAGTAATGGATCAAGATTCAACTCATACAATCAAGGTATGGTACTATCCGTTTAGGGCTGCCAGGGCTGTTGCACGCACTTGTTGCTCCACTCCCCCATCACCCATGACGGATCATACAACGTAAATATAAATTTAAACATATGCATTACATAGTTATAATCATAAAGCAGTTGAACATGTTATGAATCACAAAACAAGCATGATTTTATACATGTTCAATTCCTAATCACACAACAATCCAAGGAGATCATACACATAGTTAAAAGAGGTTGAGAATCATATCTCAACACCCTTATACATTACAATTTGCTAACTACTACTCATTCAGACATTTCAAGAAACACTTAAACAAACATGCATCAACATACATGACATATGTCGATCACATAGGCATTAGGCCAAATCCTTTCACTAGGGAGTTGCCCCAATCATAACACGCGTACACCCACGACGGATAGTCATGGCAAGCAGGAATCCAAGTTCCATATTCATTTAGTCATTTCCACAAACACTTGGGCCACACATTTTAGCATATATGGTGTCTATTAGCCGTGGCGTGATTTAGGGCAAATCCTTTCGCCAAAAGGGTATCGCCAATACAACAATCATGAATCCATGACAATTAGTCATGGCGAGCACGAATGAGGATTCTATACTCATTCAGTCATTTTCACAAACACTTAGAATACACTAATACAACATACATGGTGTATGTTAGCAAAACATGTATTAGGGCTATCCTTTAGCCAAGTGAGTATTTTATTCATGTATAATATATTACTACAGCAAATAATCATGATAAATGCATCTCCAAAATTTATACGTATACAGTATTTTCTAGAATATGCATTTTCAACATACATACTGTATACAAGCAAACATGTATTACGGCGATTCCCTTCGCCAAACAATTATTTTATACGCACATAATATATTTATACGATGATTAATCATGACGAACACATCGCTAAAATATACATGTATACGGTACTTCTTACAATACCGTATTTCTACATACCTAGTGTTTATTAGTAAACATGTATTTAGGCGAATCCTTTCGCCAAATAAGTATTTTATCCATACGTCATATATCCATACGATAAATAAACATGTCAAACACATTTCCATAAAAAATACGTATACGGTATTTTATACGAATACCTAGAGTATGTGAAATTCCAAATTCTACAATTCTAATCGAAACTGAAAACGGAAAGCACTTTATACATGTACAATTGCATGCAGATCATGAATCTATCATTATCTGACATTGAAAGCGTTGAAAACCATAACCTATACACCTAAAGTCCGCACCTTTTGTCGTATAATCGCAACGGAATCGATAGGTTTGCTAAGCTTCCGTATTCGGCAGTTTGGCAACCTAGAGAACGAAATAGGTTAGCTATTTCACAACCTACAACAGTCTAAACCCCAAAACAGATTAGGGTTAGGGTTTCTTACCTAGAAACGACGCCGGAAACGCCGGAAAAGCGTCAAGAAAGGGATGATGCAGCCCATGTGGTGGCAGGGAACGACGGCAGGGAGATTCTCCCACTTCTCCCTCACTTCCTCTTTCTTTCCCTCTCTCAAAACCCAAATTCGTATGGCTGCCATGAGAGAGGGTTTAAGGTCCTTATATAGTCTCAAACCTTTCCAAAATAGACTCAGGTTCAAGGGTTACTGCTAATATAGAATATTCGTCACTTTTCCAGCTCAAAAGAGAGGTTCTGGTAGCCCTCCTTGAGCCAAACATCAAACTTAAGCTCACCACCTATGGATCTATGTGGGATTACGTTTTCGACTCGATCAGATTCCCAGATCGCACGTGGCGGACCACTTTCGCCAATCTGGTCAAGCCACGATCCGAAATTCCAAGTACATGTAAATGTTCCCGAAATTTTTCCTAATCCGAGGGTGTAATTTAGTCCGATTCTCGACGGCCCTGTGCTTAATACCGATGCGCAAGAGAATGGTGCCGATCACTATTCCGTATATTTATTTTGTAAAGGGAATAGTGTTTTTCACACTCCTCACTCCGATCCAAACGAATGGCCGTGGGACATCACCGGACTCGATTTTTGAGATGATTGTCAAGCCCAAGGAGGCGGTCCTAGTTCCTTAACTTTGTGTTAATCGACTTCCGACGTGCGGTCCCGATCCGATACGGAGTTTCAAGATGCTCCCGAGAGCAAATGCAATGAGTTCGATCCTAGATTTTAAGGTAACCTAGCGTCAATGATTTTACAAGTTTTGGGTCTTGCAGATCGTATTTAAAGCAATTCAAACGGATTTCGTAGCTAATCTAGTTTAGCACTTAGTCACTTTGTCTCATTTCTAAAGGATTTAGTCCCATAAGATTTCTGTCGGAGGTGGTACTTAGTCATTTGTAGTTTGTCTCTGAAGTGATCCAAGTTATACTACTTAACTAGTTTAAGATTGTGTCTAGGGCGAAAGTGCTTTGAAAAATTGGAAAATCAAGGTGATGAAGGGTGAGATTTGTGAAGGAAATTGTTTAAAAAGGGATTTGAGGCTTTAATTGAGCGTTTGGGAAGTTAAACCTGTGTTAGGATTGACCCATCGCCCAAGGACGTCTAATTCTAGGTTGGCGAAAATCCGGGATGTTACAATCTACCCCCCTTAAAACAAAATTTCATCCCCGAAATTGACTAAGGGTAATAAGGGAAGATTTCTATTATTTCATTTTCCTAAGACTTATTGATTCCAAGTTTCCACGCGTGGTAGGGTATATACCAGCTGGTTCATTTTAGTCTACCCCCCTTAAAACTTAATTCTTTATCCATTTCTCATACCCTGATGGTTTGCTACCATTTATTTCTTTACCTATTTGGAGTCTCGACGACAATTCCCAACAATTTAGAGTAAGATAACTGTTTTCATTGTTTGACCAACACGGAGAGATCGGTAATAGTGGGGCTCGATCCCGATACATCGATCATCTACCCGACCAGGGTAGAAGGCTCATCGTATCCCTTCCCAGCCTGGTAGATCCCGGTCTTCGCTCGGCCAAGCAGTGGAGTCCGCCGGTAGTCACCCAGATTGAGAATTAGTCAAGTGCGAATGTTTCAGCTTGTATATTTCAGTAACTCCGTAGTCCGATCACTTTCTAAGAGTAGGGAATGTCCATCATTGAAAGGCTCAAATTGTTTATTCTAAGGTTGCCCTTTAGGTCTGAGTCTAAGAGAGTCCTCGTTATTATCTATGTCAAAGGAAATGGTGAATCAAATCTTACTAGATCATCCTAGAACGGTTTCTCATAGTAGAACTTGCTAGGGTTTCTATAATGTGCGTATGTTAACAAGCACCGTTTCGATCCTGGGCCAGTGGAGTAGGGTCCACCGCATTTCAGCTACGCCACCCAGATGAAAGGGGCGTATCAGGTGACCTAACATTGAATCTAAGGGGTATATATGTTTTCTCTAATCGTGAATAGTTTCTACGTCAAACAAGCTCCCTAAGAGTTAAGGGGATTCAACAACGGAACGGGGTCTCGCTCCAACCTATTCAAGCCAACTAACTACGTCTATCACTCAATTATCTTAACATTGTTAGTCGTTTACATTTCTTAGTCTAATCAGCAGCTTAGGCTCAACTTATGAGCAGCGATAATCCACTAGTTGTAATCTAAAGTCTATGCTTATTCACCAGATGATTTTATACCCTTTCTAAATAAAGAAATTATTTTATCGCCTAGGGTCAAAGTTGTCTGATTGGAATTGGGTTACCGGAACTCGAATTTAACTACGCACGAGCATTTCACATATGTTCATACTAGCTAAGAGGATCCTAAGGGTCACATTATAAATTTGTTGGGTTTCCTATATGGTCAGGTCTGTTGAAATCCAGGAGCAACGCTCTTGGTCCAAAACTCTAAGAGTCTATTTGTCAAACAACCATTTACTCTAAAAGCTTAAGCTATCAGAGTGTGGTGGGTTAATGTGTATCAAGGGACTTTATCACTGCATCACTACTTGGCCAATGATCTTAAGTTGTATTAAAATGGGACTGTATTGCTAATCCCACTTCAGGATTGGGAATGACATATTTGGCAGGAGGGTGGGCGGGGATTAAAATTACTTTATAGGCTTTGAAAAATGAGGATTGTGTTGGAAAGTGTGAGATGGGATTTCCATATCCCACGATGAGGAATTTCTAAGTGTAATTTGAAAGGAAATTCCAGGATATACTTTTTATTGCATACATTCTAAGCATGGTGTCGGAAAACATGGGATACACCCAAATCCCATGAAATCGAGGAAATGGCCGTAATCAACTCAAAAAGGGCAATGGAAATGAAGGAAGGAGAGAGAAAGGGGGCTGTCTTCTTTGATACTCCACGGACAACAGTCCCAATAGGTGTTGAAGAGGCACAAAGGACAAGGAATGAAGAAGGAACAAGGGAGGAATGGGATGGGTTAGGCAGTTACACGGTTTTGAGCTCCAAATGGGGGAGATGAGAGCTCAAACATGAAAGGAAGGGATAGGTTATGTTGTAATCGCTGGAGGAGGATGTATGGTTGGACATGAAACAACGAAATGGGCGATTGGAGTGGAGGTTTGAGAGAGAAAAATCAGAAATGGAGGTTTGGGCGTTTGGAAGGGGTGATGTGAGAGAGAGGGGAGCTCCAGCCCCCAGAATCCCAATCTCCAGCCAAAACTGCACGTGTCAGGGGGTAGGGGAGGTCAGGCCGACCAACCCCAGCCCCGGACCCACCTCAGATGGGTCACCGGACCGTGGTCCGCCGCCGGAACCGTGGCTCCGCTGCGGTCCACCTTGGCCGGAACCGCGCCGCCGCAGTGGGGCAGTGTTCTCTGTGGTCCCAAGGTGCCAAATGCACCCTGGTTCAACCCTGGGTCCCATCGGATTTAAGTGGGGAGGCCCCCAACTCCGATTCGCTCAATTTCGGGTAGTTTCGGGTCAAACCGGACGTATCTTGCAATCCAGAATGAGTTATCTGACGTAAAATATATGAATTTGGGGTAGAACGAACTAATGAAGCCAACCAACCCAGATATGCCGGGTTGCGCAGCCCGGAATTGCGAGAAAACCCCCCGATTGACGGTTATTTCCCTACTTCAATTTCGTTTTGCTAAAAATAGTAGTTTTAGTTTGATTTCTCTTCATCTGTTGGGCTTTAGGAGTTGTGCCCAATGAGAAAAGAGTTTAGAATAATTAGGAGAACGGTTGGGTGAAGTCGTTTAGGACACTTACTATTATTTATTTATTTTTTTGACCGAAAACTTTACCCACTAGTAGACATCACGACCCATATATAGTAAGTTGCGAATTCTAGAAGTTTTAGTTGTAGTTTGTTCCTGATTTCTTTCTCATGACCTAGTATCCTTATTTAGAGGGTTGTGAACTCATTTTTTTTTTTTTAGTCATTCATTAATCAGTTGCGAATTTATTAGAATTTATTTCTAGTTTCTGCTTTCTCCTCTTGTAGATTCAAGAAGTCTCTGGTAGTCCAGAGAAGCTCCAAGGATTCAGAGTAGTTAACCTCATCACGTTTATTGCACACATTTTACTGATTCTCAATGATTGGGATGAGATGGATGGTGATCTAGACCCTTCACTAGACAACCTAGAAATGTTTTAAGGTCGACCCGTGCGACCATGGTTGAATACGGACTCAATTTCTGCTGTTCGTTTTCCGAACAAGCCGTTGGATGGGACAGGGATGCCTACGACTATTTCTGCATTCCGTCGCTCCCTTCTAAGTCAGAGTGCGTCAGTGTGCGTCGTGTGACCATAAACCAGGTCCGGTTTAATCCAAATCATGCTCTGATACCATCTTGTAACGCCCTGAAAATCTAGGGTCGAACATAAACTCAACTCCCGAGTTCCGAACATCACTTATGCAACAAAATGAATGATGATTGAATGTTGATCGTATTCGTGCATTGAACATGAGTGAGATTAAGCCAAAACAAAGATATCATACTCCGAGACAGCTTAAATTTGCAAGCGGAAGACCGTGATAGATAGATAAAATATATAACTTATGATGAGTCTCCGGATGTGATAACATTACCAGTTAAATAAATACAAGTGCAGTTCTAAAATGTACCAAATGTGAGGAAGTGTAATGCCTCCTATCCCATGTACCATAGCCCCTTCAATACAATATCGTCTTCATTGACCTACCAGAGAGATACGATAGGAGAACTCCTCCTATCATCACAGTATAGTCCGGTTCTGCTTCACAAGCATCGCCATCACCTGAAACTCAACAAATCTGGTTGGTGTTGCAAACACCGTCCCGTAACGTGGGAGTGAGTGATCAACTCAGTGGAACAGTAAAGCATAGGTTAGCATGTTATCAATTTAACCAAGCAGTAATGATAAAGTAGTACAAATCAAACATTTCTAACTACTCTTGTTAAGTGCGAAAATGAAATGACATGATGCTGTATGCCCTTGCCAAACTACCCGCAAGCAACATCATCTTACATTCGCAAATGCTTACTCCCTCAGTGCGCCACATCTACAAAGCACATGCGGTGCGATGATGCTCATGATTACCAAGTTATTATTAGTCCATTTCAAACAGCAATATTGGGAAACTAAGGTACCTCCTTGTATCATTCCCAAACATGATCCATTCTAGGGTCGTCACCTAGTTAATCTCATACGATATTATGGTTTGAGAGGCGTAGCGAAGGCATCACAAAGGGCTCGTCACCCGTCAAGACGGATACGGATCTCACCGTATGCGGCAATTATCGACCGTCGGCTCGAGTACGTGTCTCACCATACTCGGCTCAATCACTAGCCGTCGGCTCGAATACGGGTCTCACCGTGCTTGCTCAACTCATACTCCCAGTTCTTTGTGGAAAGACTCGTCGCCAATCACGGACCCTTGGAGTATACTCGAAGATACTACGGAGGACTCGTCGCCGTCAGCACGAGCACGGTCTCACCGTACTCGACTCTCGCCGTAAGTATCGACAGCTCGAATATAGTGTCCCATACCACCATAATTGGCTCACGAGTCTAGTTGCTCACTGGTCACTACGGGGAGGCACGTAGCCCTAGCGTAGGCCGACAGCTCGACCACGGTGTCCCATACCACCATGCCCGGCTCATGAGTCTTAGCGGATCGAGGTACCATGGTTAAAAGGGATTTCACTGGTAAGTTTGGTACCCTAGGTTCAAGCAGAGGCAACCAAACATGGTGAACATACATTAGACAAATCGGGTTACTTAACGATCTCGACTAGCTCGAGCGTACAACAAGTTGAACGACATGTAGTGCATAAGCACTTCGCGTGGCCAACCACTATCGCCAACCGAAGTACGACTCGGGTTTGTCCAACACATCTCATGTGGCAAATGAATCGCAGCCACGAATTCAATTCTGGTACCGATTGTCTGGACTATAATCATAGCCCCAAACATGATAACTTGTAGATAGATAAAGCAATAATGGATCAAGATTCAACTCATACAATCAAGGTATGATACTATCCGTTTAGGGCTGCCAGGGCTGTTGCACGCACTCGTTGCTCCGCTCCCCCATCACCATGACGGATCATACAACGAAAATATAAATTTAAACATATGCATTACATAGTTATAATCATAAAGCAGTTGAGTATGTTATGAATCACAAAACAAGCATGAGTTTATACATGTTCAATTCCTAATCACACAACAATCCAAGGAGATCATACACATAGTTAAAAGAGGTTGAGAATCATATCTCAACACCCTTATACATTACAATTTGCTAACTACTACTCATTCAGACATTTCAAGAAACACTTAAACAAACATGCATCAACATACATGACATATGTCGATCACATAGGCATTAGGCCAAATCCTTTCACTAGGGAGTTGTCCCAATCATAACACGCGTACACCCACGACGGATAGTCATGGAAAGCAGGAATCCAAGTTCCATATTCATTTAGTCATTTCCACAAACACTTAGGCCACACATTTTAGCATATATGGTGTCTATTAGCCGTGGCGTGATTTAGGGCAAATCCTTTCGCCAAAAGGGTATCGCCAATACAACAATCATGAATCCATGACAATTAGTCATGGCGAGCACGAATGAGGATTCTATACTCATTCAGTCATTTTCACAAACACTTAGAATACACTAATACAACATACATGGTGTATGTTAGCAAAACATGTATTAGGGCTATCCTTTAGCCAAGTGAGTATTTTATTCATGTATAATATATTACTACAGCAAATAATCATGATAAATGCATCTCCAAAATTTATAAGTATACAGTATTTTCTAGAATACGCATTTTCAACATACATATTGTATACAAGCAAACATGTATTACGGCGATTCCCTTCGCCAAGCAATTATTTTATACGCACATAATATATTTATACGATGATTAATCATGACAAACACATCGCTAAAATATACATGTATACAGTACTTCTTACAATACCGTATTTCTACATACATAGTGTTTATTAGTAAACATGTATTTAGGCGAATCCTTTCGCCAAATAAGTATTTTATCCATACGTCATATATCCATACGACAAATAAACATGTCAAACACATTTCCATAAAAAATACGTATACGGTATTTTATACGAATACCTAGAGTATGTGAAATTCCAAATTCTACAATTCTAATCGAAACTGAAAACGGAAAGCACTTTGTACATGTGCAATTGCATGCAGATCATGAATCTATCATTATCTGACATTGAAAGCATTGAAAACCATAACCTATACACCTAAAGTCCACACCTTTTGTCTTAAAATCGCAACAGAATCGATAGGTTTGCTAAGCTTCCGTATTCGGCAGTTTGGCAACCTAGAGAACGAAATAGGTTAGCTATTTCACAACCTACAACAGTCTAAACCCCAAAATAGATTAGGGTTAGGGTTTCTTACTTAGAAACGATGCCGGAAACGCCGGAAAAGAGTCAAGAAAGGGATGATGCAGCCCGTGTGGTGGCAGGGAACGACGGCAGGGAGATTCTCCCACTTCTCCCTCACTTCCTCTCTCTTTTCCCTCTCTCAAAACCCAAATTCGTATGGCTGCCATGAGAGAGGGTTTAAGGTCCTTATATAGTCTCAAACCTTTCCAAAATAGACTCAGGTTCAAGGGTTACTGCTAATATAGAATATTCGTCACTTTTTCAGCTCAAAAGAGAGGTTCTGGTAGCCCTCCTTGAGCCAAACGTCAAACTTAAGCTCACCACCTATGGATCTATGTGGGATTACGTTTTCGACTCGATCGAATTCCCAGATCGCATGTGGCGGACCACTTTCAGTTCAACGGTCAGTGGGCCACGATCCGAAATTCCAAGTACATGTAAATGTTCCTGAAATTTTTCCTAATCCGAGGGTGTAATTTAGTCTAATTCTGACGGTCTGGTTGCTTAATACTGATGCGCAAGCGAATGGTGCCAGATCACTATTCCAGATATTTATTTTGTAAAGGGAATAGTGTTTTTCACACTCCCTCACTCCGGATCCAAACGAATGGCCGTGGGACATCAGCTGGACCTGATTTTTGAGATGATTGTCAAGCCCAGTGAGGCGGTCCTAGTTCCTTAACTTTGTGTTAATCGGACTTCCGACGTGCGGTCCAGATCCGATATAGAGTTTCAAGATGCTCCCGAGAGCAGCCGGGTAATGAGTTCGATCCTAGATTTTAGGGTAACCTAGCGTCAATGATTTTACAAGCTTTGGGTCTTGCAGATTGTATTTAAAGCGATTTAAACGGATTTCGTAGCTAATCTAGTTTAGCACTTAGTCACATTGTCTCATTTCTAAAGGATTTAGTCCCATAAGATTTCTGTCGGAGGTGGTACTTAGTCATTTGTAGTTTGTCTCTGAAGTGATCCAAGTTATACTACTTAACTAGTTTAAGATTGTGTCTAGGGCGAAAGTGCTTTGAAAAATTGGAAAATCAAGGTGATGAAGGGTGAGATTTGTGAAGGAAATTGTTTAAAAAGGGATTTGAGGCTTTAATTGAGCGTTTGGGAAGTTAAACCTGTGTTAGGATTAACCCATCGCCCAAGGACGTCTAATTCCAGGTTGGCGAAAATCCGGGATGTTACAAATTCTATACTCGTTCATTCATTCATTCACTATCCACTCGGGCTGGTGGTGTGCAACTATTTGTTACTATATCTTCGTAATGGCAAGGATTTCGGTTGGGGCACATGACTAACCTAAGATCAGGAGTCTACCACATTGAGTCTGGCTATCCAAATTTAGGTATGGGATTGGTTGGATAGAAGTTTCTTGTGATGGACCCCATAGCCTGCGATACTATACACTACCATCCCAACTTCACTCTCTAGCTTGGTCATTCCATTTGCACCATGTATTGCATTACATCTATGACATGTGACATTTTGGGTTGCTATATTTCTACATTTATATGACCTAGGTGAGGTTGATGGTATTCGTGGACTCGTCAGGATTTGTATATTGTATTGCATCTTCGGCATCTGATATTTGGCTCATTATGATCTACATTCCATACTCTGATATTGTATGACTCATGGACTGGTCAGTATTTCACTTACTCTGATATCATATTACTCATGATCTTGCTAGCATTTCTGATATTGTATAATTATGGCATTGTATTGAATACTTGACACTTACCTTGTGCACACACACTTACACCACCCTCTAAGCTTTCTATAAGCTTATGCACGATAGATACGTCCATGTGGCATTAGGTTGCAGTAACGTTGAGCATGGAGCATGCAGCAGTCTTCTGAAGCTTTGATTTTGATATATGTATTTCCCTTTCAGTATTATATTCAAAAGTTTATATTAGTGGATATGTAATGATGATGTTGCTTTTGTGACTTGGGTAAACTTGTATGCTTCTTACGAGATAAATGTATCTTAAAAAATCCTCCTTGTAGGATCCCAGGATCGGAATCTGGCATATGAGTGCTGGGAGCCGAGAATGGGATACTATGGAGGCTGTCGGCACCGGATTCGGCAATCAGAAATTTTGTGAGCCCGATTTTCAAGTTTGGGGAGTGACAAAAGATGGTATCAAAGTATAACTTGAAAATACCTGAGGATAACATCACATATTTGATAATAATTACCCTACACTTTATGATTGTTGAGAACTTAAAATGATTAGATCCCTGAGTTTAGATAACTTAGAAATTTTCTGATATAGCTCCCTATCATTGAGATTGAGGCTGCCAGTATTCCAGTCTCGATTGTTTCTGACCGGGATCCGAGGTTCAGTAGGATCACTATAGTGTTGATGATGCGTCTTGGAAGGGAGAGGTTGAGATTAGAGAGCGCTATCTTCATCCTTTTTGTCGATTGATTGTGCCTAGACATATATATTTGATGATGTTTCCTCTTCCCTTGTCTGTTCTGTAAATTTTGAGTATGAAATTTTTATTAGGAAAGGAGAGCTGTGAGACTTGTATCTTAGCCTGTGCCGTTCCATAGCCTATGCGGTCCTCCTGGTTGAATTTCGGTGACCCACGATCTGTTGTCGGCGTTTGCGTATGATCTCGAGTCGTGTCCCGTATATCAGCGTCAACTGGACTTGAGACTTGTACCCTTGCGACCACGCCGTTGCCGCGGTTCCAACAATGCGTCTCGCGCATCGAGGCGATACCCAGACCAAGAGATGTGGGCCCCCGTTCAGTTTGAGGAAAACACCTCGCATTTGCTAAACCCAAGAAAATGTCCCATCAATCACATCAAATGTCAAGTATATGTCTCATCCCTAAAAGTAACCCCAAAGTCAACTCTCTTACAGTCCATACCTAGTCAAGTACACCCATCCATCACTCACCATCCCTCTCTCCCATCACTTCTCTTACATCTCTCTCTCTCTCTCTCTCTCATCTCTCCATTACTCCCAAGCAACACCATGAGAGTCTGACGTCCAAGCTCCATGAGGGAGTGTTAGATGTGGCCCACTTCCTACCTCCCATCTCTACCATCCAACCATCCAAATCTCATCATCCTTCATCAAAGATAGAGCCAAGGTGTTTGGGATTTCGTGGAGCCAAGAAGAAGTAAATGGTGGGTGTTCTTCTAGGGTTTGATTTGTGTGATTTTGATGATTTGAGGGCCCACTTGTTGTGGGACCCATCTTGATGTATGCATTGTATCCAAGAGGGGCCCTAGTGGCAGGGTCCCTTCATCACCATCTGTTCCCTCTTTCTCTCTCTTTCTCTCTCTCTCTCTTTCTCTCTCTACTTTTCTTTAATGATGACGATGTTATTTGTAGTGGTGCCCACCATGCATACATGTGAGATCCACACCGTCCGATCGTGTGGTCCAATGGACATGGGACCCACCTGAAATGGGGAAATGGATTGGCTGGGTACCTTACGCTAGTTATATAGCTGGTGTATTGACGCCACCAAGCTCTGTGGGTCCCACTACTGTGACGTCAGCAGACCCAGCTGATGTATGTGTTTTATATATGTCATCCATCCATTTTCTTTTACATGGACGGTGGTCCCACTGCGGCTGAAACGTCAGCAAGTTCCATGGGCCATAATCATGGTGTATGTGATGATCCACACCATCCAGATGTCTAGACGGTGGACCACACCATGATGTATGGTTTAATCCACACCATCGTTCAGGGATGTGGACCCCACCTTGACTTGTATATATGATGTATATCATATGCATTGTTCATCTATTGCAGATGTGGGATGCATCATAACAGCAGCAGTGTTACTAACCGTAAATGAAGAGAAAACATAAATATCAGCTTAATCTAAAAGCTGGTGGGTCCCACACGTGTGGGCCCACCTTGATGTATGGTTTCCACCCCACCGTCCAGTTGTTGGATGGTGGGACTCCACCATGATGTAACTGTATATCTAGCCGTCCATCTCCTGCACCGTGCTACAGTCCAGCAGTTGCAGGACATTGGCATGATTTAGTTTTTTGTAAAAAAACATTATATATAATATATGTTTATATATAGAGAGAGAGAGAGTGGGGTGGCCCACCTACATGGGACCCACCTGATGTCTGTGCTTTATCCACAACGTCCCACTAGGTAGGACCCGTTGATGTATTTGTTGCATCTCACCGTCTAGTATGTGGACGGTGAGGATCTACCATGTTGTATTTGTTTCATCCCTACTATCCATCAATACAAACCCCACCATGATTCATGTATTCTACCCACACCATGTGAGGTGGCCACGTGTGTGGACCCCACCACGATGCACTCTATCCAAACGTCCAACATCTGGACGCTGGACTAAATCTAATATAAAAATAATAATAATAATAATAATAAATAAGTAAATATCAGCTTGATTTAAAACCAGGTGGGCCACATTGGCATGGACCCCACCTAGATGGTACTGATTTACATAGACAATGTTTGGACAGTGCTGATCATCATTAGTGGGCCATGTGCCCCATGGAATGGTAGTGTACAGTGATGCACATGTTACACCACAACTATTGAAATGATTTTTGGTGTGGTCCAAGCCCACTTGAGGCCCATTGGTGCCGCCCATCATGATGTATATTTGAGGCCCATGTGATAGGGCCCATCTGCCTTGTATTTAAGGCTCATGTGATAGGGCTCACCTGCCTTGCATTTAAGGCCATATGATGGGGCCCACCTGCTTGTATCCGAGGCCCATGGGCAAGGCCCATTGTGATGTATTCAAGTCCTATGGGCAAGGCCCATTGTGATGTATTCGAGGCCTATGGGCAAGGCCCATTGTGATGTATTCATGGCCTATGCGCAAGGCCCATTATGATGTATTCAAGGCCTATGGGCAAGGCCCATTGTGATGTATTCATGGCTTATAGGCAAGGCCCATTGTGATATGTATTAGGCTCATGATGCATGGCCCATTTAATGTATTCGAGGCCCATTATGATATATTTGAGGCTCATGTTTGAGGCCCATTACGATGTATTTGTGGCCCGTTTGGTGCGGCCCATTGTGATGTATTTCTGGCCCATTTTACTAAGGCCCAATGAGTTGTAATTCTAGCCCATATATTGCGGCCCATTTGATGTATATATGGCCCATGTATTGTGGCCCATTGTGATGTACATGAGGTCCATGTATTTGGCCCATTTGATGGGACCCACCTGTTGTGTATGAGCGACCCATTGCGATATATGTTAGGCCTTTGTGTGAGACCATGGGCCCACTATATGTTTGCCTCTATGTGGGCCACTCTTTGAGAGCAATATTGGTTAAATGTCCACATTGATGGGCAATGATGATTAAATGTACACATTGTGACCTTCCCTTAGGCCCTTTGTTAGGCCGATTCTGATTGCCGAGGCCGATTCCGATTGTCGAGACCGATTCCGATTGTTGAGGCCGATTCCGATTGTCGAGGCTGATTCCGTTATCGAGGCTTATTCCGATTGTCTACGCCAATTCTGATTGCCGAGACCAATTGTCGAGGCTAATTATTGATGCCAATTGTCGATACTAATTATGAGTATGTGACTGCATAGCATCATGTACATGCCCATATGCATCATTTGCATGTTTATTATGAGATGTGGTTGGCCATTACATATTTCATTGGACAGGTTATTATGAGACTCCTTGATAGGTAGAGATTGTTTCACATGAGCACACAGTATGCACAGGATTAATGCATGACTGAATTGTATGACTCATGTATCTTGCATTGTGTGTTGTGATTACTATACACCCTAGCGACATCAGGGTCGTAGCCTCCACAGGCATGTCGTGGATGGTTAGATGGGACACTAGAGATGTTTAGTTCGAGCGTCTGAGCATTTTGAATGTATGTGGGTGAAAGTCCTTAAACCTCCGTGGCCAAGAGACACCCCAACGTCTAGAACGAGAGGATACATGAGCACCCGAGTGCCGAATATAAGTAAGCCACATCTTCCACTGTGTCGTGGTCGGTTGGGAGGGGGTGTGGCCTTACCCGCCTGAGTGAGGGGGCTGTAAGCTAGGCTGAGTTTGACTAGCTCCCAAATGGGTCAGCTATCGACGAGCCGGGTAGGCATTGGTATACTGCTGGCAGGCGGGTAGTGAGGTCTTTTCCATTCGCTGGGCTGTACGGCCAGCAGGGATGGTAGCTAGGTTGGAGTGTACTAGACCTCAGTGATGATCCCAGAGATGTACGGTACTGATATGTGGTCTTATTGAGTAGGAGTTGTATACTCGTTTATTCATTCATTCACTATCCACTTGAGCTGGTAGTGCGCAACTATTTGTTACGTGTATCTTTGCAATGGCATGGATTTCAGTTGGGGCGTGCGACTAACTTGAGATCAGGAGTCTACCACATTGAGTCTGGCTATTTAAATTTAAGTATGGGATAGGTTTAGATAGAAGTCTCTTGTGATGGACCCCATATCCTGTAATACTACGTACTATCATCCCGACTTCACACTCCAGCTTGGTCATTCCATTCGCACCACATATTGCATTACATCCGTGGCATATGGCATTTTGGGTTGCTATATTTCTGCATTTATATGACCTAGGTGAGGTTGATGGTATTCATGGACTCGTCAGGATTTGCATATTGCATTGCATCCTCGGCATCTGATATTTGGGTCATTATGTGTTTCGACAAGAAAACAAATGCGTTTGGTTTGGGGGATTTATTTAATGATAACAAAGACAGAATGAGAGAATATTGATCACATTTATTCTGAGTTCATTTACATCCTCAGATTCCCTTGATTCTAAAAATAAAATACAATTAATCAAAGTTAGATAAGATAGTCCGATGGAATTTTTAGCAGCATTCTAATGCCTATTTCATTCATCTCCTAGTACTTAGGAGGAATTGTTGAATCGATCAACTAATCTCCAAGGAGATAGAAATTTTGGCAGCATTCTGATAGTTGGTTTAGTCATCTCCTGGTACTTAAGAGGAATGTTGAATTGATCTATTCTACTGATTTCTCCCCTTGAAGCTTGAACAGAAGAAATCTAGAGACTTAACCATTTCAGTAGCATGTCTGCTCCTTGACTTCACAGACTACAGGGCAGTCTGGTTGCGCGGACCCGCGCAATGGATATCGGTTGCGCGCTCCTGCGCAACTGACCGGAGCTTCTTCTCTTACCTTCAATCCCCTTCTTTGCTCTACTTCCTCTCTACAATCTTCAATTCGCCCAAATGAAGGAGGGGAGGGGGTATTTATAGGCCCTCTCATGTGTGACACCTCGATTTTGGTGTTATGGGACCCACCTTTCAATGCTTTGAACATTTTCACAAAGAACTAGTCCTGAATTCTGTTGTGTGGACCTGTGAAACTGATATTTCGGTTGTGCGGTCCTGCGCAACTGAATTGGTTGCACTGACCCGCGCAAACCATCTTCTACTATTTTGGATCCTTCTCAGAGAACAAATCCTGTAAGTCAGTTGAACGATCCTGCACAACGGACATTGGTTGTGCAGACCAGCGCAACGGACTTTGGTTGCACGGACCCATGCAAACCCCCCTTAAGCTACTTCATTCTTCTTCTTTTCCAATTTTTTTTCTATCTCTTAATCTTCTCTTGCTTCAATCCTTTCTTCATCACCATTTTTATGCCTCAACAGATGCCCCCTCGATCCTTCTTTGAATGATTCCTGAAATCAAATGGAGGATCAATCTTCCTCCGCCCGAAGAACTTGAATGAACTGCAACTGAAGGATGACTGGATGATCATGGTTACATGGAAAACTGGATGATCATTTTGACCAGAAGATCGAATGATCATGTTTAATCTAAAGACTGGAATGCTCACGCTCGAACAGAAGATTTGAATGCTCACATTCGAATGAAAATTTTGAATGATTGCGCTCGAATGGAAGATTTGAATGATTGCGTTCAAACGGAAGATTTGAATGATTGCGTTCAAACGGAAGACTTGAATGATTGTACTCGAACAAAAGACTTGATGATCGCGCTCGAACAGAAGACTTGAATGATTGCACTCGAACGGAAGATTTGAATAATTGTGTTCGGACGGAAGACTTGATGATTGCGCTCGAATGGAAGTTTTGAATGCCCCCGCCAGTAGTGTCAAGCGGATGTTTCACTAAAGATAATAAAATTCATTTTTCATCGGAACACATCTGTGCAACAATTGTGACGACTTCGTTTTTGAGCAATTTGATCAGAGAACTATCTTTCAACACCGTTGTTACTGCAACGATCTCTTTGATCAACTCCAGCGACTCTTTCCTTTAATTCGGTGTTTAGAGAGTTGTTCTTTAATGTTGCTCCTACCGCAACAAATTTTTCGATTATTTTCTTTATTCATGATCTACATAGCCCAAGCTTTTGAATGATAGTCTTTCCTACCAAATTAATCAGAATTAGTATTTCAAGACATTATAATTTTTTCCAATTTTGCTTTATGAAGTATTGATAATTGTTTAAATATATTGAAAGCTTATCTCTCTTTAGGTTTATTGTGATATTCGCTCTATCATTGTGCTTCGCATTGTATCTTTTGCTCATTAAATCGTGCTCTTGAAGATATCATTTCTAGCTCCAAAGGTTCAATTGCTGATTCTTTTTGCTAAGTCATTTCTAGCTTGTGCTCCTTAACATTCCTTGGATCTTTGCTGATTCTAAAAAATAGACAAGACTTCTTTTAATTTCCATTTAATAACTTTTCAAAGGTCATAAAAATTACTGATGATGATTCCGTTTGTTCTTTGTCTTCATTAAATCTAGTACTTAGAATCTTGCAATATCATTATTCATAATACTCAGCATATGAATTCCTTCGCCACTTATAGGAAATTATCAGAAAGACTAAGGCATAGATTACTTTGAAGACAGATCCTGCCCCCTTTCCTAGTCAATGTCGTATAAATATTTCTTCAGAAGATAATATTTCCAAACTGTAGTCTGTTGATACTCTTGAAGGATGGATAATCTTTGTAGCTCCTTAACATTTCTAAAGAATATCTATGAATCTTTATATTGTCCAGAAGAGAATGATAATTCTTCACTAATTTATTCTCTGTCCCCTTTTGAGAATCTTTTACGATAATATTTCTCTATTCATTAAGAAGGCGAGAGAAAAGAAGACCTTACAACTTTTGTCAATATATTAATTGACCTTGAAGATTTGAACTTTTGAGTAGATAATTGCCAATATCTTAAAGACATTTACTGCTGATGTAATTTGAACCGGATTCAAAAGAAACACATTTTTGCATGTTGTTTACTCAATATTTGAGATTTTCATCAGGCAATTGCATATTTGAGCATATGTAATATGAAATGTGTATCTGCAGCATTTTGAATGCTATACTTAGTTTATGCTTTTTGAGCAGTGGTGCTAGTGTACTTTGACTGACCATACTTTAACTGGACAAGACTTAACTTAACTCAACCAGATAAGACTTGATTGAATTGGACGACCAGATTTGACTAAACTGGACTTAACACTAGGCTCAAGGAGTAAGATAGTTTATCGCCGATTTTGGGCTGGGCTCAAGGACCAAGATAGTTTACCGCCGATTTCGGGCTGGCCAATTTCGAGCTTTTTAAATCGTTGAAGCTTTGTAGGTCTTATGCGTAGTTGACCATATAAGCTTGGCTAGGTAGCCTTAAATAATCATAGTTCTTATGCGTAGTTGGCCATATAGGCTTGACTAGGCAGCCTTAAATGATCATAGGTCTTATGCATAGTTGGTCATATAGGCTTGGCTAGGCTGCCTTAAATGATGAGCTACCATCGCTGTCATAAAATTTATGTGGTTGACCATGTAGGTTTATTTCACTGCTTATTTCATTGTCATGAATGGTGAATCAATAATTAATACATCACCATTGCTGATATGTTTTGACAATGCTTATCGTTAGGATAGTGTATCAACTTGGCGATGGTAACAATTTCAATAAGGTGAGATAAGATAGTTTTGTATCAACAATTGATGACAACAACGATAGTTAATAATTTTGGCGATAATCATTGATGCTTTTCATTCGGCGATTGTCATTGGCGCTTCGCATTTGGTGATTGTCATTAGTGCTTCACATTTGGCGATAACTTGATATGCTTGAAAGCCTGTATTTTATTCATATACAAAAGAAATACATTCTATGGTGAGAAATATATTTCACAATTTTTACTCACCTGTCTTGCCCCCTTTTGATTTTGGAAGTATCATACCGATACCTTTCAAAATCAAAATAGCAGTCATTTCTTGAATTGGCAGGTATTGCAATGCATATCTGCAATGAATATGCTTTTTATCACGGCTTTACATCTTTTGCCTCACTCGCTTCTTATCATTTTAGTATTTAGGCCATGACAGCTCGATCTTATCAATTACCGACGGTTCATCATACGAAGCATGATATCGTCTTTTAACGCGAATGCCCCCAAGATTTTCTTTATCGAGTTTCTGTCATTTTTCTCTTTTTGTCATGCTCTTTCCATAACAATTTCTCCCTTATCGATCATCGTCTGTAGCTTTTTCCTGAGGGAATTACAATTTTCTGTATGATGTCCAAATTTATGGTGATAATGGCAATAATCCATTCTTCTCTTCAAGGTGTCTTAGCCGAGGTAATTTAATATGCTTCATAGCCAACAATTGATTCAGCATAGGAAGTATATCTTTTCTTGAGAATGCATATTTTATATGGTCTTTTATATGTCATTATAACCACATGACCATTTCTATTTTCTTCATCACTATCTCTTTCAATATTCTAATAATCTTCTTTAGTTTCTTCTTTCCGAGTTATGTGGGCTGATTTTGACTGAAAAGCAGACACTCTTCCATCATCTTTTCAAGAGCATAAGCCTTCGTAGCAAAATTACGAAAAGTTCTCCAATCTTTACTAATCAGGTGGCATGCCAGTTCTAATCTCATGCTTTCTAAACATAGTTCTACTTGTTCTGATTCCTGAAGAGGATGTTGACATGATGCTGCCAAGTCCTTCCATCAACCGATGAATTTTTCAACTGATTCATTTTCTTCTTAGCGAATAGAGGCCAGTTTGGTCAAACTAACTTCTCAGTCCGAAGAGAAAAAGTTTGACATAAAAGCATCTTGCATCTATTCCTAAGTATGAATAGATCCTGGGATTAAACCTGAATACCATCTGAAAGCTCTTCCTGTCAGAGAAGATCCGAATAATCGCAGACAAAATTTAGGAATTCTAAAGAAAGTTTCCATCTTTGCTATGAAATGCATCATATGCTCTTCTGGTGATCTGTTCCCGTTAAATTTTGAAAAGTCTAGGTGTTTGAAATCGGCAGGAAATGGCATGTCTTCTATTTCAAGGGGATATAGTGTCTGATATCAAAACCTTTTATTCTGACTTCGTTCATTCTCAAGATGAGTAAACTCGATAACCATTTGTCGAATTTCTTCCTGTGCTATATTCTGAGTAATATTAAGCATTGGTTTTTAAAATCTAACTGCTTACGGTTATGGGCTTTCTACTTGTGGTTCAATGTTATTCACAATAATCACTGTCAGAATATTAGAGACTTCTTCAGCCACATGCTCATCTAGCTAAAACTAATCAGGCTGATTAATGTCTGTCGACGAGCTTTCTGTTTCTTTATACTTCAATTGTCTTGATATGAAAGCAGAAATCGAGCACCGCGCTGTTGACGCTGTTGAAGAAGATGAACTATTATCTGATTTGAAACCAGCATACTGTCGCTTCGAAGGACTAGCTAACTCAAATTATGGCATTCTTAATGCATGAGTTTGCTTGAAATCTTTTGCAGGAGGTGCTGCGAGTGAACATTTGCTGGTTACGGTTGCCTTCCCTTTATTTTTCTGAACTCGCAATGATTATATGAAAAATGTCTTTATAATTATAGTTGACGGTATCGAAAGACCTTCTGGAGTGACAGGCCTTTCTGTTTTTCTCGAACTAGATGTTTGTATGACCGAAGCAGGACTGTGTCTCATGACACTTCGTGTAATCGACCCAGTACTTGGCGAGATGATGCTTCTTGTGGGAGTAGATCGAACTTTCTGACTTTCGGATGTTACTATCCTCCATCCTTCCTCATCTTGTTGAGTTAGTGGCGAAATAGGGATTGTTCCGTCCATTACATGAAATTCACTGATCTTGATCACAGCAGACTTTACTTTCTCTGATGCTTTTTACTTGTAGACAAAAATATAAAATTGCAATTAGGCATCTAAGTGATAATCATTCTATCTCAGAGATTAAGGGGAGAATGTTCCCACTGAGAGTCGCCATTTTGGCGTCTATACAGATGCCAAAAAGTGATAAATGTTCTCTAAATATTTTTTAAGTTACCATCAGAAAAGATCCCCAACAGAGTCGCCATTTTGTTTCGACAAGAAAACAAATGCATTTGATTTGGGGGATTTATTCAATGATAACAAAGAAAGAATGACAGAACATTGATCACATTTATTCTAAGTTCATTTACATCCTTGGATTCCCTTGATTTTGAAAACAAAATTCGATCAATCAAAGTTAGATAAGATAGTCCGATGAAAATTTCGGCAGCATTCCAACGCTTGTTTCATTCATCTCCTAGTACTTAGGAGGAATGGTTGAATCAATCAACTAATCTCCAAGGAGATAAAAATTTTGGCAGCATTTCGACAGTTGCTTCAGTCATCTCCTAGTACTTAGGAGGAATGTTGAATTGATCTCCTCTTCTGATTTCTCCCCTTGAATCTTGAACAGAAGAAATCTAGAGACTTAGCCATTTCAGCAGCATGTCCGCTCCTTGACTTCATAGACTGCAGGGTAGTCTAGTTTCGTGGACCCATGCAATGGATATCAGTTATACGGTCCCGCGCAACCGATCAGAGCTTCTTCTCCTACCTTTAATCCCCTTCTTTGCCCTGCTTCCTCTCCGAAATCTTTAATTCGTCTAAATGAAGGAGGGGAGGGGGTACTTATAGGCCCTCGCATGTGTGACACCTCAATTTTGGTGCCATGGGACCCACCTTTCAATGTTTGGACCTTTTTATAAAGAACCAGTCCTGAATTCCGTCATGCGAACCCGTGCAACAGATATTTCAGTTGCACGATCTTGCACAACTGACATTGGTTGCGCGGACCTGCACAAACCACCTTCTACTATTTCAGATCCTTCTTAGAGAACAAACCCTGTAAGTCAGTTGAACGATCCTGCGCAATAGACATTGGTTGTGTAGACCCGCGCAAACCCCCCTTAAGCTACTTCATTCTTCTTCTTTTCCAATTTTCTTTCTATCTCATAATCTTCTCTTGCTTCAATCCTTTCTTCATCACTATTTTTATGCCTCAACATTTTAATCTGCATTCCGTACTCTGATATTGTATGACTCATAGACTGGTCAGTATTTCCACTTACTCTGATATTGTATGATTCATGATCTTGCCAGTATTTCCAATATTGTATGATTATGGCATTATGTTGAATACTTAGCACTTACCTTGTGCACACACTTACATCACCCTCTAAGCTTTCTATAAGCTTATGCACAATAGATGCGTGCAGGTAACGTTAGGTTGCAGCAGCGTTGAGCATGGAGCGTGCAACGGTCTTCTGAAGCTTTGATTTCAATATATGTATTTTCCTTTTAGCATTGTATTCAAAAGTTCATATTAGTTGATATGTGATAATGATGTTACTTTTGTGACTTGGGTAAAGTTGTGGTTTTGCTTCTTACGAGATAAATGTATATTGGAAAATCCTCCTTATAGGATTCCGGGATCAGAATCTGATGTATGAGCACTGGGAACCGAGAATGAGGTACTACAGAGGCTGTCGGCATCAGATTCGACAATCGGGAATTTTGCAAGCCCGATTTTCGGGTCTGGGGCGTGACACCACGTATGCTATAATGGGCTTCAGATTTTAATTATATTTGGATGATTTCATAAGCAATGGAGACTTTAACAGGGAATGAAGCATAAATAAGTCATAAAGCTTAATCAAGTGTCACTAAATGTAAAAATATTGAAACCACAAATCTAAAAATATTTAAACAGGGAACTAGTCCCACCCATACATATGTCCCTAAAGTGACAAGGGCCCTAGCCCAATCCCTGCAGTCGCCAAGCTCAGTCTAGAAAGATCTACCATAAGTCTGGTAGTGTGCTCAATCCTCCTCGTCGTCCATGCCGGCATCCTCCAATGTGTCTAGCTCCATCAACCCTGCATTCATAATGTGTTCTGGTTGGTGTTTTAGAACACCGTCCCAGGTGGGAGTGAGTAGCTAACTTAGTGGTTCCATTAGTTCTAAGTTACACATGTTATCAACCCAATCGGTGCAGATAATGATAAAATAAGAAATCAAACATTTCCTAAATACTCTTGTTAAATATTCATATGAAGATATGATATGATGCATGCCTTTTCCAAACAACACTCCCTCACACGCAACTCCGACCACCTGGTTCGCAAATAACAACACTCCCTCAAATGTGCGACTTCAACACCTGTTTTGCTACATTCTAACTAATGCAATGCAGTGCATGATCATGTTAGCCGAGTAATTATTAAGTTCAATTCATCCAGCATATTGGCGAAACTAGGATACCGACGTAATATCACGAGTCCTTATCTAGATCACGTGGCTCGTTGCCGCACATAGTGACTCTTTACTAGTGTCCCTTGATCCAACTTTAGGTATCACCCGTTTATCTCACAAATCAATAATTCCAAAGGTACGACATAATACGTAAATGTATGAGGATCAGCCCAGTATGGATCATCACCCAAACCGAGTATGATCACTCAGTTCCGAGGTTGTAACAGCCCACAACACGCTGCCCCGACCGACTGGAGTGCTATTTTCGAAACTCGACCGATCCCACACATGGACCCGAAAAATAACTTATGCTTGGACCACAACTCGGATGAACAGTGGTTAGGGTGTTACAGAGGTGTGGGCTTATCACATTAAACCAAATCAATACAAAGGAAAGGGCTCATCACCCAATTTCATTCATGCCCGGTCGTTCGAACGATACTCTGGCATAGAACCATCGGGCGGGTAATTTGACGGGGGCCGTTCGAACAACGGTCTATCACCTCCATCAGTGTTCACTAGTCACTATGTGGAGGCTCGTCACCCCAACATATGTCGACAACTCGGACATGGTGTCCCATACCACCATGTTTGGTTCATAAGTCTTAGTAGGATCGTATCGCACTAACACTTATCAGTGGACACATCCATTAGGAACAGGGTATCCTAGATTCCATTTAGTCATGTCATACATTATGAACATATATGATCAGTTAGCTAGTGAGCTAATTTGATCGACCTGGGAGAACCATGACGGAACCGGCATTAGGTGCAAGCATCCCGTGTAGTCCAGCTATTATAGGTCGTCTGTATCCAATCAGGGTCGATCAAACAAGCCTAGGGTGGCCGCCCTAACTTGAGCCTCCCTTTTAGTTCAGGCGGTTAGCCAACTGACGAACATCATAACAATCCTAAGTATCGCTATGAACTAACATTATATCACATAATTATAGCATAAATTTCACTACACAACTTAGGCATTTCATCGAACACATGAGCATCCATATGGTATTACATTCACTAAAGTAATTAATCAAATATGTGGGCATGCATAAAGTAATATAATCACTTAAGTAATAAATCAAGCATGTGAACATTGACAAATCAACACATTTTACCACTGACATTTCATCGAACAAGTGAGCATCCATATCCAACCAATAATATATAATACAATCAAACATGAAATATGAACTTGCTATCTATTACAACCCATTCAACATAAGATATCATTAACTGAGACCCTCAAGGGTTGATAAATGAGAACCTAGAAATAATGGTCCGCACCTTAAGAAGGAATATTTGATTTTTTTATCTCCTATGGTTATGGATTTGGGGAAAATCACAAATTCCTATATAAATACCAAGAACTATATGAGATTCATACAATTCATTTTAGAAAGAACTTAGGTTAGGAAGTAGGGTTTGTTTCTTACCTCTAAATCGCAAATGGGGTGAATTCAGTAGAGGAAAATGATCAATGTTAGGGCTTTAATTGGAGGAAACCAATGAAGGGAAGCACTGAAGCTTCCCCACTCCTACTCTCACTCTTCTTCTCTTCTTCTTTCTCCTCTTTCTCTCTTTCTCTCCCTTGGAGGATGTAAATTCGTATGGAGAGACAAGGTGCCCAAATGAGGCCCTTATATAGAGCTAGATTTAATGTAAATGGTCCCAATGGTTGGGTTTTTAGAATAGTTAGCCCTAATGATGATATACGTACGGATATGATCGGCCCGCCATTTGGATGTGTCAATCAACGGATATAATTAGAAGTCTGTTTAACGATCACCAATGGTCAATCGGGGCTGCGGCTATACGGATATGAGCATGAAAATATCATTAATTAGTACTTCAATTTTGGTTGTGGATTGATGCTCCGAAAGCCATAACTTCACGAAAGAGTAGAATGCCTATTTCACTTAAGTTTCTGATTTCGGCCTAGGGGATTCGCGCATTACAAGCACTTAGCTTTTGGCCCAAGTTGAGCTGTTCTAGGAACTTTCTTGGTTCGCCACCTGCGATGGACGTCAAGCACAGTGAGATGGACATTATTTTATAATTTCAAAACTAGTGGCCCACTAACAAGCGGTTTAGAGTTTGCTCGAGAAATCGGGGCATTTCTCAATTGAATTAGGTATCAAGATTTTTTGTGCGCAATTATTAGAGTTTGGATTAGCTAAGTTCATAGTGTGACATATTTACAACCCATGGAAATGAAGATTCCATTATAATCACTTTAAACCATCGATCCTTAGGCTAAAAGGATATTAACTCAGTTTGGTTTGTTAATTAAGATCTGACCCTTAATTTTTACAACTTTTGGCATATCTTTATTTAGTTATGGTCATCTTAATTAGTCAGTGATAGGTCGGCTAGAATTGGATCCTATATGAATAAATCTCGAGGCTAAGCTCGATGTTTAAGTGATCGAGCGGATTCGTTGGTCTTCTATGGTCGACCAATCCTATTTGTATAGTTCTTTATTGGTACTAGCAGTGTATAAGCCCATCTCGAGTGTCGAAGGTCAGCAAGTGATGACGTGGCTAGTTATAAAAAAGAAAATTTAAGGATTTTTGGAAATTTCAAAATAGCAAAAATTTGTGGTGTTACAAATCATCATTTAGATGATGTCATCTTAGGCTACTAGCCTAGGGATGACATCACCCTACCCTAGAAAGCATGTTTTATAATCATAGCAAGCATGCCTACCCTCCTTCCCATGTGTAATCATTACCTAGTAAGCTATCATTTCTCTCCCTTATCTCTCTCCCTCTCTCTCTCTTCTTTCTCATTTTCCTTGCTAGATAGAGCTCCAACGTCTAAGAGAGAGCTTCCATTTTCAGCCACCCTCCAAGCTTAAGCCGTCCCTATCCAACCCTTAGATTCCCATCATCACCATTAAAACACCTCCCTTGAAGCTAGAGAACCCAAGGGAGGAAGAAGGAGAAGTGGGTGCTTATCTAGGTTTGGATCATTGGTTTTCTTACTTAGAACTTTAAGTTTTCTTACTTAGGGGCATGTAGGACCCACCAATCAATGGTGGAGATCCTATTTTACCCCCTAGGTGTGGCCAATGGCCCACCTTGGCTGCATACACAAGCTATGATGGGGCCATTCTCCATGGACCCCATCATGATGTATTACTTGATTTAGGTCATTGATGGGTTATCTAGACCCTTGATTGCATGGTGGGGATGGCATCCCCACCTCAGATTTTCTTATGTAAGGGCCCATGCATGCATGGGACCCCTTGATGTATGGTTGGGATTGTTTGGAGGGGCTCATAGTGGCTGAGCCCCCTCCCATGGTCGTGATTCTCTCTTTCTTTCTCTCTTCCCTTCTCTCTCCTTCCCTCCTATTTTCCCTGATGGGGGTGGCCCACCTGGTGAGCTTAGCTCACCCAGACCATCCAGCAGGGTAAGATGCCCCTGCTGTTCATTTTTTGGACGAAGGACGGCCCACCTTGCTGTCCATTTTGACATACAAGGAGAAATGTTATTAGCAACTTGGTCTGGGGTCCCTGTCGCCCACCCAGGTAGGCCATCTCATGATGAATGTGATGAATATTAACTATCCAGCAAGCTTCATGGGCTGTAATGTGCAACAACATGTAGCTGTCTAAATTTTTTTCCAGGCCCATTTGCTGTTTGTTTGAAAGGAGTTTTGCCCTGTGTATTAGCTTGATTTTTTCCTTATAGTAAGGTGGTCCATTGATGTGTGGACCCCACCTTGAGGTATGATGAGACCCACACCATCCAGCCCTTGGTGGGATGTCTTTGGGCTGGGCCTAAGAGGCCTGGACGGTCCAACAGTTGGGACCGTCTAGCAGCGTTGCATGTTGGGATAACATAAATATTAGCTTGATTTAGAGACTGTGGGCCACTCACGTTGATCCCACATTGCTGTCCACTTAAGGATGCACCTTATCCATCCATTTTGCCCATGATTGGCAAGCCCTGGGCCCATTCTAGAGGTAGAACTAAATAGGGCCAACAACATTATTTCCAGCAGCTTGCTATCCAGCAACTTTCCACTTTTGATGCATGTGTTTTTGTCTTCCCCATTCACCTTTATTGTGGCCCACTAACTGGGATCCATCTCTAGTGCATATATAGCATCCAGGCTTTCCATCTGTGGGACGCCACCTGCTGAGGCAGCAGCTCATCTGTTGGATGTCCAGGCAGGCCCAATGTCCAGCAGGGGCTGGCCATCCCTAGCTTTACAGGCCCACCTTGATGATGTATTATATCCACTCTATCCTCCATTTTGTGTGGCCGACCTGGACGTGGATCACCCCTGGTGGGACATCCCCAGGTGGCGCCCACCTTTCTCATGTATTTGTTAGGCAGTCCAGGCCCTCATGGATCGTCTAGATGGTTAGGCACTGTTGGACTTGCAGTCCAGCAGTAAGCCCACCCGGATTTATGTGTTATATCATGGCTTCCATGTAGTGGGGCCCACCGTAACATGTATGGGATACCATGGAGTGTCTATTTTACCTAGATAAATTATTTGCCGGACCCCAACAGGCCCAAGAAGTTAGGTGGGCTGCATGTCCAGCAAGAGCCCGAATTTGCTGCATATAGCTGAATGTTTTGAAGTTGTGAGGCCCACCAGATTGGAGGTGTTATGTATACACACAATGCCTGTATTTTTTGAGATTACAAGCCCCATTTGTGCCTTGATGAGCCCACCATCCATCTGGTTGAATTAGACCATGCTGTCTAGATTTTTGGACGTCCAGGCAGGCCCAAATGGGCTGGACGTCCAACCTTAGTGCCTTTCCATATGTAAGTGTTGCCCATCCATCGTGCTAGGCTTTGTGGGCTGGTTGTAAGCCCACTTTGATGTATGTGATCGTATCTATGATTGACCATCTAATTTGCCAAGTTTTGGGCTGACCTATAAGGCCTATAATAGCACTTATGATGTACACCTAGCCAAAATATTTTCTGGGGCATATAGGCTGCCCATGAGGCCCACCATAATGTATGTATTGTATGTTTCCTTTGGCCATGGTATTTTTGCGCTATGAACTATCCCAAATAGCCCATTTTGATATATATATATATATATATATATATATATATATATATATATATATATATATAGACTTTGGGCCGTGTCTTAAGGCCCACCATGTTGTGTGAGATGTTATGAGTGCTGCCCATTTGTTTCCCAAGTAGTATTCAGGCCATGGGCCCCGTTATAAGCTAGATTTCATGATGGGCCGCATTCTAGGGGACAATGGTGGTTAAATGTCCACGTTGTGAACCTCCTTAGGGCTCATCGTTAGGCCTATTCTCATCGATTTAGGGCCCCCATAGTGTTACCTATCTAGCCTTAGTGGGCTAACCCAAACCGTTGGGCCCCCACTATTGATTATACTTCCTCCATGCCTTGTAGACTTGTACAAGTTATAGAACCTACCTTGTGTTTATTAGGCCCCATAGAAAGCCTGGTACTATGTGATGGAACGGGTGAGGAAGCCCATTCCTTGTTCTCAGGCCCATTCTTAATATGGGTAGGCCATTTAGGCCCATCCTTGATATGAGGAGAGTATATCATCTCCGTAGAGCATGCTTAGTATAGCTTCATGATTCATGCCCATGCGCATCATATGTATGCTTGATATGAGGAGTGATTGATCATAGCATATGCCAGTGGACAAATTATTTATGGGACTCCCTGATAGACAAAGTTGCCTGACATGAGCGTGCGGTATGTGCACGATTGATGCATGACTGGATAGTATGACTCATGCATCTTGCATTATGTGATATGATCACTATATGCCCTAACGATATTAGGGTTATGGCCTTCACAGGCATATGTGGATGGCAGGATTAGATACTGAAAATACTTAGTTCTAGCATTGTGGGCACTTAGGATGTCCTTGGGTGAAAGTCCCAGAACCCTTATAGTACTAGGATGATGCTCTAATGTCAAGACCAAGTGGATACATAACTGCATGAGGGCTGTATACCAGTAGGCCACGTCTCCCACTATGTCGTGGTCGATTGGAAGGGGGTGTGGCCTTATCTGACTGATTGAAGGGGCTTTAAGCTAGGCTGAGTTTGACCAGCTCATAAGTGGGTCCGCTATCGATGAGCCGAATATATATTGGCTGATTGCTGGCCAGGTGGGTAGTGAGGTCTCTTTCATTCACTTGGTTACGCGGCTAGGAAGGCGGCAATTAGTGTAAAGTGTATTAGACCTTGGTGATTTTCCAGAGATGAGTTATACTGATATGTGGTCCCTGAGGAGGACTAGTATGACTGCGTTGCATCTTGCATATGACATTTGGCCATGTAAACCTTGCATCGCATAGCCTTGGTATGGCTGATAGAATTCACGGACTTACTAGCATTTTCTCATAGCATTCATGGACTTGCCAGTATTTTCATATTACTCTGATATTGTATACTTGGCATGTATATTGCACACAGATTTACACCACCCTCTGAGCTTTCTGTAAGCTTATGCACGATAGATGTGTGCAGGTGACGCTAGGACGCAGTCGAGCTGAGGCAAGAGCGTGCGGCTGAGCTTCTGGAGTTTTACTATCTATATTGTATTTCCCTTCATGCCTTGACCCAAAAGTTTTGATATTAGTGGATATGTGGTGGTGTTCTTGTTATTATGGCTTGGTTATGTTTGTGGTTATGCTTCTTTATGAAATTTTATTTTGAAAATCCTCCTTGTAGGATCCCAGGATCGAAATCCAGCATATGGGTGTTAGGAGCTGAAAATGGGGTACTACGGAGGCTGTCAGTACCGGATTCAGTGATCTGGAATTTGTGAGCCCGGTTTCCGAGTTTGGGGCTGATAGTTTGGATCTTAAGTTGCTTAAGATAAGCTACTTATGTCACAAGTAGCTTATCTGTAACAGCCCGGATTTTTTTCAACCTGGGATTAGACGTCCTTAGGCAATGGGTCACTCCTAACGCCTTATTAACTTGTCAGAACTCAATCCCATGGTCTAAAATCGCTTGTGAACCCATTTCCTTCACAAATCCCACCCTTCACCACCTTGATCTTTTAATTTTTCTAAGTACTTTCACCCTAGACACTATCTTAAAGTTTAGGTGATGAAGAACAATACTTAAACTAAACATTGCTACAAAGGTCTAAGTACCACCTCAGACCGAAATCACTCAGGACTAAATCCTTTAGAAATGAGACAAAGTAACTAAGTGTTAAACTAGATTAGTTACGAAATCCTCTTGATCCACTTTAAATACAATCTGCAAGACCCAAAACTTGTAGAATCATTGACGCTAGGTTACCCTAAAATCTAGGATCAATCTCATTACCCGGCTGCTCTCAAGAGCATCCCGAAACTCCGTATCAGATCTGGACCGTACGTCGGAAGTCCGATTAACACGAAGTTAAGGAATTAGGACCACCTTGCTGGGCTTGACAACCATCTCGGAAATAAAGTCAGATAGTGTCCCAGTGTAATTCGCTTGAGTCCAGAGCGAGGAGTGTGAAAACACTTAGATTTCTTTAAAAATAAACATCTCAAATAGTAATCTGAGGCTTGTCACTTGCGGGTCAGTATTAAGCAACCTGACCGTCAGAATCTGACCCAAATACACCCTCTGATCAGGAAAAATTTTAAAAACATATCCATGTACTCGGAATCTCCGATCGAGATCCACTGACCGTTGAACTGAAACTGGTCCGCCACACGTGATCTGGGAATCTGACTAAAATGAAAACTTAACTCCACATAGATCCAATGTCTGTGAGTTTAAGTCCGACTTTTGGCTCAAGGGGGGTCGCCAGAAGTCCTCCGTTGAGCTGAAAAATGCTCACTTTGGTTATAACCTAAGTATACCTTGTCCTGAAGTCTAATTTGGTGAGTTTTTAGGCTATATAAGGACCATAGAACCCCCTCTCTCACAGCCATACGAATTTCAGATTTGAGAGAGAGATAAGAGAGAGAAAGTGTGGGAGATGTGGGAGAGTCTCCCTGCCCTTCTTCCTTGCTACTATCCATGATCCACCACTCCGTTCTAATCGCTTTCCCGGCGATTCCAGCTCCATTTCTAGGTAAGAAACCCTAACCCTAATTTGATTTGGGGTGTTGATAGTTGTAGGTTATGAAATAGCTAACCTATTTGATTTTATAGGTTGCCAAACTGCCGTATACGGAAGCTTAGCAAACCTATCGTATTCGTTACGATTCTACAGAAAAAGGTGAGGACTTTAGGTGTATAGGTTACAGTTTTCAATGCCTTCAATGTCAGATAATGATAGATTCATGATCTGTATGCAATTGCACATGTACAAAGTGCTGTTTGTTTTCCATTTCAATTAAAGATGTAGAATATGAAATTTTACATATTCTAGGTATTCGTAGAAAATACCGTATACGTATAAATTTTGAAAATATGTTTGCCATGATTATTTGTTGTATGAATATATGATACATGGATAAAATACTTATTTGGCGAAAGGATTCGCCTTAATACATGTTTTGCTAATATACACTATGTATTTAGAAATAGTGTATTGTAGAAAGTACCGTATACGTATATATTTTGGACACGTGTTTGCCATGATTATTTGCTATATAAATATATTATATATGCATAAAATACTTGTTTGGCGAAAGGACTCGCCCTAATACATATTTTTGCTAATATACACTATGTATGTTAAAATAGTGTATTCTAAGTGTTTGTGAAAATGACCGAATGAGTATAGAACTCTCATTTGTACTCGCCATGACTAATTGTCATGGATATATGATTGTTGTGTTGGTGATACCCCTTTGACGCAAGGATTTGCCCTAAATGACGCCACGGCCAATATACACAATATATATTAAAACGTGTAGCCCAAGTATTTATGAAAATAACTGAATGAACATGGAACTTGGATTCCTACTTGCCATGACTATCCGTCGTAGGTGCTCGTGTGTTATCCATGGGGCAGCTCCCTAGTGAAAGGATTTGGCCTAATACTTGTGTGATCAACATACGTCAGGTATGTTGATGTATGTAATCTAAAATATTTGTTGGAATGTCTGTATGAGTAGTAGTTAGTAAATTGTAATGTATAAGGATGTTGAGATAGGATTCTCAACTACCTTAGTAATGTGTATAATTTCCTCCATGTTGTTTGTTTAGTTTAACCACTTACTTATGAAACGTATGTGTTTGAACTTCCTGTTTGCATTGTGTTTTATAACATGCTTGTTAACATGTTTGAATTACTTGTTTATGTAATTCTGCTCTGATTACTTCACATGTTTAAGTTGCATTCCATAAAAATCCATGAAGGGTGAAGGGGGAGCGGTGCGACGAGTGCGTGTAACAGCCTTGGCAGCCCTAAGCGGATAATATCAGACTTTGATTGTATGATTTGAATCTTGATTCATTACTGCTTAAACTATCTGTAATTGAATGTGATTGGGGCTATGTTTATAGTTCAGATAATCGGTACCAGACTTGAGATCGTGGTTGAGATTCATTTCGCCACGTAGGATGTGTTTGACGAACTCGAGTCGTACTTCGGTTGGTGATAGTGGTTAGGCCACACGAAGTGCTTATGCACTTCATGTCGTTCAACTGATTGTGCGCTCGAGCTAGTCAGGCTCGTCAAGTAACCCGATATGTCTAATGTATGTTCACCATGTTTGGTCGCTACTGCTTAAACCTAGGGTACCAAACTTACCAGTGGAATCTCGTTAACTATGATACCTCGATCCGCTAAGACTTATGAGCCGGGCATGGTGGTATGGGACACCGTGGTCGAGCTGTCGACCTACGCTGGGACCACGTGCCTCCTCGTAGTGACCAGTGAGCAACCAAACTTGTGAGCCGATTATGGTGGTATGTGACATTATATTCGAGCTGTCAACCTACACTGGCGTAGCCTGGCTGTGGTCCTCAGTCGGGTTACATCCGGGTCCCATTGTCAATAAGTGGACTGGTTGGGTTTCAAAAATAGACTGATAGTTGGTAGGATGTTAGTGGAGTGACCTCAAGCATACTCTAAAATCGCGGTGAGCCTTAGAGTTTTGCTGCGATGTATGGAGTATGAACTAGGCCTGTTTCTGTATAGTGATGAATCGTTAAAGAGGTGATGGGGGAGTGGTGCAACCTTTGTGCGTAACAGCCCTGACAGCCTTTACAGTGACCTAGAAACACACCATCGTATGAGATTAACTAGGACTAATGACCCTAGAATGGATCATGTTTGGGAATGATACAAGGGAGGTACCTTAGTTTCCTAATCCTGCTATTTGAAATGGACTAATAACAACTTGGTAATCATGCTCATCATGCATTGCATGTGCCTGGAAGATGTGGAGCACTGAGGGATGAAAGCATGCAGCGAACGTAAGATGGTGTCACACGAGGAAGGGTGTGGTGAGGGCATACATCATGTTATTTCATACTTGCATTAAATAAGAGTAGTTAGAATTGTTTGATTGTACTGTTTATTATTACTGCTTGACTAAATTGATAACATGTTAACCTATACTTTATTGTTCCACTGAGTTAGCCACTCATTCCCACATTACGGGACGGTGTTTTAAAACACCCACCAGACCCTGTATCAGATGCAGGTATCACTAGAGCACAGGAGACTGAGCCCGACTTCTATGACGATTAGGAGTTCTCCTACATGCAGTTCGCTGGAGGCTTTGCATAGGCTATCCAGTGCTACGGGGCTACAGGGTTGATAATTTCAGTTGTACTATTTTAACATTTTGATTTAGAACCAACATGTATATATATATGGTGACTCAGTTAGTGTTCATACTCTAGAGATCGAGAATGTTTTGTTTTATATATATCTATATACACCTTTCAGTCTTTCGCTTACATTTTATACATGGACCTGGAGTATGAATTACTGTTTTGGTAGAATCTCACTCATGTTTATTGTACTAACACAGACAACATTTAATCATCATTATCTATGTTGCATAAGTGATGTTCTGGAACTCAAGCGTTGAGTTTACTACTCGACCCTCGATTTTTCAGGATGTTACATTATCTTAGCTTCTACTTATTAACAACATAAGTATTTTGCTAAACAATATACTTATTAGCTTTTACTCTCTTTTGTCTCTCTTAATGACTCTCTTCAGCAACTTATGAAAAGTAAAAAAGCAAAAAAAAAAAATTTAACTGAAGTGATTAAATAAATTCGAGTGAAAAAGTTACTTATAATTAATCATAAACCGAACTTATTTGAAATAAGTCACTTATCTACTTTTGTAAAAACTTATTTGGTGGTATCCAAATGAGCCATAAAAACCTTTTTTTCTCACTCATCCACTTATTTTCAATAATAGAGCCCACATGCCACGCTCACCTCAGATAACTTGGGAAAACATGGACGATGTTAGACCAACTTGATGGATGGATTGGCTTGCACATATGTGTGATAAAGACACTTGTGAAGTACTTGTGACATCCAATCCTCCTAATAATAGATTGGCATCACTAGTATGAGGATTAACTGGTACAAAAATCCACCCTATCTAATCTTCAAGTGATCCATACCATAGAAAATGGTATATAGCCATTAATAAATAATAAAATACAAGTGTGGCTTGATCAATGGATGAAGTTGATTTTTGCATGAAGTGTTCCTCATGGTGGGGCCAATCTATTGAGAGAGTTGGATGTCCTATGCACTTAGAACGATGTTTGTCTTATGAAAAAATCTATATATTGGGGGATATGTGGAAACAACCCTAAATTAGAATCAAATATTAAGAGATCAGATAGCACACAAATAATATAAGGTTTTACATGGAAAAACTCTTACGGAAAAAAAAAAAAAAAAAAAAAAAAAAACCATGACACCAAGCAACAACAAATCCACTATAAAAAACAATATTGCAAGAGATTGAATAACTTAACGATCTAAAAATTAACCCTGAAAAACATATAAAACCCTAAGTTTTCTCTCCCTTTGTTCACGAAAGTCATAAACACGATTTCTATGCTTTAATCTCCGCTTACGAACCCCTAAATAGAGTTAAAATTAAATTAAGAAACTAAAACCACAATTCCATAAAACTATGCAAGTTAGTTTGATGGGGGCTTCAATCAAATCGAGTGTCATTGACAACCCATTGATGTGATTGAAGCCATCTTCAATTGGATCGATTTGGAATTAAAACTGTCCAGTGAGCAAAAGCCAAAAAATGGAAGTTTATCGATGGGATTGAGTGAAGTGTCGATGGGATCAACAATTGATCGATAACATTGATTGGTCTATTGATGTCACCGATAGACTAAGTTACAGATAGATTGAAGACATTTGACAACAATCTCCACCATGTCTTAAATTATCACAAACCACAACTCTAACCTCCATCTCTAGTTGCCTTCATTATAGCTCCACCATCGTCGTCACTTCTCATGCACACTCCGTCTTTGTCAAGCCTTTGCCAAACCTAGAGAAGTTACATAAAACTTGAACTTCTTTATAGGAACAACAATCGTAAGCATATCCGTTGGATTCACGCTTTAGTGTTATCTTCTCAAGAGTCACTCCACCTTCCTCAAGCATTTGTCGGATAAAATGATAACGAACATTAATATGTTGAGGGTGAGAACGGTAAATCGAGTTCTTCACCAAATTATTAGCACTTTCTCTGTCACAATTTACCAACCTGACTTCTTGTTGAAGTCCAAGTTGATTTATCATTCATCTTAATGAAACATCTTCTTTGAATGCTTTCGCCATTAGTATATACTCTACTTCGATTGTGGAAAGAGCGACCGCATACTGAAGCTTCGACATCGAATTGATTACTTCACCTGTTAGTACAAACGAGTAACCAGAAGTCAATCCCCTGTTATCCACATTACCAGCGTAATCGACATCCACATATCTTACCAACTTGTCCTTAAACTTTTCAAACATAAAGACATAGTCTGCTATATCTCGAATATATAAAAGTAACCATTTTACAGCTTCTCAGTGTTGCTTGCTAAGGTTAGCCATGTATCTTCTTACAACACCCACTACATATGAAATATCAAGTCTCGTAGAGACCATGGCATATATCAAATTGTCAACAACTCTTGAATAGGGTATAAGAGACATCACTTACTTTTTGAAAAGACGAACTATAGATGTTGTCACTCCCCAAACTCGAAAATCGGGCTCACAAAATTCCCGATCATCGAATCTGGTGCCGACAGACTCCGTAGTACCCCATTCTCAGCTCCCAGCACCCATACGCCAGATTTCGATCTTGAGATCTTACAAGGAGGATTTTTCAACGTACATTTTATCTTTAAAAAGCATAACCACAAGTTTACCCAAATCATAAAGGTAACATCATCATCACATATCCACTAATATAAACATTTAAACACAGTGCTGAAAGGGAAATACATATATTGATAATCAAGCTCCAAAAGACAGCTGCACGCTCCAAGCTCAACACTGCTGCGACCTAACACCACCTGCATGCATCTATCGTGCATAAGCTTATAGAAAGCTTAGAGGGTGGTGAAAGTGTGTGCTCAAGGTAAGTGTCAAGTATGCAATATCAGAGCAATACAAAAACATGCTAGTAAGTCCATAAATACCATCAACCTTATTTAGGCTATACAATATAGGAACATAATAAACCAAATGCTATGTACTGAGGATGCAATGCAATACGTGGTGCAAACGAGATGACTAAGCTGAAGTGTGAAGTCGGGATGATAGTACGTAGTATCACAGGCTATGAGGTCCATCACAAGGGACTTCTATCCAAACTAGTACCATACCTAAAGTTGGATAGTCAGACTCAATGTGGTAAACTCCTGATCTCAGGTTGGTCACGCGCCCCAACAGAAATCCTGGCCATTACGAAGGTACTTATAACAATTAGTTGTGCACCACCAGGCTGAGTGGATAGTGAATGAATGAGTATGTAACTCCTGCTCAATAAGTCCACATATCAGTACTGTACATCTCTAGGATCATCACCGAGGTCTAGTACACTCCACACTGGCTACCACTTCCCTAGCTGCATAGCCATGCAAGTGAAAAAGGCCTCACTACTCATCTGCTAGCAGTATACCAATGCCTACCTGGCTCGTCAATAGCGGGCCCATTTGGGAGCTAGTTAAACTCGGCCTAGCTTACAGCCCCTCACTTGGGCGAATAAGGCCACACCCCCTTTCAACTGACCACGACATAATGGGAGATGCTGCCTACTAGTATTTGGCACCTAGGCGCTCATGTTCCACTTGGTCTAGACGTTAGAGTCTCCTCTGGTACCAGAGGATTTTAGGACTCTCACCCAAGGATATCCTATGTGCCCATAGTGCTGGAACTAAATATTTTCGGTATCCTATCTCGCCATCCATGATGAACCTATGGAGACCATAGCCCTATTATCGCTAGGCGCCAAGTGATCATGTCACAAAACGAGAGATGCATCATACCATCTAGTCATGCATCAAACCTGTGTGTACCGGGCGCTCATATGGGGCAACTCCACATATCTGGGAGCCCCATAACAACCTACCCAATGGCATATGCACTGGTCAACCATATCTCATATCAAGCATGCAGATGATGCGTATGGGCATGTATTATGATATTATGCTATCACATTCTCATAATCAACATCGATAATCGACCTAATGAGGCCTAAGGGAAGGTCACAATGTGGACATTTAACCATCATTGCCCATCAATGTGGACATTTAACCAACATTACTCCCAAAGAGTGGCCCACATATAGTGGGCCCATGGGCTCACACAAGGGCCTCATACAATATAATGGGCCACATACAATCTCAATGGGCCTCATACAATCATAATGGGCCTTACACAAGGGTCTCATACATCATAATGGGCCTCATCACATGGATCTCACATACATCACATTGGGCCTCATCACATGGGCTGCATCACATGGGCCTATATACATCACAATGGACCTCAAATACATCTCAATGGGCCGCATCCATGGGCCTCTCATACATCATAATGGGTTGCTTGGATCAAACACATACATCACGTGGGAGCCACGTGGATGGACAGTGTGAATATACAACACATCTCAAGGTGGGCCCCACCCGTCTAGAGTGCTGGACAATGTGGATAAGACCCATACATCATGGCTGGCCCCACATGGATGGGCAATGCATACAACATATACCTTAAAGTGGGCCCCACCCACCCCAAGACAAAACAAATGGACGACAGGATATAGAACGCACGCATCAAGGAGGCCACCGTCCCACAAAATATATGGACGACATTGCTGCAAAGCACATACATCATGGTCAGCCCATACAGCACCGTCCAGATGGACAGTGTGTATATAAAATACATATATCAAGGTGGGCCTCACCCACCAACACACTGCAATGCCGGACGGCATGGTAATATACATACATTAAGGTGGATTTCCACTGTCCAAATCACTGGACGGTGCAGATGCAAGGCACATAAATTAGAAGTGGGGGACACGTCCCAGTTAGATGGATGGTTAGGATATAACATATACCTCATGATCATAGCCGTGGAACTTGCTGAAGTCAACACAGTAGCTACCAGCAGGTGCACAAATGGACGGTGTGTATATAACACACTCCTCATGATCAAGCCCAGCTTGCTGACATCCTCAAATGGACAGTTTGGATGCAACAAATACATCATACAAACCCACAGAACTTGTGACGTCAATGTAGCAGCTACCTACATGGTGGCTGCTGACCCATCGTCCAAAAGATGGACGGTTGGGATTTAACAAATACATCATGGTTGGGTACCATCAGATGGATGGTCGAATAAAACACATGCTCCAAGGTGAGTCCCACCGTTTGGACGGTTTGATAAGACAATACATCACATGTGTCCACACATGGCACCGTTCTTGAATGGACGGTGTGGATATAAACTACATACATCAACGTGGGCGCCACCCCCACACGTGCAGCATGTGTGAGGTGGGACTTCTGCCAAAACGAACGGACGGTGTGGGACCTACAAAACTTGCTGACGTAATTTAGCAGCTACATAGCTGCATGGTACACCAGTGAATTTACATGCACCATCCATAGATTGGATGGTGTGGATGTAACACAACAATTCAAGGTGGGCCCCACACACTATCATGGTGGGGTCCATGTCCAATGAATGGACGGCTAGGATATAACAAATACCTCATGATCTAGCCTACTGTCCAGAGTTCTGGACGGTGTGGATCAGCGGCACATACATCATGGTAGTTCCACGTGGGACCCATGGACGGACAGCTTGGTTAAAACACATATATCAGAGGTGGGTCCACATGTGTGGGACCCACCAGCTTAAAAAAACTGATATTTGTTTTTCCACTTCACACGGTCCAGCTGCTGCTAGACGTCCTAAGGCTGGATGGTCTGGATGACTGCCATCAAGGTGGGCCCGTGAATCTGGCCAAAATGGATGGACGTGGTGGATGTGGGACACACCATGGTGCGTCCAGCACACACAGTAAGGTGGGTCCATGTGGTGGCCCATCGGAGTTTTGGATTAAGCTGATATTTGTAGTTTCCCTTCATCCACGTCTATCCACACAGCAGTAAGGTGCCCCGGGCAGCATGAAAACAATGCATCCATCACGGTGGATCCTACCGTTTGGATAGCGTGTCCCACTGGACAGCGTGGATCATCCATCAAGGTGGGCCATCATTCATGGAAAAAGAGAGATGGAGGGGGAGAGAGAGAGAGAGAGAGAGAGAGAGAGAGAGAGAGAGAGAGAAGGAAAGAAATAAGAAGCGGGGAGGAGCTCCACCACTCTGAGCTCCCCCCTTAATCATACAACACACACGTCAATGGGTCTCACTTGTCTCAGACATCAAAGATCAAGATCTACTCTAGAACACCCACCGATTTCCACTTCTTTTAGGCTCCATGGACTCCTTAGCTCCTAGGCTTCAACTTTGATGGAAGATGATGGAGATTGAATGGCTAGGATGAGAGATGAGAGGGGTAGGAAGTGGGCCACACCTAGCTTCTCCATGGGAAGCTTGGACGTCCTCTCCTTCGAAGTTGCTTGGGAGATGGACTTGAGAAAGAGTGAGAGAGAGGTGATGTAAGAGTGAGTGATGGGTGATGGCTTGAGTGTAAGAAATGGATGGGTGGAGAGGGAGAGAGAGAGAGAGAGAGAGAGAGAGAGAGAGAGAGAGAGAGAGAGAGAGAGTTGACTTTGGGAATGGGAGAGGGATGGGTTGTGTACTTGTTGTACTTGACTTAAGATTAATTGATTGATTGATTTGATGTTTGGTAGAGATTCTCTTGGATTTTGTAAGGCGTGACATTTTCCTGAAATAAATGCTAACCCACAACTCTTGGCTTGGGTATCGCATCGGCGCGCGAGACGCGGCGTTGAAACTGCAGGGATGGTGTGGTCGCAATGATTTAATTGGAGATGTTTCTTCTTATCTCTACTTTGTAGGTTTGCAGTGGCTTGTTTGTGTACATCCATCAGAGCTATCTCAATCCTATTAGGGCGATCGATTTTAGGTTTAGGTTTAGGTTATAGGTTTAGGTTATAAGTGCAGGTTATAGGTTTAGGTTTAGGTTTAGGTTAAGGTTTAGGGAATTGAGAATAGGTTAAGGTTTAGGTTTAGAAAATCGGGTTCGAGTTCGGGATTGGGTTTAGGTTTGGGTTTTGAGGTTTAGGTTAGGGAGTTAAGATTAGGATTAGGTGTAGGTTTAGGTTTAGCGATTTGAGAATACATTTAGATTATTAGTTTAGGTTTAGGTTACGAGGTTATAGGTTTTGGTTTAGGTTAAGGTTAAGGTTTAGGTTTAGGTTTAGGTTATAAGCTATAGGTTTAGGGAATTGAGAATAGGTTAAGGTCTAGGTTTAGGAAATCGGGTTGGGGTTCGAGATCGGGTTTAGGTTTGAGTTTTCAAGTTTAGGTTTGGGTTTAGGTTAGGGAGTTGAGATTAGGATTAGGTGTAGGTTTAGGTTTAGGGATTTGAGAATACATTTAAGTTTTAGGTTTAGGTTTAGGTTTAGGTTAAGGTTTAGGTTTAAGTTTAGGTTTAGGTTATAAGCTATAAGTTTAAGGAATTGAGAATAGGTTAAGGTTTAGGTCTAGGAAATCGGGTTCAGGTTCGGGATCAGGTTTAGGTTTGGGTTTTCAAGTTTAGGTTTAGGTTTAGGTTTAAGTTAGGGAGTTGAGATTAGGATTAGGTGTAGGTTTAGGTTTAGGGATTTGAGAATAGGTTTAGGTTATAGGTTAAGGGTGTGGTCCCGGCAAATACAGATATAAACACGGCCTGCTCCGATTGGCCAGGCCCTTCCAATGCTGTCCATAGGAAATGAAAAGCTTCATCATGGTCATAACAGCGGTTCCCACCTTCCATGGACCCCCGCTCAACATTCGAATAGCTCGGACGCACATCTGGGTCTGCTCTATTAATTTCGAGCAAATACATAAATACGGCCTATCCAAATGGCTAGGCCCCTCCAATGGTCATAACAGCAGTTCCCACCTTCCAGGGACCCCCGCTCAACATCCGAATAGCTCCGACGTACATCCGGATACATAAATGGGTACAGTTTTAAATAACATTATTAGCAATGTTTCAAATGCATACCTCTTTTAGAAAGTCCTTCAATTGATCCTCATGAAAGTCCTGATCTGTAAGAACCTTAACGGCAACATCCTACATTCCATGATTGAATAAATAAAAAGATACATCACCTTTACTTTCAAGTCAAACAAAAATGTGATAGAGAACCATGTAAGAAACATGAAGAAAAATGTGGATTTCCTTGAATATGATAGGGAGATTGGTCTAGGAATTGAACCACAAATTACTCTCATCAGGTTAGTTATCAGAATAACATTTCTAAAGAAGTTCCCTACATTAAATGTTTGCCTATGTAATTCAATTGTCATCAGTAAAATCAAATTACTATCTTAAAATAAATACATGCCACGCATGTGAAACGCCTTTTTCAAACCAAACTACACTCACTATTTTCAAATCTCACGTGGCCACTTCATTCCCCCACTATCTCCCTCGATTTCCCCACTCTTACCTCTCTATGTCTCTCTCGCTCTCTCTCTTAAAGCAAAAAAGAAGAAGAAGACGAAAAAAACTCTTTTATGCTTTTTCAATCCATCTTTCATTTTCTTCTTAACAAGAAAATCCATATTTACTAATATTCCCATTTTTCTATTTTTCAAAAGAATGAGTTTGGACTCCGAAAGCGTCAACTCCAACTTAGTATATACACATGGATGGTGCCGGATGGCTTCTTTTTTGTCACTTATAGCTCTTCTTCTTCTTCTTCTTCTTCTAATTTTTTGGTATTTCCTGATCTTATTTTCATTTATCATCCTACAAGGCACCCCATGACATTACTTGGAAGTATGGGGTTGTTAAAGAGGTTGATAATTCTTCTACAAAGGCATGGCTTAAAAGATGCAGACACTGTCTATTAGGAAGGGATTAGGGTTCTCTTCTCATAGTGTGATTATTGGGGATGCATATAAAGGGATTCATGAAATCAGTTTACCATTAGAAATTGCTCAAAAGATCGCATTTGAGGAGAAGGTCACGACATACAACATGGATCATTTACATAAACTAGTGGATGACAAATTATGTGTAACATATAAAGATGGTTCAGCCACTTACGCAATTAGGGAAGGTTCAAAAGGACATACATATTTGAAAGTTGGTTAAATCATAAACAGGCGTATTATGGACGGAGATATTGTTTTCATTAATAGGCCGCCTAGTACTCATAAACATTCATTGCAAGCATTTTCTGTCTATGTGCATGATGACCATACTGTTAAGATCAATCATCTTATTTGCGCTCCCCTAGGTGCGAATTTTGATGGGGATTGTGTTCATATGTTACTTCATAGATCATATTCCGAGATAAAAGGTGTCAATTATATATATATATATATATATATATATATATATATATTAGTTCAAAAGCAGACAATAAAGAGCACAAATTCTGATTATAAAGGTGATATTTAGAGTTAAGCTTACCGTCATTGTCATGTTGAAACCGTTCCTTGAATATGAGGACGTCCCTTATTGATCTAAAATAGTAAAAGAGAATTACAATTAAAAGAAAGAAAGAAAAAAGAAAAGAAAATAAGGTAAGCAGGTAATTAGACACTCAAATGCTACCAAAAAGAAAAATATAAACTTATCTTGTTAACTCCCCCTGAAGTGACGCCTACACCAACCTGCAACAACGGAAACCAGATCAGTCCCAAATGTGTACTTAGCAATTAAGGAAGAAATGGGTTATACTGAAATTGTTATTAAATAGAAAGAAATATATTATAACATAAACAATCAGCAACCAAAAATCACTAAAGTGGAATGGAACTCCCAATACACAAAGATGATCATACATAACATGAGCATGAACAAAAGAAATCTAGGGTGTGTTTGGATGTACAACTCAGCAACCTAGACGGAAACTAGAGAAATGACCAAATTGTAATCAATTTTCTAAGCTAGCTTCACGTCGCATGCATTGGAATTCCAATTTGGAAAGAACATGTCTCTTAGCCATCATTTTTTATTAGACAAATTGCTGAAGTGCATGTATGAATTTGTAATTATAGTGTGGCTGGTATGGGTTTTGAACTTTGGCTCCTAAGTGCAATCACTATACTTTGAAGATGGACCTGAAATAATTGGAGTTGAAGTTTGAGGGTGAGTTACTCACTAGTGAATGCTAGGAATTGTAACCAGGATTTGGTTGTTTCATCATTTTTAAATTGAATATTTTCAATTCAATTTAGTTGCTCATCCAAATACAACCCAAATGTATTATGTTATTTTTGTAAAAACTAACATGTAGATGAAGGAATTGGCTAATGGAAATAACTAGAAAAGGATGACAATTTCAACTAGGATTTGGCTATTTGTGACTGATCTGAAACTCAGTATGAATCAGGGTAGTAGACTCGTCAGGAGGGCCAAACATTCGCATTGAATGTTGGACTATTGGCCATTCTTTTTCAATTGCCCATTTGTTTTACATGCAGTGGCTCACATATGAGATAACTGGCCTGATTCTTAAGCTGGATAGATTGACAATTGAGCCTACCAAATGAAATTTTGGATGTTGATGAATGGTCTGGATCACACATTCATTCCATGTTGGCACTTATGTGGATGTCTAGGTTTAATGACCATATTTGTGTCTGCAATCCTTATGGGAGATTGCTCTCAATTGAACTTCTCTAGCCTTACTTGAACCTTTCATCAGTCAAAGGCAGTATTAAGACTAATTGATAATTGTTAAAAGAGCATTAATCATACCTTTTCAGCTCACCTAAAGATTGGACCATCTTGATTTTCAGGCCATGACACATGATCGGAGGGGATCTCCCCACAAATAGTCAAGATCTTGCACACGTGTACTAAACTGGACCTCAACATGAATGAGCAGCACAATGCAAACATAAAACCAATCTGACAAATGGCAAGTTTGGTCAAGTCACACCTTATCCCAAGAGACATACAATTTTCTTAGTTTTTTGGGTTGTTGAGTTGGGCCCTTGGTTTAATGATACAAACGACAACATTATATAGATGGTGGCCCATGAACTAAAAATCCTTCACATAAGGATAACCTAAGCCTTCAACTGGTGGCCAGCAGATAGATGATTGAGGATGAGAATACAACTATCAGCAAGATAAGAGACAAATACCTACATACATATACCTGCATACATCTAACCTTGGTGGCTTGCATTACCCATTTCCATTAAAAACAACAAAATTAACACAACTTCACTCTAAATGGAGATGGAAGTTCAGACAATAGTTCCAAATCATCAATGTTCAAACAGTAGTTCTAAATCATCATCAGAAAATTAAAAAATAAAAAGAAATTAACGAATAACAGGAAAAATGGAAAGATTAATAAAGATAATTAGAGTAAAGACCACTTCTTTGTGTAGGAAGAGTAAAGCCAGACCATTCATCAGGTGCGCCCGACCATTCGTGTGCTAGAGCCCAAAGATCAGGCCCTCCTTCACGTTGCTTTGATTGGTGGAAGGATTGGAAGGACTGAGGGCAGCCAGGGATGTAGTTCTTCTTCTTCTTCTTATTTTTTAGTATTTCCTTATCTTATTTTCATTTGTCATCCTACAAGGAACCTCATGACATTACTAGGAAGTATGGGGCTGTTAAAGAGGTTAATGATTCTTCTACAAAGGCATGGCTTGAAAAGATGCGCACAATGTTTATCAGGAAGGGATTAGGGTTCTCTTCTCGCAGTGTGATTACTGGGGATGCATATAAAGGGATTCATGAAATCGGTTTACCATTAGAAATTGCTCCAAAGATCACATTTGAAAAGAAGGTCACTACATACAACATGGATCATTTACAGAAACTAGTGGATGACAAATTATGTGTAACATACAAAGATGGTTCAGCCACTTATGCAATAAGGGAAGGTTCAAAAGGACATACATATTTGAAAGTTGGTCAAATCATAAACAAGCGTTATTTATGGACGGAGACATTGTTTTCATTAATAGGCTACCTAGTACTCATAAACATTCATTGTAAGCATTTTCTGTCTATGTGCATGACGACCATACAAAGGATGATTAAAAGTTCTCTTAACTTTTGAACAATACCATATATAGAAATATGCCACAACACTTCAAATTCGGAAGTTGAACCCAAGTTTTGTCTAGTTTTGTCCATATGTACTACAATAATAATAAGATCCATTTGTTGGTTATAGTTTTTGGGTACATGTGGAATGTTGGCGCTATAGTTTATTTTTTAATCATCCATCTATAGGCTAACAATCAGATGAATAGTATTGCAGGACATGATATATTTTTGCAGCATCCCCCAACTTGGTGAGATCCTCTATACATAACGTTGTTGAGAACCAAAAGCTACAAACATGGACCAATTGTATGCTAAAGCCTAGAATTGTGTACTAAAATGATGTAGAGAAGACAAAACAATTTGCAACTATGTCATATATGTTGGCATCCCACATTTAATGTAAGGGTAAGCCTACCGTTTTTACTTGATGGAGATGAGGCCAGATGCATGCAAGAGATGTATGTGTCAAATGGCTCGAACCTAGAGAAGCAAGTCATGAGAACTAGTATGGGGCATTGGCAGAAATGTGTCATGCACTAGAGAAACACGGGGAAAAATGCAATGAATTCAAGGTGAATGGACAAAATCGGTCCATGATTGAACAATTGTTAGTTGCACATATCATGAAATGAAGTGGCAATAGACTTAGTTACAGCACTGGGGAAGCATCTGTTTCAAAATGACATGTGTATCACTGTTAAACACACTTCTATAACCAACTAGGCCCCTGTAAGCATGCAACCAGATTTTAAAAAAAAAAAAAAAAAAAAAAAAAAAAACCGGCAATCTCTGCAATGAGATACAAGATAGTGGATTGAATACAAAAACATGGACAACCATGCAGATAGCCATAAGAGAACATCAATTTTATAAGGATTGAAGAAAACAAATATTACTAAACACCATAAAGTAACAAAATTCAAGAAAAAAAGAGTGACATGTTACACTCATGATTCTTCAAAAGAAAACAAATGTTAGATAAGCAGAGATTTTTATGAATGTTCACTCCAACAATTCAATGAAAATGGTAAGGGCTGAAAGTGTTAATATATGAATGTAGCTTCTTTAGGCGCATGAAGCCTTGAAATAAATCTTGATACCTCAAGGAATTTTGAGCCAATGTTAGACATCTTACACAGTAGTACGTAGGCATTTAAAATGAAAGAAAAAACAGAAGGTAGAAATATTCAATGGCATTAACATAAATAGTCCCAGTAAAATCCCTATAAACATGTACAACCATAAGTTCATAAAAATAAGCAAAGCATGGAATTCAGCATATAATCTTTAGCAGTCATTATAGCTGTGTTTGGATGTGCTATTGAAATGAATTGAAATAATCAGTTTGCTGAAGTGTAAATGGGGTTGCCTTTCATGTTCATGCTTCAGGAAAAGTTGAAATTATTTTAGTTCCAAGTAGAAAAAGCTCAATCCCCTGTTCAACAATGGGATAAGCAACAACTCTACAGCTTCAACAATATAACACAGAAAATGTGTGTATGTGTATATGTATATGTACACATATCTATATGCATATGTGTATGTGTCAATCACAACATAATAACTACTAGAAATATGACGGTGCATATAAATGCACAGCCAAATTGAATTGTGAACATTCAATTGAATTAAGTCAAAATAATGAAACTCTATTGATGTGCTCAAAACGAGAGTATCAAGCCATCAAAGCATTATCATAAGGGTGTATCCAACAAGAAGAATGCTCAATACAAATCCTGGAGATAAATGGTCATGTATTTATCATAAGGGAGTATTTGGTTGCACCTAAATCATGAATTTCATGATTATAAATCTAATCTGGTCGAAAATATAATGAAATTTGATGCATCCAAACGCAAGAAAGAAGCACGTAAAGAAAACAAAACCAGAATGAGTATCTGGTTAGGCATGCTAAGATCTTAGTTATCATGCATTCAATCTCAGTCAACAAAGCATTTCCCCATACCCATACCACATACCACAAAGCTTCATTGAGCATGCTTTAAGACCTTAGTTATCATGCATTCAATCTCATATGCCATCAAAAACAAAGCATTTCCTAACCCATACCCATACCACACTTGAGCTCAATTACATATAAAAATAATAGATAACATAAATAATCTCACCCACCTCGCTTGAATAGACAATTAACTATGCAACTTTTAGGTGGATGCATTCACTACATTGTTGATTTGAGATCTTTAGCTTACTTCACTTCGCTTAATGATTCCATCCCTTCAATCTCATATATGCAAACAAGGTGTAAAGTATCATCGAAACTAGTATGCATTGTGCACATATTGGTGATGTACATCTCAAAAATCACATTGATCACGTGTGCATTAGGCGCGATCCTAAGACCTTATTAACTTGTCACCACACATTTTCTTCACAAAACCAAAAAAGAAAGCAAAAAACTTTCAAAAAAAAGCTAAGTGAATGAAGAAGAAGGAAGAAGGAAGATGTTTTGGGAAATTAGCACTTTTAAATACGATTAGACTACACACCCCATTGTCTACCTAATCTTTTGTCACAAAGGAAATGCATGGATCGTCCAACGATGTTTTGGTAATGCATAACATAATCTCACCCACCTCGTTTAGAAGCTTGAATAGACAATAAGCCAGGGATATTGTACTTGGAATTTCGGATCGTTGAAATCTTGATCCGCAAAACCAGATCCATGTGAAGCCATTGTCAATATCTTCCTATAATAGGGTCATTAACAAAGGCACACCCATACGATGATACCCCCAAAACAATCTTGTTTCTAGGTAAGAAACCCTATTACCTACACAAACCTAACTAAAATCACATAAATAGAATATCCTGAAATGTTGCCCAAATCTAATTACTTGCTACAACACTAAAATCACATAAATAGAATATCCAAAAATGCCCAAATCTAATTACCATGTATGTAGGATAAATATATGGATACAACACTAAAATCACATAAATAGAATATCCAAAAATCACCGCATGTTTGCTTGTATACAAATCTAACCCAAAAACATCGATGTGTAGCTATACAGATCATTGAAATTTTGTGAAAATGATGGGTCTCATAACTCATTATGGGTGGAGCATCTCAAAATCATCATATATGCTAAAATGATTTTGTGGAAGCAATCGTTAACTTGGATCCGATTGATGGTTATCAAGTAGATGGTCAAAAGTAAATAGTGAGTAGTCCAAATTTGAAGGTGTTAGAAATGGGAAAGAAAAGAAAAAGAAAAACGAGTGCGTGCAAAATCGAAATCAGAATCAAGTAAAAACCATAAATTCAAAATAGGGAGACCGTAGATTGTACTCCCTAGAAGTGGAACCTAACTCCACTTTATAAGAATCAGATCTAAGGTTAATGTGGAGATGCATCACAAATCACCTGTAAGTGGGACATGAGAACATCTCCAATGCATTGTCAAAAATAACAGCATATCTCTTAACTCCATAGAAACAAATTTCCTGAAAATCATAATCAATATTATCTAAAACAAATACAAAATAATCAACCACCATACTGAGTGATGAACAACGAGTACCTTTGTGATGCTATATTTTTAGGTGCATAGCTTCATCAAGGGAGGTGTTTGTTGGGAAGATGATGCCTCAACCACATGTGCCCGGTTGGCATAGGGATGAACAACGATCTTAGTATCAAGGGCATACATCATGTCAGAATATGATAGTTCAATTGTTAGTAATGAAGTAGAAACAACATACGGGACGGTGCTCGAACACCCAAAAGATAAGCACAAGAATTATGACGACAACAAGTCCTTACATGCCTTGATTGTCGGGACTATCACACTACACAACTTGGTATAATTTAAAATTGTACTTGTAATTATTTAACCTAGTAATGTTATCACACTCGAAGACTCACCACAGCTTTATATATTTTACATATCATCAGTTTAGTCTTCTCCGGTATGATATGCTATTTTGGCTTAATCTCACTCATGTTCACTCAGCTTCTATTGACGACATCATTTAATCTTATGATATGCTATTTTGGCTTAATCTCACTCATGTTCACTACTTTAATACGACTACTCATTCATTTTGTTGCATAAGTGATGCGTTGAAACTCGGGAGTTGAGTTTTTGCTCGACCCCCGATTTTCAGGGCGTTACATCCTTACTATTCGATTGATGGCTATCAAGTAGATGGTCAAAAGTAAATAGTGAGTAGTCCAAATTTGAAGGTGTTAGAAATGGGAAAGAAAACAAAAAGAAAAAAAAATCAGAATCAAGTAAAAACCATAAATTCAAAACAAGGAGACCGTAGCCTCCTAGACACCATAAGAATCGAGATCTAAGGTTGATGTGGATAGCGATCTCCAATGCATTGTGTCACAGATATCCCTTAACTCCATAGAAACAAATTTCACGAGAATCATAATCGGTATTATCTAAAACAAATACAAAATAATCAACCACCATACCATTGATGAACAATCTTCATCATTGTTTGATGTTGATCTTCTTAGTATCTTATGATAGTTCTTGTTAGTAATGAAGTAGAAACAACATCGCCTCCCTCCTTCACATTGCTCGATTGGTGAAAGGATTGGAAGGACTCAAGGCGACGTAAGGATGATTGCTCCGGCCTGATTCACGTTGCTCGATTGAGAGAGAGAGAGAGAGAGAGAGAGAGAGAGAGAGAGAGAGAGAGAGAGAGAGAGAAATCTAAGGGGCCATTTGAATGACGCTCGATGAAGGATTTGTCGATGGAAGATGAAGTAGGGAAAATAGGAAAAGAGGGAAAAGAGGCGCCCGATGGATTTAGGAATCCTCTTTCAAATAAGATAACATTTTCAAATCCGTATGGTGTGAGTTTTCGACTAAATAATATCACAAAATCTATTAACGGTCGTACATGCATGGGACTGGTTTTTAGATGGTTAACATTGTATTATATAATAAAAATGTATAAATATTTACCATTTACAACTAGACTGATTATTTAGATGGTCTGGATAACTCTATATCTTAGCTAATATTATTATAAACAAGTCACCACTATTTTACATTAAATACAAAACTCACAGTGAAAACCAGAAACCAAAAAAGTTAAATTCAGCTTTGGACCTTATATGGCTCTATGGGCCCCACCATGATCGATTTGATACATCCACGCCGTCCATCCATTTCTATACATCATTTTGTCATTGATCCCAAAAAATGAGCCTGAAATAAATCTTGGGTGGACCACATGATGAGAAAACACTACTACTTGGAGCATTTCAAGAAATTAGAGGGATATAAATCTCAGGTGGTCCACACCACATGAGAACAATAGTGATTGAATATATAACATTAAAAACTTCTTGTGATTGAGCCAAAGTATAAGGCAGATTCAAAGTTTGAGTGGGCCCCATCATCTGTATACGAAAATCATGTGGGCCATACCATCTAAAGCTATGTGAAGACATTCTAAAAAATATAAAAGCACTTCGTAGGGCCCAGATGAGTTTTGGATGTGGCTAAAACTTAGTCTAACCCCTCATCCAAGTGGGACACACATAATGAATGAGATGGATCTGAAGTTATTTACTCTTCAATCTGAACTGATTAAATTGTCCAAAAAGAGTTGATTAAAGGTTCAATTAGTGGATGTCCCTAATAATTTAATAATTTTATTTTTCACAGATAAATTTTGATTTCCATTTAAAAATAACATTTTTTTCAAAATGTATATTTTTTTACTCTTTTGACAAAATATCATTTTTATTATAAAATATTTCAAAAAAAATTTGAATACAAATTTTGAATTTTTATTTTCAAAATCTTAAAAAATTTCTCATATTTTAATTTTTTTCTCAAAAATTTCAAATTTTCAATTGTTTTCTTCAAAAGCATCATTTTGTTCTCAAAATTTTTCTTAAACATAGTTAAAATTTCTAAACTTTTCAATATTCTTTTTCATATAATATTTTAAATCATTTAAATATTACTTTATATATATATATATAGATATTTTAAATCATTTAAATATTACCTTTTAATTATATATAAAATATTACCTTTTTAATGATAATTTTAGGGGTTGATCTCAAAATTGAAGTAGATCCAAAGCTCAATTGGACCATTACATAGGAAACAGTGTGGAATAGTGATTTCCACTGTTGAAACCTTCCTAGGGTCTAAAGTAATTTTTATTTGTCATCCAACCTGTTAATATGATCATAAAGACATGGATGAAGAGAAAGCACAAACATTAGCTTAATCCAAAACTTCTTTGGCCTCCAAAAATTTTTTAATGGTAGATGTTCAATCAAACTATTTCCTGTGCTGTGGTTCACTTGAGATTTTAATTTTCTTCGTTTTTGGGATCACGCCCTAAAATTATCCGTTAACATAGATTAACGGAGTGGATAAAATAAATAAATAATAGGTTCTCACGAGGTTAATAAGTTGGGTCACAATTTTGATCAGAATATTCGGCCCATTTTACATGTCTGGTCCATTCACTCTATTTTACTAATCATTACCCTCAAATTGACTAGTTACTCACCCCGATCATGCTACATATGAGAGAGATATTGGGCAAACAAGATTGATCAACAATTTGAGTGATTTTGATTTAAACATCTGAAGTTATTTACTTTTCAATCTGGACTGATTAGATTGTCCAAAAATGATTAAAGGTTGTTCATAACATCAAAAATATATGAATGAATAGAAAACACAAACATCAGCTTGATCCAAAACTTCTATGGCCTCTAAGAAATTTTAAATGGTAGAGGTTCAATCACATTAGCTATTTCTTGTGGTGTGGTCCACTTGAGCTTTGGATATGCTTCCTTTTTGTTCTTTAGACCTCAAATTATCTGTTAATATGGATGAATGGAGTGGATAAAATAAATAAACAATAGTGGAGCCCACAAAGTTTACTCTGGTAAAAGTAACGAGTAACTCACCTAAATGTAGTAGAGAAAGGTTTCCTTAAAACATTCATAATCATATATTGGGCCTGCCTGAATGTGATTCACATATCTAACCCACTCATTATGTGTGTCCCACTTGGATGAGGGATATCAGACCAAGTTTCAACCGCATCCATGTCAGTATTAACTTATAAACAGACTGGATCTCAAATAAACATCGCAACGGGCCCTAAGAAGGTTTCAATAGTGGCTGTCACTATCCCACTCTTTTCTATGGTGAGTCCACTTGAACTTTGGATCTACCCCATCAATCAGATACACCATTCCATGGTGAGCCACCAGCTTAAAAATAAAGTCAATCCATGAGTTGGGTGGGCCACACCACATACTATAGTTGAGAGGGTTACCCTCGCATTAAAACATTCATAATCATTTATTGGGCCCACCTAGATGTGGTTCATAGATCCAACCCATTCATTATGTGTGTCCCACTTGGATGAGGAGTTAGACCAAGTCTCATACACATCCAAAACTCATGTGGGCCCCACCAAATGCTTTTATATGTTTTAGGGACATCTTCACATAGTTTTAGATGCTATGGCCCACCTGAGTTTCGTATATGACTGGGACAAAGGGGACATCAAATGCATGGTGTTGATGTTCTACACATATCATGGTGGGGCGCACACAGATTAACCTCATGGGAAGTTCCCATGAGGTGACCTTATAGTACCATTTCACTATTTTAGGTAACTCCTTCATGGGTGTTACTCTAACCGTGTAGGGCCCACCTTGATATATTTTATGTATATCGACACCATCCATATATTTTTCCATCATATTTTATGATGTAATTTTAAATCATAAGAACTAAATAATCTTAGGTGGGCCATACCAATCAAAATAATATGATGAATAACCATTAAAAACCTTTTGAAGGCCACAAAAGTTTTGGATCAATTTGATCTTTGTAGTTTACCTTCATGTAGATCTTCTCTACATTATCAACAAGTTGGATTGCAAATAAACATTACTAAAACCTTACAATGGGCTCTTTATAATTTTTAATGGCGAGGTACTATATTATCATTCTTTCCAGTGGTGTGGTCCACTTAAGATTTAAATCTATACAATTTTTTATACCCGACCAAAAAATGGGTTGGAGAAACGTATGGGCAGCAAGGATATACAACACATCATCAAAACTCACTTTTGTTATATAACTTTTCAATTTTTCTTGTCAAAATACAAAATCTAATTTTCTTTTTTTTTTAAATATATTTTTTTACAATTTGAAAAAATTTTCACAATTTTGTTTATTTTTTTAAATTTTCTTTTTCAAAATATCATTTTTTTTATCGAAATCTCACTTTTGTTATCTAACTTTTCAATTTTTCTTGTCAAAATACAAAGTCTAGTTTTCTTTTTTCAAATATATATATATATATATATATATATATATATATATATATATATATATATTTACAATTTGTCAATTTTTTCACAATTTTGTTTAATTTCTTAAATTTTCTTTTTTAAAATATCATTTTTTTATCTCACTTTTGTTATATATAACTTTTCAATTTTTTTTGTCAAAATACAAAATCTAGTTTTCTTTTTTGAAAAATATATATTTTTTCAATTTGTCAAAATTTTCACAAATTTGTTTAATTTTTTAAATTTTCTTTTTCAAAATATCATTTTTTATCGAAATCTTTTTTTTTTCAAAATTTAAATTTTTCGTAAACATTGTTAATTATTTTTCTAAGCTTCTTAACTTTTTTTTCGAAATTCATAAATTTTTTTGATTGAGCATTAGAGACGGTTTAGGACCATCTCTAATAGAGATGGTCTTTGCAGTCTCTAATAGAGACGGTCCTTGACAATCTCTAATAGAGACAGTCTTTAACAGGGCTATAAGAAGGTTTAGGACCGTCTCTAGTAAAGACGGTCCTTGACAGTCTCTAATAGAGACAGTCTAGGGCCGTCTCTAATAAAGACGGTCCTTAACAGTCACTAATAAATACGGTCTTTGATAGGGCTGTAAGATGGCCAAGGACCGTCTCTAATAGAGACGGTCTTTGACAGTCTCAGATTGCAAGTAAAAGACTGCCAATGACTGTCTCTAATGCATACGGCCAATGACCGTCTCAGATGACTGCATATAAGATGGTCAAGGACCGTCTCTAATGCAGACGGCCAATAACCGTCTCAAATGATCCATATAAGACGGTCAACGACCGTCTTAAATGATTTGTGGACGTTCAAATTTTTAAGCCAATATTAAGGACGGTCGGGGGCCATCTAAAATTTTAGAGACGGTTTACGACTGTCTCTAAAGCGTCTTTAAACCAAGTAATTTTAGAGACGGTCCAGAACCATCTCTAAATCTGTCCTTTTTTTCCATTTTTCACGTAGTGCAAGTCTCAGGCTGAGCTGACTCAGATCGATAGGATGCGACTCAACGTCGCGCGCAAATGCCGATTATAGATCGCGGGTCACAGGAATTCAACGAGGACCACGGGAGTCTGTGGAATGGTACAGTCTATGATACGAGTCTTACAGATGTCCTAAAGGGGGGGTGAATAGAACAATGTCAAATATTTCGATATAATGCGGAATAATAAATCAATGTAATACAATTTTGTAAAGTATTGAATTCTTGATATCAAATAGTTCTTAGGACAACCTTACACCTAAAGGATTTAGGTAGGACAACCTTATGTCACTACATCTTTGGAATCAAAATCTTAAACTAATGCAAAGAATAAGAAAAGCACAATAGCACAAATAATAAAATCCAATTACCACAATGTACAAAAGAATTATAGTGGTTCGGTGCCTCAATGCAACCTACTCCACTCTCAAAATTACTACCCTCGCAATTTTGGCTTTCACTATTTCAAGGTTTTCCATGGTCACCTTAACAACCTTATACAGTTATTACAATTTTCACAGGCTATCACAATTAAAACCCACTTTGTGATTTTATGGGATCACCACAAACAAACCCGCTGAGATTTTCGGGCTATCTCAGAAAAACCCAAACAAAAATAAAATAAAAGACGGTATTTATCTTTGATTTGGCGAGTCGAAGTCGTAGTTGTATCTTGAATGCAGCAATCTTCTTCTAGGGATATTGATAAAGTCGATGTATAAGTTCAACAGAAAAAAGATATAAAGGGATCTAATAGATTTTTAATGAAATGAATGAAATCCTATTGCTACAGATTCGATTCTCCCAATTCTTAAAGTAGAGTATGGATTATTCTATCAAAAACAGTTTAATCTAACATTAAGAAGAAGAATAGAATAAGCTAAGGAGGCTAGAAGGATCTCTCTTTACAACACAATATAAGACTATGAATTTTTATGGTTTAAAGAGTAAGAGAAAGCCTCTATTTATAGCCAAGGATCTGTGTAGTTCGACTAGCCCAAGATTCGTTTCGGCTAGTCGAACTCCAAAGATTATGTTCCAATCAGAACCTGAAAATCACAAGATAAAATCTTTCAAATCTTCTGCTAGCCGAACAGGAGGTTGGGCTGGCCGAATAGGAGCTTCTACTGGCTTAACTAGTCCAAGATCCGATTTTGTTCCATTTTTGGAAACTTGACCGAAATCACCCTGGGCTAGCCGAACCTACCGTAAAAAGATCTTTTTAGATCTGTCTTTTTGACCGAATGTTGTAGGGTTGGCCCAATAGGTTAGGCTAGCCAAACCGGACTTCGGGCTGGCCTAACTTGAGTGTATTTAATAAAAATGTGATTCTAAATATGCATGAGTAAAATACACTTAACTTATGATCATACTAGGTTTATACCACCTGTAGGTTGACTCATATGAAGTGTTCTGATCCTCGAATCATGAAAGTCTTGCTTTGAGATGTTTAGCTTTCTTTCTAAATGCTTGATCGAGTTGATAGCTTGTCTTCAGTCGAGCTTGCAATCGTAACTGGACTACGAAATTTGACAAACTAAAATGTGCTTTAAGTATAAGCACTTACACTTTTCTTCATCTATAGTTGGACATTATTCGGAAGATAGCCGAAAATGAGCAGCATGGAGTATGCTAACCAGTTTCACCATATTCATACTGAACTTAACCAATACCTTCTCAAGGTATTATATATGTAACAACTGTAGTCTGCTTCTCTCTCTGTCTATATGAATATCTATGCTAAAAATCTTCTTTACGTCCCTCGGATGTTTCATTTTGAATGCTCCTGACAATTAAGTCGTCAACGTATCGATCTCAGACATGTTATGGCTGGTAATAAGCATGTCATCTATGTAGAGTACCACTACAGTGAATTGGTCATTACTCAGTGTCTTATAGTAGACACAATGATCATATTCACTTATAGTAAATCGTTGACTAATCATGAAAGTATTAAATCTTTTGTACCACTATTTAGGCGACTGTTTTAAGTCGTTCAGTGACCTCCTTAACCTTCAAACTTTATTCTCTACCCCTTTCACTTTGAACCCTTCTGACTGCTTGGTGTAAATCTGTTTCTCCAATTTCCCATGTAGGAAAGTAGTCTTCACATCTTTTTGTTACAATTTTAGGTTGTATTGGGTAACTGACGCCAATACAAATCTGATAATTACTTGTTTGACCATAGGCGTAAAAATCTCGCTGAAGTCGACCCTTCTATGCATACCCCTTGTAGCCAATCCTTCCTTATATCTATCTTGTTTTTTCTTGTAAATCCACTTATAGCCGATCGCTTTATGCCCTACTTGAAGCTTCATCAGCTCCCATGTCTCATTCATATGTAGGGAATGCATCTCATCATTGTTGAATGTCAAATATTGCATATGTCCCCCTGTTTATATCTTGGTTTTATGAACATGATAATGTTTAATGGGTATATTTTATACATGTTTATATTGCAAGGTGAGTTTGAGGGCTTGAATTGAAAAGAGTGTTAAAAGTATGGATTTGATGCTCAAGAATCATCAAGGCAAGGAATGGATCTTAGGAGACCAAGATTGAATATTTCAAGGGCCTAGGATTCAAAGAAATCAAATGAAGGAGGAAGGAAGTTGAAAGTACAAAGCACTGAAATTCAGAAAAACTGAACTTCACTATGATGACATCGAACACCTTTCAATGACATCGAAGTAAGTGTTGGATGACATCGAAGATGGATCGATTGCATCAAGAATTACATGAAAAGAAAGTTTTCTTGCTGGACTATTGGGTGCATTTCTCTATGACATTGACGACCCCATTTGATTGATCGAAGACCTGTTCGATGACATCGAAGGCAGTTCAATGACATCAAAATTCTTGGAGATTTTTAAAGAAACTCGCTGGAACACTCTGGATACTTTTCGATTAATCGAACACCTTTCGATGTCATTAAATATTTGTTTGATGACATTGAAGGAAGTTAGATGGCATCGAAGATTTACGTACTGCGAAAAGGCGCAACTTCTAAATTCAATTTAACTTAGGATTTTACCTTCGATGTCATCGAAGGTTGCTCGATGACATCGAAGGTGTTATGCGGAGTGTGTAAATTTGAGGTGGTTTCCAAAGACATTCTGGTAAAGCTTATAAATATGGGTTCTTTAAGGAGTTCTAGGAGGAATTAGGGTTCAAGGAGTAGAACAAAAGGGTAAAGTAGCATCCCAAGAGTTTTTCTTCTTCCTTAATTTATTTTTAATGTTTTGTTTAAGGGTTTGAGTCTTAATCATATCTATGGTTAACTAAACTTCTTAGCTAGAGCTAAGAGGTGAAGCTTGTAGTTTGTTTGGATGTTTATCCTACTTTGATTCAAGTTTATGTTGAACTTCATTGATTTCTAGTCTAACTAAAGGAATATTTTCAGTTTTCTATGGTTTATTATGACTCCAATTACAGTGGTTGATGTGAGAGCTTTGAATATCTTCTTACTTGTTTTGAGTTGTAAGATCTGTAAAATTCGTCATTCACCATTGTCTCTTGAGCATGGTGGATGGATGAATTCCCTTCTGATCATCACAATGGTTCTTTATGTGGGAACTAATTCAATGAAAATTTCAAGATTGTTCTAATTATTCCAACTGGATAGGATAAGACTTCGATTCCAGATGTGTTTATTGAATCAAGTGAGGTAACATCTTGACAGCTACATGTGGATCATTGACGCTCTGGTTTTGATAGTTTATTCACAATTATTCTTAGCTATTCCAGATTTTAGTTTAGATCTCCTCCTTGTTCTAGTTCTAGTTATTTTCAGAATACGTACAAGTTAAGTCCCTGTGGATTCGACCTTGGTCTCACCGCATTATTACTACATCGCGACCTTGCACTCAGGGTTCTAAACAAGTTTTGGCACCATTGCTGGGGATTTCAGCTACATTTTTCTGAGATTAATTAGTAATGGAATTAGTTTAGGATTATGGTTAAGTTTTTGTTGTGTTCTTAGGTTAGGATTTTCTCAATTTATTCTAGGGAACTAATTTTGTTTTCTATTTTGTGGGATCCTAACATAGAAACTCCAATGAGATTAATTAGTAATGGAATTAGTTTAGGATTATGGTTAAGTTTTTGTTGTGTTCTTAGGTTAGGATTTTCTCAATTTATTCTAGGGAACTAATTTTGTTTTCTATTTTGTGGGATCCTAACATAGAAACTCCAATCGGTAACTTCTCTCCAACTCTCTCATATTTTTAGATTTCTTAATTGTTGTAGTTTTTAGTTTTTTTTAAGGTTTTAGTTGTTTAGAATTTAAGGGTTGTGAGTGTTTCATGCCCAAGTGGGTTCGTGATAACACTCTACGTCTCTTGAGTGAAGGAGGATTAGTTGAAGGGTTGTCTATCCATCATCGGATTAGACACCACTTGAGATCCTTTGAGATAATCGAAGTAATGGCTGCAAATCAACCTCAATATCCAATTGAGGAAGTTCAAGATGAGAATGAAGTGAATCATGCTCCCCCACCTCGTACTTTACGTGATTACTTACAACCGGCAGGAGTGAGTACACCTTCCTGCATGGTGTTTCCACTTAATGTAGGAAACGTGGATTTTAAATCGGGAGTGATTCAGCTCCTTCCTAAATTTCATGGACTAGACTCTGAAAGTCCATACTTGCATATTAAAGAATTTGACGAGATAGTCGCCACATTTCACTTTCCAAACGTGTCTGAGGACGCAATGAGACTAAAGTTATTTTCCTTCTCATTTAAGGAAAAGGCTAATCCCAGATGCACTCCTTAAAGCCGCGATCTTTCGGTACATGGGCTGAGATGACCTGGGAATTCCTTAAAAATTTCTTCCCATTTCATAAAACAAATACTTTAAGAAATGCAATCATGAACCTTGCCCAAAAAGAGGAAGAAACTTTCTTCCAATGCTAGGAAAGTTCAAGGATCTCACGAATTTGCATCCACATCATGGCTATGAAATCTAAGTGGAGAATAAGCTTTTTCTATAATGGACTGACATCACCCATGCACCAATTTGTAGAGATTATGTGTAACATCGAATTTATGAACAAGGAGGCCAATAATGTAAGGGATTACTTAGATCAACTTGTAGAAAACACACAATCATGGGATACCTCCCCAAGACCCACTATGTCTAAGCCTACTCAATCAAGAGAGGAAGGAGGAATGTATGTCTTAAAAGAAGAAGATGACATGAGTGCAAGGGTGGTCATCTCACAAGGAAAGTCAAGGCCATGAAGCTTAAAAAGGTGGACGCAATCAAACCAAAGGAGGTTTGGAAGTTGCTTGTGGTATTTATGCTAGCAACATACATGTAACGTAGGATTGTCCTATAATTCTTGCGTTCCAAGAGTTGTTGAACAAGTAATCAAACACCATAAACAATTACCAACGACCATTCAACAAACCCACCTCAAATACCTATAATTTCAATTGGAGGAACGGACAAACGGCCAATCCTCAAGAGGCCCTTACTCAACTTCTCAATCAAAGGAAACCTCGAGAGGATCCGGTTCTTAAGCATATCCAAAACTAAAAGTTCTTTAATCAAGGCACATTACAAGTATTCGAAGACCTTACTAAGGCCATACAAAGGATTGAGTCACACTTAGCGATTGCAGAGAAAGGGACTTTTCTAGCCCAACCTCTACCCAATCCAAAACCACAACGTGAGATAAGTGATTCGAACTCTTCATATAATATGGAGCAAGCTAAATCTATCACCACTCTTAGAAGTGAAAAACAATTGACAAAACTATTCTGGCGAGGGCTAAAAAGCCTAAGAACTCGAAAGAAGTTCAGAGGGATAGACCTAACATTACTCCATAAGAGGAAGAACTGGAATCTCAAAATAAGCCGATTGCGTCATTCCCTCAGCGGTTGATTGCACCAAAACCTCTAACTAACTCTCAGTATATTCTAGAGGTGTTTAAGCAAATGAAGGTCAGTATCCCTCTACTGGATGCCGTTAAACAAATCTCTTCATATGCAAAATTTATGAAAGATTTATGTACGACCAAAAAACGGTAAAATACTCCAAAGAAAATCTTTTTGACAGAAAAAGTGACCTCAAGCAAGATGTGCTACAAAAATACAAAGACATCGGTAACCTGTTGAGGGTCAAATATTGCATATTTGACCCCATTTATTACTTGGTTTTATGAACATGATAATACTTAATGTTTTATTTTACTCATGTTTGTATTACGAGATGAATTTAAGAGCTTAGATTGAAAAGAGTGCTAAAAGCATGGATTTGATGCTCAAGAATCACTAAGGCAAGGGATGGATCTTAGAAGGCCAAGATTGAAGAATTCACATACTAAAGATCCATGAAAACCAAGTGAGGAATGAAGAGAATCAAATATTTGAAGTGAAGAAAAAAAATCATGAAATTGTCCTAAAAACAAACATATTCCTGAAAGTGTCCTGAAGAAACATATTCTGAAACTCTGGGTCATTCTGTGAAATTGCACAGAATGAAGCCTATTTTGAAAAATTGCGTAAATTTGAAGCGATTTTTAGAGTTTTCCAACTAGGTGCGAAAGTTGAAGTTCCACAACTATAAATAGGACTCCCTAGGATGTTGCTAGGCATCTTTTAAGGTTTGTGGAGTGGAGAAAAATCATGGAGAAGTCATTGCCAAGAGTTTTTCTTTCCTTTCCTTAGTTGTTTTTATGTCTTTCTTAAGAGATTCCAGTCCAATCATGTCTATGGTTGGCTAAACCTCTTAGCTAGGGCTAAGAGGTGAAGCTTGTAGCGTGATGGGATGTTTTCTATTGCTTTGATTCATGTTTAAGTTGAACTATCTTTGATTCTAGTTTGATTATAAGAAATACTTTTAGTTTTTAATGGTTTGTTGTGACTTAAATTACAATAGATCTGCGATAGCTTTAAATATGTTCTTTTCATGTATTGAACTATGAAATTAGGAAATCCCGTTGTTCACCATAGGCATGGTTGGGTGATTAACAAGGCAAATGACAGGATTTACCAAAAGTCAAAGGAAGTTTAGATTTGGTTTTACTGAGATATCTTCTAATTGGATAAGATGGGACTCTGATTCCAGTTGCGTCATTGAATCAAGCATAGATCTCCCTGATCTCTACAGGTGGATCCTTGGAAACCCTAGTTTCCCACCTTTGAATTTCTTAAGTTTTTCATTAAATCTCTCACAATTACTCTCTATACTTTCAAACTTAGGTTTTCATCTTCTTCTAGTTCTAGTTCTAGTTGCTTTCAGAGAACACACGAGGTTAGTCCCTATGGATTCGACCTCGGTCTCACCAAGATTATTACTACATCGCAGCTCTACACTTGGGTTTGTGAACAAGTTTTTGGCGCTATTGCCGGAGATTAACAGTTTTATTTTTCTGAGATTAACTAATTTTAGAATTAGGTTAAGATTAGGGTTTTTCTATTTTCTATTTTTAGGATTTATTTTCTGTTTTTAGAAACTTTTTAATTCTAGGATTTCTTTTATTTTTAGAGACTAACTTACTTTCTAATTCTAAATTTAGAACTTTCCTAATCAGTTTTTTTTTTTATAAACTTTCCTTTTCTGTTTTTCAAAACTAATTTATTTTCTAATTCTAGGATAAAGATAAGATTAGATAAGATTAGATAAGATAAGATAAGATAAGATTAGATAAGATAAGATAGGATAAGATAAAATTAGACTAGATAAGATTAGATAAGATAAGATTAAATAAGATAAGATAGGATAAGATAAGATAAGATTAGATAAGATAAGATAAGATAAGATTAGAGTTATTTCTAATTTATTTTTAAAAACTAACTTTTCTTTTATTTTTATTTTAGAAACTTTCTTATTTCTTTTTTAAAAACTAATTCACTTTCCTTTTTCTTTTGTAGGATCTTAACATAGAAACTTCTAATTCAGTAACTTCTTTCTAATTCTCTCTATTTCTATTTCTAGATTTCTATTTCCCTTTTTCTTTTTAGGTTTAGATTAGATTCTGAAATTGAGGGCTGAGAGTGTTTCATGCCCAAGTGGGTCCATGACAACACTCGATATCTCTTTAGTGAAGGAGGATTGGTTGAGGGGTTATCTGTCCATCACGGGATTAGACACCACTTGAGATCCATAGAGTTAACCGAAGTTATGGCTACAAATCAACTGGCCAATCAACTTCCAAATTCACTCCAACCTAGGGTGGAGAAAGTCCAAAATGAGAAGGAGGTGAATCAAGCACCCCTGCCTTGTACTTTATGAGATTATTTACAACTGGTGAGGGTGAGTACACCCTCATGCATGGTTTTTCCAGAAAATACGGAACACATGGATATCAAGCCAAGGGTAATCCAACTCCTTCCAAAATTTTATGGGCTTAAATCTAAAATACCGTATCTACACTTGAAAGAGTTTGATGAGATTATAGCCACTCTATACTTTCCAAACATGTCCGATGACACGGTCAGGCTGAAACTCTTTCCCTTTCTTTGAAAGAGAAAGCTAAGACGTGGTTGCATTCACTACGTCCTCGATCTATTAGTAGATGGAATGACATGACAAGGGAGTTCATAAAGAAAATCTTCCCATACTATAAGACGAACACTCTTAGAAAGTCGATCATGAACTTCGCCCAAAAGGAAGATGAAACATTCTTCCAATGTTTGGAGTGGTTCAAGGATCTTGTCAGTTCATGCCCACAACACAGTTTTGAAACGTTGCGCATCACGAACTTTTTCTATGATGGACTGACATCTCCCATGTGCCAATTAGTCGAGACAATGTGTAATGGGGAATTTATGAATGAAAGTGTCGATGCTGTGTGGGATTACTTTGATAAGCTTGTTGAAAACACAAAATCATGGGACATCTCCCCAAAATCAAGCACCATGTCTAGGCCAACTCAATCCAAATAGAGGGGCGGAATGTATCTCCTGAAAGAGGATGATGATATCAATGCTAAAGTGGCTTATCTCACTAGAAAACTCGAGGCCATGGAATTAAAGAAGGATAAGGGTAAGGAAATTGTTTGCGGTATTTGTGGTTGCAACATTCACACAACTGAAAATTATCTAACAATATTTACTTTTCAAGAGGTACTGAATGAGCAATCTAATGCTGTAAGTAATTACCAAAGACCTTTCAGTGGGCCCACCTCTAATACGTACAATCCCAATTGGAGAAATCATCCAAACTTCAGTTGGAGAAATAGACAAACTACTACACCTCAAGGATTTCCTAACCAAATTCCACATCAAGGGAAACCTCAGGAGGATCCGGTTTTAAAGCATCTTCAAAATTAAGAGCTTTTTAATCAGGGTATGCTACAAGTCTTTCAAGACCTCACAAAGGCCATACAAGGACTTGAGACTAAAAGTGCGATTGAGAACAAGGGAAGCCTTTTGGCTCAACCTCTTCCCAATCCAAAACCATAATATGAAGTTAGCGACCCGAGCTCTTTAAACCAAATGGAGCAAGCTAAATCTATCACTACTCCTAGGAGTGGGAAGACCATTGATAAAACTATTCCGATAAGGGCTAAAAAGCCTAGGGTCCCGGAAGAGGACAACAATGATAGACCTAGCATTACTCCACAAGAATTAGAACCAGAACTTCAAGGCAAGCTGGTTACCCCATTCCCCAACTGTTGGTAGCACAAAGACCTGTCTCTAACTCTCAGGACATTCTAAAGGTGTTGAAACAAGTGAAGGTCAATATTCCTTTACTGGATGCAGTTAAACAAATACCTTCATATGCTAAATTTCTAAAAGATTTGTGTACGACCAAAAGATGTCAATATATTCAAAAGAAAATCTTCTTAACTGAGAAAATGAGTGCCATCTTAAAACAAGATGTGTCACAGAAATTCAAGGATCCCGATAGCCTAACCATACCTTGTGTAATTGGGAACTACCAAATTGAGCACGCACTTCTTGACTTAGGAGCAAGCGTAAATTTGATTCCCTACTCGGTCTACAAACAGTTAGGTTTGGATGAATTGAAACCGACACTAACCACATTACAACTTGTTGATCGCTCAGTTCGTGTACCAAGAGGGATAATTGAGGATGTGTTGGTCTAGGTTGATAGATTCTACTACCTGGCAGATTTTATCATCCTGGATACGGAACCCATCAGTAACATGAGTGCTCAAATTCCCGTCATTTTTGGTCATCCATTCCTTGCCACTTCAAATGCAATCATTAATTGCAGGAATGGAGTCATAAGTATATCTTTTGGGAATATAATATTAGAGTTGAATATCTTTTTCAACACAGGCAAACGGTTAGAGGATGATGACGATTTCCATGACATTAACATGATTGACTCTTACATGGAAAATAGAACACTTTTGACCTATTCCTCTGACCCTCTAAAGATGTGTTTGGCCCACTTCCATGATTTAGATGATGATATAATTAGGGAGATAGGTGTCATGCTTGATACCGCACCGGTACTTGAAGTTAATCAGTGGAGGCCACAATTTGAAGAATTACCCCAAACCGAAGTAGTGCCTCTACCGTCTAGCCTCAAGGCGCTGAAGCTTGACCTAAAACTGTTGCCCTCAAATTTGAAATATGTCTATTTAGGTCAAGATGAGACATACCCAATGGTGATTTCATCCCACCTTGAGCAAGAACAAGAGAGTATGCTCATATATACTCTCATTGAGCATAAGGGAGCCCTTGGATGGGCGATTGCAGACCTCAAGGGAATTGACCCTTCGGTTTGCACTCATCACACTTATCTTGAGGATAATGTGAAGACCTCTCGACAACCACAACGTAGACTAAATGCAAACATGAAGGAAGTGATTAAGGCTGAGGTTCTTAAGCTGTGGGATGTGGGTATCATATACCTTATATCCAATAGCCAATGGGTGAGTCTAACTCAGGTGGTTCCTAAGAGGTACGGAATCACCATCGTAGCCAATGTTAACACTGAACTCGTACCAACTAGAGTTACTACTAGTTGGAGAATGTGCATTAACTACAGGAAGTTTAATACCGTCAGAAGGAAGGACCACTTCCCTTTGCCCTTCATTGATCAAATCTTGGAAAGGCTAGTTGGTCACTCGTACTATTATTTTCTTAAGGGGTATTTGGGCTACAACTAGATAGAGATAGCTCCTAAAGATCAAGAAAAGACCACATTCACATATGTTTTTGGCACCTTTGCTTACCGAAGGATGACATTCATACTATGTAATACCCCCACCACTTTTCAACGATGCATGATGAGTATTTTTTCTGACATGGTGGACAATATCTAGAGGTCTTCATAAATGACTTCTCTGTCTTCGGTCCATCTTTTAGCGACTGCTTAGAGAATCTTAAATGTGTGTTGAAAAGATGTGAAGAAAAAAATTTGGTACTCAATTGGGAGAAGTGTCATTTCATGGTTCGTAAGGGAATTGTCCTTAGACATATCATCTCATCCAAGGGAATTGAGATAGACAAGGTTAAATTATCTCTAACCTACCTCCACCAAAGAACATACGAGACGTGCGATCCTTCTTAGGACACGTCAGCTTTTATAGGAGATTCATAAAGGACTTTAGTCATCTCTCTCATCCTTTATGTAATTTACTTCAAAAGGATGCACCATACGACTGGACTGAGCAATGTCAGAAAGCTTTCACTAAGCTTAAGGGCATGTTAACCACTGCACCTATCATATAGCCACCTGATTTGAGCCTTCCTTTTGAACTTATATGCGACGCATCTGACTATGCTCTTGGGGCGGTTTTAGGCCAAAGAAAAGGAAAGAAGTCCTACGTTATTCATTACGCAAGTAGAACTCTAAATCCTTCCCAAGTGAACTACTCAACTACAGAAAAGGAACTCTTAGTCGTAGTGATCGCTTTGGACAAATTTAGGTCCTACTTGATCGGATCCAAGATTGTCATTTACACAGATCATGCAGTGCTCAAGTATCTTCTTTCTAAGAATGATACTAAGCCCCACCTGATTAGATAGATCCTCCTACTCCAAGAATTTGATTTGGAAATAAAAGATAAAAGGGGAGTAGAGAATGTAGTGGCTGACCATCTTTCCCGCCTTGACCTCCCTAATTCCCTTGAGACGATACATATCAATGACATGTTCCCTGACGAACAACTATTCAAAGTCTCCCATCCGCATTGGTTTGTTGATATTGCTAATTATCTTGCCACAGGTTTCACACCGACACATTGGACTATGCAAGATAAGAAAAAAAATTTCACCAAGCTGCACAAATTCTTTTAAGATGATCCTTATTTGTTTAAATATTTCTCAGACCAACTCTTAAGGAGATGTGTGACAGACAATGAACACCAAAGTGTCATCTCCTTCTGCCACTCACAGGCCTGTGGTGGTCACTTTTCTGCTAAAAAGACCATGGCTAAGATTCTGCAGTGTAGTTTTTACTGGCTCACTATGTTTAGGGATACTCATGAGTTTTATAAAGCTTGTGAGTGTTGTTAGAAATTGGGAGCATTGTCCCATCGAAATATGATGCCCTTGAACCCCATTCTGATCATTGAAGCATTTGATTGTTAGGGCATCGATTTCATAAGACCATTCCCCCAATTCCTTGGAAATCTATATATTTTGCTAGTAGTAGACTATGTCACTAAATGGGTCGAAGTGATTCCATGCTGGAATAATGACCATCAAACGGTCATTAAGTTTTTAAAAGAGAACATTATTTCCCGGTTAAGAACGCCTTGAGCCATCATTAGTGATGGGGGGCTCACATTTTTGTAATAGGCCATTCACAAACTTAATGAAGAAATATGGCATCTCCCATAAAGTAAGCACCTCATACCACCCACAAACAAGTGAGCAAGCTGAGATTTCCAATAGGGAAATCAAACACATCTTAGAAAAGATGGTTAACCCTGACTGTAAGGATTAGTCAATCCGATTGACCGATGCTCTATGGGCTTACCGTACCGCATTTTAAACCCCTATTAGAACATCTCCCTTTAGACTTGTCTATGAGAAGCCATGCCAATTGCCTGTGGAGTTGGAACATAGAGCCTACTGGGCTGTTAAAATTTTGAATTTCAATTTGGACAACACTGGCTCGATACGCAAACTTCAGTTAAATGAACTTGAAGAAATCTGGAACGATGCATATGAGAACTCGAGAATTTACAAGGACAGGATGAAGGTGTTTCATGATCAACACATTCTTTGGAAATCATTCACACTAGGTCAAAAAGTCCTCTTGTACAATTCTCGGTTACATCTCTTTCTAAGTAAGCTCCAATCTTGTTGGACTGACTCTTTCACTATTACTAATGTTTATCCTCATGGGGCCATCGAGATAAAGAATTTGAGCAATGGCATTGAATTTATAGTAAATGGACATCAATTAAAGTCATTTTTTGAGAAATTTGATTAAGAGGATATGTCCATACCTCTGATTGATCTTGTTTATCAGGATTGACCTCCTAGTCTGACGGAGGTATAGCTAGGTTTATTGCTTTCATGTTATGTTTAAGATAGTCGGCTTTATTCTGTTTAGGATAGTTTGCTTTTTGTTGGTTTAACTCTTGTGCTAACCCACCTTCATGCTGAGATCCTTTGGAAAAAGCTTCAAAATTCCTTCATCAAGTGTTATCTTTCCATCACTTCTCCTTCAATTATGTTGTCTCTTTTGCAAATCATGCTTATTTCTTTTGCATTGAGGACAATGTATATTTTAGGTTGGGGTGGGAGATTAGGTAAACTAATCAGTGTTTTCTCAGTTTTGAGCAAAATTTGAAAAATTTTTGAAAAAATTTCAATGTTTATCTATTTGGAAAGTGATAAGTTATGTATTTAAGAATGTTCTGAGTATGATGATAAGATAGGGATTGAATTTTGAATTACTAAAGTCTAGTCATCTAAGTAATTTATTACCTAAGTTCTTACGCTCAATTGATTAAGAGGAAGTTTGAATATCATGTTAATCTAAATCGCAAGACACGTTCAAATTGTTTTCTATGAATAATGCTAGAATTTCTAATTGTTAGTATGTGAATCATTGATAGATGGTGAGAATTAAATCTGAAGAATTTTATCCACCTTAAAAGATGAAAAGAACCAGCTAAAAAATAGGAGATCGATAAAAAGGGTCATGTGTGGTGAAAAGATTGAAAAAGTTTGAAAAAAAATGAAAAAAATAAAAGAAAAGAGAAAAGATGAATGAATATAAATGATCGTCGATATAAAATTAAAAACTGAGAAAAAAAAAGAAAAATGGGATAAATTCGAAATTAGTACTTCAGTTTTTAACCAATTTTGAAGTGGTGAGCATGGCTAACATTATGAAAAGATAGTACTTTCACTGAGCACTTGAAAAAATTGATATGCGAACTAAGCTCCAACCTATTGGTTGCTTAGGTGATTCAACTCTATGTTTTCAAAATCTCAATTTCTCATCTTGAGTCTCCTCATTCATACTTGATTACACAAAAGATTGTTTATGAAAAAGGTTTGAACATTGCGCATTAAGGTTCATTTTTCGCATACTTTGGTCGGGACTTGCAAAATGCTGGTTGGGGATTGTGTTGAGGGTCAAATATTGTATATTGGACCCCATTTATTACTTGGTTTTATGAACATGATAATACTTAATATTCTATTTTACTCATGTTTGTATTGCAAGGTAAATTTAAGGGCTTGGATTGAAAAGGGTGTTAAAAGCATGGATTTGATACTCAAGAATCACCAAGGAAAGGGATGGATCTTAAAAGGCCAAGATTGAAGAATTCACATACTAAAGATCCAAGAAAACCAAGTGAGGAATAAAGAGAATTAAATATTTGAAGTGAAGAAAATGAATCTTGAAATTGTCCTGAAAACAAACATATTCCTGAAAGTGTCCTGAAAAAGCATATTCTGAAACTCTGGGTCATTCTATGAAATTGTGCAGAGTGAAGCCTATTTTGGAAAATTACATAAATTTGAGGTAATTTTTAGAGTTTTCTAACTAGGTGCGAAAGTTGGAGTTCCACAACTATAAATAGGACTCCTTAAGATGTTCCTAGGCTTCTAGGGTTAGAGGAGTGGAACAAAAGCATGGAGAAGCCATCGCCAAGTGTTTTTCTTCCCTTTCCTTAGTTGTTTTTATGTTTTTTTTAAAAGATTCTAGTCCAATCATGTCTATGGTTGGCTAAACCTCTTAGCTAGGGCTATGAGATGAAGCTTGTAGCGTAATGGGATGTTTTCTATTACTTTGATTCATGTTTAAGTTGAACTATCTTTGATTCTAATTTGATTATAAGAAATAATTTTAGTTTTTAATGGTTTGTTATGACTTAAATTACAATAGATCCGCGATGAATTTGAGTATGTTCTTTTCATGTATTGAGATTGTAAAATTAGGAAATCCTATTGTTCACCATCATCCCATGGCATGGTTGGGTGATGGAATCCTTTTAATCTTCATGATTCTCTTATGATTGGTTGTGGGATTGGTAAATCCTGTTGTTTGCCTAGTCTCATGGGCATGGTTTTTTGACGGAATCACTTCTAATTCTCACACCTCTCATCCATTAAGAATTAGGTTAAAGGAAGTTCAAATTTGGTTTTACTGAGATATCTTCCAATTGGATAAGATGGGACTTTAATTCTAGTTACGTCATTGAATCAAGCATAGATCTCCCTGATCTCTACAAGTGGATCCTTGGAAACCCTAGTTCCCACCTTTGAATTTCTTAATTTTTTCATTAAATCTCTCACAATTACTCTCTATACTTCCATACTTAGGTTTTCATCTTCTTCTAGTTCTAGTTCTAGTTGGTTTCAGAAAACACACGAGATTCGACCTCAATCTCATCGAGATTATTACTACATCGCAGCCCTACACTTGGGGTTGTGAACAGAGGTGTACCAACACTCCCACCCTAAAGTTCTCTCTCTCTCTCTCTTCTCCTTTCTCCTCTATCTCTTCTCCGTTTCTCCCTTATTCTCTTGTTAAATTCGTATGGGAGGAGGGGGTGCCCAAATAAGGCCTTTATATCGTGCCAAAAGTGGTGCAAATGACCCTAATGGCCTTTTATCCATTATATTAACCCTAAGGGAGGTTGTTTACCACTTATAGGGTCATTCTGGGGGCCCACTGGCTCATCCACATCAGGGAAAAGGTGCCCCACTATAGGAACTATGATATGTCAGAATCAGACGGCAATCGGATACTTCAATCAACCGTGGGGGCCCCACTTACGATGGACAGTCGTCGGTGATCGATTGGGGCCACGACTATACAAATATGAGCAGGGAAATATCCTTAACTCATACATCGAGTTTAGTTGCAATCTAACGGTCAGAAAGTCACAATTTCGCGAAAGAGTTGAAAATCTACTTCACTTAAATTTTAGGCTTTAGCCTAGGGTATTTGCGCATTTCAAGCACTCGACCTCTAGCCCAAGTTACAAAGTTCTGGGTACTATATTGATTCTCTACCTGCAATGGACTTCAAGACCAGCGAGACGGACATTATTCTATAGTTTCGGAATAAGTGGCCCACTAACGAGCGGTCTAGAGCTTATTCAGGTAATTGGGGTATTTTTTGAATGAAATGGGTAGCGAGATTTTTTGTGTGTAATGATTAGGGTTTTGATTAGTTAAGTTTATAGTGTGACCAATTTATAATTAGCGAAAGCGGCGATTCGGTCTTAATAACCCTAAATTGTTGGTTTTTAAGCTAAAGGAGTAACTGGATTGATTTGGTTTATTAATTAATATCTTACCCCTAATTGTCTCTGCTTTGGGTAGATCTTTATTTAATTACGGTTGTCTCGATTAGTCAGTAATAGGTTGGCTCAATTTGGACCTTACGTGAACAAATCCTGAGGCTAAGCTCGATGTTTAAGTGATCGGTCAGATTCATTGGCTTCCTACGATTGATTGATCGAATTTGTGTGGTTCTTTACTGGTACCACCTATGTATAAGGCTCACTTCAAGCATTAAGAGCCAATAAGCGACAACGTAAGCTAGTCATATCAAAGGTTTTTAAGGGTTTTTGGAAATTCAAAATATTAAATCTGAGACGTTACAAGGGATTTTAACCCGGGACGCTTGTGATGCCCTGTAACCTCAATAGTTTCCGATGTCCATAAAATCATCTGCCAGCCACAACAAAGCTACGGGACCACCTCCCTGATGTCACTAAGGAGTAGATCTAATGTGTCACACATAGTGTATAATGCATGAATCACACTATCCAAGACATACATCAAACCTATGCGTACCGTGTAAATAATGCAGGGTGACCCTATGTCATATAAAGTCCCCTAAGTTCAGGTTGATAAACTCTACTATCCAGTAGATTTTATTGTTCTGGATACTCAACCCATCATGGATATGAGCACTCAGATTCCCGTCATTCTTGGTCGCACATTCCTTGCCACATCAAATGGCATCATTAATTGTAGGAATGGAATTATGATTTTATCTTTCAGAATATGACATTGGAGCTCAACATCTTTTTCAATATGAACAAACAGTTAGAGGATGATGATGATACCCACGATATTAACATGATCAATTCTTTCATGGAAGATAGAGCACTTTTGACTCTATACTCTGACACTCTCAAGACATGCTTGGTCACTCCCCTGATTTAGATGATGACATGATTAGGGAGATGGATACCTTACTTGATGTTACGCCGGTACTTGAAGTTAACCAGTGGAGGCCACAAGTTGAAACTTTTTTCCAAACTGATGTTGTGCCTCTACCGTCTAGCTTCAAAGCACTAAAGCTTGACCTAAAACCTTTACCCGTTGATCTTAAAAATGCCTACTTAGGTTAAGATGAGACATACCCAGTGGTGATTTCTTCCCACCTTGAGCAAGAGAAGGAGAGTGTGCTTATCGCTACTCTCATTAAACATAAAGGATCCCTTAGATGGTCGATTGTGGACCTCAAGGGAATTGACCCTTTGATTTGTACTCACCGCATTCGTCTCGAGTATAATGCGAAGTCCTCCTGACAACCACAATGTCGGGTAAATCCAAATATGAAGGAAGTGGTTAAAGGAGAGGTCCTTAAGTTATTAGATGTGGGTATCATTTACCCTATATCCGACAGTCAATGGGTGAACCCAACTCAGGTGGTTCCTAAGAAGTCTGGAATCACCATCATAGCCAATGCTGACAATGAACTAGTGTCAACTAGAGTTATTACTAGTTAGAGAATGTGCATTGACTACAGAAAGTTGAATACCATCACAAGGAAGGATCACTTTCCTTTGCCCTTCATTGATCAGATTTTGGAAAGGCTAGCTGGTCACTCTTACTATTGCTTCCATGATGGGTATTCGAGCTACAATAAGATAGAGATAGCCCTTAAAGATCAAGAGAAAACTACGTTACATGTCCCTTTGGCACCTTTGCTTATCGAATGATGCCATTTGGATTGTGTAATGCCCCTGTCACATTCCAACTATCCATGTTGAGCATATTTTCTAACATGGTGGGGTGATATTTAGAGGTCTTTATAAACAACTTTTTTGTCATTGGCCCATCCTTCATCAAGCGTCTAGAAAATCTTTAAAATGTGTTGAAGCGATGTGAGGAAAAGAATTTAGTTTTGAATTGGGAGAAGTGTCATTTCATGGTTCCCAAGGTAATGTACTTGGACATATAATTTTATCCAAGGGAATTGAGGTGAACAAGGCTAAAATTAACCTTATCTATAACCTACCTCCACCCAAGAGCATACGTGACGTGCGATCCTTCTTAGGACACACTGGATTCTATAGACAATTCATAAAGGATTTTAGTCATCTCTCTCCTCTTTTATTTAATCTACTTCGAAAGAATGCACTATACAAGTGAACTGAGCAATGCCATGAAGCTTTCACTAAGCTCAAGGCTAAGTTGACTATTGCGCCTATCATGCAACCAACCAATTGGAGCATCTCTTTTGAGATTATGCGCGATACGTATGATTATGTTATTGGGATGGTGTTAGGCCAGAGAAAAGAGAAAAAGCCTTATGTGATTCACTATGCGAGTAGAACTCTAAATTCTGCCTAAGTGAACTACTCTACTATGGAGAAGGAACTCTTACCCATAGTGTTCGCTTCAAAAAATTTTAGGTCTTACTTAATCAGATCCAAGATCATTATCTACACAGACCATGTGGTGCTAAAGTACCTTCTTTCTAAGAAGGATGCCATACCTCCCCTGATAAGATGGATCCTTCTACTCTAGGAATTTAATATAGAAATACGAGATAAAAATAGAGTAGAGAACGTAGTGGCTGACCATCTTTCTAAATTGGATCTCCCCGATTCCCTTGAGCCGACACCGATAAATGATATGTTCCCTGACGAACAATTATTTAAACTCTCCCAATTACCTTGGTTTTCTGATATTGCAAGTTATCTTGCCACAGGTTTCACGCCGACATAAGAAAAAATTCTTTACCGAGGTACGTAAGTTTTTCTAAGATGATTCTTATCTATTTAAATATTACCTAGACCAAATTCTAAGGAGATGTGTGCCAGACAATAAACATCAGAGTGTTATCTCCTTTTGTCACTCTCAGGCTTGTGATGGTCACTTTTCTGCTAAAAAGACCATGGCCAAAATTTTACAATGCGGCTTTTACTGGTCCACTTTGTTCAGAAATACTCATGAGTTTTGCAAAGCTTGTGAGCATTGTTAGAAGTTGGGAGGATTGTCTCGTCGAAATATGATGCCACTAAACCACATTTTTATCATCAAAGCATTTGATTGCTGGGCTATTGATTTCATGGGGCCATTCCCCCAAACTTGTGGAAATATTTACATTTTGCTAGCAATAGACTATGTCACTAAGTAGATCAAAGTGATCCAATGCCGGAACAATGATCATCAAACGGTCATTATATTCTTAAAAGAAAACATCATTTCCTGGTTTAGAATGCCTCAGGCCATCATTAGTGATGGAAGTTCACACTTTTGTAATAGGCCATTTGAGAACTTAATGAAGAAATATGGCATCTCTCACAAAGTCAGTACCCCCTATCAGCCATAGACAAATGGTCAAACTAAAATTTTCAATAGAGAAATTAAACAAATTTTAGAAAAAATGGTTAACCCTAACCATAGTGATTGGTTAATCCACTTCACCGATGCTTTATGGGCTTATCGTACAACATTTAAGACCCCATTGGAATGTCTCCCTTTAGACTTTTATACGGGAAGGCTTGCCACTTTCTTGTAGAGTTGGAACATAGAGCCTACTAGGCTATCAAAAATCTGAACCGTAACTTGGACAATGCTAGTTCGCTGCGTAAGCTTCAATTGAATAAACTTGAGAAAATCTGAAATGATGCATACGAGAACTCAAGAATTTACAAGGACATGATGAAGGTGTTCCACGACCAGAACATCCTTTAGAAATCATTCATAACCAGTCAAAAAGTTCTTCTATATAATTCTCGGTCACATGTTTTTGCCAGGTAAACTTCGCTCTCGTTGACTAGCCCTTTCACTATTATGAACATCTATCCTCATGTGGCCGTCGAGATAAAGAATCCAATAAATGGCAACATTTTCAAAGTGAACAATCTTTGTCTCAAGCCATTCGTTGAGAAATTTGACTCAAAGGATATGTTCATACCCTTGATTGATCTTGTGTATCAGGCTTGACCTCCTAGTCTGATGGAGGTGTAGTTAAGTTTATTGCTTCAATAAGATTTAGGATTAAGATAGTTTTGATTTCAATTTGTTTAGTCTTTTTGTTAACCCATTTACATGTCGAGAACTTTGGAAAGGCTTTAATTCTCCTTCTTCAGTTAGTACCTTCCCATCACTTCTCCTTTCTTTTCATTGTCTCATATGCATTGCATGCTTATATCTTTTACATTGAGGACAATGTAATTTTTAGGTTGGGGGTATGGATTAGGTAAACTAATCAGTGTTTTCTTGGTCTTTGAGCAAAAAATTTAATTTTTTTAAATTTTTCAAAGAAAAGAAACTATTTGGAAAATAAAAGTTTGTGTAATTAAGAATGTTTTGGGTATGAGGATAAGATAGAGAATTAAAATTTGAATTGTTGGAGTTTGATCAAATGAGTAAACTACCTATAAACTCTTCTAATTGACTAGTTAAAATATCACTTTTCTAATTCACAATTCACTCTTGACATATTTTGTAAGGAGGACACTAGAACGTCTAATCTCAGTGTGCAAATCACTGATAGGTATTGAGGATCATGATTGGAGAATTTTATTTCCTTAAACAGATGAAAGAAACCAATTAAAAAACAGTAATTCAACAAAAAGGCCATGTACTGTAAAGAAACTCTCACTAGAAAAGACTGTTTAAAAAGAAGACTGAAAGAATGTGAAAAAGGTCGTCGAGATAAAATCAAAAACTAGAAAAGAAGAAAAGGGGGATAAATTCGGAATCAATGCTTGAGTAATCTCTTTTGCCTTGAAGTGATGAGTATGGCTGACATTATGAAATAATAATTATTTTCTATGGAGGATAAGTTGAGATCCACCGGGCATATTAGAAATTGGATATGCAAACTTATTCTCTTGCTCATTGATATTGGAAGACTTAGTTCGACCGTTTATCCATGAGATTCGGCTCTAGGTTTTCACATGTCTACTTTCTCATCTTGATTCTGCTCATTAATACTTGACTGCACAAAAGATTGTTTTCTAAAAAGAAGTTTGAACATTGACAATTGAGGATTCTTTCACGCATGTTTTACTTAAGATTAGCAAAATGTTGGTTGGGGCTATGTTAAGTGTCAAATATTGCATATTCCCCCTATTTATATCTTGGTTTTATGAACATGATAATGCTTAATGGGTATATTTTATACATGTTCATATTGCGAGGTGAGTCTGATAGCTTGAATTGAAAAGAATATTAAAAGCATGGATTTGATGCTCAAGAATCACCAAGGTAATGGATGGATCTTAGGAGACCAAGATTGAAGATTTCAAGGGCCCAAGATTCAAAGAAACTAAGTGAACGAGGAAGGAAGTTGAAAGTGCAAAGTGTAGAAATTCAGAAAAACTAAACTTCACTATGGATGACATTGAAGTAAGTGTTCAATGACATCGAAGATGAATCGATTGCATCAAGAATTATGTGAAAATCAAGTTTTCTTGCTGGACTATTGGGCGAATTTCCCTATGACATCGACGACCCGTTCGATTGATCAAAGACCTGTTCAATGATGACAACAAAGGCAGTTCGATAACATCAAAATTCTTAGAGATTTTTTAAAAAACTCGCTGGAACACTCTAGACACTTTTTTTATTAATTGAACACCTTTCAATGCCATCGAATATCTATTCGATAACATTGAAGGAAGATCGATGGCATCGAAGATTTACGTACTGCGAAAAGGCGCAACTTCTGAATTCAATTCAACGTGGGATTTTACCTTCGATGCCATCGAAGGCTATTCGATAACATCGAAGGTGTTACGCAGAGTGCGTAAATTTGAGGTGGTTTCAAAAGACATTCCGGGAAAGCTTATAAATATGGGTTCTTTAAGGAGTTCTAGGGGGGATTATGGTTCAAGGAGTAGAGAAAAAGGGTGGAGCAGCCTCCCAAGAGTTTTTCTTCTTCCTTAATTTATTTTCAATGTTTTGTTTAAGAGTTTTAGTCTTAATCATGTCTGTTTCGACAAGGAAACAAATGTATTTGATTTGGAAAAATAATCTTATTCAAACATAACAATGGAATAATTATAAAGACAATCATCACATTTTATTGATTCTGAATTCATTCACATCCTCTGGTATCCCTTGATTCTAAGATAGTTTACAAAGAACTCATTACAAATGTCAATTATTATAGCTAAGTATAATTTTCGGCAGCATAACGGCAATGATCTCAATCATCGCCAATGACTTAGGAGGAAATAAACAAATCGATCAACAGTCTTCAAGAGAACGAAGATTTCAGCAGCATTTTGGTACTATTTTGGTCATCTCCTAAAACTTAGGAGGAATACGTCTCTTCGTATATGATTCTTCTTTTCTCTTGATTAAGAATAACTTGAAGCTTTGAGGACACCCATCATTCCGACAGCATTTCAGCCCATTGCTGTAAAAAAAACTGCCAAGCAATAAGTTTGCACGGGTCCGCGCAAACTCTATGCTTTGCGCGGATCCGCGCAAACTATAAGAGCCTTCTATTGCTTTACGCTGACCGGCGCAAACTTCCAAGAGTCCAATACTCCTTTGCGCACGGTCGCGCAAAGTGCAGGAGTCCAATACTCCACACCTTCTGTCTTCTCTTTCCTCTTTGCTTCACTTCTGAAATCTTCGAACCCCCTTTTAGAGAAGAAATGGGGTATTTATAGACATTTTCACCAGTGGAAATCTCAGATCTGGTCGATGTGGGACAAAAATATCATCCATCCATTTTTATCGCATCATTATAGACTTTGCGCGGACACGCGCAAACAATATACTTTACGCGGTGTCGCGCAAACCCTCCATCCTGCGCAAACTGTCTTCACGTTCTCCGCGCAATCATTTCACTTTGCGCGGTCTTGTGTAACTATTTCACTTTGCGTGACCCCGCGCAAAGTGGTCTTGAAGCTGTTTTCTTTTCATCTTCAAAGTGATTTCTTGATCTGTCATTTTTCACTTCCTTGCTTATTTTATGCCTCAACAGATGCCCCCTTGATCCGTTCTTTGTTTGTTCAGAAAATCAAAGAAAAGGATCAAACCATTCTTTTTCTTCAGGGTTTGCGCGACCCCGCTCAAAGCTATGATCGAGTACCATACTCGGTCATAAAGCCTATAAATAGTCCAATCACTTAGTCATTTTCACGAACTATTTTTCTGCTCCGGCGATTTTATTCCGCGCAAACTTCTGACTTTGCGCGACTTCCTCTGAACTTGAGATTTTCCGCGCAAACCCTTATACTTTGCGCGACCTCGCGCAAAGTACCCTGTACTTAGAAAATTTTCAACACTTAGTCACTTTTCTTCTTTCTTCTTTTCTTACTCTGTCACCTTTCTTTCTTCTTCTGTCCTTTTTCCATGGCTCGTATTAAACAAACAGCCCGTCTTGTGTCTCCTTCTAGTTCACCTTCTGATCAACCTCCTGCTAAGCGGGTAAAGACAACTTCCAGAAATCCCGCTTATTTTAAAGAACCTGTTCTTCCCACCTTTAATTTTTCTGACCGTATTAAGTCTTTGCCCTCTCCCATCCACAGATCCATATCATTAGGAGATATTAAATGTCCTCCTAAACATGGTAGAGAATATGTTGGACGAATGGTTGAAAACTACAGCTCATATTCGTACCGATAGTGAGAGACCACCTCTCCGAGAAGATACTCCTCCCGCTTCTCGCTCGAAGAAACCTCGCCGCAATAAGGCGAAAGAGTTTGTAGAGAAAATCAAAGATCATAAGAAAAAGCGGCTTCAGAACTCGTGGGACTCAGTGCGAGTCGTTGAAGGAGTCATGAAGTTTGACAACCCTCATGCAGAGGGCATGACAATCATTCCCATCAAGGTATATCGCCATCAGTCTATGCTAGACTAGTGAATCCGAGATTGTGTTCATGGCGAAAGGCTTATGTATACTTGAATCATGGGCCTCAAGAGAGCCCCGAATCTTAGAAGGCACTATTCAATCTCAGAAGCCGCGACAGAACGTAGGAGAAGCTCGTCCCATGATCTTCTTGACTCCCTTCCACAGTCCTCATGATCTCTTTCCTTCTCATTTCTATGAGACAGTGAGACAGCGTTTCAGAGATCGAGAGTAACTCTGGGGTCAGACAGAATTTCGTATTAGGGGCTTGTTAACTGTTCGTCGCTACTATTCTGAATGGGCGGAAGCTATGCTGAAGCATACGAGCACTCTTGCAAAGATATGCCTTTATGATGCAATAGAAGTAACCTCAAAATACTTCTATCGGGAACCCAACATTCTAAAAGGCTTCCTTGAATACTGGTCGCCTACAACCAACTCTTTCCATCTTCCTTATGGCGAAATGAGCATATCTCTATGGGACCTTCATCGTATAACTGGTCTCACAATAACAGGCAAATTCTATGATGAGTTCATTCCGACAAACAGAGAATTGGCCTTCGTATCTTCTCCAGACCGTAAACCTTCCATCTCCGAAACTACCATAGAGTTGTTCAAAGAGATGAGAAAATTTCCCAACTCCCACAAAATTCCCCCTCTACAATGGCTAGCACATTTCTCTAGAGGTCTCAGGTATTTTAACAATCTGATAATTGATCTTTATCTTCATATTCTTGCTACTTAGCCATTTCCACATATTAACCTCCTTCATTTTTCTTTGAAGGTTTCGTGACTGCCGCTCGAAAGAATTAACTAATCTTCGAGATGCAATAAGAGGAAAGCCAGAATATAGCCCTTTTGGAGAACTTGCAGCATTTTTGGCTTACTGGCTAAGCTTGGTCGTATTGCCCAGCTCCAAGTGGGCAGATGTTGTTCGTCCCACTGTCTTCGTTGTAGCTGGTGCTTTAGCAGAGGGCCATAAATATTCTCTTGCTCCTCCTGTATTATGTTCTATCTACAGGGCCCTTGGAGAAATAGCTACTCATGTAAAAGACCCGACTTTGGGGGCTTCATCTGCACATACTTCTTGGCATTATTTTACGGGGTGGCTTGGAGTTTATTTCCCTTGGACTTTTGAAGTTTCGGAGCAAGCATATTCGCATCCTTCTCATCTTCCACTCTGGTTCTTTCAACAAAGAGCAATGGCTAGAAGAGCATATGAGTGGGTTGCAAATAAGATTCGGGATGATGATCAGATAAACTTCTTTCAGTTCCGCCTTTATCGCTATCCTGCAGACACAGACATGGTGGACGATGAAACTCTTACTGCAGCAGAGAGAGCTTTCTTCTTTTCTATTCGTTCATGCAGTTTACCTCTGCGAGAAGGGACAAAATTCTAGAGAGAACCTTACTACCCCAGTCGTTTTGCTCGTCAATTTGGTTATGATCAAACTGTGCCCCAAGACTGCGGGTTGGTTACCAGAAAAATGCGCTGTTATGGAACTGGTCCTCTTAACTGGGCCATGATATGGAAACAATTGCTGAATGGCTGTGTTGGCTCCCTTTTCATAATTTCAGGCTGTGATCGCATAGTCCGTACATCATATAGCTGGATGCGATGGTGGGATCACCAATCATACCTGGTCAATAAATGCTTGCTAGTAGATTCTTCTATCTTTCTTCATCCACCCAGGCTGAAGGGTAGAAATTTAGAGAGCGGAATTGGCTATATTCCGGAGAAGAGCCATGCATCTCATCCTGGAGAGATTTGCAGAAAAATATCATTGGAAGATCCCATCCGTGAAATCAAGCCCATTAACACTTTGGATGGCTGGTTTGCCCACGGAGATTTGAGAGAATTTGAGAAATCTCATCGGGATTCTTCAAACCAGGCTGCAGATAATGCTGAAGGTACATCTTCTCCAATTCCTGCAGAGACTGCAGTGGTTCAAGAAGGACCGGCTATTGATATTTCCACATCTCCTCCACAACCCTTTAGTCCTAGTCCATCTTCTCCGATGACTAGATCAAGAACGCGTTTGCAATCATCATCCCCTATCCCTTCGGAAAGAATTCGACCAGCCTCTACTTCCCCTATAGTCCAAGAGCTTGCACCAGAGAGCAGCCAACCCGTTTCTTATAAAGGGAAGCAAGTTATCGTTGAAGAAATTGACGAAGAAATTTTGGGAGATGAAAGTTCAACTTCATCATCCAGTACAACTGAATCTTCTCAAGATGAAGATAGCAGAGATAGTGATAATGGTGAAGATAAAGATGATGACTTTGAAGAAGGTGAAGTTGATATTGGCGAAGAAGAGGAAACAGCTGCGAAAGAAGTTGAGATAGAATCTTCCCCTGCAACTGCTAAGACTCCTTCTAGCATTAATGTTCCTGCTAAATCTCCTGCAGCTGAGGAAGATGAAGAAGAGCCTTTAGATTATGGAGAATATGGGTATTCACCAGGTAAATGAAAAATTTTCATATACATATTTTGATTTATATTTTAACAACTATTATTTATCTAAAATCATTGCATCTCCCTTTTTTAGGTGCCCAAGTTGCAGAAGTAGGTGCCATCTCTTCAGCGAGCCCTCTCGTGGTATCTTCACCAAGAGCACCTGTAGTTCCGTTGGTAGTACAGAGAGTAGTGGCTCGTGAAATCATATTTTCTACAGAAACTACTGACTTGCCAACTCCGGCCACCAGAGATTCTAGTACGGAAGCTAGGGCACCATCTTTCGCTGATATGGTGGGTCTTGGTCCTTCCATAGCTCAAAGAGCTTCTCCTTCTGTTAGTCGTGTTCCAGTGACAGGTATATATATATATATATATGCGCTGCTTATCTTCATTCAAGACTATATATATTTCATAATAATATATTGAATATTCTTCTTCTTTTACTATAGGAACTTATCCCCGTAGCGGTGCGGCTAGTTCTGATTCTGTAACCACTACTTCTGAACTATCATCCTTTGCAAATATTCCTGCTCACAAAATGCTTATGGTGAAACATTCTCTGTTAGCAATAATCCACATCTTCAGAAATCCTGATCAATGGTTGGATTTGGATGTTGCTATAGAAATTTTGGAAAGCTCTGCTAAGATGGCCAGAATTAACATATCTCCTTTGCGGGATTCACTCCTCAAATTTCGTGATTCCGTAATTTCTTTGGCGTCGGTAGAGAATGTTACAATTGCTCCTGAGATTTTAGAGTGTAGAAGGCAGTTGGCTTCATCACAAGAACAAGCTCTTCTGACAGCTTCATCAATTTCTAAACTTGAACAAGAGCATATAATTCTTCAGGATCAATTAAAGATTCATGTTGATGAAAGCAAGACTATTCAAGACCGTATTGCAATTTTAAAGGAAGAAATCTTGCAGCTGGAGAGGAAGAATCATGAACAGGTTTTAAGCATTCAGGATATTGAAGAGAAGATACGGGTGAATGCTCAATCTATTGATGTTGAAAAATCCACACAACTTCAAGGTAAAGAAATGATCGCTTCTTTGGAGAATAAGCTTGCTGGCATTCCTGATCATGCGAGACTTATTTTTGAAGAAAAATCTAGACATGATGCAGCTCAGGCGCAATTAAAAGAAGATTTGCTCAGATATTCAGAAGCAATGGGAATTACAGAGGATCTTTGAATCATGTAATTTTAAACACGTGATATTTGCTTTCGTGTTTCTTGAATGTAATTTATCATATATCTCATGATAGTATTTTGGGATGTTTTATGATGGTATATTTTTTTATCTTACATATTGATGATACTTATACTAATATTATCAATTTAAATTTTATTTATATATTTTTTATTAATATTATCAAGTTTTACTTACTCTTTATATAATAATTTCATCACGTCTTTTTTATTTACCATTTCTAAACCTTTTATGCTTTTGTTAGTACGGGATTCTCTAGATGAGTGTTTAAATTGGTGGTACTAAGTTTCAATTCAATTAGCCACACGCAGTTTATGCTCATGAGTAGTGGAGCGTGCGCACACACACAGTTTAAGCTCATGAGTAGTGGAGCATTTATGGGTCTTATGCGATGGCCACTGTAACTCTCTAGAGTTCGCTTTTGGGCTTCTCACTGCCTTGAGCTCACGGTCACGATCCATCAGAGGGGCCCATTGACGCTCACCGGACGGTGAACCGTTGGATTTACGCGCGCGGGGTTGGCCACGGTAACTCTCAGAGTTCGCGGGGCTCGCAAGGCTACCTTTGGGCACCAAATCTAGGGTCGCCAGTCCATCAATGAGTAGGATTAAGCCCTTCCTCACGAGTTACTACTGAAATCAAACCCTAGACCTGGAGGGTCTTACGCACGGTTGGCATAAAGCTCGCCTTTGCGGCCCCTGTTTTCTTCGTCTGCAAGGTCAAGCCCATTCACAGGAGGGCATTTTCATCCGTTCCCGTGGCGCTGTCGGAAGCTATACTAGACGGCATGGGAATTACGGTGACTAGTCTTCGCGGATTTATGGCCTTTTAGGCTTTGAATCCTTGACTTTGTCAGCTACCCGCATGGGTGCGCACGATGGTCTTCGCAGGCTTTTTAGTGCTACTGACTCCTCGCCGCTGCCCGAATGGCGATCTTCATGGGTCTTACGTATAGTTGGCCGGCTCTTTTAGAGCTTGATCCTTTGAGAGCATTTTTTTTTTCCCGAGCTTGATCTTTTTGATTTTGCTCAATTTGGCTCTTTTAGGATTTTGGCTTGGCTATACTGCCTCTTTGATTGATATTGATATATCCTTGCTTTTGATAATATCTTCAAGAAGATCCATGCCTTGTAAGGCGATAATATATATATAATCATCATCATTTGCAAATATAGTGGATATTTCTGAAATATCTTCAAGAAGATCCATGCCTTGTAAGGCGATAATATATATATATAATCATCATCATTTGCAAATATAGTGGATATTTCCGAAATATCTTCAAGAAGATCCATGCCTTGTAAGACGGCAATAATTCTCAGCTTAGATAATATTTTCAAGAGAATCTTTTAGGATTTGTGCCTTGTAAGGCAATATAACTTTGTCAATCTTATTTGATGATGATGATCATATATATATTTTCCAGATTTGCTGCTTTGACAATTGATACGCTTGTGAATTTCTTCTTTATAGCTTCTTTTGTTGGCATATAGACATGATCTTATTCATCTTTGCCCCCTTTTGATACAGAATCATTATGCCGATAATATTCTGGGTCAAAATCCACATCTCTATCTTTAGGGATAGTATTTTTTGATGAAACGGCGTTGACAAGTACACGATACCCCGTCCTTCTTGATTTGTGATTCTATATGCCCCATTGGAGTATACTTCTTTCACCACATATGGACCGTCCCATTTAGGCTCGAACTTGCCCCCTGTCCGTGATGACCATTATAGGTCTTTTCAACATTAACACCATATCCCCTTTTTTGAAAGAACGGTATTTAACCATTTATCAAATGCACCGATATTCGGCTCGATATGATTGCAATCATTGTTGAGTTGAGCAAAGATGTTTCTCATCGAGTAAGTCTAATTCTTTCACCTTATTTTTGCATTTTCATCATCATGTATAGTGATGCACACTACCCCGAGTGATGCCACTTGTATTTCAATTGGGATAACTGCCTCCATACCATAGATTAATGAATATGGTGTCGCCCCTGTTGCTGTACGATAGGTGGTTCTGTAGGCCCATAACGCTTCTTGTAACTTTTCATCCCAATCGCGCTTATTGCCTGTCACCGTTTTCTTCATTATTTTGACAATTGTTTTGTTAAACGCCTCTGCTAATCCATTGGCTGGAGGATAATAAGGTGTTGAAAAAGAATGTTGGATGCCAAACTTCTGACATAACTTTTCCATACCTCTATTTTTAAAAGGGGTGCCATTATCAGTGATGATCTTCTTCGGAATACCATGACGGTATATTATAGCATGACGGATGAAATTGACCACGTCTTTCTCTTTAACATTACGCAAGGCGACTGCTTCGGTCCATTTGGAGAAATAATCCGTTGCTGCCAGAATATACTGTTTTCCTTTAGACGAAGGGGGATTTATGGGACCAATTACGTCGAGTCCCCAAGCTGAGAAAGGCCAAGAAGCAATAGACTGATGTAATTCTTCCGGAGGAACATGTATTATATCTCCGTGTATTTGGCATTCATGACATCGCTTTGCATATTCTATCGCATCTTTAAACATAGTAGGCCAATAATAACCCATTCGATGCACTTTATGGCATAAATTCCGGCCAGCTTGATGTGCTCCACATTCACCCGAATGTACCTCTCGCAGCATTTGATTTGCTTCTTGTTTATCCAAGCACCTTAACAGCATTCCGTTATAAGATTTTCTATATAATACTTCGCTGCATATGACAAATTTTCCGATCATTGCGCTTAATCATTGTCCTATGTGCATTATCTTCTGGCAAGATATTATATTTGAGATAGTCAACAAAAGGCTGACGCCAATCATTCATTGTTATCTCCAAACAAGATATAGGCAACATTTCAACGGTTTCTTCAATAACTTCTGCAGATGGCAGGAATCTTCTTTCTTCTATAGTTACTTGAAGAGGACTTCGGTTTGTGCAGGATAAAGTCGCTGCTAAACTGGCTAAAGCATCTGCTTTTGCATTCTCCGACCGCGGTATGTGTTTAATTTCCACATAATAGAACTGTTCAAGCAACTGTTGTGCCTTCCGATAATAAGGCAAAAGTTCTTCTTTCCTTACCTCAAATTCTGTTGTCAATTGATTTACAATCAATTTAGAATCTCCGAAGATATGCAATGATTTTATTTCCATTTGCTGTGCTATTTCCATTCCGATGATAAGAGCTTTATATTCGGCTTCATTGTTTGTGCACGCGATACCCAACGTGAAAGAGTATGGTAATAAATCGCCCTGAGGTGTAATGAATATCACTCCTGCCCCCGCTCCCGATACTCGAGCAGCACCATCAAAATACATCTGCCAAAGATTCTGAGATTCAGCCAACATAACCTGTTCATCTGGGAATTCATCATTGATTTCTTCATTTTCTGCTATAGGATGTGCTGCGAGAAAGTCCGCCATAACTTGTCCTTTCATTGCTTTTCTAAAGTGCTTATACGAAATAGTATATTCTGATAACAACAGCATCCACTTGGCTAGTCTTCCCGATAACATTGGCCTGGTCATTAAGAATTTTATCGGATCTGCTCTTGAGATCAAAGTTATATCATGAGAGAGACAATAATGCCTCAACTTTTGCACAGCAAATACCAATGCCAAACATTCTTTTTCAATCGGAGAATAATTGGATTCTGCCCCCATCAGTGCTCGGCTTAGATAATAAAGAGCAGTCTCTTTTCCGGCTTCGTTTGCCTTTGCCAACAAAGCACCCAAAGAATTTGTAGCGGCAGATGTATATAAGATAAGTGGCTTACCTTTTACTGGAGCTGTTAACACCGGTGGCTGTTTTAATAATTCTTTAATTGAATCGAAGGCATTCTGGCAAGCCTGATCCCATACAAATTCTGTATCTTTCTTCATTAACCGAGAAAATGGCTGACACCTTCCTGCAAGGTTCGAAATGAAGCGACGAATATATGCCAATTTTCCTTGTAAGCTTTTTAATTCCTTCAACGTCGTTGGTGGCGGCATATTTTGAATAGCTTTAACTTTTTCTGGATCAATTTCGATTCCTCTGTGCCGTACCACAAAGCCGAGGAATTTGCCGGAAGACACTCCAAATGCACATTTAGCCGGATTCATCTTTAATTGCTTCTTTTTGAGTCGTCGGAAGACTGATGCTAGATGTTCGCGGTGCTCTTGATGATCTCCGGATCTGACTACCAAGTCATCAACATAACATTCGACATGTTTATGCATCATATCTTGAAAGATATTTTTCATTGCCCTTTGATATGTTGCCCCAGCATTTTTGAGACCGAAAGGCATAACTTTATAACAGTAAATTTCAAGCGGCGTTCTGAAGGTCGTCGCCTCTTCATCTTCAGGCGCCATCCTGATTTGATTATAGCACACACGTATCCGTCCATAAAGGACATGATAGCATACCGAGTAGTGCTATCAATTAGTAACTCTTATCGGGAGAGGGAAATCGTCCTTTGGACATGCCTCATTTAGATCTCTGAAGTCAATACATACTCTAATCAGTCGTTCTTCTTTTCACCTAACAATGTTTGATATCCATTTGGGATATTTAACTTCTCGATGAACCCAACCTTTATTAGCTTATTTACTTCTTTTCGATTAACGGAATTAGGTGCAGTGAAATCGCCTTTGTGCTTGCTTTACTGGTTTCTTTTCTTTGGAAATATTTAGTCGATGCATTGCTACAGAGGGTTCCAGTCCCGGCATTTCTTCATATGTCCAAGCGAAAACATCTTTATTTTCCTTGAGAAGTTGGCCATATTTCTCAGTTTCCTGATCTGAAAGGCTAACGCTGATGAATGTGTTCCTTGGCTCTTCTGTTGTTCCTAAATTTATTTCTCGCAGGCCATCTATCGTTGGTTGCCCCCCGTCTTCTATTTGCCTTGGAGCGGCTTCAGGACATTCAATTACCTTAGTATCTGATGTAGCTGAGGTCATGTTAGCTGATACTATATTTACTGCTGATTCTGCTCCCAGTCCTTGGAATTTTCTTCGCTTTTCCTGATTAACCCCGAGAGGGATTTGAATTCCTTTCCCATGATTCAAGCCGGTGGGTTTGTCATAATCGAAACCCATATTTCTCATGATTTTCTTACTTGCTGCACTGTATTTCCTCAAATTTTGCGTTGCTAACTCTCTATGATATATATTGCTTATATTTTCATCCTTCACTTCTGATGTAGCGTGAAACTCTATTGGTTCAGGATATTTAGCACTGGCTCGACTTGAAATGTTCTTGAGCTAGCGGCAAAAATGGCTTACATCTTTCGATATTGGGTAATGGCACTGTGTAATTGGACTGTAAGACTTTCAGCTGTTCTGTCGACAATAGTGTCAACGGTGGTTGTCCCGGTTGTCTCAGGCGCTTTGGTACAAAATAGAACTTCTTTCTTGCTTCAGAACCCGAAGATTCTCGCTTTTCTTCTTTAACTTTATTTATCCCGGCATCTTTTACGATTCTCTTCCCATCATCATTTCTCATTTCTTCGTAGAGAAACATTTATAATAGCTAGCATCCGCAAAGAAAGACTCAACTTCTGTATAGGGTTTTGCATCAGCCATTACTTTACACTGCACCCCATCTTTACAGTATTTGAAGCACTGGTGTAGAGTAGAAGGTATAATATTGTACTGATGTATCCACGGCCTTCCCAAGAGAAGGTTATATGTCGTCACAACATTTATAACGTGACATACAACAGTAGTGATTAATTCTCCTACTTCTAATGTCACCGTAATTTTACCGAGTGCGCGTTGTCCATCTTGATTGAACCCTTGTATCATCATCCCGCTCGGGCGCAAGTCTGAACGACGAAAACCCAACTTAGTAATCATTGAGAGTGGCAAAAGATTTACTGCGGACCCATTATCTATCATAATCCTTTTTATCTTCTTTTCACAAATGTATCCTTCTATCATCAATGGCCTGTTATGTTCCTTTTCGCTAATTAAATCATCATCAGAGAAAGATATGACTGGTAGACAATTCATCTTTTCACTGTTCCTTTCATTCTTCATTTCTGCCAGTAAAGTTTCTCTTACATCATGATTAGACAATGCTTGAATCAAACTTTGACGAAATTCTTCTGATAATTTGAGTGCATCATAAATACTTAATCGAGCCGGTATACCCTTTAAGTGGCTGACTACATCATAAGCCACTTTTGTCACTGCATCTTCATTTCTATTCTTGCCTTCAGTACTCTGTCTTTCAATCACTTCTTTCCTTATGATTCCTGCTTTTTGCTTTACCGGACTTGTTATTTGCTTCCCTGATCGCAACGTAATCATTGTTGCATTTCTTGTTGACCTTTCCTTTTTCATCCCCCGCGTGTTTTCTTGTATTGACAATACATTTACTGTTGCCCTTGCATTCTTTTCTTTGCTTCCACTGGTTATTATGTCACCTCTGTTTATCATCCGCTGTATGATGCATTTTAACGTATAACAATTTTCCGTCGGATGTCCTACTAGGCGATGATAACGGCAAAAGTTTCTTTCTCGAGTCCTCGTCATATCTTCAGGACGTTTTGGTTCTGGTAATTCTAAGGTACCTGCTTTTAACAATTGTTGCATCATAGGTACCACATCTTCTTTATCAAACTCAAATCCTTCATGTGAATCGAGCATTCTGAGCTTTTTTCCACCGTATCTATCTCTTGATTGATTCCAGCCTTCTTTTCCTTCTGGCCTTTTATCTCTTGAACCTTTTGCGTCTTGATTCTTCTTATCCCGATCGATGGTGTTGACGATTTGTCCTGCCAGGTATTCTTCTGACAGTTTCATGATGAAATGCGGGCATCTTGCGAGTCATCAGTTCCAATGCATGGGCTTTGGTAGCCAAATCACGGAAGGTTCCGATATCAGCGCTGGTGAGTCCAAACGTGATTCCTGTTTCCATAGAGTTCAGACACATTTTGACTTGTTCCTTTTCTTCCCAAGAATCAGCTGCGCATGATGCCCCCAGTGTCTTCCATCTGTCTATGAATTTTTCGACTGGTTCTCCTTCTCGCTGCCGTACTGAAGCTAATTCTGTGATGCTAACATCGCGCTCTGACGAAAAGAAGTTTGACATGAAAGCATCTTGCATTTCTTCCCATGTTCGTATGGACCCTGGTGCCAAATTTGAATACCACCTGAAAGCTTTACTTGTCAACGATGACCCAAATAAGCGTAAGCAATATTGAGGTATCGTGGAAAAATTCCCCATGCTGGTGATGAAATGCATCAGGTGTTCCTCTGGTGATCCTTCCCCATTAAATTTCTGAAAATCTGGATGCTTAAAATTGGCTGGGAATGGAACATCCTCTACCTCTCTTGGGTAGGGTGTTCGGTATCTGAAACGACCGGTATTTGCGCGCTCCCTTTCTATTCTGACCGCTTCTTCGACGACTTGTCTTACGTCATCTTGTGTTATAGCTCTTGTCACCGGAACGGACCCTCGGGATCCTATCCCCTGCGGACGGGAACCTTCAGGTTGGTTCTCTTGTCCATTTGTTGCTCCCATCATGGGCGGAGCCACTATTTGGGCTACATTATGTGCCAGAGTTGCCAGAGCTTCTCTGAGGTTCCGGCATTCATCCATTAGCACTCTTTGTGCCTCCGCCATTTGATCAACACGTTCTTCAGTAGTTGGTCTATTTCCTTGACTTGTTTCTGCCATGTATACCGCGGCCTCTTGACTGTTCGTCGAAGTTGTTATTGGAATAAAACGAGAGTATGTTGACGTAACAGGACTTGTAAAGAGGGGAGAAATTGGAGCCTCGTTTGATTCTTGTGTACTTCCCGTGCTTTTAACCGATTGAGGTGATACAGTTATAGGCGAGCTTATTTGAGGCGATGTGGGCATCGGGGATCCTATCATCAGTGCTTTGCCTTTCTGTGCTTCTGTCCATTTGGTCTTCGGGGCGACCAAAGCTGGAAAATCTTGTGACGAGAATTGCATAGCAGCTTGTTCAGGATAAATCACCGGAGGAGCGAGCTCGGGTTTTCTTCTTACTATGCTCCGTGTAATTGGTCCCTCAGTTCTTGGTACCAGCAATTTTGCCTTGCGACTCTTTAAGGTCTTTGCTTTTGTCTTTTTGGACAAGACCAAAGTCCAGCCATCACTCTCTTGTGGTTGAGGTGAAAGCAAAATGACTCCGTTTATTCGGAGTCACTTTACGCCTGCTTGTAGTGCTTGCTTTCGTATGCTCAGGAATTTGACTTGAAGCATACTCAATTACAAACCCAGTAGCGGTGAATCGGAAGTTCACTTTTCTCACCATGTTAGCCATTAGCGACGTTAGGTGATTGAATTTGGGTACCTTCAATAATAACACATACTTGAAATTAGTACATGAAAGACTAAGTAAACTATCTTGGAGATGAAGGGGAGGATGTTCCCTCTGAGAGTCGCCATTTTGGCGTCAAATAGACGCCAAAAATAGTGACGAGAGTCTTACAACTTTCCCAATGTTAATGTTAAATAAGATAATTGTCCCCAGCAGAGTCGCCATTTTGTTTCGACAAGGAAACAAATGTATTTGATTTGGGAAAATAATCTTATTCAAACATAACAATGGAATAATTATAAAGACAATCATCACACTTTATTGATTCTGAATTCATTCACATCCTCTGGTATCCCTTGATTCTAAGATAGTTTACAAAGAACTCATTACAAATGTCAATTATTATAGCTAAGTATAATTTTCGGCAGCATAACGGCAATGATCTCAATCATCTCCAATGACTTAGGAGGAAATAAATAAATCGATCAACAGTCTTCAAGAGAACGAAGATTCCAGCAGCATTTCGGTACTATTTTGGTCATCTCCTAAAACTTAGGAGGAATACGTCTCTTCGTATATGATTCTTCTTTTCCCTTGATTAAGAATAACTTGAAGCTTTGAGGACACCCATCATTCCGACAGCATTTCAGCCCATTCTTTGTAAAAAGAAACGCAAGCAATAGGTTTGCAGGTCCACAGCAAACTTCTATGCTTTGCGCGGATCCGCGCAAACTATAAGAGCCTTCTGTTGCTTTACGCTGACCGGCGCAAACTTCCAGGAGTCCAATACTCCTTTGCGCACGGTCGCACAAAGTGCAGGAGTCCAATACTCTGCACCTTCTGTCTTCTCTTTCGTCTTTGCTTCACTTCTGAAATCTTCGAACCCCCTTTTAGAGAAGAAATGGGGTATTTATAGACATTTTCACCAGTGGAAATCTCAGATCTGGTCGATGTGGGATAAAAATATCATCCATCCATTTTTATTGCATCATTATAGACTTTGCGCGGACACGCGTAAGCAATATACTTTGCGCAGTGTCGCGCAAACCCTCCATCCTGTGCAAACTGTCTTCACATTCTCCGCGCAATCATTTCACTTTGCGCGGTCTTGTGTAACTATTTCACTTTGCGCGACCCCGCGCAAAGTGGTCTTGAAGCTGTTTTCTTTTCATCTTCAAAGTGATTTCTTGATCTTTGTCGTTTTTCACTTCCTTGCTTATTTTATGCCTCAACAATGTCCATGGTTAACTAAACTTCTTAGCTAAAGCTAAGAGGTGAAGCTTGTAGTTTGTTTAGATGTTTATCTTACTTTGATTCAAGTTTATGTTAAACTTCATTGATTTCTAGTCTGACTAAAGGAATATTTTCAATTTTTTATGGTTTATTGTGACTCCAATTATAGTAGATGATGTGAGAGCTTTGAATATCTTTTTAATTATTTTGAGTTGTGAGATTTGTAAAATTCGTTATTCCCCATTGTCTCCTAAGCATGTTGGATGGATGAATTCCCTTCCGATCATCACAATGGTTCTTCATGTGGGAACCAATTCAATGAAAAGTTCTAGATTGTTCTAACTATTCCAACTAGATAGGATAAGACTTTGATTACAGATGTGTTTATTAAATCAAGTGAGGTAACATCTTAACAGCTACAAGTGGATCATTGGCGCTCTAGTTTCCTTTTTATTATTGATAGTTTATTCACAATTATTCTCAGCTATTCCAAATTTTAGTTTAGATCTCATCCTTGTTCTAGTTCTAGTTATTTTCAGAATATATACAAGTTAAGTCCCTGTAGATTCGACCTTGGTCTCACCGAGTTGTTACTACATCGCAACCCTGCACTTGGGGTTCTGAACAATCATGCATTGATGATATCTACTTTTCAGCATCAGAACTATTTAATGCTTCCTAAAAGGTAGACGGATCATCCTCATCTATAATGAGGGTAAATGTAACATTTAAGTCATTCCGGTATCTGATTGACAATCTGTGGTCTCTCGGCTTATTTCTTTTGAGAGGTGGTTGCTTCACCTAGTCTTGTACTTCTATATGTGGCTCGGGCTTAACGTGTGTTTCAATTTTTTTAATTTTAATATCTATCATCATTAATTTAGTCGGTTCCTTATGTTCAACCTTATGAAGCAAACTTGATGTCTTAACTAATTATGATCTTCTATGTGACATGGTCGTACAACTCGTACCCTTTAATACCATCACCATAGCTCACAAAAATACACTTCTTAGCCCTTTAGTCTAGCTTATCTCCAAATACATGCAACTGTGAGTAGTCTACCATATGACCACTCCACACTTCTTCATAAACCTTGTTGTCTATCGGCATAGATGGGGACCGATTCACCAATTAAAAAATGAAATTGTGGTATAACCGCTATTGTAGAAGTATGGAATTAGACAAATTATCTTAGAGGGGGGTGAATAGGACTTTTCTTAAATTCTGATCTTACTATTACGTAATGTTTACCAATTTAAACTTAGTTCAGTAAGATCATCAGAGAATCATTCACATTTATGTTTTAAAGCATTGAAGAGATCAAAGTTTAGCAAAACATGAATACATCACATTTACACATTAATTAATTAAATTAAGAATGCAAGAAACATCACAGACATAGCGATATATAGTATGACGGCTACATGCCTACTCCACTCCCGGCTGACTCACTCCACCCTAGAGTGTGTCAGATTAACTATTTGATGCTTTTAAATCAAGTTAACCATAAACCTTCACAACCTACACAAGGTATTGTCTATACAAGACACATATATCCTACACAAGGAATTGTCTACCCAAGGCAACCATAGATGTCTACACAAGACAATCAATCATATCTGCATAAGGTATTGTGTACACAAGACACATACATCCTACAGAAGGAATTGCCTACCCAAAGCAACTATAGATGTCTACACAAGACAATCAATCATACTTACACAAGGTATTGTCTACATAAGACACATATCATACACAAGGAATTGCTTACCCAAGGCAACCATAGATGTCTACACAAGACAATCAATCATACCTACATAAGGTATTGTCTACACAAGATAATCAATCATACCTACACAAGGTATTGTCTACACAAGACACATATATCCTACACAAGAAACTATAGATCCTACACAATGACTCTATATGTATTCTCCCGTCGGAGGCCTGTAAAAGGTCTGAGTGTGTTTGTGAAATACAACCTGAATACCAGTCCTACACAAAGAAGGATCTTCATATTCTATGGACTCTAATGACTTACTTGTAAGTAGGTGAGCCCCGTTTCTATTACATGATGAAGATGATCTCCCTTGATAATGAAGAATCTTCAGCTCCCTTAAACCGAACATTGTAGATGCTCCCAATGCAAGTCGTCAAAGTTGGGTCAAGGTTTTAGGGGAATCTACTCTTTAAAGAATATTGATCCTTAAGGGACAAAGAGTGATTCCAAGGTATTAGGTATTCAAGAGATTACAGCACAATGATTTTCCATTAAGTAAGTTACTGGAGAATTCTTGAATGATGAAGTTCATTCTCCAATCTAATCTATTGAATATTCTATGATTGTATTTAAAAAAGGAGTGAAGGATGAACTCCCATGAGAAAAAGGTTTATGATGGTAGGTAAGTAATTACTCTCTTAGAGCTCACTTTTTTTCTCAATACAAACTCTAAAACCAACCTTCTAATTATAAAGGCAAAAATCCCAACGGTAATAAAATGAGCAGAGTCTTTCTACATTCAATGTTATCGACACAGGTTCAATGTCATCGAGTGACAGTTCAATGATACAAGATTTTTGTTAAAAAATGTTTAAAGCATGCTGGACACTTTCTTGTCTTTATTCGATGTCATCGAATCTAGTTCGATTCTTCAAATCTTTTAAGTGATTTTTCCCTAAAGCTTGTTGGACATTTTATTACCTTTATTTGATGTCATCGAACATGATTCGATGTCATCGAATTGAATTCGATTCCTCGAATTTTTAAGTGATTTTCCTTCAGAGTTTGATGGATGGAAGTTGCTCAATTTTTTATGTTATCGATCGTAATTCGATGTCATCGAAATTTGAATTTCGATGTCATTGAATCGAGTTCGATTCCTCGAATTTTTAAGTAATTTTCCTTTTCAGCTCGCTGGACTCCTAAAGGCACTTATTTGATGTCATCGAGTCACATTCGATGTCATCAAACATGAATGTTCGATATCATCATGTTTGATGACTTGAAATTTTGGTCCAAAATGTTATATATGGTTGCTGGACATCCTAAGTCACTTATTCGATGTCATCGAACAAGTATGTTCGATGTCATCGAGTAGTTTCGATGACTCAAAGATGGTAGAAAACTTAACAACATTTTCATATAATTTTCCAACTTAGTTTTCTATTACCTAATCTATAAAACATATTTCCTTTATTGGTTTTTTAATAGATTATGGTGTTTTTTAATGGGGATTATCTACCTGAGGTGTTTTGGTCATGGGATGTGAGGTTTAATTTACCTTTAAAGATCTTGATCCATCCACTTTGTTGAGTCTGCATCTTGTAATTCTTTCATATGGGGCTCACTAAACTGACTAACTCAACCTTCACGTTAATTGACAAACAAGGGCACTTTTAATCTCACCCTTTATCAATTACGTGACAAAACACCTAGAATACTTGGAACACTAAATTATGTGTACACATTATTATACAATTTTACAGAATTATGTTCTAAAACCCTAACAATTACACAATTGTATTGCTTGAGCTGCTGCTCCCACTATCATCCTGCATCACCATTTATTTTAACCATGCACCCATAGGAACATAATGGTGGGATTATTCTCCCCCCTTTTGTCAGTCATTGGCAAAGGGTTAGTAAACAGTAAGAGAGCATTATATGACTGAAGTTGAAGCATTTAAAGTGCTTAGGAGAATCGATATAGAGGAAGCTTAATTTTAACACTAGAAACAGTCAGATCATAATATATATATCATCATAAAAGCAATGCCTAAGCTTGGCATAAACAAGATCTTCAAAAATATCATCCAAAAAGTATTTAGCCCATCCATCAGCATAACCCAAATTATCCAAAAAGTATTTAGCATTTTTGAATGCTTTGAATAGATTGAGGAGATGTACCAAATAATATACCTATGTATTAACTTGTACACTCAACAAAATTTTTACAAAAGGATAATAACCAAAATTATAAATATATCTTATGTTTATGTTTAAAAAGAATTTAGAGGCCCAAGGTCCTCAGATATATCATTAGATGCACATGAACTAAAAAATATATCAGATCGCACATATTCCAATAGATTTTTGGAGATCTCTAAATCTATTTGCATCCAGGGGCTACGTTAGGATATCGACAAGTTGGTGCTCGGTAGGCACATGATCCAACATAATAATCTTGTCTTCGGCAAATTCTTGTATAAAATAGTGTCGGATGTCAATGTGCTTTGTTCGTAATGTTAGATTGGATTTTTAGAAATATTGATGGCACTTGTGTTATCACAAAAGAAAAAGTGTCATTATGGATTGTTCTAGTCCAGCAACATTTGCTTCATCCAAAGAAGTTTTGCACAACAACTACCGGTTGCTATGTATTCAGCCTCAGCAGTAGACAAAGATATTGAGTTCTGTTTTTTTTTACTTTGCTATGATACAAGACAGTTGTCGATATAAAAACAACCACTGCTAGTTGATTTGCGATCGTCTATATTTCCAGCCCAATCAGCATCGGAATACTCGACAATGATAGTAGATATGTCAAACAAGTACCATAAGCCGAAATTAGTAGTTCCAACTACATACTTGATAATTCTTTTAACTGCTGATAGGTGTGATTCTTATGGATCGGCCTGAAATCGTGCGCATGCACCAACGTTAAAAGCTATATCCAGCCGACTAGAGGTAAGGTATAGTAAGCTACCTATCATGCTGCGGTACAAATGTTGATCCACACTCTTGCCATTAGCATCTTCAGAAAGTTTGAGTGTGGTGCTCATGGGAGTATGGTGAGTATGTCCAGATTCAAGTCCAAATCTTTTTACTAGATCTTTTGCATATTTGGACTGACATACAAATATCCCATTGTACAATTGCTTTACTTGTAGCCCCAGAAAGAAATTCAGCTCACCAACCATGCTCATTTTGAATTCAGATTTCATTAATTCAGCAAAATTATGAGCAACATCTTCACAAGTGGATCCAAAGACTATATCATCCACATAAATCTGGGCAATGAGTAAAGAATTCTCTGTCTTTTGCATAAATAGTATTTTATCAACACTTCCCCTACAAAATCGGTGGTCTAGAAGAAATTGCATCAAGCACTCATACCATACACGGGGTGCATGTTTAAGACCATAAATTTCTTTACTCAATCGATATACATGTTGAGTATACTTAGGATCTAAAAATCCTTTTAGTTGTTCAACATATACTTCTTCCTCAAGTACACCATTGAAAAAGGCGCTTTTGACGTCCATTTAAAAAAAATTGAATTGTAAAGCACATGCAATAGACATGAGTATCCATATAGACTCAAGACGCGCTACTGGGGCAAATGTTTCATCAAAATCGATGCCCTCTATCTTTGAATATCCTTGTGTCACAAGTCTTGCCTTATTTCTTACCACATTTCTAGATTCATCAGATTTGTTTTTGAAGATCCATTTGGTTCTAATGATTTTGTATCAAGTGGTCTGGGAACTAGTTGCCACACCTCATTTCTCTTTAATTGTTGTAGCTCATCTTGCATAGCGTAATCCAATATTCATCTTGGAGTGCTTCTGTAACATTTTTGGGCTCAATTTTTTAGGTGAAACAGAAATTACTATAAATACCCTCAAGTTGACATCAAGTTTTCACACCGTCATTAGGATATCCAATGATTTGATTGAGAGGATGATCCTTAATGAAAGGTACGTCATTCAACAGTTGAGGTTCATTAGAGGAGGTGGATTTGTTATCTGATTTACCTAGAATGCATGAATCCACATCATCCTTTATATCATTTGAAGGATTATTTTCATCATGTGATTGGTCATTAACAACCACATTGACAGGTTCTTGAATGGTAAGTGTCCTTCAATTGTACACACTATAAGCACAACTATTTAGGGAATATCCTAAAAAAATGTCATCATCACTTTTAGATTTAAATTTTCCTAGCTGTTCTTTGTCTTTAAGAATATAATGTTTGCTACCGAAGACATGAAAATATTTCACACTAAGTTATTTTCCGTACCACAACTCATACGAAGTTTTATTTAAACTTACTCTAAGATATACCCTATTGATAATGTAGCAGGCGGTATTGACTGCTTCGGCCCAGAAGCTTTTAGCCATGTCTTTGTTATTCAACATAACCGAGCCCATTTCTTACAACACCCGGTTCTTTCTTTCAACCACTCCATTCTATTGTGGTGTTTTTGGGGCTGAGAATTCATGTAGAATTCCACTCTCATCACAATACCTTTGGAATCGATCATTCTTAAATGCCCTACCATGATCACTCCTAATACGGTTTATGCAATATCCTTTCTCATTTTGGAGTCGTTTTGCCATAATCGGGAATTCATCAAATGCATTGGATTTTTTTCGAAGAAAAGCGACCTAAGTGAATCTAGAGTAATCATCTACCACTACCAGAAAAATACCTTTTTCTACTATGACTCTCAACTTTGGTGGGGCCCACTAGATTTGTAAGCAACAAGTCGAGTGGTTTAGAGGTGGCTACAGTGGTTATCTTTTTATGACCAACCTTTATCTGTTCGCCCTTGAGACAATCACCTCATACAATCTTCTCTTACTTTCGAATCTTAGGAAGGTCTCTCACCAAATTTTTTAAGCTTAGCTTAACCACGTTCCGGTAGTGGACATGTCCAAGCCTTTGGTACCAGAGCTTGGACTCATTATTCACAGCCATGTGTTATCATGTAGTTAATACATTCTCCTTATGTAACGCCCTAAAAATTGGGGGTCGAGCCGGAGCTCCACTCCCGAGTTCCAAAGCATCACTAATGCAACATAGATAATGATGATTAAATGTTGTCCGTGTTAGTACATTAAACATGAATGGGATTAAGCTAAAACAACATATCATACTCCAGAGACGATTAGATTACACAAGCGGAAGACTGTGATAGATATATAAAACACTTAAGTTGTTGTAAGTCTCCAGAGTGGGAACATGATACCAGGTTAAATAATTACATGTATTATTCCAAGGTCTATAAAATAACAAGAGTGTAATGTCAACTATCCGTATCCTTGTAGCCCCGATTCGCAACTCCAGGTCTATATAGACCCACCAGAGAGTTGCATGCAGGAGAACTCTTTATCATCACAGAAGACAGGCTCCACCTCATAAGCCTCGTCATCACTTAAAACTACAACAAAGTCTAGTTGTTGTTTTAAAACACCGTCCCAGAACGTGGAAGTGAGTGATCAACTCAGTGGAGCTATAAAGCAGAGGTTAACATGTTATCAATTCAGTCAAGCAGCAATGATAAAACAATATAGCAAGCATTCCTAACTATTCTAGTATAATGCAAGGATGATATGTTATAATGATGCATGCCCTCACTTGCACTCCCTCTGCGATCTTCCTCTTACGGTCACGGCATGCACCCCTTCCTTTGTGCTTAACATCAACGCCAAAGGCACATGCAATGCAGTGCATGAGCGTGATTACTGAGTTCTTATTAGACCTTTTCATACAGCAGGATTAGGAATCTAAGGTACCTCTCTTTATATCATTAACCTAAACAATGATCCATCTAGGGTCGTTAATCCTAATTAATCACATACAATAGGCAAGTTTAGGTCACTACCACCAACGCCCTACAAACTAGAAGTCTATTTTTTAAGGCTCGTCACCAACCCGACTGGGGACCACAGCCAGGCTACGCCGGGGTAGGCCTATTTCATACTTAAGGTCACAACACTAACGCCCTACCAGCTGACAGTCTATTTTAGAAGGCTCATCACTAACCCAACTGGGGACCACAGCCAGGTTGTGCTAGTGTAGGTCAACAGCTCAAATACAGTGTCACATACCACCATGTTCAGTTCATGAGTCTGGGTTGCTGGTCACTACGGGGAGGCTCGTCGCCCCAACATAGGCCGACAGCTCGACCACGGGGTCCTATACCACCATGCCCAGCTCATGAGTCTTAGCGGATTGTGGTACCATGGTTGAAACGGGTCTTTACATTAGTAAGGGGTACCTTAGGTTCAATCAGTAGTGTCCATACATAGTAAACACACAATAAGCCAATCGGTTTATTAAACAAGTTCGATTGGTATGAGCGTACACTGAATTAATCGACAAGGTATTGCTGTCGACGATCCTCGTATGACTCAGATTCACTGAACGCATCAAGTGTGACGAGATTAATTTGGTCACTCAAACAGGAATTATTACCGATTGCCTAGACTACGTAGTAGTCCCAATCATATTCAAATGTAGCATATGGAGACATGTGATAATCATATAGGCATTTAACAAATATTCCCAACACGAATCTCATTCGAGCATTTCATCAAACACATTGCACATATTACCATAGATTGCAGTTCATCCATAGATTGCATAATCAAAATTTAGGTTACATGAAGGAAACTATGCATATAGATAAGGTGGTTGAGAATTTTATCTCAACGCCCTAAATAAATACAATTCTTCGGACAATTTCTCATTCAAACATTTTATCAAACACTTAGTCTACACATTCCATCATATATGAAATAAATTAGTTACAACCTATATTATAGCAAATCCTTTCACAAAGGAGTTGTCACGCATACAACAATCATGTATTCTCAACCAATACTCATGGCAGGCATAAATCATAATTCCATATTCATTCAGACATTTCAACAAACACATAGACTACACACTTCAGCATACATGTATTAGACTAGTTATAAGATATATGCTGGTAAGCCCTTTTATAAAGGAGTTGCCACATACACAATAAGCATATATTCATAGTTAATAATCATAGCAAGCATAGATCCAAATTCCATATTCATTCAGACATTTTCGCAAGCACTTAGACCACACATTTCAACATACGTGACGTATGTTGGTTATAATAGGTGTTAGGGCAAATCCTTTCACTAAGGAGTTGTCACACGTATAACAACCATATATTCACGACGAGTAATCATGGTAAGTACGAATCCAAATTCCATACTCATTCAATCTTATCAACAAATACATGGAATACACTATATTCAACATAGTTTATATATGTGTGTAAAGTGCGGGAAACATCGTATCTAAGCATGTGATAGCAATCAAGTCATAAATCATTAACTGACATTAAAAGCCTTGAAAACCATAACCTAAACATTTATATAGTCTGCACCTTTCACTGGTAGACTTGTATCACACTTAGTTTGTACACTAAGTCTTCGTCTATGGCACGACGGCTACCTATTGTCTGAAATAGGTTAGCTATTTCATCACATATTCTATTTAGATCTCTAGAACAAATTAGAGTTAGGATTTCTTACCCAAGTACCGAGTCAGAATCACCGAAATTGCGATACAATAACGGTAGTTAAGCACGTGGAATAGCGAGATCGAATCCCAAGAACAAACGCCAACACTCTCTCACTTCTCCTCACTTTCTTCTTCCCTTTTCTCTCTCTTCTCTCTCCTAAGGTTGTAAATTCGTATGGAATGAGAGAGAGAGAGAGAGAGAGGGTTTAAGGTGCTTATATAGGCCCAGAACTGATGGGAATACCCCTAGGGCCAAGGTATACTTAGGTTATAGCTAAAGGGTGACAGTTTCGGTTCAATGGAACACTTTCGAAGGCCCCTTTTCTGTATGTGGTCGGACTTAAACTCCGTAATATTGGATCTAGGTCAAGTTAAGTTTTCGATCTGATTGGATTTACAGATCGACCGTGGAGGATCAGTTTTAGTTCAACGGTCACCGTTACTTAATCGGAGCCACAAGTACACTGACGTGTGTTGAAAATTTTCCCTGATCCGAGGGTGTAGTTGGGTTAGATTTTGACGGTCTGAATCCTTAGATTGGCCTATAAGTGAACGACTCAATTCAGTTAAATCTGAGTTCATTTTCTAAAGATATTCACGTTTCTCACACACTTCTCTCCGGGCTCAAGTTGTGCATTTTTGGATACTATTAGAACTTGATTTTTGAGGTGGTTGTCAAGTTGGTTGTCATAACCTAGTAAGGAAATTGGACTCATAACCATATAGTTTCGATGCGTGAAAATCGGACTTTTGATCCTACGTTTCGGGGTAATGCGTCACACGATCTAAGTCCGATATGGAGTTTTGTAGATGCTTTCGATGCTCCAGTCCGAGGAGCAACTCCCGAGCAATTGGGTTTAGGGATTGATCCTAGGTTTCGGGGTAACGTAACATCAGCGATCCTACTGATTTTGGGTCTTGTAGTTTGTGTTGAAAGCTGTCCAAGCTAATTCGACAGTTGATTTAGTTAAGCACTTAATTAATCTTCATCTAATTTCTGAAGGATTTGGTCCTTAGTGATTTCTGCCTGAGGTGGTACTCGGGTTTTTGTACGGATTTTTTCGGGACGTTACACCTTACTACTTTCAATTACATAGCAGTTATCACTTGTGCAAAGACCTTTCATAATGAATTTTCCTATATGGTCTGAGATCTTACACACATCTTTGGAGAATGTGACCAGGTGTTCTTTGTCGCAAATTTGGAAAATACTAAGGAGATTGTGTTTTAATCCTTCTACACAAAGAACATCTTTAATCTTGGACAACCCAGGGCCAACTATTGTTCCTTGTCCAATTATCTTGGTGGTGAAACTACGGTAATGACCGCTCTAATAGAAGTAGGAATAGGTCAAAGTGTCATAGAGGGGGGTGAATAGGACTTTATAAAATTTTATGACAATTTAAAAACCTATTACCATTATCTTGATCAAATATAACAATTATCAAGATATCTTTTAATTTAACTCTAATGGCTTCCAAGATAAATAGAGGATCTAATCACTAGACTATGCAATATCTAAACAGTATATAAATTTAGTGTATGATGGATGCACTGAGTTACTGTCTGTGAGATGTGATACTTATCAGTTCTAAATAATCATGCATCATGTGAACATTTAAAGTAAACATAATAAGAGAATATGCAAATAACAATCTCAAACACAGTCATTTTATAGTGGTTTGGCTATATTCCTACTCCACTCCCGGCGGATGCACTCAACCCTTGAGTATACCGGATTTTACTAACGAAGGTTTCAAATCAGGTTTACCTCAAACCAGTACAACCTACACAAGGCTGACTCTAGGTCCTACACGAGGTACCTAAATGTGTCTACACAAGACACAAGTTTATACCCTACACAAGAGCAAAGGTCAATACGAAGTACCTAAGTTTTATGCCTACACAAGGTACCTAAACGTGTCTATACAAGATATAAGTTTATGCCCTACACAAGAGCAAAGGTCAACACAAAGCACCTAAGTTTTATGCCCTACACAAGAGCAAAGGTTAACACAAAGCACCTAAGTTTTATGCCCTACACAAGAGTAAAGGATCCACATAAGGAACCTCCATTTTAGGCTGTACAGGCGAAGGAACCTCCGTTTTAGGCCACATAGGCTAAGGATCCACACAAGAAACCTAGAGTTTATGCCCTACACAAGAGCAAGGGTCAACACACAACACCCACACGTACTCTCCCATCGGAGGCCTCCTATGAGGACTTAAAATGGGTGAGAAGCACCTGTGACCCAAACCTACACAAGGAATGATCAACAGGGTCTCTAGACTCTAACGACTTACAGATAAGTAGGTGAGCCCCATTAAGCACATTGATGAAGATATCCTCCTTAATGATGAAATTCTTTAGCTCCCTTAATCCGCAACACTTGATGATGTTTCAATAAAGGTGATGGGTTGGGTCAAGGTTATGTTAGAATCCTACTTTATTAAATGTTTTATTATTTTTAGAGAAAGAGTGATTCTATGCATTCAAGCATTCAAGGTATCCCAGCTCAATGATTTACCATTAAGGTAGTAGTTGGATGATCCTTGAATGGGGAAGTTCATTCCTCAATCCACTCTATTTAATATCAATTATGAGGGTGGATTGAAGGATGAACTTCCATGAGAAAAAGAGCTTAGGCTAATCAGTATGCAAAACTCTCTCAAGGCTCTCTCTGTTTTTCTCACTTTCGTAACCAAGAGAAATATTCCTATATATAGGCAAAAAGCCCCAACGATAATAAATATGTCAAGCCTGACTAAGTTCGATCTCATTGGTCCTGACTCGATGTCATCGAATGTATTCTTTCGATTCTATTGAGTTAGGGTTCGATGATGCGAACTCAGCTAAAGCACATACCCGAAACTTTTTGACCGAAGATCGATGGCATGAAACATGCGTCGGTGATATCAAATTTTGAATTCCAATATCATCGACAGTTGTTTCAATTTATCGATCTTTTTAATGAATATTTTAAGAAAGCTTGCTAGTCATTTTTTTACTCAATTCGATGATATCAATCCCATATCGATTTCATTGATTTTTGAATTACGATCATATCAAGCCAATATCAATTCCTCGATTATTCACATAAGATTTTCCTTTTCAAGTTTGGTGGAACAGTTTTTTCCTGATTCAATCGTATCGAGTCTATATCAATATTATCATGATTTGAATTTCAATGAGATCGATGTGGGTTTCGATTCCTCGAACATTTAGATGTTTTTCTTTCAAAAACTCGCTGGACACAACTTGTCCCATTTCGATGTCATTGATATTGTGTCGATATTATCAAGATTTGAATTTTGATGATATCAATTGTCCTTTGATTCCTCGAGCAATATCAAGAATATTTACTTGAAATTCGATGTTATCAAAGGTACTTTCGATTTATCGAATATTTTGTTCAAAATACTTTGTGGTTGTTAGACATAAAGAGGACTCAATTCGATGTTATTGATACAAGTTCGATATATCGAGAATGAGTGTTCGATTGTATCGACCAAGAATCAATGATATCGAATTTAGTTTTCCTTTTAAAACTAGGTTTTCAGACTTTCAATACCTATATTATTTTAACTTTTTCTTAAGGCTTTTGTTTACCTGGGTGTTTTGGGATTTGGGATGTGAGGCTAAGTTTACCTGTGATGAACTCTGAACACACATCCGGTTGAGGCAATGTCTTGAACAATCTTCATATGGGGCCCACTTGACTCATTAACTTAACACTCATGCTAATTGACAAACCAAGGTACTTTCAATCTCCTCCTTTGTTAATTACATGACAAAACACCTAAAACACACCTAGAACAACATCCTAAATTGTGTGTACATGAACTTTACACAATTTTACAAAGATACTATGGAGTTCACACACAATATTAATCCAGGCAGCTGCTCCCCCTATCACCTGCATCACCAAGCTCGAAATCGTATACCAAGTAGTGTTCTCATGGTGGGATTTATTCTCCCCCTTTTCGTCGATCACTGACAAAGGTTAATATACTAATAACAGATCGAATGACTGAAGTTGACATTAAAGAAACTAGGAGAATTAAGGCAATAGGAGGACTCATAATTCCCATGTAAGCATATAATCAGATAAACACTTCAAGACAGATATGCAGTAAACCATACAGCACAGAATCATTACGTCATAACAGAATTAACCACTTCTATAAGCATAATGATAGTGGTAAACCAATCACCATCCCATAATCAGCATTCATCTAGATGAACATATGACAAATATAATTCAATATCAGACAAACATGAGGCATTCGCATAGGTAATTTTAAATTTCAAGCATAGGCATATCATCATTCATTCCATAAACATTTAACACATGATCATATAGCTCCAAAAGATCATCATAAAGTAATAGGATCAATCAAAAGAAATTGCCCAAGCTTAGTAGGATATATAAGCATCCAAAAAATATATCATCCAACCCATTCATGGGCACACATTTCCTAAAAGAAATTCAAGTATCGATTTCAAAAATAAAAAATATAAAAAACTATCCCAATACTTTCAACGTCTTTGGTCCTTCCAAGAACCAGACAGATACATGAAACTATCAGACTATACAAGTCAGTGGACCATCACATACACTCATAAGTGCTTAAGGCAACCAAAAAGATATCCATGCCCTAAGCATGAGTGAAGAACATGTGTATGTGATGGGGAAATCCGTAAAAGTACAGTGCGGAGCTGGAAGGAACAGTGTCGTCACAACGGCATGTCAATAGATCAACAATCTGCTGGGTCGTATGCTGTAATCAGGCCACTAACAGCTCCAAGCCTGAGAGCCATTCATCTTGCTTATCTAGCCTGTCTTCAATTCTCGCCACTGCTCACAAGGTTGCCCGACCCGATCCTGGTGAAATTTGTATCGCTGAGTCTATGCAGTATCAGGTATAGTTGGAACAGGTCGTGGCTCCTGTGGTTCTTCTTCAGTAGGTGCTGCTCCTGCCCCCATTTCTGCTTCTCCCTGTAGCTCTTCCTCGGGTTGTTCTTTTGTAAACTCATGGAACTTAAGGTCCATCTTTTGGATGTTGACCTTATTGAAATGTTACAGTGGACGCTCAGGATCATCTGTCAGAGGAAGTCTCATTTCATTGCTTACAATGTGGATGATGTGAGGGAATGGAAGGTGAGTTGCTCGAGAGGTATGAATAACAGAAGCCAATTGATGTACTATGAGGGTAGGTAGAGATAATTTGATACCAGAAGCAATGCTATACATAACACAGACCATGAAGCAGGTAGGATCGGCTCAATTGGTTCCCCTTGGGTACACATTGGATGAGAAGATCCCATGCAAAACCCAATATTTGGGTTCCATATATTTGGCTTTGAGCGCATTTCCATGATACCAGGGAACATCTCTCCCTTGCACAGAAATTTGGTTACTTTGGATCGCACAGTAGGATCTTTCATATCAAGATTAGACATGCCAATGGGAGAAAGAGTGTGTAAGACCCTAACCCAAGTGTACACGGCGTTCCTTAGGGTCATGCGGTCCTATTGGTCGAATTCTGGTGACCTGTGACCTACGGTTAGCGTTTGCGATCATCCCCAAGTTCGGTCACGACGACCCGACTCGGATCGACCTAAAACCTATGTCATCTTGTCTGTATTGGTGCCGCGGTTCCAATGCCGTGTCCCGTGCGTGAATCCTTCATGTACATCATGAGTTATGTGCAATGTTTGATTTTGGACCTTTGATGTGTGATGATGGACCCCACCCCCATAAGTTTTCCTTGGTGCTTGTGTAAGGATGATGTCACCCTATAGTAGATTTGCTAGAAAGCCTACTAGCTTACCATCCTAATACTTACTAAAGCTTAGCACTTTGTTATTGTCACCATAGGCCATCATGGTTTCTCTAACCAAGGAGAGAGAGGCAATGATTGCCTCCCTACAATTCCTTCCCTCTCTCTCTTTCTTCATTCTTTCTACCTCTCCCTCTCCTCTCCCTTTGCTAGGACGTCCCACCTCCCTTAAAAATTCCAACCCTCTCACCTCCTAATCTACCCGTCATCAACCAATCTCAACCATTGAACCATGATCCTTAAAGCTTCTTGATGCTAGTGGTGTAGCTTTGGAGTTGTTTTGATAGGTGGGTGTGTTACATTGTTTAAATTTCAGATTTCTTCTTCTTCCTCTTAATTCTTCATTCTCTTTCCATTGATGGAGCTTGTGGGATCCATCAAGTGATGATGGTGGCCCCAAGACTCCATGAATATGGCTCAAAATCTATCCTACATTGCATGCATGTGTATGCAAGGGACCATTCTCCATGAATCCCTTCATGTTCCTTTCTTCCTTAGATCAAGGATCTTTAGGTCATCTAGACCCTTGATCCTTGGTGGAGATTAGATCTCCACCATAGATCTCAATAGATAGCCTTGATCATGTAGATTGTACATCTTATGGTAATGAAATGTCTATGTATGTGTGTTATGAAGGGAAGGGCCTCATTGAGGCGGAGACCCTTCTCTTGTGACCATTTTCTTCTCCTTTTCTTGTTGGAAGTTTTTGATCATGAATGTGTTGCCCACCTTGTGGACCGACAAGATCCAAACCATCCATAGAGGAAGGACATTTTTCACAGTCCATCCCTTAGACGTGTGGTCCCTAAAATCACCAAAATGGGGTGCATGCAAGGATGATTTGGATGATGGGATGGTTTGGATATTTGTGGGGCCCGCTTGGGTGGACTACACCATAATTTTCTAAGGTTAAATACCCATTTAAATATTGTTTGTAGTTTATTTTTACCAGACATGTTATTGTCTAGACTGTCTAGACAGATTTTGGGCCATCTTGGGTCTTAATTTTTGGTCATTTGATGGGGATGTTAATACCATCCAATATATAATTCTTGAAGGTGTATGTCCCACCTATAAGCCTACCAAATTTCAGCCCCAACTGACCCCATTTGAGCCTCCAAAAGAGTGGGCCAACATGAGTGTTTAACCAGATTTCTACTGAATTTCCAACAATACAGGCTGTTTTAACTCATAATTTAAAAATATTTTCTCTGATGGTGGGCCACCTTTCTAAGTCCCACCTTGTTCTTGACTTGATAAGGGACCTTAGCCCCCAATTTTCTAATTTTTGGAGACCCTAGACCCACTTCATTGGGGAGCCCAAATTGGTATAGTAACATGAACATTGCTAGAATTTTTCTACGTTGTTGTATTTTTATGTTTGTGGAGATAATTGGGCTCAGCCTATTTGGGATTTTGTGTATATCTGTGGGGCCCACCTTTTGATGATCCAGAGGCCTTAAGGGGCCATTTTTGTGGGGCTAACCAACTAGACCAGCCATCCATGATGGACGTCTAGCTGGTGGACGTCCACCATGGGCTGGTCATCCTTAGCCAGGCCCACCATGATGTATGTCTTTCATCCATGTCGTCCCTCCGTATTTGTCGGGCCCATGTGGGTTGGGTCCACCCTAGTTAGACGTCCCATGTGGGGCCCACTTGGGATGTGGGAGCGCACCTTGTTGCGTGTGTGTGGGACCCAAACCGTCCACACCTTGGACAGCCCAGGCCTAGGACGCCCTTGCCCTTTTGGGGCTACTGTTGGGCGTGCAATCCAGCAGCGGGCCCACTTTTCTAAGTGTCAAATCCCTATCTCCAAATTGGTGGGGCCCCTATGATGTATTGATGGACACTATGGGAGTAACTCCTAAGAATTTTAACATGTTTCTGGGCCTCAATAGGCCCAGAAGATTTAGTGGACTAAAAGTCCAGCCATGGCTATACATAATGTATGGCTGAATTTTTATTGGAATTGGGGGCCTACCACATTGATAAATTGGGTACTTGTTCCTTACCTATACCTTAGTATAATTTTTGGGCTTAATTAATGCATGTTTTGGGCCACCTCTGATAACCATTTGTGGGACCTAATGCATACTAGATTTTGGGGCTTCCTAGTGGGCCTAGGTCGGGCTGGAATATCTCACCTTGGCCAGCCAAATGATGGGCTGACCTTCAACCATTTGCTAGACTTATGGGCTGAGGAAAAGGTGGATTTGGGCCCTAGAATGCCCACTTAAATGACTAGTTATTGGGCTGATGTAATGGGGCCCATTCCACCTAATAAAAAAAAACTTGTTTTGGGCCATGTATTTGTATACATGGGTTACCCACTAAGTCCATCTAAATGTTTGGACTCTATAGCCCTTAGGGCTTGGGCTTTGGGCCTTGGTTTCCCTCCTTGGGCCATGATTATTAGAGGTAGTATTGGGCCTACCTCCTTATACTTTTTGTGGGACCTATGTGCATATGGTTTGGATACGGGCCTTGGGCCTTATGTTTATTTGGTTTATGGATTAGATGTCTTGGGGCAATGGTGGTTGAAAGTTCCTATTTAGACCCCTCTAGGTCCATTAGTTGCTAAGTGTGGTTGAATGCCCACCTTAGTCCCTTACTAGGGCCGTTTCCATATTATCTAGGCCCTAGCTTTGTATGCTTACCCCAGGTAAATAGGCCCCCACTAGAAGTTGTATTCCTTATAAGGAATTGGTTAAGTACCTAGACCCTTCATGGTTAGGTAGATGGTACATCTTCTCATTTACCTCATTGGCTATAACACCTCGGATTTTTGCTAACCTGGGATTAGACGTCCTTAGGCAATGGATCAATCCTAATACAGGTTTAACCTCTTAAACGCTCAATTAAAGCCTTAAATCTCTTTTCAAACCATTTTCTTCACAAATCCCACCCTTCTCTACCTTGTGCTTTCAATTTCTCAAAGCATCTTCACCCTAGACACTATCTTAAACTAGCTAAGTAGTATAACTTGGATCACTTTAGATACAAACTGCAAAGGACTAAATACTCGCCTCATACTGGAAATCACTTAGTATTAAATCCTTTAGAAATTTGACAAAGTTAACTAAGTGCTAAACTAGATTAGCCATGAAATCCATTTGAATCGTTTTAAATACGATCTGCAAGACCCAAAACTTGTAGAATCATTGACGTTAGGTTACCCAAAAATCTAGGATCAAACTCACTACCCGGCTGCTCTCGGGAGCATCTCGAAACTCTGTATCTAATCTGGACCGCACATCGGGAGTCCGAACAATATGAAGTTAAGGACTTAGGACCGCCTCGCTAGGCTTGATAACCATCTCGAAAATCAAATCCAGCCGATGTCCCACGGCTGTTCGCTTGAGTCCGGAGCGAGAATGTGTGAAAAACACTATTCCCTTTACAAAATAAATATCTGGAATAGTGATCTGGCACCATTCACTTGCACATCAGTATTAAGCAACCAGATCGTCAGAATCAGACTAAATTATACCCTCGGATTAAGAAAAATTTCAGGAACATTTACATGTGCTTGGAATTTCGGATCGTGGCCCATGACCGTTGAAGCTGAAAGTAGTCCGCCACGTGCGATCTGGGAATCCGATCGAGTCGCTTAAAACGTAATCCCACATAGATCCGTGTGTGGTGAGCTTAAGTCGACGTTTGGCTCGAGGGGGCCACCGAAACACTCTTTTGGTTTGGAACATCGTAAAATGCTTATAATAGTAGTAACCCTTGAACCTGAGTCTATTTTGGGAAGGTTTTAGGCTATAAAAGAACCTTAAACCCTCTCCCATTCCAGCCATACGAATTTGGATTTGAGAGAGAGAAAAGAGAGAGAAAGTGAGGGAGATGTGGGAGGAACTCCCTACTGCTGTTCCCTGCCACTATTCGGGCTCCACCGCCTGATTCTCATCGCTTTCCTGGCGATTCCGGCATCGTTTCTAGGTAAGAAACCCTAACCCTAATCTGTTTTAGGGTTGTATAGGTTGTAGGTTATGAAATAGCTAACTTTGTTTCGTTCTTTAGGTTGCCAAACTCCCGTATACGGAACCTTAGCGAACCTATCGACTCCATTACGATTCTACGACACAAGGTGCGGACTTTAGGTGTATAGGTTATGGTTTTCAACGCTTTCAATGTCAGATAATGATAGATTCATGATCTGCATGCAATTGCACATGTATAAAATGCTTTCCGTTTTCTGTTTCGATTAGAACTGTAGAATTTGGAAATTCACATACTCTAGGTATTCGTATAAAATACCGTATACATATTTTTTTTTGAAATGTGTTTGACATGTTTAATTGTTGTATGGATATATGACGTATGGATAAAATACTTATTTGGCGAAAGGATTCGCCTAAATACATGTTTACTAATAAACACTATGTATGTAGAAATACGGTATTGTAAGAAGTACCGTATACATGTATATTTTAGTGATGTGTTTGTCATGATTAATTGTCATATAAATATATTATGTTCGTATAAAACATTTGCTTGGCGAAGGGAATCGCCGTAATACATGTTTGCTTGTATACATTATGTATGTTGAAAATGCGTATTCTAGAAAATACTGTATACATATAAATATTGGGAGATGAATTTATCATGATTATTTGCTGTAGTAATATATTATACATGGATAAAATACTCACTTGGCTAAGGGATAGCCCTAATACATGTTTTGCTAACATACACCATGTATGTTGTAATAGTTTATTCTAAGTGTTTGTGAAAATGATTGAATGAGTACCGAATTCTCATTCGTACTCGCCATGACTAGTTGTCATGGATTCATGATTGTTGTATTGGCGATACCCCTTTGACGAAAGGATTTGCCTTAAATCATGCCATGGCCAATATACACCATATATGCTAAAATGAGTGGCCCAAGTGTTTGTGGAAATGACTGAATGAATATGGAACTTGGATTCCTGCGTGCCATGACTATCCGTCATGGGTGTACGCGTGTTATGATTGGGGCAACTCCCTAGGAAAAGGATTTGGCCTAATGCCTATGTGATCAACATATGTCATGTATGTTGATGTATGTTTGTTTAAGTGTTTTTTAAAATGTCTGAATGAGTAGTAGATAACAAATTGTAATGTATAAGGGTGTTGAGATATGATTCTCAACCTCTTTTAACTATGTGTATGATCTCCTTGGATTGTTGTGTGATTAGGAATTGAACATGTATAAACTCATGCTTGTGTTGTGATTCATAACATGCTCAACTGCTTTATGATTATAACTATGTAATGCATATGTTTAAATTTATATTTACATTGTATGATCTGTCATGGGTGATGGGGGAGCGGAGCAACGAGTGCGTGCAACATTTCAGCGACCCTAAACGGATAATACCATACCTTGATTGTATGAGTGGAATCTTGATCCATTACTGCTTTATCTATCTGCAAGTTATCATGTTTGGGGCAATGATTATAGTCCAGATAATCGGTACCAGAATTGAATTCGTGGCTGCGATTCATTTGCCACGTGAGATATGTTCGACGAACCCGAGTCGTACTTCGGTTGGCGATAGTGGTTGGCCACGCGAAGTGCTTATGCACTTCATGTCGTTCAACTTGTTGTGCGCTCAAGCTAGCCGAGCTCGTCAAGTAACCCGATCTGTCTTATGTATGTTCACCATGTTTGGTCGCTACTACCTGAACCTAGGGTACCAAACTTACCAGTGAAATCCCTTTTAACTATGGTACCTCGATCTGCTAAGACTCATGAGCCGGGCATGGTGGTATGGGACACCGTGGTCGAGTCTGTCGGCCTCTGTTGGGGGCCACGTGCCTCCCGTAGTGACCAAAGGTGAGCAACCGGACTCGTGAGCCGATTATGGTGGTATGGGACACTATATTCGAGCCGTCGATCTACTTTTACGGCGAGAGCCGAGAATGGTGAGACACGTACTCGTCTTTGACGGCGGCAAGTCCTCTGTAGTATCTTCGAGTATACTCCAAGATCTGTGATTGGCGACGAGTCTTTCACAGCAACTAGAGTATGAGTTGAGCCGAGTACGGTGAGACTGTATTGAGTGACGGCTAGTGATTGAGCCGAGTACGGTGAGACACACTGAGCGTGACGGTGAGCAATTGAGCCGCATACGGTGAGATCTATATCCGTGTTGTGGGTGTGAGCCCTTTGTGATGCCTTCACTACGCCTCTCAAACCATAATATCGTATGAGATTAACTAGGGTCGACGACCCTAGAATGGATCATGTTTGGGAATGATACAAGGGAGGTACCTTAGTTTCCCAATCTCTTTGCATTTGAAATGGACTAATAATAACTCGGTAATCATGATCATCATCGCACCGCATGTGCTTAGTAGATGTGGCACACTGCGAGGAGTTAAGCATTCGCGAACGTAAGATGATGTCGCATGAGGGTGGTTTGGCAGGGCATACTGACATCATGTCATTTCATTCTCGCACTTAATAAGAGTAGTTAGAATTGTTTGATTTGTCTTGCTTTATCATTACTGCTTGATTGAATTGATAACATGTTAACCTATGCTTTACTGTTCCACTGAGTTGATCACTCACTCCCACGTTACAGGACGGTGTTGTACACACCAACCAGATTTGTTGAATTTTAGATGATGGCGACGCTTATGAAGCAGAGCCGGACTACTTCTATGGTGATGAGGAGTTCTCCTATCATGTAACTCTCTGACGGGTCTCTGAAGACTTGGTACTGCATTGACGGGGCTATGGTACTTGGGATAGAAGATATTACACTTACACATTTGGTATATTTTAGAACTGTACTTGTACTTATTTAACCTAGTAATGTTATCACACTCTGGAGACTCATCACAGTTTATATATGTTATCTATCTATCATCGTCTTCCACTTACAATTTAACTGTCTTTGGAGTATGATATGTTGTTTTGGCTTAATCTCACTCATGTTCAATGCACGAATACAGTCAACATTCAATCATCATTCATTTTGTTGCATAAGTGATGTTCTGGAACTCGGGAGTTGAGTTTATGCTCGACCCCCGATTTTCAGGGCGTTACATTAGCACCCTTCTTCATCTTCGTGGCCCACTCCCATATGAATTATATGCATACTTGGTTGAGGTATGATTGGCCATGTTTGTGCCATTGTGTAGGACATATTGGTATCTCCCTGAGGGATAGAGTTTACCCTCTTGAGCACGGTGGATGCTTGGGATTGATGCATGGATGATTGTGTGATTCATGCATCTGACACTGCATAGCATGTAGATATTCGCCCTTACTTCATCAGGGCCATAGCCTCCACAGAGATATCGTGCATGGCCGTGTGTGGACACCCGAAATTATTCTTGAGTATTTGGGGTGCATAGGATATCCCTGGGTGAAAGCCCCTAAACTTTCACGGTACCGAGGGGATGCCTCAATGCCGAGACCGAGTGAAAAACATGAGCGCACGAGTGCTTGTATATCTTGAGGCCGCGTCTCCCACTATAACGTGGTCGGTTGGGATGGGGTGTAGCCTTACCCGCCTGAAAGAGAGGGTAAAAACTAGGCTGAGTTTGACCAACTCGTGAATGGGTTCGCTACCGTCGAGCCTCGCTTGTGATTGGCTATCCATAGGCGGGTAGTGAGATCTCCTACGCTCGTTTGATTGTGCGATTCTTATAGAGCGGCAGTCATCCAGCAGTGTATTTGACCCCGGTGGATTCCTTATGATGGAACTGTACTTGATATGTGGATTGGATATGAGGACTGGCATTACTTCGCATTACATTTGCATCGGCTGTATAAGCCTCATATTGCATCGCCTTGGTATGGCATCCAGTACTCATGTATTGCATTGCATAGCCTTAGTACGGCTTACTGCATTCATAGCTTAGCCTTGGTATGGCTGAAGGCATTGGTATTGCTCATTGGCTCCTTCTGCATTCTCCTTATTCTTTTGAACACCATTGTCACACACTTACACTGCCCTCTAAGCTTTCTATAAGCTTATGCACAATCGATGTGTGCAGGAGATCTTAGGTCAGCGGAGTAGCAGAGGAGCTGTGGATTGGATTGGCGTGAGCTAAAGACCTATTGCAGACCTTTTCTTCCCTTCTTTTTATATTATATATTTCCTTTTGAGCTTTGTACCTGTAAAGTTTAAATTCTTAATGGATTTTATAGTGTGCTCCTTGGTTATTTTTCTAAGATTTACTTGCTATAATCTTGGATATGTTCGATTTGAATTGGAATTATATTCTAAAAATCCTCCTTGTAGGATCTCAGGATCAAAATCCTACCTCAAGAGCCGAGAATGGGGTACTACGAAGGATGTTACGGCTGGATCCGGCTAACGGGTTCCTTGTGAGTCCGGTCACCGAGTTCAGGGCATGACAGAGTGAGATCGAGTAATTGGGCGATAAACTTAGAGGTGATTTCAACATCCATCTCCCCAACCGTGACTGTGATTGATGGAGGCTCAAGGACTGGGGAATGACAATATACGAGGAAACGATATGTCCTCTCATCGTGACATGGTCCGCCGAAATCCAGAATGGGTGACCAATCCACCGCAAACAGGAGGGATTCAAGACCAAAATAATGAATACATTCCCTGTCTACTCAACGTTCGTGCACAAGCCTCCTCCCCAAGTATTTTTCCAAAATATTGGCGGGTGGTGGAGGAATGACAGCGGCAGGAGGAGGAACTTATGCAGCAGTCATGGCCTCGCCACAGGCTGACTGTCTAGCCGTGGTTCCATGACGGCGAGCTGGCGACTTAGCAGCTTTGGCTCTTTCCCGCGGGGCTAGAGACTTCTGCCGAGTAGGACGTGAGGGTTCTCCAGTGATGGGAGCTTTTCCCTTATCCCTAGACATGGATTGGGATTGGAATCACATATTTTCAATGAAAAACAATACCAAACGCCCAACTGGAATTCAAAATGCGAAGAAGGGAAAAACTAAAATCAACCTCCCTAGAAAGACTCAATCAAAGGATGAATACCATGAGTGAAGAGAGTGAAAAATGCCTATGGGACTTTGGATTTTGGATGAAAACTGTTCCTTCGTTAATGGCGGTAGAGAGCCCTTGGGAAGAGAAATCCCAGAAACCAAAATGAAAATAGAAAATTCCCGCTCGCCCAAGTTTTATCAGGCGGAATTTATCGATGACATCGAGTCTACATCGATCTCATCGACTGCCTTAAGTCGATGTTATCGAAGAGATCTTCGATAACACTTTATAACGCTTGACACTTCTGATTCTGAAAGGTCGTCGATGATATCAATATTTGTTTGATATAATTAAGGATTAGTCTGATTCATCGACTGACTTATCGAAGAGAAAAAGTATGACATTGATTTAAGCATTTCGATGATCTTTCATATATGCATATCATAGAATAATTTTCATATCAGCTTATATACACATCAAAATTTATACAAAAAGTTGTAACCTTCAAAATTATAAGCAATTGCAGTGTTTATATTCAAAAAGAATTTTTAAGGAGTATTATCCTTAGATATATCATGATAATCACCAAAAAAATACATCTTTTCTCATATGTATGTCCAAGGCTTTAGATGTTGTAGCTTGGACATATTATCTGTGTTCCCATACTACCAGGCAGAAGGATCATCCTTCCTGTTGCCTCTAATAACATAACATTGATCACTAGTGCAAAGACCGTGCATAATTAGTTTTCCTGATAGGTTCAAGACTTGCACTCTTGTGTGGAGAATGTTACCATATGCTTATTGTCACATATTTGAGAAATGCTGACAAGGTTGTGTGTAAGTCCTTCTACACAAAAAGCATTCTCATTTTTTAGCATCTCTAATCCAACAATAGTTCCATGCCCTAGTACCTTAGCGGTGCTTCCATCACCAAAAGTGACCTTCCCATTATCAAGAGGTGAGTAGTTGGAGAGAAGTGTCTTATCACCTGTGACATGTCTTGAGCACCCGCTATCTAAGCACCACTTAGTATTTAGTGTGTATTTTTGGACTTGAATGAGTTACTAGGCAATTTTGCTTTCCTTTCACTACCCATTTTGTGGCAAGTTTCCGTGAGGATGGTTCTTTCATTTTGTTAGGAACTTGTCTGGGTACATTAGGTAACTAAATCACTTTTCCTTGTTTCATCAATTCATTTGTTTTCTTATTCAGTTGAGCCACCTGACTTAGTAGCTCCTCCATTTTCTTGGTCATTTAGGTGGAGATGGATATGTCTTACCTTTGGGTATGAACCTTGGTGGACTCTTAACATTTTGTACTGTTCTTCCGGTTAGTTTATATTTACCAATAAAGTTCAAACCGAAATCAGGATAAGTCCAATCAAAGGTATGACATTCAAATTTGTAATGTCCTGAATCTCCACATAAGTGACAAATAGGAGTAACCCTTGTATTACTTCCTGAAGCAGTTGTTTTCTTAGTTGTTGTTGCTGCAGGGGTAGGAATTGGTTTGAAGTTTTCATATCCTAATCCCCTTTTGTCCTTTTGTGGTCTCTACATTCCCAGAAGTTTTTCTAATTTTTCACTGCTTTAGTAGAATTTGTAACCAAGTTCATAAGATTTTTTGGATTTTTCTGCATCAAACATAAGTGTGTGATTTGCATTCTTAAGATGCATGTTTTCATCATTCAATGACTCAATCTATTTGTTTAGTTTCACCGACTCAGATTTTAGAAATGAGTTGATTCTTTCAAGCCTATCATTATCTGAGTGGTATTGTTGAAGATCATTAATTATATGTGTATTGGTCTCTAAAGTTTTATCTAGATCCATTTGCAACAATTTATTCTTATTTTCACTAATGCCAAGTCTTTTAAGGATGTTGATGCTATGTATGCAAAGTTGATTATAGGCATCCTGTAATTTATCCTTTTCTTCTTCTTTCTCCTCATCTGATGGAAATGTCCCTTCGACTCGCGATTCATCAATTTCCTCGGTTACCAATGGAATGTTTGTGGGAGTGGAGGCCATGAATATTTTCAGGGATTTCTGGTCTCCATCACTTTCTGAATTACTGAGGTCTGAGTTTGATTCTTCAGTATCATCCCAAGTGGTTGCCATAGCCTTTCCTTTGGTTTTTCTATTGGGGCATTCAGTGGACAGGTGCCCAAACTTTCGGCACGTGTAACACTATGGCTCTTTGGACCTTTTAACGGGTTTACCTGTATAATGCTTGTTGTCCAACTGTTTCCCTTTAAATGGTCGGCCACAGTTTTTATGGAAGAATTTTTTGAACCGTTGAGCCAAAAGGCCCACTTCTTCATCTTCTTTTTCCCTTTCACTTTCACCCTCCTCATTTATGGAGATGTGTTTTGAAGTTTTGAGAGCATTATTTTTGGATTTGGGAGTAGGTTTAAAGTGTAGTTCAAATGTTTGTAGGGAACCTATGAGTTCTTCTACTTTCATTTCATCCACATTTCTACACTCTTTGATAGTTGTTACTTTGGAGTTGAATCATTCCGGTAAGGATTTCAATATTTTTCTACAAATTTTTGACATTGGAACCTTCTCTCCTAGTCCACCCATGGAATTACAGATGATGTTAAGTTTTGTAAAGAATTCCATGAATGTCCCATGTTCCTACATTCTAAGATGTTCAAATTGTGAAGTTAGGAGTTGCAGCTTAGATCTTTTCACTGTACTTGTCCCCTCATGGGTTGTTTCCAACAGATCCCATGCTTCTTTAGATGTGTCACACATACTAATTTGGTTGAAGACTTCTTGGGACACAGCACAGTAAATAGCATTCATTACTTTTGCTTCTGATGTTTGTTTTTCTTTGTCGTATGTTGTTCACATTTCTTTGGATTTAAATTTAGAGATAGTTGTACCATTTTTAAGTACTACATTGTCAGTTGGTGGTACGTATCCATTTTCAACTATTTTCTAAACATTATGGTCCAGAGATTACAGAAAGTAGTGCATCCTAGCTTTCCAGTACGCATAATTTAAACCATCAAAAATAGGAGGTATAGTTACAGATGAGCCCTCTCCTTTGTCTATGATTCCAACTTCAGTCAAGATCACTCTCTAGGCAATGAAGCCCTTAAGAGAGACCCGCTTTGATATCAATTGAAATTGCGGTAATGACCGCTCTAGTAGAAGTAGGAATAGGTCAAAGTGTCCTAGAGGGGGGTGAATAGGACTTTATAAAATTTTATGACAATTTAAAATCCTATTACCATTATCTTGATCTAATATGACAATTATCAAGATACCTTTTAATTTAACTCTAATGGTTTCCAAGCCAAATAGAGGATCCAATTACTAGACTATGCAATATCTAAACAGTATATAAATTTAGTCTATGATGGATGCATTGAGTGACTGTGTGTGAGATATGATACTTATCGGTTCTAAATAATTATTCATCATGTGATCATTCAAAGTAAACACAATAGAGAATATACGAATAACAATCTCAAACACAGTCGTTTTATAGTTGTTCGGCTATGTACTTACTCCACTCACGGCGAACGCACTCAACCCTTGAGAGTACCGGATTTCACTAACGAAGGTTTCAAATTAGGTTTACCTCAAACCAGTACAACCTACACAAGGCTGACTCTATGACCTACACAAGGTACCTAAACGTGCCTACACAAGACACAAGTTTATGCCCTACATAAAAGTAAAGGTCAACACGAAGCACCTAAGTTTTATGCCCCACAAGAGTAAAGGATCCACATAAGGAACCTCCGTTTTAGGCCACACAGGCCAAGGATCCACACAAGGAACCTAAAGTTTATGCCTTACACAAGAGCATGGGTCAACACACAACATCCACACGTACTCTCCCGTCGGAGGCCTCATATGAGGACTTGAAAGGGGTGAGAAGCACCTGTGACCCAAACCTACACAAGGAATGATCAATAAGGTCTCTGGACTCTAATGACTTATAGATAAGTAGGTGAGCCCCATTAAGCACGTTGATGAAGATCTCCCCCTTGATGATGAAGATTTTTCAACTCCCTTGATCTGCAAAACTTGATGATGTTCCAATAAAGGCAACGGGTAAGGTGAAGGTTATGTTGGAATCCTACTCTATTAAATATTTTCCTATTTTAGAGAAAGAGTGATTCCAAGCATTCAAGGTATCCCAGCTCAATGATTTGTCACTAAGGTAGTAGCTGGATGATCCTTGAATGGGGAAGTTCATTCCTTAATCCACTCTATTTAATATCAATGATGAGGGTGGATTGAAAGATGAACTTCCATGAGAAAAAAAGCTTAGGCCAATTAGTATGCAAAACTCTCTCAAGGCTCTCTCTGTTTTTCTCACTTTCGCAACCAAGTGCAAGCTTCATATATATAAGCAAAAAGTCCCAACGGTAATAAATATGTCAAGTCTGACTGAGTTCGATCTCATCGGTCCTGACTCGATGTCATCGAATGTATACTTTCGATTACATCAAGCCAGGGTTCGATGATGCGAACTTAGCTAAAGCACATACCCAAAACTTTTTTACAGAAGATCAATAGCATCGAACATACGTCGATGATATCGAATTTTGAATTTCGATATCATTGATAGTGGTTCGAATTTATCGATCTTTTCAATGAATATATTATGAAAGCTTGCTGGACATTTTTTTACTCAATTCGATGATATCGATTCATCAATTTTTTAATTACAATCATATCAAGCCAATATCGATTTCTCGATTATTCACATAAGATTTTCCTTTTCACGTTTGCTGGAACAGTTTTGTCCTGATTCGATCGTATAGAGTCTATATCGATATCATTGTGATTTGAATTGCGATGAGATCGATGTGGGTTTCGATTCCTAAAAACTCGCTGTACACAACTTGTCCCATTTCGATGTCATCGATACTATGTCGATATTATTGAGATTTGAATTTTAATGCTATCGATTGTCCTTCGATTCCTCGAGCAATATCAAGAATATTTACCAAGCCTTTGCTGGATAGAGCTCTGAGATTTTTCGATATCATCGACTGTCCTTTGATATCATCCATATTTGAAATTCGATGTTATCAAAGGCACTTTCAATTTATCAAATATTTTGTCCAAAATACTTTGTGGTTGCTGGACATAAAGAGGACTCAATTCGATGTTATCCTATAAGTTCGATATATCGAGAATGAGTGTTCGATTGTATCGACCATGAATCGATGATATCGAACTTACCTGAAAACTTATAGAATTTTCCATTTTGAAACCAGGTTTTCAAACTTTCAATACCTATGTTGTTCTAATTTTTTCTTAAGGCTTTTGTTTACCTGGGTGTTTTAGGATTTAGGATGTGAGGCTAAGTTTACCTGTGATGAGCTCTGAACACACATCCGGTTTAGGCAATATCTTAAACAATCTTCATATGGGACCCACTTGACTCATTAACTCAACACTTATGCTAATTGACAAACCAGGGCACTTTCAGGTGGAGCTCTATATCCAAATGTAACCGACCCACCATCAAATTCTGAATAATGACAAAAATGGGTTTGGTCACCTGTCATGTGTCTGGAGCAATCACTCTCTAGATACCACTTAGAACTATTGCCTACCTTAAGAGCAGTATGAATTACCAAGCAATTCTTCTTATTTTTTACTACCCATTTGGTGACAATCTTTCTTCGAGAAGGTGCTTTGTTTTCACCATGGGCCTGTTTGGATTTTTCGGGTAACTGAACTAGATTCCCTTGTTTCATCAATTCTTTGGTTTATTGAATCAATTGAGCCACCTGATTTAATAATTCCTCCATCATTTTTATCATTTTAGGTTGAGTAGGATGTTTCCTTCCTTCATTTGGTATGTATTTTGAAGGACTCTTGATATTCTGTATTATTCTTCTGGTTGGTTTGAATTTACCAGAAAAGTTCAACTAGGAAGTGGAGTGAGATCTACCAAATGTTAGACATTCAAACTTGTAATGTCCTAAGTCTCCACATGAATGGCAAATAGGAGTGTCCCTTGTGTTTCTTCCAAATGCAACATTTTTCTTAGTCACAGGTGCTGCAGGAAGGAGGCTAGATTTGCAACTTTCATATCCCAAGCCTCTCTTATCCTTCTGTGTTCTTCCCATCCTTAGAAGTCTCTCTAGTTTTTCACTACTTTGGGAAAACCTATGACTAAGTTCAACAGATTGCTTTGATTTTTCTGCATCAAAAATAAGTTTATGATTTTCATTCTTTATATGCATATTCTCATATTCTAAGTGTTCAATCTACTTGTTTAATTTTTGTGTTTCAGATTTAAGGGATGTTGTTATTCTTTCAAGCTTGTTATTTTTCATATGGTATTGTTGAAGATCATTAATCAAGTAGGTATTGATTTCTAGAGTTTTGTCTAGATCTTTTTATAATTGTTTGTTTTTGTTTTCAGCAATACCTAGTTTCTTAAGGACACTAATGCTATGGATATAAAGTTGATCATAAGCATCATGGATGTTATCCTTTTCTTCTTCTTCTTCTTCATCATCCGAGGTGAGTGTCTCTTTGCCTTGTGGTTCATCCATTTCCTTATTGTCCTTTGGATTGGGAATGGCAGTGGAGGTGAAGACCATAAGTATATTTAAAGACTTTTGGTGTCCATCACTTTCAGAATCGCTGGATTCAGAATTTGATTCATCAGTGTTATCCCATGTGGCTGCCATAGCCTTTCCTTTTGTCTTCTTAATAGAACATTCAGTGGATAAATGCCCATATTTCTGACAATTGTAACATTGAGGATCTTTAGACTTTCTAAAAGATTTGCCTATATGGTGTTTGTTGTCCAATTGTTTCCCTTTGTTGTTGAATGGTCTACCACGGTTCTTGTTAAAGAATTTTTTGAACCATCGAGCCAAGAGAGACACTTCCTCATCAGCATCTTCTTTGTCACTTTCCTCTTCCTCTATCATAGTTACGTTCTTAGAGGCCTTAAGAGCATTACTTTTGGATTTTGAGGTTGGTTTGAAGTGTAGTTCAAAGTTTTGTAGGGAACCAACTAGTTCTTTTACTTTCATTTCATCGATGTTCCTACATTCTTCAATGGTGGTAACTTTGGAGTTAAAACGTTCTAGTAAGGATCTCAGAATTTTCCTACAGATTTTAGATACCAAAATTTTCTCTCCCAATCTACCCATGGAGTTACATATGATGTTCAGCTTTGTGAAGAACTCCATAAAGGTCTCATGTTCTTCCATCCTGATGTGTTCAAATTGTGATGTCAAAAGTTGCAGTTTTAATCTTTTTATTATGCTAATTCTTCCATGGGTTATTTCTAAAAGATCCTATGCTTCTTTTGAGGTTCCACACATGCTAATCTGATTGAAAACTTCTTGTGAGACTGCACAGTAAATAACATTCATAGCTTTAGCTTCATATGTTTTCTTTTCTTTGTCATAAGTACTCCACATCTCTTTAGATTTGGGTTTGGTGATAGTTGTGCCATTATCAAGTACCACTTGATCAGTTGGTGGCACATATCCATTTTTAACTATTTCCCAAACATCATGATCTAAAGATTGCAGAAAATAATGCATTCTAGCTTTCCAATATACATAATTTGAACCATCAAAGATAGGAGGTCTAGAAGCTGATGATCCCTCTCCTTTGGCCATAATTTTTAACTTCAATCAAGATCTCTCTCTAGGTTGTTAAACCCTTAACAGGAACCCGCTTTGATGCCAATAGAAATTGAGGTATAACAACTATAGTAGAAGTATGGAATTGGTCAAATTGTCCTAGAGGGGGGTGAATAAGACTTTTCTTAAATTTTGATCTTAATATTATGTAATGTTTACCAACTTAAACTTAGTTCAGTAGGACCATCAGAGAATCATTCACATTCATATTTTAAAGCATTGAAGAGATCTAAGTTCAGCAGAACATGAATACATCACATTTTCACATATTAGTTAATCAAATCAATAATCCAAGAAACATCACAAACACCCTAGAGTGTGTCAGATTAACTATTTGATGATTTTAAATCAGGTTAACCATAAACCTTCACAACCTACACAAGATATTGTCTACACAAGACACATATCTTACACAAGGAATTGCCTACCCTAGGCAACCATAGATGTCTACACAAGACAATCAATCATACCTACACAAGGTATTGTCTACACAAGATACATATATCCTACAGAAGGAATTGCCTACCCAAGGCAACCATAGATGTCTACACAAGACAATCAATCATACCTACATAAGGTATTGTCTACACAAGACACATATATCCTTCACAAGGTGTAACGCCCTGAATTTTAAGGGTTGAGCAAAGCTCTACTCTCAAGATCCAACATATCACTTATGCAATATGGATAATAATGTTCAGATTTCGCCCATATTAATGAGTCAAACATGAGTGGGATTATACTAAAACAGCATATCATACTCTGGATATAATTAAATTAAGCAAGCACAAGTCTGAAACATATATATTTGAACATGTAAGCGTTTCACAACCTCCAGAGTATGAGTATGTAACCGGGCTGAATATATACATATATTGTTTCAAAATGTATAAAATGTAGAAGTGTAAGGTATCCAACTAAACCAAATATCCTAGTGTTCCCTGTGTATCAGCACGAGGTCTACATAGACCCGCCTGAGAGCTGAAAGTAGGAGAACTCCTCCTCCTCATCCATAAAGTCCTGCTCCGCTGCATAGACTTCATCAACACCTACATCTAAACCAAAGTCTGGTTGGTATTTTAAAACACCATCCCGGGGTGGGAGTGAGTGATCATCTCAGTGGTACTACAAGGCAAAGGTTAACATGTTATCAAGTCAATCAAGAAATAATGATAAAGTAACTTAACAATCACTTCCTAACTGCTCTTGCTAATGCAAGAATGAAGTGCACGTAATGATGTATGCCCTCGCATCAAAGCTCCCTCACAAGCGACTCTAACAACCAATTTTGTATATGACAGCACCCCTCAAAATAGTGCAACTTCATCGCCTTAAAAGCACATCCTAACTAATGCAATGAGATGCATGGTCGTGTTAGCCGAGTACTTAATTAAGCTTATTCATACAGCAGGTTTGGGAAGCTATGGTACCTCCCTTTATATCATTGACCTGAACCAAAAGATCCATCTAGGTTCGTCACTCCTAGTCAACCACATACGATAGGCAAGTTGTAAGTTCATCACTCCCAATGAAAAGCAATCGATAGGCAAATTCAAAGTTTATACTCATGGTCACTATGGGGTGGCTCATTATCTCGGCGTAGGCTAACAGCTTGAACACAGTGTTCCATACCACCATGCCTGGGTTACAAGTCTGAGTTGCTCATTGGTCACTACAGGGAGGCTCATCACCCCAACGTAGGCCGACAGCTCGAACACGGTATCCCATACCGCCATGCCTGGCTCATGAGTCTTAGTGGATCATAGTACTATGGTTAGAGTGGGCCTTTACAATGGAGAGGGGTACCTTACATTTAAACAGTGGTGTCCATACATGGTAAACACACAATAGCCCAATCGGTTCATTAGACAAGATCGATTGGTACAGGCACACATTGACATAATCGACATGGAGGGCATAAGCACCCATCGTGGCCTAACCATTCTCGACGACCGTTGTGCAACCCAGATTCATCAAGTTTACCCAATGTGGTGAGACTAATTCGGTCACGCAAACAAGGACTATTACCGATTGCCCATGTTACGTTATAGTTGCCATCTTACTCAGATGTAGCACGTAAACACATTGGGTAATCACTTCAGCATTTAACAAACAATTTAAGTGAATCCCTCATTTGAGCATTTCATCAAACACATTGAATATATTACCAAACACTTACATTTTATCCATGAATTGCGTAGCGGCAAATATGATTACATGAAAGAATGTATACATACGAATAAGGTAATTAAAAATCCTATCTTAATACTCTTAATAAATACAATTCATCAACAATTTCTCATTCAAACAATTCATCAAACACATAGACTACACTTCATCAAATATATAGACTAGGTTAGTTACAACATATATTTTAGCAAATCCTTATACAAAGAGGTCAGCATGCATAAGACAATGATGAATCCTAGATTAGTAGTCATGGCAAGCACAAATCAGGTTTACATGTTCATTCAAACATTTCAACAAACACATGAGATGCATCTTTTGTTCAACATAATTCGTACATATATTTTATATCGAAAACGGCGTATCTAAGACAATATGTGTAATGCCGTGAAAATCGGGGGTCGAGTAAAGCTCTACTCTCGACTTCCAACGCATCACTTATGCAACATAGATTATGATGATTATTATGAGTGCATTCGAACATGAGTGGGATTATACTAAAACAACATATCGTACTTCAAGGATAACTAAATTGAGCAAGTGGAAGACCGTGATAAATATATAAAGTATATAAGTGGTTTTAAAACCCCAGAGTATGAGTATGTAACAGGGCTGAATATATACAGGTTTTGTGTCAAATTATACAAAATACCAAAATGTAAAGTCCAACTAATCCGTAAATCCCTGTAATCCCGTCGAATCAGCATGAGGTCTACGTAGGCCCGCCTGAGAGCTGAACGTAGGAGAACTCTTCCTCCTCACCTATGAAGTCCATTTCAGTGTATAGACCCCATCATTACCTATATCTAAAACAGAGTCTGGGTGGTGTTTTAAAACACTGTCCCAGGTGGGAATGAGTAGCTAATTCAATGGAACTATAAAGTAAAGGTTAACATGTTATCAATTCAGTCAAGCAGTAATGATAAAGTAGTACAGCAATCAGGTCCTAACTACTCTTGTTAATGCTGGAGTGATATGTTGTAATGATGCATGCCCTCGCCTACTCTCCCTCAGCGACATCATCTCATGGTCGCGCATGGAAAACTCTCTAAACGTTCGCTTCCTCGCCAAAGCACATGCAATGCAGTGCATGATCATGTTAACCAATATTTAATTAGGTTTATTCATCAGCAGGTTCGGGTACCTTCCTTTATATCATTTATCCAAATAATGATCCATCTAGGGTTGTCAATCCTAGCTTATCATATACAATAGGCAAGTTATAGGGCAACGTCACCCCTGATTTTCAAAGCAGTGGATAGGCAAGTTCAGGTCACTACGAAGAGGCTCAACACAGTCAACATAGGCCTTAGTTTATACTCGAGGTCACTATGGGAAAGGCTCGTCACCTTATCGTAGGCCGACAGCTCGAATACAGTGTTCTATACCATCGTATTCGGCTCACGATTTTAGGTTACTCACTGGACACTACGGGGAGGCTCGTTGCCCCAGCATAGGCTGACAGCTCGACCACGGTGTCCCATACCACCATGCCCGACTCATGAGTCTTAGTGGATCGAGGTACCAAGGTTAAACGGGTATTTTACTGGTGAGTTTGGTACTTTAGATTCAAGCAGTAGCGTCCATACATGGTGAACATACATTGGGCCAATTGGGTTACTTGACAAGCTTGACTAGTACGAGCATATTTTGAATTAATCGACATGGAGTGCACAAGCACTCCTCGTGACCTAACCACTATCGACAATCATCGTACGACTCAGATTCATCAAACGTATCTGTTGTGGTGGAACTACTCAGCCAATCGGTCATAAACCATTACCGACTGCTTGGACTACATCATAATCCCAATCAAACTCCAAACAATAGCATTCACATGTGATAATCAAGACAGCATGTGACAACCAAATCTAAATATAAATTTTATTTGAGCATTTCAACAAACACGTAGAGTACATGTTATCATACATAGGCATTTCATTCATAACTCACATAGTAATAAGATAGGTTACATGAAGGATATTGTAACTACAGATAAGGACAACGAGAATCACATCTCAACACCCTCTATACATACATTTCAACAAGCATTTTCTGATTCAGGCATTTTGTCAAACACTTAAACTACACATATTAACATACATGTAATATAGTAGTTATAACAGGTATTATAACAAATCCTTTCACAAGGATGTTGCCACATGTACAACAATCATGTATCCTCAAACATAAATCATGGCAAGCACAAGTCATAATTCCATACTCATACAAACATTTCCACAAACACATGGAATGCATCTATTTTAACATAGTTTATAGATATGTGTAATACGCGGAAAACATCGTATCTAAGCATATATGACAGCAATCAAGTCAGACAGAAATCATTGCTGACATTAAAAGCCTTAAAAACCATAACTTAAATGTTTATAGTCCGCACCTTCTGTCGGATTGTTCGTTTCGAACTCGGTTCGAATCCTACACACTTGAAAACGGAATAACAATACCTAAATCATCAAAATAGGTTAGCTATTGCACTGATTACCCTATCTGAACTTCTAAAACAAGATTAGGGCTAGGATTCCTTACCCAAATTGAAGTTAGAACAGATGGTGTAGCGATGGTGGGGAGGCGAAATGGCATGTGGAGTCGTGGGAATAAATCCTAGCAACGATCTCCCTATCTCCCTCTTTTCTCCTCACTCTTCTCTCATATTTTTCTCTCTTCTCTCTCCTAGGGCTTGCAATTTCGTATGGAATGAGAGAGGGGTGGGTTTAGGTCCTTATATAGGCCCGAAACTGATGAAAATGGCCCCAGGGCCACGGCATACTTAGGTTATAGCCAAAGGGAGTCTGTTTCTGATAAACGGGGCCCATCTGGAGGTCCATTTCTCACATACGTTATAGGACAAGTTCTCTAATGATGGATCTAAGCCGGGACTGTGTTTATAGTGCGATCTGACAAACGGATCAGCCGTAAAGGAGCCGTATCAGATCAACGGTCATCATTACTCAATCAGGGCCACAAGTATACCAATAGGTGTAGGAAAATTTTTCTAATCCAAGGGTGCAGTTGAGTCAGAATCTGATGGTCTGAACCCTTAAATTTGGCCTACAAGCAAATGGCCCAAATCACTTGAGTTCATTTTCTAAAGATATTCGTGTTTCTCACACACTTCGCTCCAGGCTCAAGTTGTGCATTTCTGGATACTATTTGAACTTGATTCCCATGATGGTTGTTAAGCCTAGTAAGGCAGTCATAACCATATAGTTTCGCCGTCATCGGACTTTCAACGCGCGGTCCAGGTCCGATACGGAGTTTCAATGTGTTCCCGAGAACAAATGGGTTTTGAGATTACTCCTAGGTATTAAGGTAATATTGATTTAGTGATTTTAATGGTTTTGGGTCTTGTAGTTTGTATAGAAAGTGGTTTAAGCTAATTCCACTACTTATTTAGTTTAGTACTTAACTAAATTTCGCCTTAATTACGACAGAATAAGGTCCTTGGGTAGTTCTATGTTCCTTTTTGGCAATTTTAGTTAGTATATTATTTTAATTATTTTTGTAGTAGTTCATCATTAAGTTTAATTCATCTCCACCAAATTTCATTAGATTTCATATTGTAGAAAATTTTAAAAATTCTAGAAGTAACAACTGTCTAAAATAATAATTTTTGGACAATTGTCACATCAACCTAGATTAAATTATATTAAATTTTTATTATAATTTTTTACTTATTTTTATATGAAACTAGACTTTTCAAGATTCAATCTGGCTTTTGAAACACCTAAATCAGATTTATAACAAGGGAGATATGACTTTTTGAAGTCGGTCGAAAACTACAGAATTTTTGTAGCAAGGGTCCGCCGATTTTTGGTGCACCCACGGTGTGCCGCAGTCGGCTGGAGTGCCGACCACCTAATGTTTTTGAAATGACGATATTTTGTAAACCGGAATAAGTTGTTTGACATGCAATATATGATTTTGGGGTAGGAGAAGCTGATCTATCCAAATAACCTATTTATTTTGTGAGATTAAATACGATTAATGGTAAAATTCTAGTTTATTTATATATTTACTATTTATAGTAAATTTTAGTTTAAGTATTGTTCTTTATCATTTAAACCTTAGAATTAGTGCCTAGTATGAAAGTACTTGAAAATTTTTGAAGAATAAGGTGGTGAAAGGTGAGATTTTTGAAGAAAATGGGTTGAAAATGGGATTTGTGACTTTGGGATTGAGTTCTGAGAAGTCAATAAGGTGTTATGATCGACCCATTGCCCAAGGGCATCTAAGTCCAAGTTGGCAAAAATCTAGGACGTTACAATCTACCCCCCTAAAAAATAATTTCGTCCCCGAAATTGGCTAAGGGTAACAAGTAAAGATTTTATTATTTCTTTTACCTAAGTTTTATTGACTTCAAGTTTATATGTGTGATAGGGTGCATATTATCTACGCTAGTCAGACTCACTTTAGTCTCCCCTCCTTGAAACTGTTTTGCCTCGAAATTAGCTAAAGCTCCTATTAAGTTTGTATTTAACGAGCACATTGTAAATACACTGACCTTGGTTATTGTAATTCAACTCATACTCATTATTAGGCCTATTCTTTAATATGAACTGGTTTAATACTGGGACCCTAATTCTTTCCTTCAATGACTTCATTATTGACATTCTAAGGAAGATTCAGATCCTATTTAGTGACCTATCCCTACACACAGCTTAAATCAATTTCCTTCGATCCTGGGCCAATGGGGCAAGGGGCCCACCAAGCTTTCGCTGCACCACTTTGATCAAACGGATGTATTAGCCTGACTTAACTAGATTGGATTCATAATGCTCTACCCCCCTTAAAACTTTTTTCACTCTTAAGGCTTAAGGATCTATGTCCTGATCCATATGTCAGAACAAGATGTAATTAGGACTTTTGCAACGTTCCTGACTTACTTTCTTTAATCATGTCCAGTTTAATACTGTAAGATAATCTATACATTATTAGTACATAAGGAATTTGGACAAAATAGGTTAATGGGCAGACTATCTTTCTAAGTTATGCACAATATGTATGCCAGAATGGTTTATTATTCGGGACCTAATTCCTAACTGTTTGTTGCCCATTTGAGAAATTTCTTGGGCCAAAAAAAATATCCCTATTAGCTATATGTTCTTAACACTTCTCAAAGGTGAAGAATAAAATTTTGGTTGTAAGTGGTCGGGCCAACACGGAAGGAAAGTTGTGTAGTGGATCTGAGTCGGATACGTAGACCTTCTACCTAGCTAAGACAGAAAATTTGCTGTATCAGTTCTTAATCCTAGTTGATTCTGACCTTCTGCTTGATCAGAGCATTGAGTTCATTGGTAACTACCAGGATTGAGAATTCGATTCAAACCGCAAATACTTCGCTTATATATAGTTTCTCTACTCTGTGTTTTCGATTGTAATAAGTCCTTAGGAAAGCAATTCTAAGGAGTGTGTTTTGACCTAACGTTCAATTCGAGGGATATATAGGTTTTCTCTGAGTGTGAATACAACCTTCCTAAGAGTTATTAAAGAAGCCTATAAGCATCAAGGGATCCAATGAATGAGTGAGGTCTCACTCCAACCTAATCAAGCCAATTAACTAAGTCCATCTTTCAACTATCTTTCAATTATCTTAGTATAATCAGTCTTTTACATTCCTTAGTATAACTAGTAGTCTAGTCTTAATTTATAAGTAGTGGTAATCCAATGGTTGTAATCTAATGTTTACGCTCATATACTAGATGATTTCATACCATTTCTAATACGAGGAATTGTTTTATCACTTAGGGTCAAAGATCGTCTAATTAGAATTGAGTTGCCCGAACTTATATTTAACTGTGCTCGAGCACTTCACACATGATCATACCAACTAAGGAGGTCTTAGGGTTCACGTTATTAATTTATTGGGTCTCCTATACTGTCAGATCTTTCGAAATCTAGGAGTACCAACTCTAGGTCTAAAACTCTAAATGTCCCAACATTTGATGGTCATTGTGGTTTATATAATCCTCATTCTCAAGGTCCTAGTTATCTCATTACTCTGCTATGAACTTCCTGGTTTAGGTCCTTAGTCTCGTAGGGTCTGCTTTGGTGGTCTAACGTGCCCATATTAACGCCATTTGGATCCGTTTCAGGTTTGGAATTCGTCAACTAACAACTCAAACCCATCGACTGATGGCCTAAAGGCGACCTATGTCAATTTACATGATCGAAGATACGTTGTGTACTAAATTACAGTATTCGGTCTCGCCTGTCGGTGAAACCTTGGGATCCTAATGTCGTCTTTAAATTCCATCAGCCCTTCTTAAATCAGAGTGCGTAAGTGTGCATCGTGTTACCATAACCCATGTTCAGTTTAATCCAAATCATGCTCTGATACCATCTTATAACGCCCTGAAAATTGGGGGTCGAGCAAAGCTCTACTCCCAAGTTTCAACGCATCACTTAAGCAACATAGATTATGATGATTATTATGAGTGTATTCGAACATGAGTAGGATTATACTAAAACAGCATATCATACTCCAAGGATAGCTAAATTGAGCAAGCGGAAGACCGTAATAGATATATAAAGTATATAAATGGTTTTAAATCCCCAGAGTATGAGTATGTAACAGGGCTGAATATATATAGGTTTTATGTCAAATTATACAAAATACCAAAATGTAAATGTCCAACTAATCCGTAAATCCCTGTAATCCCGTCGAATCAGCACGAGGTCTACGTAGGCCCACCTGAGAGCTTAACATAGGAGAACTCTTCCTCCTCGCCTATGAAGTCCATTTCAGCTGCATAGACCTCGTCATTACCTGTATCTAAAACAGAGTCTGGGTGGTGTTTTAAAACACCGTCCCAGGTGAGAATGAGTCACTAATTCAGTGGAACTATAAAGTAAAGGTTAACATGTTATCAATTCAGTCAAGCAGTAATGATAAAGCAGTACAACAAGCAGGTCCTAACTACTCTTGTTAATGCTAGAGTGATATGCTGTAATGATGCATGCCCTCGTCTACTCTCCCTCAGCGACATCATCTCACGGTCGCGCATGAAAAACTCCTTAAACGTTCGCTTCCTCACCAAAGCACATGCAATACGGTGTATGATCATGTTAACCAATATTTAATTAGGTTTATTTATGCAGCAGGTTTAGTAAGCTAAGTTACCTCCTTTTATATCATTTACTCAAACAATGATCCATCTATGGTCGTCAATCCTAGCTTATCACATACGATAGGCAAGTTATAGGGCAACGTCATCCCTGATTTTCAAAGCAGTGGATAGGCAAGTTCAGGTCACTACGAAGAGGCTCATCACTATCAACATAAGCCTTAGTTTATACTCAAGGTCACTATAGGAAAGGCTCATCACCTTAACGTAGGCCGACAGCTCGAATACAGTGTCTCATACCACTGTGTTTGGCTCACGAGTTTAGGTTGCTCACTGGACACTACGGGGAGGCTCGTCGCCCTAGTGTAGGCCGACAACTCGACCACGGTGTCCCATACCACCATGCCCGGCTCATGAGTCTTAGCGGATCGAGGTACCAAGGTTAAACGGGTATTTCACTGGTGAGTTTGGTACCTCAGATTCAAGCAGTAGCATCCATACATGGTTAACATACATTGGGCCAATCGGGTTGCTTGACAACCTTGACTAGTACAAGCATACGTTGAATTAATCGACATAGAGTGCACAAGCACTCCTCGTGGCCTAACCACTTTCGATAATCATCTTACGACTCGAATTCATCAAACGTATCTGTTGTGGCGGAACTACTCAGCCACTCGGTCATAAACCATTACCGATTGCCTTGACTACATCATAGTCTCAATCACACTCCAAACAATAGCATTCACATGTGATAATCAAGACAGCATGTGACATCCAAATCTAAATATAAATTTTATTTGAGCATTTCAACAAACACATAGAGTACATATTATCATACATAGGCATTTCATTCATAAATCACGTGGTAATAAAATAGGTTACATGAAGGATATTGTAACTATAGATAAGGACATTGAGAATCACATCTCAACACCTTCTATACATACATTTCAACAAGTATTTTCTAATTTAGGCATTTTATCAAACGCTTAGACTACACATATTAACATACATGTAATATAGTAGTTATAGCAGGTATTATAGCAAATCCTTTCACAAGGATGTTTCCACGCATACAACAATCATGTATCCTCAAACATAAATCATGACAAGCACAAGTCATAATTCCATACTCATACAAACATTTCAACAAACACATGGAATGCATCTATTCCAACATAGTTCATAAATATGTGTAATACACAGAAAACATCGTATCTAATCATATGTGATAGCAATCAAGTCAGACATAAATCATTGCTAACATTAAAAGCCTTGAAATACATAACCTAAACGTTTATAGTCCGCACCTTCCGTCGGATTGCTCATTTCGAACTCGATTTGAATCCTACGCACCCGAATACGGAATAACAATACCGAAATCATCAAAATAGGTTAGCTATTTCATTGATTACCCTATTTGGACTTCTCAAACAAGATTAGGGTTAGGATTCCTTACCCAAATCGAAGTTAGAACAAATGGTGTAGTGATGGTGGGGAGGCGAAATGGTGTGTGGAGTCATGGGAATGAATCCTAGCAACAATCTCCCTATCTCCCTCTCTTCTCCTCACTCTTCTCTCCTCTTTTTCTCTCTTCTCTCACCTAGGGCTTGCAATTTCGTATGGAATGAGAGAGGGGTGTGTTTAGGTCCTTATATAGGCCCAAAACTGATGAAAATAGCCCCAGGGCCATGTATACTTAAGTTATAGCCAAAGGGAGTCTGTTTCTGATAAATGGGGCCCATCTGGAGGTCTATTTCTCACATACGATATAGGGCAAGTTCCCTGATGATGAATCTATGCCAAGACTATGTTTATGATGCGATCTAACAAACGGATCAGTCGTAAAGGACCCATATCAGATCAACGGTCATCATTACTCGATCAGGGCCACAAGTATACCAATAGATGAAGGAAAATTTCCCTGATCTAAGGGTATAGTTGGGTCAGAATCTGACGGTCTGAAACCTTAAATTTGGCCTACAAGTGAACAGCCCAAATCACTTAAGTTGAGTTCATTTTCTAAAGATATTCACGTTTCTCACACACTTCACTCCAAGCTCAAGTTGTGCCTTTCTGGATACTATTTAAACTCAATTCCCGTAATGGTTGTCAAGCCCAGTAAGGTGATTATAACCGTATAGTTTCACCATCATTGAACTTTCAATGCGCGGTTCAGGTCCGATACAGAGTTTCAATGTGTTTCCGAGAACAACTGGGTTTTGAGATTTCACCTAGGTCTTAAGGTAATGTTGATTTAGTGATTTTAATGGTTTTAGGTCTTGTAGTTTGTATAAAAAGTAGTTCAAGCTAATTCCGCCACTTATTTAGTTTAGTACTTAACTAAATTCCACCATAATTACGACAGAATAAGGTCCTAGGGTAGTTCTATGTCCCTTTTTGGTATTTTTAGTTAGTGTATTATTTTAGTTATTTTTTTAATAGTTCATCATTAAGTTTACTTCATCTACACCAAATTTCATTAGATTTCATGTTGTAAAAAAATTCTAAAAATTCTAGAAGTAACAGCTGTCCAAATTAATAATTTTTGGATAGTTTCCACATCAACCTAAATTAAACTATATTAAAATTTTTATTATAATTTTTACTTATTTTTATATAAAACTAGACTTATCAATCTTCAATCTGGATTTTGAATCACCTAAATCGGAGTTATAACGAGGTAGATATGACTTTTTTAAGTCAGTCAAAAATTGCAGAATTTTTGCAGCGAGGGTCCACCTATTTTTAGTTCACCATGCATGCTCCACGCGATCAATCATGGTGCCACGGTCATTGAGAACCGGGCGTGGTGCGCCGTGGTCGGCTAGAGTGTCGGCCACCCGATGTTTTTGAAACGATCATATTTTGCAAACCGGAATGAGTTATTTGATGTGCAATATATGATTTTGGGGTAGGATAAGCTGTCTATCCAAATAACCTATTTATTTTGTGAGATTACATAAGGTTAATGGTCAAAAACCTATTTTATTTATATATTCATTATTTATAATAAATTTTAGTTTAAGTATTGTTCTTCATCATTTAAACCTTAGGATTAGTGCCTAGTATGAAAGTACTTAGAAAATTTTGAAGAATAAGGTGGTGAAAGGTGATATTTTTGAAGGAAATGAGTTGAAAAGGGGATTTGTGACTTTGGGAATAAGGTGGTGAAAGGTGATATTTTTGAAGGAAATGAGTTGAAAAGGAGATTTGTGACTTTGGGATTGAGTTCTGAGAAGTCAAGAAGGTGTTATGATCGACCCATTACCCAAGGACGTCTAACTCCAAGTTGGCAAAAATCTTGGACGTTATAATATGGCAACAATCAAGTCAGACATAAATCATTAGCTGACATTGAAAGCATAGATAACCATAACCTAAACGTTTATAGTCTGCACCTTTCGTCGAAATACTCAATTCGGACTCAGTTCGAATTCTATGTTCCTGAAAACGGAACATCAGGCACCTAAATAACAAAATAGGTTAGCTAGTTTGCTGATGACTCAATCTGGATCTTTATAATAAGATTAGGGTTAGGTTTTCTTACCCAAATCGTAGCCAAAACAGATTGTGTAGCGTAATGGGGAGGTGATTCAGTGCGTGGAGTCGTGGGAGAGAATCACTGCAACGATCTCCCAAAAAGTTTTCTTCTCTCCTTCCTCTTTTCTCTTCTTTTCTCTCTCTCTCTCTCTCTCTCCCTTAGGGTTTTAGGAAAATTCGTATATGAGAGAGGTGGGGTGATATAAGGGCTATTCATAAGCCCAGAAGTTATGTAAATAGCCCTAGGGCCACTATATACATGGGTTATACCCCTTTGACAACTGTTTTTTGACAAACAGAGCTCACACGGAGGCCCACTACTCACACAGGTCCTAGGGCAAGTTCCCTGACAACGAATGTACACCAATGTGGTTTCGATGCGATCGGATAGGCTGATAGACCATGGAGGACCTGGGTCAGATCATCGGTCATAATTACTCGATCGGTATACGGATACATGTAGAGAAATTTCCTTTTCCCATGGGTGAAGTTTGGTTGAAAACTGACGGTCCGAAATCCTCAATTCCGCGTGTGAGTGAATGGCCCAATTCACTTAAGTTTCCTTTCATTTTCTAAAGATATTCATGTTTCTCACACACCTCACTCAAGGCTCAAGTTGTGCATTTCTAAACACTATCTAGGCTTGATTTCCGCCGTAGTTGTCAAGCCCAATAGGACGGACATAATCCTATAGTTTCGCGATCATCGGATTCTTGATGTGCGGTCCAGGTCTGATATGAGGTTTCAATGTACTCCCGAGAGTGACAGGCTCTTTGGATTTTTCCTAGGTCTTTATGTAGCATTGAGTAGGGCTGTACATTGAGCCGAGTCGAGTCGAGGTGGGCCAAGCTTGGCTTGACTCGTCCATGCTATACTCGAGTTCGACCTCAAGCTCGAGCTCACCCTCGAGCTCAACATTGAAGCTTGGCTTGTTTGCCAAAGCTTTTGAATCAAGTTCGAGTAAAGCTGGTGGTTCGAGTCGACTCGAGTTTACCTCGGTAGGGTAAAGGAAAGAACAAGAGGGAATGGGGATGAGTAGGGTCTAAAATAGCAGTGAAGATAGCTCGAGTTGAAGTCGGAATATGTCAATATCTCTTAGAGGGGGTGAATAGGATTTTTTAAAGATTTATGAGTTATATTAAAAATCATATCACTTTAATCCTATCATGTATGCAATTTTCAGGATTACTCAAATATAACTCTACTAGCTTCCAAGCCAGGTAGAGGATCCGATCACAACTAATCAAGATATAGCAATATGCAACTTAGTCTATGTTGGATGTGACTGTGTATGTGTGTGAGATGTGATCAGATATATGAATATGAATACATTGTCATGAATAACACATATAGAAAAGCAATCACAAACATAGTCATTTTATAGTGGTTCGACAATAAGTCTACTCCACTCCCGACTGCCGCACTCAACCCTTGAGTGTACCGAATTTCACTAAGGAGGTTTTTCAGGGTTCACCTCAAACCTAAGGTTTTAAATCAGGTTCACCTTCAACCTTTATATGAAGGTTTCTACTCGGTTCACCTCTAACCCTGGAGTTTTACTGGTTCACTCCTAATCAAATGTTTATGCTCTCCATAGAGCAAGGGTCCACACAACGCACCCGGGAGTTTTACTGGTTCACTCCTAATCAGATGTTTATGCTCTCCACAGAGCTAGGGTCCACACAACGCACCCACCACGTACACTTCCGCCGGAGGCCTCCTTGAGGACTTCAAAGGGTGAGAACCACTTAAGACTCAATCCTAGAAAGGAATGATCACAAGTGTTTTCTTAGACTCTAAATACTTACAGATAAGTTGATGAATCCCGTCAAGCACAACGTCGAAGATCTCCTCCTCCTTGTTGACGAAGAGTCTTCTGCTTCCTTGATCCGCAATATAAAAGATATACCAAAACTAAGCTTAGGGTTGGTTGGGTCAAGGTTAAGATGGAATCCTACTCTCTAAAGGTTTTCTTATAAGGAAGGTAGAGTAGTTCCAATCTTATGTATTCAAGGCATCTCAGCTTAATGATTTGCCATTAAGGTAATAGCTAAAGGATCCTTGAATGTGGAAGTTCATTCTCCAATCCACTCTATTGAATATCAATGATGAGGGTGGATTGGAGGATGAACTCCCTCGAGAGAAAGGGCTTAGGGTATAAGATGTAAGTTAAAATGCACAAAAGCTCTCTCTTTTCTCTCTTACAGCAACAAAAGACAAGTCCTCTATATATAGGCAAAAAGCTCCAACGGATATAAAACGGTCACATTTATGACAAAGTTCAATATCATCAAGTAGGTTCGATATCATCGAGCGTATACTCTCGATAACATCGATGGTCTGCTCGATGACTCGGACTCAATGTCATATGCTTTTGAAACTTCTTGCCAATAGGTCGATGAATCGAAGCTATTGTCGATGTCATCGGATTTCGAACTCTGATTCCATCGATTACAGGTTCGATTACTCGACACTTGAAAAATGAGAGAGACTTGACTTTGAGATATTTCAGGATTTCAAGATTGATCGGGGAACCATCGAGATCATCGGAATTTGAATGTCGATGATATCGAGATCAGAGTCGAGGCATCGATATATCCAGCTGATTTATCTTGAGCTTGCTGGAGAGTTTATGGCTTTGTTCGATGCAATCAATCTGGTGTCGATATCATCGATATTTGAATATTGATTCTATCGAAGGACCCCCGATCATAGTTAAGAACAACTTGAAATATCTGCTATAAGATATGCGCGCCCACGATCGATATCATTAATGGACTTCCAATGTTATCGATATTTGAATTCAGATCATATCAGAAGAGCATTGATGCTATCGAAGACTTTTGAGATTTTCTTTAAAAAATGGGGGCACCGGAAAACTGTCTATCGATCTTATCGAGCCACTCTTGATGGACTCGAGATTTGAATATCAATGATATCAATATGTGTATCGATACATCGATAATTCGTCCAGATATGTTATGAAGTTACTGGACATATTTGTACTCATATCGATGATATCGATATGTGTATCGATACATCAATAAATCTGTCCAAATGAATATTTAGTTGCTGGACACTTTTGGTCCTCTCATCGATAATATCATTAAGGTATCGAGGACATCGACAGAACAGGTCGATCATATCGAGGGTGTTTCGATAAGATCGACAAGGCGAGAAAGACATAAAGATTTTCCTATTTTGAAAAAGTTTTCTCACCTCAAAAACCTTAAGATGCCTATCTTGTTTTAAGGGTTTTAATCACCTGGTGTTTTGGGACATGGGATGTGAGGCTATGATTTACCTATTGTGAGCTTCCACACATCGAGTTGAGGCAGACACTTGAAATAATCTTCCTATCAAGTTCTGTAGCCAGTCTGACTTACCATTCACGTAACTTGACAAACCAGGGCTCTAGCAGGTGCACTTTCAATCTCCCCCTTTGTCAATTACGTGACAAAATACCCAAAACACCCTATAACACTTCTAGACACACCCTAAATTGTGTGTACATATATTTACACAATTTTACAATATTTTTACCCCATGTACACATTTTAGAAGTATCTGCTCTCCCTTACTTCAAAACTCACTCTTTCTTAGTGTAGCTGCTCCCCCTCTCACCTGCAACAACATTAAATATACAATTTTTTGCTTGGGGTGTTTTAAACTGTTCTCCCCCTTTTTGTCAGTCATTGGCAAAGGTATAGTAAGTGATATTGACTGAAGAGTGAATTGCATGAGAGAACCAATTAGTTAGAAGCAGATCATTGATGTATAAAAGTTAACACAACTTATTCAAACATCAATTTCAGAAATCATGAATGCATATTAGATAAGATAGAGCCGTTGTAAAGCAGTTGAAATGTTCATTTAGGACATCATATACATTCCATAACTTGATAAACCAGGGGGGAATATGACATTAATGATAAGAATTTTATTCAGCCATACTCAAAATGAAACTAAAGTATCCACACATACTGCCATAGACAGCAGTAATAACCAGTTTTCTAAAAAAAAAAATTGTTCAGTCCAACCATGGACATATACACTTTTAAACAAATGTACCAGACTAGTTAGTTATCACACACACTCAGATAGGCATAAAATATTTTAAAAGATACTAATATTCATATGTAGAATTATGAGTGGAGTGTATATGATAGTGTGTAGTGATCATCATCATGGTGCAGAATGTGATGGTGCCATGTCGTCCTGGCGGCAAGTCATCACGTCCACCAACTGCTGGACGGTTTGCTGCACACTTAGCACCATTCGTTCCAAGACAGTAAATCTCTCATTCATCGACTCCCTGAGTTGAGAGACATCGTGCTGAATAGCGTCAAGCTTGTCTGACTGGAGCTTAAACCTCTTTGCATGCCCAAATATTGATGTTGATGGATCATAGTGTGGTCTACAGGCATCTTCTTTGGTCATCCTGGTCCCTCTTATAGGAGCGTCTCCAGCCCATGCAGGACTCGATAGCATGGTTCCATGAACTTGACTTTTAGAGCATTTCCTTGGCACCACTCAACATCACGATCGTGACAGAGAAATTTAGTGACCCTGGACCGAACTTCAGGATCTTCCATGTCTATATCAAGGATTCCCACAAGGGATAGGATAAGATTGAATATTCTTGCAATAGACCCTGGAGTGATCAGCACATCATCACCATCTACAGTGACAGAGATGGAGGGGGGATCAGATATCGGAGAATGGCAAGCAGCAAAGAATTGGTAAGTTTATTCAAGCTGATACGATCCTCCAAAGTCGAGAACTGGTGACCAATCTATAGCTGCAAAAAGAGGTTCTAGATTATATGGGGTCAAGCAGCTTCTGTCGACTTTCCTTTTGGGAATGACTTTCCTTCCTGTAAACCTTACTAAGACGGGATTGACTTGCACTGGTGGAGGAGTCTGATCTTTCGACTGGGACCCACCTTGTTTTAAGCATGGCTTTGTGGGGATCCCAGGTTTGGAGGCACTTGCTTTAGCCTTAGAGGCAAGCACCTTTTATCAGGAGGATTTCGAAGATTCCCCTTGTCTAGATGTTTTTCCTTTATCTTTTCCCATGTGGTCGGATTGACCTTGAACGGCTTGGGAAAGACGACAAAAATAACTGACAAAAATGGCAAATACCCAAAAGGGAGGTGGACACATGGTGTGTTTAGAAGGGTGTTACTGGATTTGTAGAAGGATTTGAGTGATCCGACGTGGCTTCCAGCAGTTTGGAGAATTGAGCAGAGAAGACAACCGAAAACCCTTGAAAAATAAATCCCCTTTTTCACTCTGCTGACTTTTATCGAATTAGTAGTATGCTTAACAAAATTATGTATACACACCAAAATTATAAACATACGAATGTTTATATACAAAAGATGAAGGTGAGAAACCTCAGATATATCATTTGAAGTTCAGCAAAAAAAAAAAATCTCATTTTAGCACAGGTTTAGATTCCAATGTATGATCTAAACTAATTCTTTCTTACCCATTTCAGTTTGTTGATCAATTTGAGTGGTGATACAGGGTCATTACTCTTATACATATCTTTAAAAGGACTTTTGAAGTTTTGTATTTCTCTGGTTGATAATTTGTTAACATGATACTGTCTAGAGTTAGGTTTAGTCCTCCTAGATGTTATGCATTCAAAATTGTAATGACCTAGATCACCACACAAATGACACACTGGAGTTGTTCTGGTTTTACTTTCAGAAGCAGCAGATTTTTCATTTTTGGGAGCCGCATTTCCAGTCTTTGATTTATGTTTTTCATATCCAAGCCTGCTTTTATCCTTTCCAGGTCTTCTCATTCCTTACAGTTTTTTCAGATTTTCGCCACTTTGGGAAAATTTGTAGTTTATCTTGGCTATCTTCTTAGATTCTTCTAAATCAAACAAGAGTATATGATTTTCATTTTGCAGAAGCATATTTTTATCTTTTAATTGCTCAACCTGTTTGTTCAGTTTTTCAGACTCATTTTTAAGAAGAGTATTAACTTGTTCAAATCTGTCATTATCCATATGATATTGCTACAGATCATTTATCACATGTGTGTTGATTTCCAATGCTTTATCCAAGTCTTTCTGTAGCAACTTGCTTTTGTTCTCCGTTATTTCAAGTCTTTTGAGGATGTTGATGCTATGAATATAAAGTTGATTATAGGCATCTTGCAGTTTATCCTCTTCGATTTCTTCTTCTTCTTTTTCTTCAGTTTCCTCATTGTCTGATGAAAATGATTCAGTGGCTAGCTGTTCCTTCTCATTCTCAGATTCAATTGGGGATGATTGAAGCAGTGGAGACCATGAGTATTTTCAAAGATTTCTGATCTCCATCACTTTTTGAGTCATCAAAATTTTGAATTTGACTCCTCAGTATCATCCCACGTGGCGGCCATAGCCTTGCCCTTGGTTTTTTTGTTTGGGCATTCGGTAGATAGGTGTCCATACTCGTGACAAGCGTAGCATTGAGGTTCTTTGGTTCTTTTACCAAATTTGTCTGCATGAGGTTTGTTGTTCACCTTTCTTCCTTTAGAAGGACGGTCACGATTCTTCTGAAAGAATCTTCTGAATTTTTGTGCTAGCAAAGCCACTTCCTCATCATCATCCTCTCTTTCACTTCCACTATCCTCATGAATTGTTTTCTTTGAAGTTTTTAGGACAGTGTTTTTGGATTTTTGAGATTAAGTGAAGTATAGTTCAAAAGTTTGTAGGGAACCTACCAGTTCTTCTACTTTCATCTCATCAATATTTCTACACTCCTCAATTGTTATAACCTTGGGATTAAATCGTTCCGGTAGGGATCTTAGAATTTTCCTACAGATTTTAAGAACTGGAACTTTTTCTCCCAATCCACCCATGGAGTTGCAAATAATGTTCAACTTTGTGAAAAACTCCATAAATGTCTCATGCTCTTCCATTCTGAGACTTTCGAACTATGAAGTCAGGAGTTAAAGTTTGGATCGCTTCACAATGCTTGTGCCTTCATGGGTTGTTTCTAATAAATCCCATGCTTCCTTGGATGTCCCACATATACTTATCTGATTAAATATATCTTGGGACACGGCACAGTAGATAGCATTTATAACCTTGGCTTCAAATGTTTGTCTTTCTTTGTCGAATGCTATCCACTTTTCTTTGGGTTTGGGCTTTGTGATTGTTGTGCCATTGTCAAGTACGATTTGTTCAGTTGGTGGCACATATCCGCTTTTAACTATATCCCAAACGTCATGATCCAAACATCTCAGAAAGTAGTGCATCTAAGCCTTCCAGTATGCATAATTTAAGCCGTCATATATGGGAGGCCTGGTGACTGATGAGCCCTCTTCTTTGACCATATTCCCAACTTCAGTCAAGATCACTCTCTAGGCGGTGAAGCCCTTAAAGAGAGACCCGCCCTGATACCAATTGAAATAGCGGTGAAGACCGCTTGAGTTGAAGTCGGAATATGCCAATATCTCCTAGAGGGGGGTGAATAGGATTTTTTAAAGATTTATGAGTTATATTAAAAATCCTATCACTCTAATCCTATCATGTATGCAATTTTCAGGATTACTCAAATATAACACTACTAGCTTCCAAGCCAAGTACAGGATCCAATCACAACTAATCAAGATATAGCAATATGCAACTTAGTCTATGTTGGATGTGACTGTGTATGTGTGTGAGATGTGATCAGATATATGAATATGAATGTATTGTCATGAATCACACATATAGAAAAGCAATCACAAACACAGTCATTTTATAGTGGTTCGACAATAAGTCTACTCTATTTCTGGCTGCTGCACTGAACCCTTGAGTGTACCAGATTTCAATAAGGAGGTTTCCCAGGATTCACCTCAAACCTAAGGTTTTAAATTAGGTTCACCTTCAACCTTTACATGGAGGTTTCTACTCAGTTCACCTCTAACCCTGGAGTTTTACTGGTTCACTCCTAACCAAATGTTTATGCTCTCCATAGAACAAAGGTCCACACAACGCACCCGGGAGTTTTACTGGTTCACTCCTAACCAAATGTTTATACTCTCCACAGAGCACGTGTCCACACAATGCACCCACCACGTACACTCCCGTTGAAGGCCTCCTTAAGGACTTCAAAGGGTGAGAACCACTTAAGACCCAATCCTAGAAAGGAATGATCGCAAGTGTCCTCTTGGACTCTAGATACTTACAGATAAGTTGATGAGTCCCATTAAGCACAACGCCGAAGATCTCATCCTCCTTGTTGACGAAGAGTCTTCTGCTTCCTTGATCCGCAACACAAAAGATATACCAAGATTAGGCTTAGGGTTGAGTCAAGGTTAAGATGGAATCCTACTCTCTAAAGGTTTTCCTATAAGGAAGGTAGAGTAGTTCCAATCTTATGCATTCAAGGCATCCTAGCTTAATAATTTGCCATTAAGGTAGTAGCTAAAGGATCCTTGAATGTAGAAGTTCATTCCCCAATTCACTCTATTGAATATCAATGATGAGGGTGGATTGGAGGATGAACTCCCTCGAGAGAAAGGGCTTAGGGTATAAGATGTAAGTTGAAACACACAAAAGCTCTCTCTTTTCTCTCTTACAGTAATAAAAGACAAGTCCTCTATATATAGGTAAAAAGCTCCAACGGATATAAAACGGTCACATTTATGACAGAGTTCGATATCATCGAGCAGGTTCGATATTATTGAGCGTATACTCTCGATAGCATTGATGGTCCGCTGAGGACTTGGACTCAATGTCATACGCTTTTGAAACTTCTTGCCAATAGGTCGATGAATCGAAGCTATTGTCAATGTCACCGGATTTCGAACTCCGATTCCATCGATAACAGGTTCGATTAATCGACACTTGAAAAATGAGAGAGACTTGACTTTGAGATATTTCAAGATTTCAAGATTGATCGGGGAACCATCGAAATCGTCGGAATTTGAATGTCGATCATATCGAGATCAAAGTCGAGGCATCAATAAATCCAGTTGATTTATCTTGAGCTTGTTGGATAGTTTATAGCTTTGTTTGATGCAATCGATCTGGTGTTGATATCATCGATATTTGACTATCAATTATATCGAAGGGCCCCCAATCATAGTTAAGAACAACCTGAAATATCTGCTGTAAGATATGCGCGCCCACGATCGATATCATCGATGGACTTCCGATGTTATCGATATTTAAATTCAAATCATATCGAAAGAGCATTGATGCTATCGAAGACTTTTGAGATTTTCTTTAAAAAATGGGGGCGCCGAAAAACTGTTTGTCGATCTTATCGAGCCACTCTTAATGGACTCGAGATTTGAATATCGATGATATCGATATGTATATCGATACATCGATAATTCGTCCAAATATGTTATGAAGTTGTTGGACATATTTGTACTTATATCGATGATATTGATATGTGTATCGATACATCGATAAATTCGTCTAGATGAATATTTAGTTATTGTACACTTTTGGTCCTCTCATCGATAATATCGTTAAGGTATCGAGGACATCGATAGAACAAGTCGATCATATCGAGGGTGTTTCGATAAGATCGACAAGGTGAGAAAGAAATAGAGATTTTTCTATTTTGAAAAAGTTTTCTCACCTCAAAAACCCTAAGATGTCTATCTTATTTTAAGGGTTTTAATCACCTGGTGTTTTGGGACATGGGATGTAAGGCTATGATTTACCTATTGCGAGCTTCCACACATCCGGTTGATGCAGACACTTAAAATAATCTTCCTATCAAGTTTTGTAGCTAGTCTGACTTACCATTTACGTAACTTAACAAACCAGGGCTCTAGCAGGTGCAGGGTCAAGTAGGGTATTTTAGTAAAAACTTTTAAGTTTTAACTCTTTTGTTTAACTTAAATATATATATATATATATATATATTATTTAATATTAATATAATATATATAATATATATTATTAAAATGTATTACTCGAGTCGAGTCGAGCTCAAGCTCGAGCTTCGAGTCGAGTTGAGTTGAAATACACCATGGTCAAACTTGGCTTGAACTTAACTTGAGCTTTAGTAAACAAGCTTGACTTGCCTTGAGTCAGCCTTTCAAGCCAAGTCAATCCGAGCTAAGTCGAGCCAAGTCGAGTGAGCTTTTCGAGCTAGCTTGACTCGTGTACATCCCTAGCGTTGAGTCAGTGGTATTAATGGTTTTAGGCCTTCTTGTTTGTAGAAATGGTGGCCTGAGCTAAATCCATTGATTATTTAGTTTAGTACTTAATTAATCTTCGTCTAAGTTATGATAGGTCACAGTCCTTAGGTGGTTCTGCCCAAGGTGGTACTCGGGTCCTTGTACGGATTTTTCTGAGACGTTACAATCAACCCCCCTTAAAGAAAAATTTCGTCCTCAAAATTAGTACCTTTTCATAGTCCTCAAGGATTTGAGAGTAGTTCTTACGGACTTCGGCTTTTGTTTCCCAAGTAGCCTCTTTCTCAGTGTCGTGTGTCCATAATACTTTCACGAGTGGGATAACCTTGCTGTGTAGCACTTGTTCCTTCCTATCTAGGACATACGTTGGTCGCAATACATAGGTAGCATCTTCACTTAGCTGCACTTGCTCCCATTTGATAATATAGGTAGGGTCAGGAACATATTTCTTCAGCATCGATACATGAAATACGTTATGCACTCCTACGAGTGATGTGGGCAAGGCGAGACGGTATGCTACCACAACCACTCGATCAAAAATCTGGAACGGGCCAATGAATCTCAGCATGAGTTTCCCCTTCTTGCCAAAACGAAGGATTCCCTTCAATGGGGAAACTTCAAGGAATACACGGTCCCTAACTTCAAATTCTAACTGTCTCCGTCTCGTATCAGCGTAAGTCTTCTATCTACTCTGAGTTGTAATGAGTCGAGACCTGATAATATCAATCTTTTCTAAGGTTGCCTGAACCAGGTCTGGGCCAGCCAAGCTCTTCTCGCCAACTTCTGCCCAACAATGTGGAGCTCGACATGAGCGTCCATACAGGGCTTTGTAAGGAGCCATGCCAATGCTTGCTTGTAAGCTGTTGTTATAGCAAACTTGGCATAAGAGAGACATTCATCCCAGCTATCCTTAAAGTCGAGTATGCACGCTCGTAACATATCTTCTAGTACATGATTTACCCGTTCCGTCTGCCCATCAGTATATGGGTGGAACGCGGTACTGAACTTCATTTTTACTCCCATTGCTTCTTGGATTCAAGTCCAAAAAATAGACGTGAATTGAGTGTCTTAGTCCGACACGATCTCTATAGGAACCCCATGCAGTCATATTATCTCCTTGATATACAACTTAGCTAGATCATCTGCCGAATTAGAAACTCTTATCGAGAGGAAATGGGCCAATTTCGTCAACCGATCCACAATCACCCAAATGGAGTCATACCCCTTTCTCATCTTTAGTAACCCAAAAATGAAATCCCACTTCCACTCTGTTATGGGCATGGGTTGAAGTAAACCAGGGGGTCGGCGATACTCAGCCTTGACTTGCTGGCATGTGAGACATTGGGATACAAAATCCGTTGTGTGGGCCTTCATGTTATCCCACTAATACGAATGCTTCACGTCTCGATACATCTTTGTACTACCTAGATGCATCACCAACTTTGAATTGTGGGCGACCTCCAGAACTTCTTTCCTCAAGTCATGGAGGTTCGAGATGCATAGGCAGTCGCGATATCTCAAACCTCCATCCAAGCCAATCCTCCATTCGGACTCTTCGATGTCACTTACACGCTCTGTAAGTGTTATGGTCTCATACTTCTTTGGTTGTCAAATTTTGAAGTGTCAAAACATCTATCTGTGCCTTGAGCTTGTGTAATGCTATATGTTTTTCAAGACACTGTATAAACACTTCTAGAAGTTACAAGTTGAAGTTCCAGATGTTGAAGTTCAAGATGCTACTATGTTGATATGTTCAAGACTTCAAGCCTGACTTCAAGCCAGATATGTTCAAGACTTCAAGCCTGATATTGTTCAACAGTTCAAGTCTGATATTGGTTCAAACAATATGCATTTGTTGAATGGTTGAAGTTCAATATCCATACGACATGATTCTGGTTTAAATGACCTTAGGTTGACTCTTTAAGTAGGTCATTTTGGATACATAAATCAAATATTTATTCTACATAAGCTTAGTTTGTTCCAAGACCTGTCCTAGCTCTTGTTCGACCAGTCCTAGCATTGGTTCGACTAGTCCAAGAAATTTCACGATCAGTCCTAAGTTGTTGAAGTTTTTTTCGGATTTTTGGAACGCCCACGACGACAATCTGGAAGTCCTTCGACCCGGTCGTAGGTCGGTTTCGACCGACACATCACGATCAGTCGTGGAGCTACGACTGAAAGACCAAAGAATCGATTTCATGGTCCTTCGACCAGTCGTAGGTATCTACGACCAGTCGTAGGTGTCCCACGACCAGTCGTAGGGTTCACACGACCAGTCGTAGAACTGTTTTCTAAGATCGCGCTAAATTTTTCAAAAATCTGTTAGAGCTACGACCAGTCCTAGGTTTCTAAGACCAGTCGTAGGAACGATTTTTTCTTCTATAAATTGAACACGAATTTCAGAGTTTTCACACTTCAACTCCATTCCATTTCAAGAATTTTCAAGTGATCACTCGAGATAAGTTTGTGTTTATTTTAAGCTAGATTGTGCTTATTTAATATTCCTTTTTGCTAGCTTATTTAATTTGATTTTGTTTCTCTATTCCAATCGTATTTGAAAAGAGGAATTATATTATTCCTTCTTCTTGGAATCAAAATCAAATATAGCTACGCCCTACAAGTTAAATCTAAAATCAATTAGAATTTAGAACCTATGAATGTGAGTATTGGAAATTGAACTTTGATATTCAATCATCTACTCCGATTGGTTCTCTGGTTTTTAAGAAAAGGAGAAATCCGGTATTTTACATTTACTGTAAAATTCATTGTTTTAGTTTTGTTTGAGGTTAAGCCAGAAAAATCTCATTGTATTGGTTTTGTTTGAGGTTAAGCCCCGGAAAAATCTCATTGTATTGGTTTTGTTTGAGATTGAGCCAGAAAAATCTCATTGTGTTGGTTGTCTGAGAAAACCAGAAAACTCAGAAAAAGGGGTTTTTGAATTGTGTAAGCCCAAGTGAAAAAGACACAATTGTAAAGGTTTTTGGTGAACCTGTAAAACCTATTTGATAGTGAACGCTAATATCCCACATGTGAGGATATTAGGAGTGGAGTAGCATTCTGTGTGGCTGTTGGAAAACAGTTGGTGTACACACAGGCGAACCACTATAACTCTTGTCTTGTGGATTGAATGCTTGCTTAATTTTCATATCTTTTATCATTCAATTGTGTGGAATGTACAAGTGGATGTGAATGTTGTAACTATTTACATTTCAAGCAAGTGTGGGGATTGTTGTAATAATTTAGATCTTTACTACTGCATTTATTTTCAATTCCTTGCTATTTCATTTACTTATATTAACATTGAGTTCTTGATTCAAAAGAGGTTCTAGAAATAAGGTTGTCCTACCATAAGCCCTTGTTTATTATGGTGTAAGGTTGTCCTTAGAACTGAATTTGTATCAATCTCTCGATAATTATTTATCAAGGTGATTTATAATTAGCATTGTGAATTGATTCATAATTGTAAGGGTATTGATTTACTTTAGTTCCATTGATTTTATTTTAAATTTGGCATAGTCCTATTCACCCCCCCTCTAGGACATATAGCTTGGCCTTTTCAAGTGGTATCAGAGCCTAATAGCTCATTTTGTGTTGCTTTTTATTTGGATTTATTTCCTGAGCTAACGATCTAAGCTATATTAAAAGATGTCAAATTTTGATAGTCTTTCATTACTAGGCCTCCACCTTTTGATGGCTCCAACTATGCCTATTGGAAAGCGAATGAGGATCTTCCTCAAATCAATGGATGAAAGTGTGTGGCAAGCCACAGTGACTGAATGGAACCCTCCTATCATGGAAGTAACTGGTATTGATGGTTCAAAATCTATGAAAATTACTCCGTATTTCCAATGGACCACTCTTGAGAAAAATGAGAGTAGTGCTTAATGCTAAAGCACTAAATGCATCATCACTAGCACTATCACCGGATGAGTTCAAAAGAATCATATCTGTGATCTTCGCAAAGCAAGCCTGGGATATTTTAGAAATGACACACGAAGGTACTTCAATTATCAAGAAGTCTAAAGTCCAACTCCTCACAACTAAATTTGAAGAAATTCATATGGAGGAAAATGAAATGTTTATGGACTTTTACACTAGATTGAATGACATTGTAAACTCAATGTGGGGTCTTGGAGATAAGATTCGAGAAAAAAGTGTGTGCAAAAATACTACGCTCTCTTCTGAGCGGTTCAATTCAAAGGTAACCGCAATCCGGGAACTTCGTGATACGGACAATATGAAGGTAGAAGAATTAGTTGGTTCTTTGCAAACCTATGAATTAAGTTTTAAAGCTCTAAAGGTAAGTCTATTGCTTTGAAGTCTTCTAAAAGTATTACTCAAGAAAATTCAGATTAAAAAGTCTGAAGATGATATGGCCCTTTTGGCGAAAAAGTTTTATAAGATTTTTAAAAGTAAGAAAAGAGTTGACTTTCAAAAGGCAAATGAAAAGAAAAGTTCAAAACCTAAGTCTAAATCTTGGAAGTCATTGAAAGATAGTCAATGTTATAACTGTCAAGAATATGGGCATTTAGCAAACAAATGTCCTAAAAGGACAGATCCAAAAGGAAGGGTATGTTGGCTACTTGGGATGAATCGTCGATTAAAGCCTCTTCAATCAGAAAATTGAAACCGAGTCGGCATGAACTTAAGGCCCTTATGACTCTAGCCAAGTTTACCTTTTCAGATCATGATGATTCAACAAGTGAAGAAAATTTGGATAGTGATCATGAAAATGATGAAGATCTACAAGATGCCTACAATGCCTTATATAAAGAAAGTTGTAAAATTGCGGTCAAACTTAAACTTCAAAAAGAAAAGTTTTTAAACTTAAAGAATGTTTTGAAACCCTTGTTTTAGAAAAATCTCAAATTTGATTGTTTTGAAAAATCAAAGTGTGACTTAGAATTCAAAACCTCCTTAATTGAAAATTTAAAATCGAAAATGAGAAACTTAAAAAAGAAGTATCTTCTCTTTTGAGTTTGAAGGACACATGGAGATATGCCCAAGGTGATCCTAAATTAGAAAAATTATTATCCGGATCAAGAAAATGTGGTGATCGATCCGGGTTGGGCTTTGATAAAAACACATCTCCTAAACAGAAGAATGCTCCTTCCAATTTTGTGAAAGGAGAGACTTCTAACTCAAATGGAAAAGGTACTAGTCAAGTTTTTTCTAAAAATACAAAAACTTTTCAAAAACACAAAACGTATATAAATTTCAAAAATCGATTCGAAATCAAGCTAGCCGAAAAAATTATTGATTTACTTAAGGAGCTATTAAAATCTAACTCAGTAGGTCACTCTTATAACTATAAACAAAAGAAGACCAATTATTCTCCTAAACCCAAAACAGTACTGAAATGGGTTCCCAAGGTTACTTGTTTGGTTGCTCACACTGCTTTCAAAGCTACAAGCCATTCAAAATGGTACCTAGACAGTGGATGCTCCAGACATATGACAGGCGACAAAGCTCTATTCACTGATCTTAAAGATATGACTGATGGGTCAGTCACATTTGGTGATGGTAGCAACCGAAGATAATTGGCAAAGTGCGGTTCAACTCTATAACCTTCCCTTATTTAAAAATGTTTTATATGTTGAGGTTTAAAACACAACTTTGTTGAGCATATCTCAAATATGTGATAACAATCATAATGTTAAATTTTCTAATCAAGGTTGTGAAATTACAAATGAAAAGGGTTACGTAATATTAACTGGTCGTGAGAACTTAAAAGCTTGCTATATTGTAAGCAACGGTAGCTCATCTAATCAAACGTGTTACATGGTCCATCTTGATGAGTCGATTTATGTCATAAACGCCTTGGACATGTACACTATCGAAATTTATCTGATTGAGCAAAAATGAACTAATAAAAGGTCTACCTAAAATGCAAAAAAGTAGACAAGATTTGTGGTGAATGCCAGTATGGTAAACAAACTAGGAGCTCTCACAAAAAGGTGAACTCCAATATCACCACAAGACCACTCGAGCTTCTCCACATGGATCTTATAGGACCAACAAGAACGGAAAGTCGAGGTGGCAAAAAGTACATCTTAGTTATTGTGGATGATTATACAAGATACACTTGGGTTTCATTCTTGAGAGATAAAACAAAACCCTTGATGAAGTGAAAAAGATTATAAAACGGATTCAAATCGAAAAATGTTCTCAAGTCAAGAAGATCCGTAGTGATCATGGATCCGAATTCGAAAATAGCGGTTTGAGAAATTTTGTAGCGATCAGGGAATATCGCATGAATTCTCTGCACCTAAAACTCCTCAACAAAATGGAATTGTCGAGAGGAAGAATAGAGTGCTTCAAGAAATGGGAAGTGTTATGTTAAATAGCATGAAGCTTCCTAGGAATCTCTGGGCTGAAGCAGTGAATACAGCCTGCTACATTATTAACCGAGTTTATATTTGTAAATCTAATAATAAAACGGCTTATGAAATGTGGTTTGAGAAAAAGCCTTCTGTCAAATATTTTCGAGTTTTTGGCAGCAAGTGCTATATTCTACGTGACCGTGAAAATTTGGGAAAATTCGACACTAAAAGTGATGAAGGGATCTTTTTAGGTTATTCTTTAAACAGTCGTGCTTATCGTGTTCGAACAACAGAATTTGGTGTGATTCAAGAGTCAATAAATGTTGTGATTGATGATCTTTTGAAAACACCTGTCCCTAGTTTAGACAATGATGAAGTTCTTATACTTGAAAAACAAGAAATTTCATCAAGTGAAACTAATCTGAATTAAGACTGTAAAGATCATCCAACCTCTCAAATACTTGGAAACCCTCTCACTTGGTGTGCGCACTCGTAGACAATTAGAGGACATATGTAACTACGTATGTTTTACATCCCGATTGAGCCGGCTAACGTAAAAGAAGCACTTTCGATGAAAATTGGATTCTTGCGATGCAAGAAGAACTTAATCGGTTTGTCGAAATGATGTCGGCAACTTGTTCCTAGACCTAAAGATAAACATATTATTGGAACAAAATGGATTTTCAAAAATAAATCGATGAGCTTGGAAATATTATTCGAAATAAAGCAAGACTAGTTGTACGAGGATATACTCAAATTGAAGGAATTGACTATAATGAAACATTTGCCCTGTAGCTCGTCTTGAGTCAATCAGACTTTTATCTCCATTGCATGTTTTAGGAAAATTAAAATTTATCAAATGGATGTAAAGAGTGCCTTTCTGAATGGTGATTTACATGAAGAAGTATATGTTGAACAACCTACAGGGTTTGAAGATCCTAAATTTACTGATCATGTGTATCGTCTCAAGAAAGCTCTCTATGGTCCAAACAGTTCCCAGAGCATGGTACGAAAAATTGACTAAGTTTTTACTAAGTCATAACTTTCGGATGGGATGTGTTGATAAGACACTCTTTGTTAAGAAACATAACGATGATATTCTAATGGTTCAAATATATGTTGTGATATTATTTATGGATCAACTTTGTACTAACATGACTGTCGAGTTTGCGATTTGATGAAGTCTAAGTTCGAAATGAGTATGGTTGGAGAATTAAACTATTTTCTAGGGTTGCAGTAAAACAACAACTTTGATGGAATTTTTATCTCTCAAACCAAATATGCTCGAGTTTAATTAAGAAATTTGGATTTGAGAAAGGTAAAAATTTTGATACTCCTATGAGTACAACGGTAAGACTTTCAAAAGACTCTACGGGTAATGATGTGGATCCTAAATTGTATCGTAGTTTGATTGGTAGTTTACTTTATCTAACTGCTAGTAGACCAGATATTGCTTTGAGTGTTGGTATTTGTGCTCGTTATCAATCAAATCCTAAAGAATCTCACTTAACTGCTGTTAAGCGGATTATGCGTTATGTCGCAAGTTCTACTAAATTGGGTCTCTGGTATCCACATGAGACTAATGTTCAATTAGTTTGGGTATGCGAGATCTTGGTAAATTTGGAAACATAGATGATAGGAAATCAACCGTGGTGGTTGTTTCTACATTGGAAATTGTCTTGTTTCTTGGTTTAGCAAGAAGCAAAGTTCTATATCACTATCAACTGCTGAGGCTGAATACATTGCTGCTGGAAATGCATGTACTCAACTTGTTTGGATGAAACGAATGTTAAGTGATTATGGAATCACTCAGGACTCTATGATTTTATTTTGTGATAATTCCAGTGCGATAAATATCTCTAAAAATCCAGTTCAGCATTCACGTACTAAGCATATTGACATTAGATTTCATTACATTCGTGAATTAGTGGAAGAAAAATTAATATATTTGGATTACATTCCAACCGAGATTCAACTCGCAGATATTTTCACTAAACCGCTCGACAAAAGCAGGTTTAATAAATTAAAGTTTGATCTCGGTATGTGCAATTTAAATTGAGTTTGCATGATTTTGTGTATTATAATGTACATAAGTTGAATTTCTTAAATTTTAAATTTTTTTTTAAAAAAAAATTTGCAAATTTTTGGTCATTCTCGACCTGTCGTGGGAATACACGACCAAGTCAGTGCCTGACTTAGGTCGAACAAGTACTCGACACAGTGCGTCTGGATTTCACTTTATATTGGGGATTTTTGCCTTCTTCTTCATTTCTTCATTTCTCTTCAACGGTTCTAACTACGGCTGCCCCAACCCATCTTCTTAGATCTTCAAGGTTAGTGATTCTTTTTCATTTTTCTTGTAGATTCTTGTTTTTAATGATTCAAAACTCATGTTTGTGGAATTTATTTGATCATTCATTGCGGATTTGGGGTTTTTATCTTAAAAATCTGTTCTATCTAAATCTCATCTCTTCTATCTTGCATCTTGTTGTTTCTTTGAAATCTTTCTTTGAAAATGGATGCTTTAGGGGTAAAAAAAAACTACTAGAGGTCCATCTTCTTCTAGATCAACTTCTATTGTTCAACGTCATCTTCGTTCTCCACGAAAATGATCCTACTTGATGCTCGAGATTTGCGTATGCGTAATGTAATTGTTGAACGTCATGTTACATCAATCACATTGCTTCTTTTGGTATTCCTTCTTTGTTGGAATCGTGGGATGGGATAACATCCTACATTGGGGTGGAGCCGCATACCAGTCCATTGCCCAATCCATGTTTGCATGTATCTGCGATTTTTCTCTTGAGAATTTAACATTTAAAGTTGATACTCAAGAAGGTTTGTTTGTTGTAGATCGACATTTGATTGCGGATATTATGGAAATACCTATCAATGATGAAAGCATTCCAATTAATATTTTACATGATAGTCTCTCGAATCCGAACAGCGAATGCTTACTAGAGATTTATGTAATATGGATGTTCATTGGACTCATAAAGGTCATACACTTCCCTCAAGGTATTTGTTACCCGCATACCAGAGTACTTCATAAGATATTCGTTTCAAATCTTTATCCACGTTAATGCTTCTAGTAATAAACCGAACTCACCGCTTTTATGGTTCGTGTTTTGCATTCTGTTATCTCCGGTGCTAAAATATGCCTCCCTTCTTTAATCTGTCATACCATTATTCTCACGTCACCATCCCGGACATAGTGATATACCCTTTGGTTATTTATTGACTAGGTTAGCAAATCATATGCTCATAGCCATGCCTACTGAGAAAAACCCATCCATCATCTTCCCTTTAATAATTCCAATCTTAATAAGATGACTTTAGATTTGGGTAGAGACTGTGTGGGATCTTTGGTAGCATGGTGGTGAAGCGGTAATCTTGTCAAGCTAGTGATCTTCCCGAGGATGTGAATATGGATGACTTATTTGAAGAACTTGAGTCGACTTACGGTGATGATCCCGATTTTCACCTTTACCTTGATTTTGATGAAAGGATGAATTCGCTTCAAGAGCGGTGGCTCAAATTCGTGTGACTCAAGACACACAATTTTCTTATATGCGTAAATATATGAGGCGAATTGCTAAGGGATTACATAAAATTGATCCTTCTAATCCCGCACCCTCTTCTGGTTCTATTGAAGTTATTTTTGGGTCTGTATTATTTACTGATATTAGCTTGCATCTCAAATTTTTTTTTTGGACATTTTTCCGTTGTGACAACTACTACTTTCATTACTGTTCTTCTTCCTTTGTCTTTTTGTGACAAAAAGGGGGAGAAGTTTGGTGAACTTTGTCATTTTGATGTTAATCTTATGTGTTTCTATTACTCAGGGGGAGTTAAACTTCTCAAGAGTTTTAGGAAAATGAATATTGCTAGCTATTGCTTATCATGTCTATATATCTGTGCATGCCTCACCTATTGTGTTTCTCTTGGAAGTATTATTACTTGGGTGTTTTGTCACAAATTTGACAAAGGGGGAGATTGTAAGTGTTATGGTCTCATACTTCTTTGGTTGTCAAATTTTGAAGTGTCAAAACATCTATCTTGTGCCTTGAGCTTGTGTAATGTTATATGTTTTTCAAGACATCTTTGTATAAACACTTCTAGAAGTTACAAGTTGAAGTTCCGGATGTTGAAGTTCAAGATGCTACTATGTTGATATGTTCAAGACTTCAAGCCCGACTTCAAGCCGATATGTTCAAGACTTCAAGCTCGATATTGTTCAATCAAATTCAAGTCTGATATTGGTTCAAACAATATGCATTTGTTGAATGGTTGAAGTTCAATATCCATACGACATGATTCTGGTTTAAATGACCTTAGGTTGACTCTTTAAGTAGGTCATTTTGGATACATAAATCAAATATTTATTCTACATAAGCTTAGTTTGTTCCAAGACTGTCTAGCTCTTGTTCGACCAGATCCTAGCATTGGTTCGACTAGTCCAAGAAATTTCACGATCAGTCCTAAGTTGTTGAAGTTTTTTCGGATTTTTTGGAACGCCCACGACCTGTCCTGGAAGTCCTTCGACCGGTCGTAGGTCGGCTTCGACCTGTCCACGATCAGTCGTGGAGCTACGACTGAAAGACCAGCAACTGATTTCATGGTCCTTCGACCAGTCGTAGGTATCTACGACCAGTCGTAGGTGTCCCACGACCAGTCGTAGGGTTCACACGACCAGTCGTAGAACTGTTTTCTAAGATCGCGCTAAATTTTTCAAAAATCTGTTAGAGCTACGACCAGTCCTAGGTTTCTAAGACCAGTCGTAGGAACGATTTTTTCTTCTATAAATTGAACACGAATTTCAGAGTTTTCACACTTCAACTCCATTCCATTTCAAGAATTTTCAAGTGATCACTCTGAGATAAGTTTGTGTTTATTTTAAGCTAGATTGTGCTTATTTAATATTCCTTTTTGCTAGCTTATTTAATTTGATTTTGTTTCTCTATTCCAATCGTATTTGAAAAGAGGAATTATATTATTCCTTCTTCTTGGAATCAAAATCAAATATAGCTACGCCCTACAAGTTAAATCTAAAATCAATTAGAATTTAGAACCCTATGAATGTGAGTATTGGAAATTGAACTTTGATATTCAATCATCTACTCCGATTGGTTCTACCGGGCTGCTAAGAAAAGGAGAAATCCAGGTATTTTACATTTCTGTAAAATTCATTGTTTTGGTTTTGTTTGAGGTTAAGCCAGAAAAATCTCATTGTATTGGTTTTGTTTGAGGTTAAGCCAGAAAAATCTCATTGTATTGGTTTTGTTTGAGATTGAGCCAGAAAAATCTCATTGTGTTGGTTGTCTGAGAAAACCAGAAAACTCAGAAAAAGGGGTTTTTGAATTGTGTAAGCCCAAGTGAAAAAGACACAATTGTAAAGGTTTTTGGGAACTCAAAACCTATTTGATAGTGAACGCTAATATCCCCTGTGTGAGGATATTAGGAGTGGAGTAGCATTCTGTGTGGCTGTTGGAAAACAGTTGGTGTACACACAGGCGAACCACTATAACTCTTGTCTTGTGGATTGAATGCTTGCTTAATTTTCATATCTTTTATCATTCAATTGTGTGGAATGTACAAGTGGATGTGAATGTTGTAACTATTTACATTTCAAGCAAGTGTGGGGATTGTTGTAATAATTTAGATCTTTACTTCTGCATTTATTTTCAATTCCTTGCTATTTCATTTACTTATATTAACATTGAGTTCTTGATTCAAAAGAGGTTCTAGAAATAAGGTTGTCCTACCATAAGCCCTTGTTTATTATGGTGTAAGGTTGTCCTTAGAACTGAATTTGTATCAATCTCTCGATAATTATTTATCAAGGTGATTTATAATTAGCATTGTGAATTGATTCATAATTGTAAGGGTATTGATTTACTTTAGTTCCGCTGATTTTATTTTAAATTTGGCATAGTCCTATTCACCCCCCCCCCCCCTCTAGGACATATAGCTTGGCCTTTTCACGCTCTCTCATCTTTACCAATAGTTCATCTTCTTTTTGAGCCACAATGATTCGTTCATCGATAAGTGGCTGCATGTGGAAGTGCGTGACGCTCTCGAATGGCTCCTCCATTCTGTTCGAAGTCTCGCACGAATTCCACCATATTCCACTCTTCTATCATCAATGAGGTTGCAAATTCTATAGTTTTCTTGCAGCTTAATGCATCGGCCATAAGGTTGACTTTTCTAGGATGGTAGGAGACCTCAAACTTGAAGTCTTTTAAGGTCTTCGTCCAATGTCGTTGCCTCATATTTAGGTCCCTCTATGTAAAGATATATTTGAGGCTCTTGTGGTCGTAAAAGAGCTCGAACTCTTCTTCATAGAGGTAATGTCTCCAAAGCTTTAATGCGAAAATGACAGCCGCCAATTCCAGGTCATGAGTGGGTTAATTTTCTTCGTGTTTCCTCAACTGTCGTGAGGCATAGGCGATCACCCTATCCTTCTGCATAAGTACACAACCCAAATCGACTAGAGAGGCGCCAGTGTAAATGGTATATTTGACCCATTGTTCTGGCAGTACTAACACGGGTGCAGACATCAGCTTGTCCTTTAATTCCTGAAAGGCTGCTTTTACTTTCTCGTTCCAAGCAAACTTAAGATCTTTCCAAGTGAGTTGAGACAACGGTCAGGCTATCTTGGAGAAGTCCTTAATAAATCGGGGGTAATAGCCGGTAAGTCTGAGGAAACTCCTCACTTCTGTAACCGAGCTGGGCTGCTCCTAGTCTTGTACCGCGGTTACCTTGGCAAGGTCCATGGTGATTCCTTCTTTAGAAACTATATGCCCTAAGAACTTGACTTCTTCCTTCCAGAAGTCGCAATTTCGGCACTGTGCAAATAATCGGTTTTGCCTAAGAGTATCAAAGACTGATCGCAGGTGCTCTTCGTAATCTTTCTAACTCTTTAAGTATATCAAAATGTCATCTATGAATACGATGACAAATCGGTATAGATACGGCCGAAATACCCTGTTCATGAGATCCATGAATATGGCCAGTGCATTTGTAAGTCCAAACAACATCATGAGGAACTCGTAATGCCCAAAGCTGGTCCTGAAAGTTGTTTTCTTCACGTCTTCATTTCTGATGAGTAACTGATGATACCTGGACTGTAAGTCTATTTTAGAAAAATACTGCGCCCCCTTCAACTGGTCAAACAGATCATCTATCCTGGGTAGAAGATACTTGTTCTTCATCTTGACATGATTTAACCTGCGATAATCTAGACACAACTGCAGCGATCCATCCTTCTTTTTTGCAAACAACACGGGTACTCCTCAAGGAGATACGCTCGGCCATATGAAACCCAAGTCCAATAAATCATCAATTTGCTTCCTCAGTTCCTCCATTTCACACAGAGGCATACGGTACGTCGGTAAAGAGATAGGTGTCGTGCCTGGCATAAGGTCGATGGCAAAGTTGATCTTGTGCTGAGGAGGTAGTACAGAGATCGTTTTGAACACATCCATGAAATCTTGGACTACTGGCATGTCCCCAAGTGACAGACCATCAACATTTTCTAATAAGGAAGCGTGACAACAGATGCGGAAGGAACTACCGACCTGAACTAGGAAAGTAAAGGTCATGCCCTTGGGCTCATGGGATGTCACCAATCTGGTTTCAGAGTCATTCTCTGCCTTCATTTTGGTGAGCCAATCCATGCCGAAGATGACATCAAAATGATATATTGTGGTGACAATCAGGTCAATGCATACCACTCTACTACCTAAGTCTATCGGGCAATTCTTACAAAGCGTAGTGGCATCTGTAAAATTTTCTGCTGCTATGATGACTCTCACCTCAACCATAGGGGTAGTTCTCAGCCCTAATCGCTTGATTGTAGTACACTATTATTGAAATAGTGGACCCGGTGTCCACCAACAGAAATACTGGTGTACCTTGGATTTGGGCAATGACTTTAAAGGCTAGCGGTACTGCAACCGCAGATTCAGATGCTTCGGTGGCGAGCGCATGTACTTGGGCTTGTTGTGGATGATTGGGTTACGCTGCCATAGGTTGTTGAAGCGGCCTGTTTCGAGGTGCGGGAGGTCGGATGAATGGCTGTGCCAGTGGCGCAGTTCGTAGAGGTGGAGCGAAATAACATGTGGTGGCTGGTGATTGACCTTCTGAGGTGGCGTAAAGTCGTTGTCCTTCATCTTGGTGAAGCAAAAGGGTTCTGTATGGCCCGCTTTGTTACAATAAATACACCAAAAATCAAATCGCCTCTGTTGAGCTGGCAGAGTCATTGGTCTGGGAGGCGAATTCGTACACGGCCTCTTGCCGAGAAACGGCCGGTTCTGTAATTCAGGCCGAGGCCTCGGGCCCATTGGCATGCGTATTCGAGACACTCTTTCACCATCCTGCTTAGCTCGCAAGGACATATTCACTAGCTCATCATAGATGGGAATGCTAGTGCAACACATCTTGGTGCTGATATCAGCCCGCAACCCTTCTAAAAATCGCCGCATTCTCATCGGCTGTTTGTCAAAATCAAAGGAGCATATCTGGCTAGCTCTGTGAACTGGTTTTCGTATTCTGCCACTGTCATTTCCCCTTGTCGGAGGCGAAGAAACTCGCCCTCCTTTTTCATTACGGTAAGTGAGGGGGAAGTACTTTCCATGAAAACGGGTTTCGAACTCATCCCACGTCCACGCAAATCCTGCAGGAACGGTTCGTAGGACTCTATCCCACCATAGACTAGGCTCCTTTTTAAACATATATGTAATAAGCTCGACTTGGTCTCCTTCAGTACAGTGCAATGGCTTCAATATCTTAGATATGCGATCCAACCAGTACTCAGCCTCCTCAGGTCTATGAGTACCCACAAAAGTGGGAGAACGGAGGCGTTGAAAGCGCTCAAATAGGCCACTTGTAGTCATAGCCCCAGTAGGCTGTACAGGTGGCATCGACGGGGCCACATTCATGTTTTGTACGATGACCCCCGCTATAGTGGCCAAAACTTGTTGTTGTTGCATCAGGAGCATCATTTGCTCCAACCTATCAGGGAGAGAGGCTGCCTGAGGCATGTGTGGCGTCCACGAAGATGCACGGTTCTAACCCAGAACCGATAGTGCACTCGGTGTTGGCCCATTTGTGGGGTCAGTGGCCGGTTATGAATCCGACATCATATCGCTACTCGAACCCAAACTAGGGTCCGCTTGGCTACCACTCGGGTGAGGGGCCTCGTCAATCATTCCGCCAAGTGGGAGACGTGTCATGTTATCCACATCGACCCTGGCTTGAGTTCTTCCCAACGATATGGTAACTGGAAAGGCTCAAGAGTAGGGTCCCGTATGTGTGCATAAAAGGCTCGCACGGTGCCTTCACTTGCATGAGTATTTCCTTCAAATATGGGACCCCACCCATTCTCCAAAAGGATGTCAATCACTAGGTATAATCCAAATAACTTCTCATCAACGTGAGCTTCAAATACAACCTTGCGATCACAGAACTTACCAAGTTTGGCGCCCACCGGTAGAGATCTCTCTATCAGGATTCAAGGGTCGAGGTCCCGTTTCGACCTTCGCTCGGCGCTTGTACTCGTCTCGGCACTCGTCTTCTTCTTAAAACGGCTTGAACGGCTAGGCTCAGCCTCATCTAGGGCCGCTCTCTTCTTTCCCATAAGAGAGGGGAGCGTTAAAATGGAGAAAATGGCGGTGACGAGCTCAAAGAGAGCCATTGAGATGGAAAGGCTTTGAATATGAAGTGGATTTGAGAGTTTGAAGGTTATGAGACACAAAAAGAGGGTTTTGTGCTCAAATGGGAGAGAATAAGGGAGATTGGGAGATGTGAGGGATGGTTTTAGAGAGAGTGGTGGAGGGGTGGAGGATGTAAAGGAAATAGAGAATTTAGATTATGGAAGTGGAGATTTGAGAAGGAAAGAGAGTTTTTGAAAGGTTTGGGGGTGTTTGTGGGGTAAGAATAGGGTTGTGAGGCCCGTATCCTATACCGTACCATTTCATAGGCTTCCGCGGTCCTCCCGGTCGAATTCCGGTGACCCACAATCTGTTATAGTAGTTTGCGCGCAATCCTCAGTTGTGTCTTGTATATCTGAGTCGACTCGACCCGAGACTTGTACCCCTGTGACCGCGCCGTTGCCGCGGTTTCGACACAGCGTCTCGCACACTAAGGCGATACGCTGGTCAGGTGATGTGGGCCCACGTTTAATTCGAGGAAAATACCGCGCATTGTAATTCCGAGAGAATCTCTACTAAATGTCTCATCAATCATTCTCATCAATCACCTTACATGTCAAGTACAACATCCCATCTCCAAGTACCAACACTCATCCCTAAAGTCAACTCTCTCTCGCTTACATGTCAAGTACACGTCACTCCATCACTCACATCTCCCTCTCTCTCTCTCTTACAACAATTTCTCTCTCATCTTTCTTTTCCTCATTTTTCTCCAAGCAACCCACGTCCATGGCTTCAATGAGGGAGAAGCTAGTATGGCCCGCTTCCTATCTCCCATCCCCACCATCCAAAGTCCATCTCAACCGTTAAAATCTACTACTTGGAGCTCTAGATCGTGTTAGTGGAAGAAAGAAGAGGAGATCAAAGGTGGGTGATTTAATCTTGTGATTTTGTGATTTAAGGGTCCACATGATTTGGGACCTACTTGATGTATGCATTGTATAGGGAGGGCCCATAGTGGCGGGGACCCTCCCCTTCTCATGTCTCTCCATCTTTCTCCCTCTCTCTCTTTGATGTGTGGCCCACCATGTGGCGTGTGAGATCCACACCGTCGCGGCCACGTGTACAGTGGAACCCCACCATAAGGTATATGTTATATCCTAACCGTCCATTCATTGGACGTGGAACCCACTATGGCCGCATGTGGGGCCCACCATGACATAATATCCAGGCCGTCTAGGCCTCGACGTAGCTGTCCCTTTAATATAAAAATAATAATAATAATATAAATAATAGTAAATAAATTATTATTATTATTATTATTATTATTATATATAGAAAGAGAGAGAGAGGGGAGTGGAGTGGCCCACCTACATGGGACCCACCTACGCAGAGAGCTGATTGGCTGGTGTGTGCACAGCTGCTGCAGCAGCGTCAGCCAGTCCTTGAACGGATTGTGATGTATGTGTTTTACTCCCACCGTCCATCTGGACGGTGGGCCCTCGCTTGATGCATCCGTTGCATCCAGACCGTCCATGACAGCCATGGACGGCTGTATAATGTTTGGACGGTGCTGATTGAGGGACCCACCACGGATGACGGATGTATATGTTTTATACCCACGCCGTTCATCTGTTTATCTAAACCCTCCGGCAACAAGGCTGGTACTGTGGGGCTAACCATAATACATGTGTTTATGCAGGCCGTCTGTCCATTCGCTGGACGGGTGGGCCCACCTTGATGGCACGTGAGTATTCACACCGTCCATCCAAATGGTGTGAATCCACACCGTCTATCCAACATAAGGCAGATTCAAATATCTTGTGAGCCAGGCCATCCGTGTGACCCACCTTGCATCCAGACCGTCCGTTCAGGACGCTGGACGCTGGTAGGTCTTCTTTAAATTATATATATATATATATATATATATATATATATATATATATATATATATATATATATATATATATATATATATATATATATATATGGGAAAGGTACAATGCGCTCGGAGCATGATAAGGTCGTCCATGAGGTCGAGTTGGTGTGGGCCCACCGTGATGCCGTGTCGACCATCTACCCCCTCAGTCAGATGACCCCCAGGTTATGGGATATCCCATAAAAAATCACCTGAATCCGTGACTTTTGTGGGCCACCATCTACAAAGTGGAGAGGGAAGACACCATTGAAACATTACAACCACTTGTGGGGCCTTTCACCTGAGGTTTCTTCATGATCAAAACTTGTCTATCATTCAAGTGTCCCACACAAAGTAATGGATGGGCTGGATTTTCAGGTGGTATCCACATCTCAGGTGGGCCCACCAAAATATTTTTACTTGTATACTTATGTTTTAATCGTGCACGGCCCACCTCCATGGTGGACGGACGATTTTGGGCTGTCCAGGCCCAAAATGGGACGGTCATCTGGTTGACTTGGATTTTCGAACGGAATCCGGTGCCCAAGATGGAAAGGTGGACGATCGACGCTCGAGGTACAGTATGTTCCCTATTATATATCATATATATATATATATATATATATATATATATATATATATAACTGGTGAAAAGGTACGAGCGCTCGCTCGAGCTGACGATAAGCTTCCGTGAGGTCGAGCTGTGTGGGCCCCATCGTGATGCGTGTCGACCATCAATACCGTGCATTTGATGGGTCCCCTTTAAATTATCGGATATCTCAAAAATCAGCCGAATACGGAACTCAGGTGGGTCATACCATCTAAAATTATGTGAAGACACCGTTAAAACATATACAAGCACTTGGTGGGGCCCACCTGAGTTTTGCATGTGCCTGAAACTTGGTCTGAACCCTCATTCAAGTGGGACACACATAATGGATGGGCTGGATTTGCAAATCACATCTCGGTGGGCTCTCAAAAATGGTTATGAATGTTTTAATGGTGCACGGCCCCTCTCCACTTCTGTATGTGGTGTGGCCCACAAAAGTCACGGATTGACTTGATTTTTGAGACCTAGGCACACGATGGAATAGTATATCTGACTGATGGGGTAGATGTTCGAAACGCATCACGGTGGAGCCCACACAGCTCGACCTCATGGGATGGACTGGTGAGGTCGAGCGCATAGTACGATAAGCTCCCGTGAGGTCGAGCTGTGTGGGCCCCACCATGATGCGTTTCAACCATCAACACCGTGCATTTGATGGGTCCCCTTTAAATTATGGGATATCCCAAAAATCATCCATATACGGAACTCAAGTGGGCCATAACATCTAAAATTATGTGAAGACACCATCCCTGTTAAAATCATATAAACTTTTGTGGGCCACTTGGAGAGGGCCCACCCAAGTTTTTCATGCAAAAAACTTGGTCTGAACCCGTCATTCAAGTTGGATACACATAATGGATGGGACCATTTGTAAACAGTATACACATCTCATGTGGGCCCTCAAAAATGGTTATGAATGTTTTAATGGTGCACGGCCCCTCTCTACTTCTGTATGTGGTGTGGCCCACACAGGTCACGGATTGACTTGATTTTTGAGACCTAGGTCCACGATGGAATGGTGCATCTGACTGATGGGGTAGATGTTCAAAACGCATCACGGTGGGGCCCACACAGCTCGACCTCATGGACGGACAGGTGAGGTCGAGCGCATAGTACCTTTTCCCCCCACACACACACACATATATATATATATATATATATATATATATATATATATATATATATATATAAAATCTGGTGGGCCATACGTGGACCCACCAATCTGATTGGCTGGTGTACGTTACCCAGCAGCAAAGCTGCTTTATTGACGTCAGCAAGTACTATGGGCCCCACCGTGTGGATTCTTTTATATCCAAACCGTTCATCCCTGGACGGGATTTGGGTGGCAACTTTAATGATGTGTTGTATGTCCACGGTCCACACATGGGACGTGTGGACCCCACCTCGACTTACGGTCTTATCTGCACTGTCCATCTGCGAGTTGCCAGATCCAGTACTCCTGTGGACCGCACCATAGCAACAGCAGAGATGCGGTTGCACTTCAAAATTTTCCGACCCACGTGTTATATGGGCCTTCCACGCACCTGACCCATCCAGTGGGCGGGACCCAATGTAATATACGTGTGCAACATCCATACCGTCCATTTGTAGAGATCATTTTATGGCATGATCCGAGATGAGGGGCCAGGTCCAGCAGCTGGACGGTGTCCAACTGCAGGCCCAATGGTATGCCCACTGTGATGTGTATACCGGCCCAGATTTCAGGCAGGCCCAAAACCCTGCTGAACTGGCGTCCATCAGGGCCTGCCATACTGTATATGTTTATCCACTTCGTACATCCATCTCAGGGCCATATCGACAGGTCCCGCACCTCTAGGGGCCGTCCTCATATCAGACACACCTCGTATGAATGTTTAATCCAGACGGCCGTTCAAACCATAGGGCCGCTGAGATATATATGTGTTTTATCGGTACCATCTGTCCAGACGAGTTAGATGTCGGCCCACCATGTCGTACGTATTTTATCTAAGCTGCCCATCCTTCGACGTGGATCCCACATGATGTAGGTGTTTTATCCAAGCCATCCGGCCCCTGGACGTGGGGTCATGATGTATGAGTTGTAAACCCACACCATCTAGCGTTTCTAGATGGTGGAGCCTCCCATGATGCACATGTTTATTTCCAGGGGGTCATGATGTATGAGTTGTAAACCCACACCATCTAGTTTCTAGATGGTGGAGCCTCCCATGATGCACATGTTTATTTCCAGGCCGTCCATCTGTTGGGTGCACCTGCAGCGTGCAGGGCCCACCTGATGTATTTGAATCCCTTCAATGCGGCCCAATATAATGTTTGTGTGACTCATTTGATGAGGCCCCATGTGATGTATATTTGAGGCCCACCTATTGTGTTTTTTAAGCCCATGGGTAAGGCCTGATGTAATGTGTTTTGACCTATATGATGAGGCCCATTGAGATGTATTTTCGGTCCATGTGACGCGACCCATTATGATGTATTTAAGGCCCATGGGTTGTGGCCTATTGTGATGTATGGAGGTTCATAGGTTATGGCCTATTGTGACGCATTTGAGGCCTAAGTGATGTATATTAGGCCCTTGTGTGAGGCCATGGGCCCACTATACGTTTGGCCCTATGTGGGCTACTCCTTGGGAGCAATGTTGGTTAAATGTCCACATTGATGAGCAATGATGGATAGATGTCCTCATTGTGACCTTCCCTTAGGCCCTTTGTCCAGGCCGATTGTCGTGGCTGATTGCCGATTCCGATTGATGTGACCAATTTGTAGATTCTGATTATCGATCTATCCCGATTGTCATGGCCGATTGCCGATTTCGATTGACATGACCAATTTGCCGATTTTGATTATCGATCGATCCCGATTGTCGTGACTGATTGCCGATTCTGATTATTAATCGATCCCGATTATCGTGGCCGATTACCGATTCCGATTGACATGACCGATTTGCCAATTTTGATTATCGATCGATGCCGACTGTAGAAGCCGATTGCCGATTCCAATTGACATGACCGATTTACCGATTCTGATTATCGATCGATCCCGATTGTCATGGCCGATTACCAATTCCGATTGACGTGACCGATTTGCCGATTCTGATTATCGATCGATCCCGATTGTCATGGCCGATTATCGATTCAGATTAACGTGACTGACTTGCCGATTCTGATTATTGATCGATCCCGATTGTCGTGGCCGATTGACATGACTGACTTGCCGATTCTGATTTTTGATCGATCCTGATTGTCGTGTCCGATTGCCGATTCTGATTGACGTAACCGATTTGCCGATTCTAATTATCGATCAATCCCGATTGTCATGGCCGATTGTCGATTCCGATTAACGTGACCGATTTACCGATTCTGATTATCGATCGATCTTGATTGTCATGGCTGATTGCCGATTCCGATTGACTTGACCGATTTGCCGATTCTGATTATTGATCGATCCTGATTGTCGTGACTGATTGCCGATTCCGATTAACATAACCGATTTGCCGATCTCGATTATCGATCGATTCCAATTATATAGGCCGATTCCGATTGTCTAGGCCGAGTATTGAGGCCAACTCCGATTGTCGAGGTCGATTGTTGAGGCCAATTCCGATTTCGATTGTCTAGGCCGATTATCGAGGCTGATTCCGATTTGTCGATACTGATTCTGATTGTCGAGGCCCAATGAGATGCACATGTGGCTCGTATTTGAAGCCCGTTGTGATGTGTATTCAGCCCGTGTTTAAGGCCCAATGTGATGTCTATGAGGCCTATGTGATGAGGCCCATTGTGATGCATTTGAGGACCAGGAGATGGAGTCCATTGTTATGTACGTAAGGCCCATGTGAAAGGCTCATCATGATGTATATTAAGCTCTTAAGTGAGGCCCATGGTGTTGTCTAGTTGACCCTTGTGTGAGGTCATGGGTCCACTATATGTTAGGCTCTATGTAAGTTATCCCTTAGGGGCAATGTTGGTTAAATGTCTACATTGTCGAGCCCGATTGTCGATGCCGGTTATTGATGCCGATTATGAGTATGTGACAGCATAACATCATGATACATGCCCATATGCATCATCTGCATGTTTGTTATGAGATATGGTTGACCATTGCATATGACATTCGGCAAGTTATGAGACTCCTTGATAGGCGGAGGTTATCTCATATGAGTGCACGGTATGCACAGGATTGATGCATGACTGGATTGTATGACTCATGCATCATGCATTGTATGTTATGATTACTGTACGCTCCAGTGATATCAGGGTCGTAGCCTACACAGGCATATCGTGGATGGCCAGATGGGACACTAAAAATGTTTAGTTCGAGCATACGGGCGTTACAGATGTCCCTGAGTGAAAATCCTTAAACCTCCGTGGCGAGAAAACGCCCCAACGTCTAGACCGAGTGGATATATATGAGCGTATGAGGGCCGTATACTAGTAGGCCGCATCTCCCACTGTGTTGTGGTTGGTTGGAAGGGGGTGTGACCTTATCCGCCTAAGTGAGGGGGCAATATCTAGGTTGAGTTTGAACAGCTTGAGGAATGGGTCCGCTATCGATGAGCTTGACCCGATATTGGTAAGCGGATAGTGAGGTCTCTTCCACTTACCCAGTTGTGCGCTCGGATAGGGGCGACAAGCTGGCATAGAGTGTAATAGACCCCGGTGATGATCTTATAGAGGAACCGTACTGATATATGGACTTATTAAGTAGGAGTTGCATGCACATTCATTCATTCATTCATTCACTATCCACTCGGGCTGGTGGTGCGCAACTAATTATTATGTACCTTCGCATGGCCAGGATTTCGGTTGGGCGCGCAACTAACCTGAGATCAGGAATCTGCCACATTGAGTCTGACTATCCAAATTTAGGTATGTGACTGATTTGGATAAAAGTCCTTTATGATAGACCCCGTAGCTTGCGATACTACGTACTATCATCTCGACTTCACACTCCAGCATGGTCATTTCATTCGCACCGCATATTGCATTACATTCGCGGTATATGGCATTTTGGGTTACCGTGTTTCTGCATTTATATAGTTTAGATACAGCTGACGGTATTCGTGGACACATCAGGTTTGGTATATTACATTGCATTGTTAGTATATGATATTAGCTTATTACGCTCTTGCATTGCATAGCCTTGATATGACTGTTAGCATTCATGGACTTACCAGTATATTTCTGCTTACTTTGATATCTGTATACTTGACACTTATCATGCGCACACACTTTCACCACCCACTAAGCTTTCTATAAGCTTATGCACGATAGATGCGTGCAGGTGGCGTTAGGTTGCAGCCGCGTTGAGCATGGAGCATGCAGCGGTCTTCTGAAGCTTTGATTTTTGACATATATATTTTTCTTTCAGCATTGTATTTAAATATTTATATTAGTAGATATGTGATGATGATGTTGCCTTTGTGATTTGGGTATACTTGTGGTTATGCTTATTATGAGTTAAGTGTACATTGGGAAATCCTCCTTGTAGGATCCCATGATCGAGATCTGGCGTATGGATGCTAGGAGCCGAGAATGGGGTACTACGGAGGATGTCGGTACCGGATTTGGCGATCGGGATTCCAGTGAATCCGATTTCTGGATTTAGGGCGTGACAAGGGTAAAATGAGCAAGGGGGAGTGTTTAGAGGGTTAAAAGGGGCCCCCCACACATGGGAGGGACCCACTTAGGTCGGCCGGTAGTGGCACGTCGCCGATCCCACGGCATCACCGCGCTCCTCTGGACCCGTCGACTGTGCGCCGCCGATCAGGCGGTGCCGCCGCGTCCATCTGGAGGGTCCGGCGGTGGCTCCACCCTGGGGCAGTGGTCACCCCCTCCCGGGGTCCTGTTTTGATGCGTGGGGCTCCCTAGGCCCCGCTAGACCTCATACTTTGGGGTTGTAGTCCCACACGGTCCATTTTTATAGCTTAAAGCGTGTGTATTTACACCTTTTGGGTCTATTTCAGGTTTCAAGATCGTCAACCAATGACTTAAGCCCGTCGACTGATGGCCCAGAGGTGACTTGGGTCAATGCACGTGATTTAAGCCCCTCAAGTATACGTTGTGGACTATACTACAGCATTTGGTCTTGTCCATTTGCGAAACATTGAGATCCTAATGTGGTCTCTACATTCCATCGCCCCCTTCCTAAGTCAGAGTGCGTCAAAGTGCGTCGTGTTACCGATAATTCAAGTCCAGTTTAATCCAAATCATGCTCTGATACCAACTTGTAACGCCCCAAATTTTGAGGGTCGAGCAAAGCTCTACTCCTGAGATCCAGCACATCACTTATGCAATATGCATAATGATGTTCAGATTTTGCCCATATTAATGAGTCAAACATGAGTGAGATTATACTAAAACAGCATATCGTACTCCGGATATAATTAAATTAAGCAAGCGGAAGTCTGAAACATATATATTTAAATATGTAAGTGTTTCACAACCTCTAGAGTATGATATGTAACCGGGCTGAATATATACATATATTGTTTCAAAATGTACAAAATGTGGAAGTGTAAGGTATCCAACTGTAATGCCTTGAAAATCGGGGGTCGAGCAAAGCTCAACTCCCGAGTTCTAACGAATCACTTATGCAACATGAATCATTAAACATGAGTGGAATTACACTAAAACAGCATATCTGTAACGCCTTGAAAATTGGGGGTCGAGTAGCAACTCAACTCCTGAGTTCCAAAACATCACTTATACAACATATATGCTTTTGATTCAATGTTGTTTGTGTTAGTGCATTAATCATGAGTGGGATTATACCAAAACAGTAATTCATACTCCAGATCAAGTTATAAAATGCAAGAGGAAGACTGAAAGATATAACTAATCGTATACAAAACAAAAGATCACGATCGGTCTCCAGAGTATGAATATAACACTGAGTCACCGTGTACATGAAATATTACATGTAATATTACAAAAGTCAGAAGTCTCAAAAATAGTTCAACTGTAATAAACCTTGTAGCCCCATCAATCCGGATAGCCTAAGCGAAGTCATTGGAGAACTACATGTAAGAGTACTCGTCTTGATCGTCGTAATAATCAGGCTCCACCTCAGGAGTCACGCCATCATCTGAAATCAAGACAGAGTCTGGTTGGTGTTTAAAACACCGTCCCGTATCATGAGAGTGAGTGATCAACTCAGTGGAACAATAAAGCATATGTTAACATGTTATTAATTCAGTCAAGCGGTAATGATAAAGCAGTAAATCACACATCCCTAAGTACTCTTGTTAATGCAAGAATGGTATGAATGTATGATGCATGCCCTTGCCTACGCTCCCTCAGCGACTTCATCTCACGTTCGCGCATGACAACACTGCCTCAGTGCTTGACCTGCTACGCCTGAACGCATGCGTAATACAGTGCATGCATATGATTACCAAGTTCTTATTAGTCCTTTTTCATACAGCAGGATTGGGAAACTAAGGTACCTCCCTTATTTCATTTCCCAAACAATGATCCATTCTAGGGTCGTTAGTCCTGGTAAATCTCATACGATGTTGCGGTTCTAGGTCACTGCAAAGGGCTCGTCACCAAATCAATGCAGGCCTAGTTTATACTCTAGATGCTATGGAAAGGTTGTCGCCTCCATGTAGACTCAAAGTATGCTCGAGGTCACTACAAAGGGCTCGTCACCAATCAGTGTAGGCCGACAGCTTGAATACAATGTCTCATACCACCATATTTGGCTCACGAGTTTGGGTTGCTCATTGGTCACTACGGGGAGGCTCGCCGCCCTAGCGTAGGCCGACAGCTCGACCATGGTGTCCCATACACCATGTCCGGCTCATGAGTTTTAGCAGATCGAGGTACCAAGGTTAAACAGGATTTCACTGGTGAGTTTGGTACCTTAGGTTCAAGCAGTAGCGTCCATACATAGTGAACATACATCGGCACATCGGGTTACTTGACGAGCTCAACTAGCACGAGCGCACATTGCATCGATCAACATGAACTGTATAAGCACTTTGTGTAGCTTAACCACTGCCGATGACCAACATACGACTCAGGTTCATCAAACACATCCCACGTGGCGAATGAATTTCAGCCACGACTTCAAAGCTGGCTACCGATTGCCTGGACTATAACATAGCCCCAATCACATTTAATCCTTAACCAGAAAGCATGTATAGTAGTCAAAGTAGAGTTAACAAAGTAATTCAAACATGTTAACAAGTATGTTAAAAGCACAATATAAACAAGAAATACAAACACATGCAATTCATAAGTAAGCGATTAAACTAAACAAGTTACATGGAGGAAATCATATATATCTCTAAGGTGGTTGAGAATCCTATCTCAACACCTACTCTAAGCACTATCATCTAAATACTTGCTCTTACAAGCATTTTTACAAACACTTAGAATACACTTGTTAACATACATAACGCATATTAGCCAAAACATGTATTAGGGCGAATTCTTTCGCTGAGTAAGTATTACACATATATATAGCATGTACACACAGTAATTAATCATGGCAAACACACTTTCATATTTTATACGTATACGGTATTTTTTACAAATATACAGAATACACTAAATGTCATAATTTGCATACGTAACTGAATCGCAAAACGAACATCGTATTTTGCATGTGAAATGACACCCAGATCATGAATCCGTCATTATCTGACAATGAAAGCTTTGAAAACCATAACCTATACGTCTATAGTCCACACATTATGCCGTAGAAATGAGTAACGAACTCAGTTTAAGTATCAAGTCTTTACCAACGGTAGAACGGCAACCTATGGTATGAAATAGGTTAGTTATTTCATCACTTACACTAGTCGACTCTCTAGAACTGAATAGGGTTAGGATTTCTTACCCGAAAACAGAATCAGAATCACTAGAAAAGCGATACAGTAGTGATGGATAGGCACGGAGAATAGCAAGGATGATTCCCAGGAATGACTCCAACTTTTCTCTCACTTTCTCACACTTTACTCACTTCTCTCTCATAGGGTTTTCTCAAATTCGTATGGAGTGAATGAGAGAGGGTTTAAGGTCTTATATAGGCCTAAAACTGATGAGAATAGCCCCGGGGCCAAGGTATACTTAAGTTATGTCCAAAGGGCATCTGTTTCAGCTCAACGGAGCATTTTCGGAGCCCCCCCTTGAACCAAAGGTCAGACTTAAGCTCACATACTATAGATCTAGGTCGGATTAAGGTTTCATTCTAGTCGGATTCCCAGATCACACTTAGCGGACCAGTTTTAGTTCAACGATCACCGAAACTCGATCAGGGTCACAAGTACACTGACCTGTGTATGAAAATTTCCCTGATCCGAGGGTATATTTGGGTCAGATTCTGATGGTCTGATTGCTTATATCAGGCCCATAAGCAATAGGTCTCAGATTACTTAAATTAAGTTTAATTTCTAAAGAAAACCACATTTTCTCACACACTTCACTCCAGGCTCAAGCGAAGGACACAATCTGGATTTGATTTCCGAGATGGTGGTCAAGCCCAGCAAGGCGGTCCTAAACACTTAATCTCGTGGTCATCAGACTTTCGACGTTCGGTCCAAATCCGATACAGAGTTTCAATGTGCTCCCGAGAGCAACTGGGTAATGAGATTAATCATAGATTTTAGGGTAACCTAGCGTCAATGATTCTACAAGTTTTGGGTCTTGTAGATCATATTTAAAGTGCTTCAAGCAGATATCACAGCTAATCTAGATTAACACTTAGTTAACTTTGTCTAATTCCTAAAGGATTTGATCCTAAGCGATTTCTACCTGAGGTGGTACTCGAGTCTTTGTATGGAATTTTTCGAGACGTTATAATATCATACTCCAGAGATAATGTAATTTAACAAGCAGAAGACTGAAATATATGTATTGAGATAAGTAAGCGGTTATCTGCTTCCAGAGTATGATAATGTAAAAGGTTGAATACATACATGTATGATTCCAAAATTGTATGATTCTAAAATTTACAAAATATCAAAGTGTAACTGTCCAACTAATCCATGTAACCCTATAATCCCATCGAATCAGAACAAGGTCTACGAAGACCCACCTGATAGCTGAACATAGGAGAATTCCTCCTCCTTGTCCATGACGTCCATTTTAGCTACATAGACTCCGTTATTACCTGTATCTACAACAGAGTCTGGTTGATGTTTTAAAACACCATCTCAAGTGGGAATCAGTAGCTAATTCAGTGGAACTATAAAGCAAAGGTTAACATGTTATCAATTCAGTGAAGGAGTAATGATAAAGCAATACATCAAACAATCCTAGCTACTCTTATTAATGCAGGGATGATATGCAAAAATGATGCATGCCCTCGCCTGCACTCCCTCAGCGACTTCATCTCACAGTCGCGCATGGCAAACTCCCTAAATGTGCACTTCCTCGCCATAGCACATGCAATGCAGTGCATGGTCATGTTAGCCAAGTAGTTAATTAGGCTTATTCGTACAACAGATTCGGGAAGCTAAGGTACCTCCCTTTATATCATTAACCCAATGGGGATCCATCTAGGGTCGTCAATCCTAGTTAATCACATACGATAGGCACGTTGTAAGGCATTACCCCTAATAAAAGCAGTGGATAGGCAAGTTCAATTGATTATACTCAAGGTCACTCCACCAACGCCTTACCAACTGGAGAGCTATTTTCGAAGGGGGTCCGAATCAAACGATTCACCCCGACCCATGTTGGGACCACAGCCAGGCTGCGCCGGTGTAGGCCGACAGCTCAAATATAGTGTCTCATACACACCATATTCGGCTCACGAGTTTAGGTTGCTCACTGGTCACTACAGGGAGGCTCGTCACTCAAGCATAGGCCAACAGCACGACCACGGTATCCCATATACCACCATGCACGGCTCATGAGTCTTAGCGGATCATAGTACCATAGTTGAAATGGGTTTTACATTGGTAAGTGGTACCTTAGTTCAAACAGTAGCGTCCATACATGGTAAACACACAATAGGCCAATCGGGTTATTTGACAAATTCGATTAGTACGAGCGCATGTTGAATTAGTCAACATGAAGTGCTTAAGCACTCCGAGTAGCCTAACCACTGTCGACAATCAACGTACGGCTTGGATTCATCGAACGCATCTAATGTGGCGAAACTAGTTCGGCCACTCAATCGGGAACCATTACCAATTACCTAGACTACATTGTAGTCCCAATCATACTCAGATGCAGCATATCGATACATGTGATAATCATATGAGCATTTAACAAACAATCCAAGTACAACACTCATTTGAGCATTTTATCAAACATATTGAACATATTACTGAACATTGCAATTCATCAATGACTTGCATAGTTAAAATTAAGATTATATGAAGGAAATTATACATATAGATAAGGTAATTGGGAATCCCATCTCAACACCCTTATTAAATACAATTCATCAAGCAATTTCTCATTCAGACATTTTTTAAACACTTAGCCTACACATTACCAAATACATAGACTAGATTAGTTATGACATGAACTGTAGCAATTTCCTACACAGCATAGGTTATAATGCATATAACAAACATGGATCTTAGATTAGAAATCATAACAAGCACAAATCATAATTCTAAGTTCATTCAAACATTTCAACAAACCCATGGAATGCATATTTGTTCAACATAATTCATACATGTGTAACATATGGAAAACGTCGTAACTAAGATCATATGGCAATAATCAAGTCGGACATAAATCATTAGCTGGCCTTGAAAACCATAACCTAAATGTTTATAGTCCACACCTTTTGTCGGATTGCTCGTTTCGAATCCTACGCTCCCGTCTACAGAACAATGGTTACCTAAATCACGAAATAGGTTAGCTATTTCGTCGATTCCTCTATTTGGATTTCTAAAACAAGATTAGGGTTAGGATTTCTTACCTAAATCGAAGTTAGAATGGCTTGTGTAGCGATGGTGGGGAGGCGATTCAGTACGTGGAGTAGTGGGAGTGAATCCCAGCAACGATCTCCCAAACTCTCACTCTACTCCTCACTATTTTCTCCTCTTTTCTCTCTTCTCTCACCCAAGGTTTGACAAATTCGTATGAGAGAGGGGTAAGGTGGTTTAAGGGCATTATATAGGCTCAAAAGTGATGTAAATGGCCCCAGGGCCATGGTATACTTGGGTCATAGCCAAAAAGCGCCTGTTTCGGGCCAACGGGACTCATCTGGAGGTCCATTAGCTGTCTACATCACAGAGTAAGTTCCCTGATAATAGATCTAGGCCAGGAAACGATTTGGGTCTGATCAGATTAACAGATCGACCGTAGAGGACCTGTATTAGTTTAACGGTCAGATATACTCGACCGAGGCCACAAGTATATGGATTCGTGCAACGAAATTTTCCTAATCCATGGGTGAAGTTAGGTCAGAATCTGACAGTCTGAAGTATTCAATTTCACCCGTAAGTGAATGGTCCAATTCACTTAAGTTTTGGCTCATGGCTCATTTTCTAAAGATATTCGCACTTCTCACACACTCCGCTCAAGGCTCAAGTTGTGCGTTTTTGGATACTATTAGGGCTCGATTTCCGCGATGGTTGTCAAGCCCAATAAGGTGGTCATAACCTTATAGTTTCGCGGTAATCTGACTTTCGACGCGCTGTCTAGGTCCGATACAAAGTTTCAATGTGCTCCCAAGAGCAACTGGGTTTTGAGATTACTCCCAGGTTTTTAAGTAATATTGAGTTAGTGATTTTAATGGTTTTGGGTCTTCTAGTTTGTATAAAAAGTGGTTCAAGCCAAATCCATTGATTGTTTAGTTTAGTACTTAACTAAATTCCGCCCTAATTATGATAGAATAAGGTCCTTGGGTAGTTCTATGTCCCTTTTGGAACTTTTAGTTAGTATATTATTTTAATTATTTTTCTAGTAGTTTATCATCAAGTCTACTTTATCTTTACCAAATTTTACTAATTTTTATATTGTAGAAAAATTCTAAAAATTCTAGAAGTAGCAGCTGTCCGAACTAATAATTTTTAGACAGTTATCACATCAACCTATATTTAACTATATTATAATTTTTATTATATTTTTTTACTTATTTTTATATGAAACTAAACTTATCAAGGTTCAATCTAGCTTTTAAATCACCTAAATCAGAGTTATATTGAGGGAGATATAATTTTTGAATTCGGTCGAAAAATATAAAAAATCGCAGCGAGAGTCCACCGAAATCCGATGCACCGGCAGCGCGCCACGGTCAAGGTGGTGACACCACGCGTTGTGATGTCTGGTGGTGATTCTGCCACCCGATATTTGAAACGGGTGTATTTTACAAACCAGAATGAGTTATTCGACGTGCAATATATGATTTTAGGGTAAGAAAAGCTGCTCTATCCAAATAACCTATTTATTTCATGAGAATCCAAAAGGTTAATGGTTAAAACTCATTTTATTTATATATTTACTATTTATAGTAAATTTTAGTTTAAGTATTGTCCTTCATCATTTAAACTTTAGGATTAGTGTCTAATATAAAAGTACTTAGAAAAATTTGAAGAATAATATGATGAAAGGTGAGATCTTTGAAGGAAATGGGTTGAAAGGGGATTTGAGACTATGAGATTGAGTTCTGAGAAGTCAACAAGATGTTATGATTGACCCATTGCCTAAGGATATTCATAGCCAAGTTGAAAAAAATCTGGGAGTTACACCAACTAAACCAAATATCTCAGTGTTCCCTGTGTATCAGCACGAGGTCTACATAGACCCGCCTGAGAGCTAAAAGTAGGAGAAATCCTCCACATCCATAAAGTCTTGCTCCATTACATAGACTTCATCAACACCTGTATCTAAATCAGAGTCTAGTTAGTATTTTAAAACACCGTCCCAGGGTGGGAGTGAGTGATCAACTCAGTGGTACTATAAGGCAAAGGTTAACATGTTATCAAGTCAATCAAGCAGTAATGATAAAATAACTTAACAATCACTTCCTAACTACTCTTGTTAATGCAGTAATGGAGTGCAAGTAATGATGTATGCCCTCGCATCAAAACTCCCTCACAAGCGACTCTAACAACCAATTTCGCATATGACAGCACTCCCTCAAAACAGTGCAACTTCATCGCCTTAAAAGCACATCCTAACTAATGCAGTGTGATGTATGGTTGTGTTAGCCGAGTACTTAATTAAGCTTATTCATATAGCAGGTTTGGGAAGCTGGGGTACCTCCCTTTATATCATTGACCCGAACCGAAAGATCCATCTAGGTTTGTCACTCCTAGTCAAGCACATACGATAGGCAAGTTGTAGGATCATCACTCCCAATGAAAAGCAATCGACAAGTAAATTCAAAGTTTATACTCGTGGTCACTACGGGGTGGCTCATCACCTCGGCGTAGGCCGACAGCTCGAACACGGTGTCCAATATCACCATGCCCAACTCACGATTCTTGGTTACCCACTGGTCATTACGGGGAGGCTCGTCACCCCAGCGTAGGCCGACAGCTCAAACACGGTGTCCCATACCACTAGCCCGGCTCATGAGTCGTAGTGGATCGTGGTACCATGATTAGAGTGGGCCTTTACATTAGAGAGGGATACCTTAGATTCAAACAGTGGTATCCATACATGGTAAACACACAATAGGTCAATCGGTTCGTTATACAAGATCGATTGGTACGGGCACACGCTAACTTAATTGACATGGAGCACATAAGCACCCCTTGTGGCCTAACCACTGTCGACGATTGTCGTGCGACCCGAATTCGTCAAGTTTACCCAATGTAGCGAGACTAATTTGGCCACCCGAACAAGGACTGTTACCGATTGCCCGGGCTACGTTGTAGTCCCCATCTTACTTAGATGTAGCACGTAAACACATTGGGTAATCCCTTCAGCATTTAACAAACAATTTAGGTGAATCCCTCATTTGAACATTTCATCAAACACATTGAATATATTACCAAACACTTGCATTTTATCCATGAATTGCATAACGGCAAATATGATTACATGAAAGAAGGTATACATACGAATAAGGTAATTAAAAATCCTATCTTAATACTCTTAACCAATATAATTCATCAACAATTTCTCATTCAGACAATTCATCAAACACTTAGACTACACTTCATCAAATATATAGACTAGGTTAGTTACAACGTATATTTTAGTAAATCCTTATACAGAGAGGTCAGCATGCATAAGACAACGATGAATCCTAGATTAGTAGTCATGGCAAGCACAAATCATGTTTACATGTTCATTCAAACATTTCAACAAACACATGGGATGCATCTTTTGTTTAACATAGTTCGTACATGTATTTTATATAAAAAATGGTGTATCTAAGACAATATGGCAGCAATCAAGTCAAACATAAATCATTAGCTGACATTAAAAGCATTGATAACTATAACCTAAACATTTATAGTATGCACTTTTCATCGGAATACTCGATTCAGACTTGATTCGATTTCTACGTTCCCTAAAACGGAACGTCGGGCACCTAAATAACAAAATAGGTTAGATTGTTTGCTGATGAGTCAATTTAGATCTCTATAACAAGATCAGGGTTAGGTTTTCTTACCCAAATCGTAGCCGAAACAGATTGTGTAGCGTAATGGGGAGGTGATTCAATGCGTGGAGTCGTGGGAGAGAATCACTGCAACAATCTCCCAAAAAGTTTTCTTCTCTCCTTTCTCTTTTCTCTTCTTTTCTCTCTCTCTCTCTCTCTCTCTCTCTCTCTCTCTCTCTCTCCCCCTTAGGGTTTTGGGGAAATTCGTATATGAGAGAGGTGGGGTGATATAAGGGCTATTTATAAGCCCAGAAGTGATGCAAATGGCCCTAAGGCCACTATATACATGGGTTATACTCCTTGGGCAGCTATTTTTTGACAAACAGAGCTCACAAGGAGGCCCACTACTCACACACATCCTAGGGCAAGTTCCCTAACAACGGATCTATGCCAGGATGTGGTTTCGGTGCAATCGGATAGGTGGATCGACCGTGGAGGACTTGGGTCAGATTAACGGTCGTACTTACTCGATAGGGGCCACAAGTATACAGATAAGTGTAGAAAAATTTCCTTTTCCCATGGGTGAAGTTTGGTCAGAAACCGACGGTCTGAAATCCTCAATTTTGCATGTGAGTGAATGGCCCAATTCACTTAAGTTTCATTTCCTTTTCTAAGGATATTTGCGTTTCTCACACACTTCACTTAGGGCTTAAGTTGTGCATTTTTGGACATTATGTGGGCTTGATTTACGCCATGGTTGTTAAGCCCAGTAGGACGGACATAATCCTATAGTTTCGTGGTCATCGGATTCTTGACGTGCGGTCCAGGTCTAATACGGGGTTTCAATGTACTCCCGAGAGCTACAGGCTCTTGGGATTTTTCCTAGGTCTTTATGTAGCATTGAGTCAGTGGTATTAATGGTTTTAGGCCTTCCTGTTTGTGGAAATGGTGGCTTGAGCTAAATCCATTGATTATTTAGTTTAGTACTTGTCTACGTTATGACAGGTCACGGTCCTTAGGTGGTTCTGCCCGAGGTGGTACTTGGGTCCTTGTACAAATTTTTCTGAGATGTTACACAAGGAATTGCCTACCCAAGGCAACCATAGATGTCTATACAAGACAATTAATCATACCTACACAAGGTGTTGTCTACACAAGACAATCAATCATACCTACACAAGGTTTTGTCTACACAAGACACGTATATCTTACGCAAGGAACTATAGATCCTACACAAGGACTCTATACGTATTCTCCCGTCGGAGGCCTGTAAAAGGTCTTAGTGTATTTGTGAAATACAAACTGAAGACCATTCCTACACAAGGAAGGATCTTTAGATTCTATAGACTCTAATGACTTACTTGTAAGTAGGTGAGCCCCATTTCTAACACATGATGAAGATGATCTCCCTTGATAATGAAGAATCTTCATCTCCCTTAAAACTACAACATTGTAGATGCTCCCAATGTAAGTCGTCGGAGTTAGGTCAAGGTTTTAAGGGAATCTACTCTTTAAAGAATATTGATCCTTAAGGGACAGAGAGTGATTCCAGGTTATTAGGCATGCAAGAGATTCTAGCACAATGATTTGTTATTAAGTAAGTTGCTAGAGAATCCTTGAATGATGAAGTTCATTCTCCAATCCAATGTATTGAATATTCTATGATTGTATTTAAGAAAGGATTGAAGGGTGAACTCCCATGAGAAAAAGGTTCATGATGGTAGGTAAGCAATTACTCTCTCAGAGCTCACTCTTTTTCTCAATGCAAACTCTGAAAACAACCTTCCAAATATAAAGGCAAAAATCCCAATGGTAATAAAACAGGCAGAGTCTTTCTGCATTCGATGTCATCAAAGGCCACCTTCGATGTCATCGAGTGACAGTTCAATGATACGGGATTTTTGTTGAAAAATGTTTAAAGCTTGCTGGACACTTTCTTGTCTTTATTCGATGTCATCGAACATGATTCGATGTCATCGAAATTTGAATTTTGATGTCATCGAATCTAGTTCGATTCCTCGAATTTTTTAAGTGATTTTTCTCCAGAGCTTACTGGACATTTTCTTACCTTTATTCGATGTCGTCGAAATTTGAATTTCGATTCATCGAATTGAATTCGATTCCTTAAATTTTTAAGTGATTTTCCTTTAGAGTTTGCTGGACATAAGTTGCTCAATTTTCGATGTCATCGAGTGTGATTCGATGTCATCGAAATTTGAATTTCGATGTTATCGAATCGAGTTCGATTCCTCGAATTTTAAAGTAATTTTCCTTTTGAGCTCATTGGACTCTTGAAGGCACTTATTCGTTGTCATCGAGTCACATTCGATGTCATCAAGACGTGTTCAATGACTCAAAATTTTGGTCCAAAATGTTATGTGGTTGTTGGACATCCCAAGTCACTTATTTGATGCCATCGAACAAGTATGTTCGATGTCATCGAGTAGTGTTTGATGACTTGAAGAAGGTAGAAAACTTATCAGCATTTTCATATAATTTTCCAACTTAGTTTTCTATAACCTAATCTATAAAACATATTTTCCTTGTTAGTTTTTGAATAGATTAGAGGGTTTTTTAATGGGGATTATCTACCTAAGCTATTTGGTCATGGGATGTGAGGTTTAATTTACCTTTGAAGATCTTGATCCATCCACTTTGTTAAGTCCACATCTTGTAGTTCTTTCATATGGGCTCATTGAACTGACTAACTCAACCTTCACATTAATTGACAAACAATGGCACTTTCAAAAAGACGTGTTAATGACCTCCATTCATAACTCATTACTCAATACATCATTACTCAACATGCTTCAGGCTCTCTCTAAGAGAGTCTGATTCATGCGTTATGCCACTCCATTCTGCACAGGAGTGTGCCTCATTGTATTGTGCCTCACAATCCCCACATCTTTGCAAAACTAATTGAAATTACATCCGTTATCAATCTTTAATACTTTCAGTTTCTTCCATATCTACCTTTCAATCATCACTATCCACACTTAAAATGTGACTAAAACATCGAATTTATTTTTAAAGAAATAAACCTACACTTTCCTGGAGTAGTCATCGATGAATAAGATAAAAAATATAATTAATTGAACCCAAGGGTTGACAAACCCACGTGCAGGGCTACAATAGAGTAATAACTCGGTGAGACAGAGGTCGTACCTAAAGGGACTAATGATTATGCAATCACTAAGGTCATGGGTTCGAGCACCTATTATGGTGAGTGTGTTAAAAAAAAAAGCATCATCTAATCAATTAGTAGATATGGTTGATTTTTGTTGTCAAATGTCTTCAATCTATTTATAACTGGGCCAATCGATGTCATCAATTAGTAAATATGGTTGATTTTGTTGTCAGATGTCTTCAATTTATCTATAATTGGGTCAGTCGATGGCATTGAGCAGTTGTCGATGCCATTAATAGACTAGAGTTTATGGCTTTTGCTCTTGGGATAGTTGTAGGTTCAAATCTATCGAATCGAAGATGGCTTCGATCCCATCGATGGGTCGTTGATGACACTCGATCTTATTAAAGCTCCCATCGACCGAATTGCGTAGTTTTAAGGAATTATAGTTTTTGTTTCCTAATTCAGTTTTAACTATATTTAAGGCTTCGTAATTAGGGATCAGGGCATAGAGAATGTGTTTAAGGCTTTTGTGAGCAAAGGGAGAGAAAAACTAGGGTTTTATATGTTTTTTAAGGTTAATTCTTTCGTCAGTAAGTTCTTTCATCTCTTATAACATTGTTTATTATAATAGATTCGTTGTCACTTTCTGCCGTGGTTTTTTCTCGCGAGAGTTTTTTCACGTAAAAAACCTTATGTTCTTTGTATGCTTGGTTTATTTGATCTCTTATTATTTGATTCTAACTAAGGGTTACTTGCACACCTCCCCCCCCCCCCCCCCCAACAAGTGATATCAGAGCAAACGTTAGGATTTTGAGTTTTTTTTTTTTTAATATGAAAACATGTCAGTTAAGGGATCCAATAGTAAGTATGAAATAAAAAAGTTCACTAGGAGGAATAACTTTGAACTATGGAAGGTTAAGATGAGAAGCCTCCTATTTCAGTAAGGATTGCAACACGCTCTCCTTAGCATGGTGAAGCATCATACATCTATGACTGATGAAAAGTAGGGTAAACTAGAGGAGAGGGCTACAGCGTCGATACAATTGTGTCTAGTAGATAACATTATATATATATATATATATATATATATATATATATATATATATATATATATCAGTCCTAAATCAAAAGATTGCTGAAAGGGGTATGGTTGAAACTGGATACTTTGTACATGAAGAAATCTCTGGATAAGCCGTCTATATCTTAAGAAGCAATTCTATAATCATAAGATAACAAAGGGGTCTAACATTAATGAACACATGAGAACTTTCAGTGAATTTTTATATAAATTAACGAATGTGAATGTTAAGATTGGAGAGAAAATCAAGCCTTAATTCTTTCAAATTCGCTTCCACTATCTTTCGAGAATTTGGTAGACATGCTGATCTATAATAGGGATACCATCGATGTTGAGACTATCATCTTAGCCCCTCATGAGATGCAGTTGAGAAAAAAGTATAGTGACAAAGGTATCTCTGCAGATGCGTTGGTTGCCAGGGGAAGGAATACTGAAAAGAAGAAGGGCAATTCTCGATCGTGATCCAAATTGAAAGGGAATGGTAAGATGAAGTGCTGGAATTGTATGATGACAGGGCATATGAAGAAAGATTGAAGGAACCCTAAGGCTCAAAAGGGAGAAAAATTAGATAATGTGGCAAAAGAGGCCAACACATCGCAATCATGCCCACTAACCCATGATTTAGGACCTAGTTGTATTTTGCTTATTAGTGCCTAGACATTGTTTTATGTGGTGTGGCTTACCTGATGAGTAATTAATGAGGTTGATTTTCTAATTAGTTGATCCTTATGGTAGGTCAAATGTTTTTTTTTTAAAACATCAATTGTATTGGAATTATATAACCGATGTATAGATCTAGATTTCAGGTGGGCAGACTTTGGCCTCACCTATCATATGGCCTATATGACAAACAATAAGAGGGAGAAAAAAAAAAAAAAAGAGAAAACAGAACATGGGACCGTAGCTACCCATAAGGGGCAAAGCTAAAGACCATCATCTACGACTAAAGAGGAGACAAAAAATGGCACAGTGACAAAATAGACAACACTGCCAATAGCAAACTGCAAGAGATAGGCAGGCTACAAAAATATCTGAGGCAACAACCCAAGCAAAACTGAAACAATAGTAGCCACCAACAACATAGATAAGCGGAGAGAGTGGATCCCCTGAAACCCCTTGAATGTAGCACAGGCTAAGACCATATCCTGCAAAAACCTCGGCCACTACTACACCCCAGCACGAGTCTGAAGCAAGGAAAACACAAACAGACCCAAACATGGAAAACACCTCAGAACAGAGAAGCAAAGCCCAAACTACAAACTAGGCATCCGGCCTTCCCCTAGCTGAATGCCTGATATCTCCCAGGCCAACTTTGTTGAGAAAAAGAAGACCCCTGATATGGGAAGGGAGCTATGAGGGAAGACGAATTATGGAGCTACCCTAGAGGTCACTTCCCTGACGGGCCATCTTGTTAGCCGGAGCATTGCCTTCCCTCAAGACATGGTTGAACCTAAATTGACCCCTCATCTGCAGCAAGGAGATTTGGTTTAGCCAATATTTCTAGGACCAGGCTGGAATAGAAACCCCATTCAAAAAATCAACCACCTATTTAGAATCCGATTCAATTTCTACCTTAGTCAGCCCTAGACTCAGGCAGTGAAACATACCATCAAGAACCGCACGCAACTCAGCTTTTGTGTTTGTACCCACCCCATATCCTGTCGAGAAGCCAAATATAAAGCCTCCATCTTCGCCTCTGCAAATGCCTCCACCACCTGACCAACCGGGGCTGCCCTTAGCAGACCCATCTACGTTCGGTTTGGCCTAACCCTTGTCCGGCTTCTTCCATTTCAACAAGTTGCTTCTAGGGTTGGAAGTGGACCACCATTGGCACAATCTGCCATCCACAGAAGAAATTCCTGCAACAGATAGACCGAAAACAGACCCAAAAAAATCCATACTGAGGCCGTAGCTTGCGAGAGAGGAAAAGGTGGGATATAGATTCCACTAATGGACGTTAATCGTGGCCTTCTTCGAAACATGAACATCTAGAAGCAAGTTGAATACCATGAGATTGGATGGAGCTCTCAACTGATAGAGCACTATTTATGAGCCTCCACATAAAAATAGAGAGCTTTGGGGGTAATTTTTAGTGGCACACCCATTTCGACCAGCTCCTCTACAGCCTGCGGTCTCTGAACAAATCCCAAGAAGATTTAACCGTGAATCTACCCAAAGGATCAAGAGGCCAGATCCAGGATTCTGTCTCATCCGATAAACAACACCCACTTTAAAAAATCATGTCAACAACATCTCGGGGAAGAAGGCAGAAAAGGATAAAGGAGGGAGAGGACCATATAAGCCCAGGAAGTCACGAACCCGCCGCGTTCGGATTGACTCTGGGATTGACGAGTTCACCATATTGGCCTAAGGGTCCAGACCTGACCAGTTGTCTTGCCATAGGCTAGAGGAACCAAGGCCAATCAGCTGCTTAGCTTTGTCCTCTAAGACAGGGATTAGTGCTCTTATGATTTTTCATAGCGGGGAAGTAGAAGAAAAGGAACGGCCCGACCCTGACCCGGAGATATCTTCTCTATATTTGGCTCTAGCGAAAGACGCCCACAAACTGTTCTCATTACTGTATTTAGCTGCCCAGGCCATCTAAGCGCGAAGAGCTTTCATTACCTCTTTAAAGCTACGAATCCCCAGACCACCTTTTGACTTAGGCCTAGTTATTTCTCTCCAATTGGTCCCATGAAGCTTTTTCTTTCCATAAGCCCAGCCCCACAAGAAATTTGCAAAATGCTTCTCCAGATCTCATAGGACGAGGATTGGAATTTGTAGGCAGCCATGGAATGCACTAGGATGCTCCCCAAGACATGCCGCTCCAAGATCGACCTACTCGCTTGAGATAGAAACCTAACCTTTCAACCACCGATCCGCGTATTGATTTTATTCACCAAAGGCTGAAAATGAACTCTAATAATCCTACCCTAAATTAGCGTGACCCCCAAGTAAATGGGCCCACTACCGCCCCTGGAAATACCCAGAGTCCTTTCTATGGCCCTGATCCTAGAAAGGGACAACTTTTTGGAGCAATGGAAGGAACTCTTGTGTAGGTTGACCTTTTGCCCTGATATATCTTGGTAGGATGAGAGGAAAGACCTCACCACACGAAGAGAAGCACAACCCCCATTAAAGAACAAAAGCGTGTCGTCTGCATACAGGAGGTGAGATATCGTCAGGCAGCCCTGGATCAGTTTAAAGGGGTTGCAGAAGCCCCCAGATACAAGCTGAGAGAACCCTCTACTAAGAACTTCCGCCACCAGAAAGAATAGACTAGGGGAGAGGAGATCTCCCTGGCACAGACCTCTTGAGGATTTGAAAAAACTGGCTGCTACTCCATTAATTATGACTGAAAACCAACAATTCTTCCAGCACTTCTCGACCAAAGAAATTCAGGCCTCGCTAAACCCAAATTGGCTAAGAACATGCTTTAGGAAGGCCCAATCTACCCTATCATAAGTTTTCTCCATACCCAGATTCAGGATGATATTCTCGCCTCTAGTCTTTCTGTTAATTTCCCCGAGAACTCCTTGGGCTATAGCAATATTTTCTGCTATGTAGCGGCCTTGCACAAAAGCCCCTTGCTCGGGAGAAATAAATTTTAGGTAACACCTGTCTCAATCTAGATGTCAGGAGCTTTGAAAATATTTTATAAATACAATTACATAGACTAATAGGGTGGTAATCTGAAAATCTTTTTGGAGTGGGGGACTTTGGCACCAGGCATATAAGGGAAGTGGTAAAGGCCCTAGGGAAATTACCTCCCTGAATAGATATTCTGCCGCTTTATGGATGTCTGATCCCACAACGTACCAACACGCCACAAAGAAAGCACCAAAAAAATCATCTGGGCAGAGCACCCCGTCTTTCGGAAGGGTCTTCACCGCTTGGAGGACCTCCTGAATGGATGGAGGGGCTATCAGCTGATCGTTGTCCTCTTGAGATAGAAGCGAGGGGATAGCCGAGATAAGATATGGATCTTGGGATAAATTCTCCTCATTAAGTAAGGATTCATAGAAAGAGACAATGGCATCTTTGATGGCTAATTGATCGACAATCCTATCGTCTTTGATTCATAGAAAGAGACAATGGCGTCTTTGATAGCAAATTCTCCTCAATCGCTTTGATAACTGCTTTTCTTTGCCTTTTGGATATAAAGGCGTGGAAGAACTTGGTGTTTTTGTCCCCCTGTTCTAGCCAACTGTTTCTGGACTTCTATTTCTAGAAAATCTCTTCTCTAAGTTCCATATGGGCAAGGCGGCTCTTGGCCTCTGTTAACTCTTGTTGGGCCCCTGGATCGATATCTAAGGATGAATTTTGCAATCTGAGCTCTAATTCCCGAAGAGACGTAGCTGCCTGTTCAACCTATTGGAACACATCATCGAACTCTTCCTTGTTCCAGATCTTGAGGGCTGTCTTGACATTCCGAAGCTTTAGCTACAAGTTGAACATAAGATTCGAAGCTGAATCACGTTCCCAAGCAAATTTTACAACCTGCTGGAATGAATCATGAAGCTCCCACATCCGCTGAAATTTGAATGGGTTCGCAGAGGAAGGGAGCTGATCGGGGAAAGTCATGAGGATAGAGGCATGGTTTGAGCTGGAATGAGGAAGATGATCTAACTGAAAAAGCGGAAATACATTCAACTAACCTACGTTGATAAGGACTCTGTCTAGCCTGGCCCACTCTTGGTTGCTACTCTAGGTAAACCTGTTTCCCGAGAAACCCGAATCTATCAGGCCGGCGTTATTTATAGCATCAGCGAACTCGATAGAACTAGCAATGTCGGGAGAGCTGTTGCTTCTTCTTTCGGCAATAACAACAACTGTGTTGAAATGTCCACAAGTAGCCCATGGATATTGAGAACTTCTGGAGATGGCAGCCAAATCATCCCAAAGGTCTCTTCTTCTGCTTCTAACACAGCTATCATATACAAAGGAGAGGCGGAAGGGAACCTTCCAATTCACCGTCGAATGTTGCATTCACATGATAGCTTCAAAGTTATCTATCATAACTTGTAGTACAATAGGTTGGATCACAGGCCCATGTTTGTGCGCATGTGTGTGTGAGGTCTCAACTTTAACTAACGGATAACATTTAACCTATTAAGTGCATGTGACATCCAACCTTTCTAATACATTGGTCCAACCATAGAAATCATCTAATGTAAAAATCTTTTCTATTTACTTTTTAGGTGTGCTACACTATATAAAATAGTTTTTAGTATTTAATAAATAACAAAAAAGAAGTGTGGTGCACTTGATAAGTAAATATTTTTATTTTTTATTTTTTTACGAGGTGGTCCTCATAATAAGGCCAATGTATTAGATAAGTTGGATGTCACACCCATAAAAAGTTAAGTTATTGGCTGAGTAGACCATAACTTAATAGTCCAACTATTGGACTTACCCACACTTAGCCCCATGCAGGCAAGAAAACCAATTTACGCACCGTGCATGCACCAAGATAACAAATGGGTGTGTAATTTAATACATCTATTGAGTAAAAATGTTCTTGTTTGACCAAAGCCTAACTTCATAGATACAAAGACCCATTGGCTACCGATCGACGGTTACCCAAGCCCAAAAGGGATCTTGGTCTGGTCCTTTAAGAATGAGACAAGTATACTTGCAGCACTAGGTTAATAGCTTACGTCTAATTAAATTGAAGTTGTTCATAAGGCGGATGCGGATTAGGTCCTACTCCACCCAGAGGGATCCGTGGGGCCCACCGTGATGTAAGTGTTTTATCCACACTGTTCAACGATTTTCTCAGATCATTTTAAGCTATGATCCTAAAAATGAGGCAGGTCCACAGATCCAGTGGACCACACAAAAGGAAGTTGCACTGATAATGACACCCACCGTTGAAACCTTTCTAAGGGCCAACGTGATGTTTTTTAATCATCCAACATATTCATAAGGTCATGTAGACGTGGATGAAGTGAAAACACAAACATCAGCATGATCCGAAACTTCTCCAACTCCCAAGAAGTTTTTAATGGTGGACATTTAATCCCCACTTTGTGGTCCACTTAAGCCTTGGACCTGCCTCTATTTTGGTTCATATCTTAAAATGACATGATAAAAGCGTTGAACGGCGTGAATAAACGCTTACATCAAGGTGGGCCCCACAGAGTTCTGCCCGGGGTAGGATGCAAGTAGGAGCGGATTGCGTCCCGCCCGCTGGCATTCCTTATGTGTCCTACCCTTAGGGGTGTACACGAGTCGATCCGAGTCGAACTGGGCTCAACCCGGCCCCACCCAGTCACCAGCCAAACCCAGCCCGAACTCGGCCTGGCCCGATCACCGGGCCAACCTATCCAACCCGAACTCGGCCCAGTCAACAATCGGGCGAGTTCGGGCCGAGTTCGAGCCAGTTTCGGTCCTTACAATAAGTTCATGGGAAGGGCATTAGCAGGTAATCCACGTCCCATTACAAGGCCCTCGATCAACAGTTTAAATAGTTAAACTATAGACTCCACAAAAAATCTAACTAGTCAGGACATTATAATTCTTTTTTGTATTTGGATGAATCTAGGCCGTTCAAGTTATACGTCTGTGAGGTGGATGAGTCACTGTCACTTCAAAGATAGGCGGTGAACTATCCCAGAAGGATAAAAGGAAAAGGGATGAGTAGGGTTTTGAAAAAATAAAAAATAAATAATAATAATAATAATAATAATAATAATAATAATAATAATAATAATAATAATAATAATATACACCACTTGACCGAGTCGGGCCGGGTCGGGCCGATTCAGGCCAGGTCGAGTTGAGTTTCCGACCAAGTCGAGCCGAACTGGGACCTATCCGAACTCGGCCCGAACTCAGTTTTGGGCCGAAGAAAATGGTTCGTCCTGACCCGAACTCAGTTCTAGGTCGAACCGAGTCGAGCTTTTTCGGGCCGAGTCGAGCGAGTTAACCGGGCTAGCCCGGTTCATGTACAGCCCTACCTACCCCCGACATTCTGTATATTGGGATGCCCATTGTGTCCAACCAGGCCCGGACAGTTATTTGTCTGGGCAAGACTCTGTGGGGCCCACGGTGATGTAAGTGTTTTATCCACGCCATTCATCAGTTTTTATCATAACATTGTAAGGTATGAACAAAAAAATGAGGCTGGTCCATGGATTAAGTGGACCACATGGTGGATACTGAACATTCACTTTAAAAACTTATTGGGAGCTGGAGAAGTTTATAAATGACCTTATAAACAGGTTGGATGGTAAAACACGTCAGGGTTTAAGGTTTCAATTGGTAGGTGTAATTATCACTGCAGCTTCCTTTGGTATGGTCCACTGGAGCTGTGGACCTGTTTCAATTTTTTTGTCTCATACCTTAAAATGATATGAGAAAAGCGATGAACAGTATGGATAAAACACTTACTTCACAGTGGGACTCACAGAGCCCTGCCCAGACGGATTACCGTCCGGGCCAGGGTAGGACGCAATTCGCGTCCCGTATGTTGAGGGTCCAAGCCTCAGGCGGGCCAGCTTTCCATGTGGGCCACATCTGCACGCGGATAAAAGAAAAAAAAAAAAAGAAAAAAAAGAGGAGAAGAATGTTCGAGATTCAACACACGTGTGTGGTCCACTCGATGAGATTGGAGAGCCGAAAATTTGGAGACTGTTTCCGAAGATATTTTTTGGTCTGCTGGGGCCTGCTATCCTCACAAGTGTGAACCTCTCACGTGACACGCCACTCTCCTCACAGCTCTCACGTACACGCATTCAATTCCAACAATATGTTCAGTTGAATTGATGAGACAGTTTCAACTGATTTCCGCTCATCTACTTGCAACCACTCCATACCCATACATCTATACAAGGAGATTCCTGTGATAGTTGACCACCATTTTAAAAATGATGGTCCCTCTTCAACCACATACGTGGCATACTTGGCTGGCAATCTAAGCCGTCTAAATCGTTGACATAATTGTGGATGGAACACAAAGAAAATTAATACTGACAAAATGATAGCAATCATCTGATTTTGCAATTAGAATTCAGACCACTCGTTTGTTTTTTTTTTTTTTTTAAACATCCAACTGATGTCATCAACTCAATGGATAGGATTTCTTGATCAGTGCGGTTTAGAGATATGCTCCATCTACAACATGCCCCAGATGTAAAATGATTGCCACGTGTGAGGAGGAAGAGCTACTACCATTTTCAAAAGTGGTCGTGAACTACATAGTTGGAATGTGGCCCACATACACCAATTTCCTTGAATATATGACGATGACAACGAGGTACTCTCACCCACATCTTCCTACCCCATTTAAACGATTACACTCTCCTGTTAGTTCACCACCACTTTTAAACCGTAGCGGTTGCTACATCTCATCTGCCACGCGTGTGGCAGTCGTGCGTTTCAGCAGGTCGTCAGTTCTAAGCCGTGGAGGGCCGCTCGAAAATCATGCCAATCAGATGACCGGCTCCATCCAACGAGCAAAGTCAGATGGTTGAGATCGTTCGGTCACTATGAAGCTCGATTTTTCTTTTGGATCCGAATTCTGTACATGGATACCATGTGCGTGTTGGATGAGACACTACAACTTAAACATTAGTTCCTGAAATGGAAACCTAGGTGGTACTCACTGTGATGTTTGTGAGAAATCTTCCCCGTCCATCCATTTTGAGCTTATTTTAGGGCTGGGGTACAAGTGAGTATGATCCAAGACTCAAGTGAGCCGCACTACTGGAAAAGGTTGGTAGAGAAATTCCTACCGTTGAAACCTCCCTTGGGTCGACAGTGACGTTTACTTGTCATCCATACCGTTCATAACGTCTTTCCCACTGGGATGGACTGAAAAACAAAATATTATCCGGATTCAAAACTTTTGTGGCCCAGTGAATATTTTAACTGTGGATGTTCAATCATCAAGTTGTCGGCCCGTTTAGTATTGGATCCGGCTCATTTTTGTACTCATGCTATAAAATGAGCTAACCAAACGGTTGGACGAGGTGGATTTATAACAAACATCACGGTGGGCCCCGCCTAGGTTTCCTGCGCGGGAACTTCTTGCGAAATGCTTCCGCGATAAATCCGTGTCCGGTTGTCGCCCACACACCTGTCCTCTCTACACGCACCCTCTCTACACACACCATGCTAATCTGGAATTCTTGTAGGACATCTGAACCGTAAAAAAGTTGTTCCCCATGGCCTAATTTTATGGAATAAAATCTAAGCCGTCCAAAACTTAATACATCCAGCCCTCTATGGAGACAAGGAACATCTTAGATGAAATTTCCAACGGTCTACATTTTTTATAGTTGCTGCAAGGATGATAAATAAACTGAAGAATTATTTTTTCCAGATTAGCTAAAGGAGTGGCCCAGCCTACTAACGGCTTATCTGTACTTCAAGCATTCCATATTGGAGTATATGCCGCGTGTAAAAGTGCGAGTGGAGAATCTCTAAAAGGTGTGAACTTACTCTCGAGAAATTTACCACTGTAGACATCACCTTTTTTCCAGCAGTTTTTATAAAGTAAACCAAACTTAACTTACCAACTTTGACTTGTGCATACGGACAGCCATTTTTAGGACAAAAATACCCCTCCTTTTTCATTATTGTTGCTTTTCCTCTCCCTCCCTTCCCTCGTTCCATTTTCGAAAAAAAAAAAGAGACGAAAAATCCTGCACGTACTTCTGTTGCTTGGATCGCACCATCCTCTAGCCGAATCCCACCCTCTCCATTCACCTGCATTCTCTCGATTTTTTAAAAATTTTCCCTCCACGGAAGGAAGCACGCACCACAGGTATAATGTAGTATATTTACCTAAACGGTGTAATTTTTTTGTGGGCTATTGAATAGCTGGATGAAGCTTGCATCTTGGTTTTCAGTCCATCCATGTAAAAATCATCCTATGAACATGATGGATTACAAATAAAACATCATTATAGGGGCAGAACAAGGTTTCTACGGTGGAACCACTGTTTCCTGTGGTATGATCCACTTGATATTTTGATATGCCACCATTTTGGGCTCAAACCGTTACTTTAGATGGAAAAACGGATGAACATCGTGGATAGTCCACATAAATTCAAGGCGGGCCCAACTCAGTTAACTCAGTACTATAAGAGCGTACTGAGCAAACTGTAAATCCAATTTGCGATAGGTTTTGGTCCATTTGACCTACTTCTCGATTCATGATTGGTGAAATTCCCTGAGCAATTCATAAATTTGACAGAGATATCATAAAAATATGATGGAGAACTTCCACGGATTCATGTAATGTAATGAAAAATTTTATGAACCGCTCGGTCAATTTCATTAATTGCTTGGTCAAATTCACCGAAGAGAAATTGAATTTCATGTAAAGCTCGGTTAATTTCATTAACTGCTTGGTCAAATTCACCGAAGACCAAATTGTTAGGCTAGTTCAATTACATTTAAGGTTCATTCCAATTCATGTTAGCCTCGCTGAATTTCATGTTCCCCTCGTTAAATTTCAAGTTAGCCTCACCCAATTTCAAGCTTGCCTCGCTCAAATTCATGTTTCCCTCACTTAATTTCTAGGTTTCCTCGCTCAATTTCCAGCTTGCCTCGCTCAACTTTTATCCCGCCTTGGTCGATTTTCACCTTGCCTCGCTCAATTTCTTATTTGCCTTGCTCAATTTCTAGTTTTCCTCGCTTAGTTGCTAAGTCGCCTCACTGAATTTCTAGGTCACCTCACTGAATTTTTAGGTTCCTTCGCTTAATTTTTAGGCTGCCTCGCTGAATTTCTAGGTTCCCTCACTCAAATTCTAGATTGCTTCACTCAATTTCTACGTTGCCTCACTCAATTTCTAAGTTCCCTAGCTCAATTTCTAGGTTACGTCGCGCAATTTCTAGATTGTCTCGGTCAATTTCTAAGTTCGTTTGCTCTATTTATAGGTTGCCTTGCTTAATTTCTACGTTGCCTCACGCAATTTCTAGGTTGCCTCGCTTAATTTCTAGGTTGCCTGGTTGAATTTCTAGTTTCCCTCACTCAAATTCTAGATTGCCTTGCTCAATTTCTACGTTACCTCACTGAATTTCTAGGTTCCCTCGCTCAATTTCTAGGTTGCCTCGCTCAATTTCTAGGTTCCTTCACTCGATTTGCCTCGCTCAATTTATAGGTTCCGTCGCTCAATTTCTAGATTGCCTCGCTCAATTTCTACGTTGCCTCGCGCAATTTTTATGTTGCCTCCCTCAAATTCTAGATTGCCTCGCTTAATTTCTACCTTGACTCAATTTCTACATTGCCTCGCTAAATTTATAGGTTCCCTCGTTGAATTTCTAGGTTGCCTCGCTCAGTTTCTAGGTTCCCTCGCTCAATTTCTAGGTTGCCTCGCTCAATTTCTAAGTTGTTATACTGAATTTCTAGTTTCCCTTGCTCAAATTCTAGATTGCCTTGCTCAATTTCTACGTTGCCTCGCTAAATTTCTAGGTTGCCTTGCTCAATTTCTGGGTTCCCTCGCTCAATTTGCCTCACTCAATTTCTAGATTGCCTCGCTCAATTTCTAGGTTGCCTCGCTCAATTTCTAGGTTCCCTTTCTCAATTTGCCTCGCTCAATTTCTAGGTTCAGTCGCTCAATTTCTAGATTGCCTCTCTCAATTTTTAGGTTCCCTCGCTCAATTTCTACGTTGCCTTGCTCAATTTCTACGTTGCCTCGCACAATTTCTATGTTGCCTCACTCAATTTCTAGGTTGCCTCGCTCAATTTCTAGGTTACCTTGCTGATTTTTTAGATTGCCTCACTGAATTTCTAGGTTGCCTCGCTCAATTTCTACGTTGCCTCGCGTAATTTCTAGGTTGCCTCGCTTAATTTCCAGGTTCCGTCGGTAATTTCTAGATTGCCTTGCTTAACTTCTAGGTTCGTTCGCTCAATTTCTAGGTTGCCTCACTCAATTTCTATGTTGCCTCGCGCAATTTCTAGGTTTTCTCCCTTAATTTCTAGGTTGCCTTGCTGAATTTCTAGTTTCCCTCGCTCAATTTCTAGATTGTCTCGCTCAATTTTTACGTTGCCTCGCTGAATTTCTAGGTTCCCTCGCTCAATTTTTATGTTTTCTTGCTCAATTTCTAGGTTTCCTCGCTCAATTATCACCTTGCCCCGCTCAATTTTAAGCTTGCCTCACTCAATTTTGAGCTTGCCTTGCTGAATTTCTAGGTTACCTCGCTGAATTTCTAAGTCGCCTCGTTGAATTTCTAGGTTGTCTCGCTGAATTTCTAGGTTGCCTCGTTCAATTTCTATGTTTTCTTGTGCAAATTTTACGCTGCCTCGCTCAACTTTGTAGGTTCCCTCGCTCACTTTCTATGTTGCCTCACTCAATTTCTATGTTGCCTCGATCAATTTCTAGGTTGCCTCGCTCAATCTCTAGGTTACCTCACTCAATCTCTAGGTTGTCTCACTCAATTTCACCTTGCCTCGCTCAATTTTTTAGGTTGTCTCGCTCAATTTCAAACTCCCCTCGCTCAATTTCATGTTTCCCTCACATAATTTCTAGCTTGTCTCCCTTAATTACCAACTTGCCTCGATGAACTTGTAGCTTGCCTCGATCAAATTCATGCTTGCCTCGCTCAATTTCACTTGAGTCTTATTCAATTTATGTTGAAGCTCACTCAAATTCATCAAGATCTTGAATAGATATGCCTTCAAACTAGTATGCCGACTCTAAAGGCGTATCGAGACTCGAAGTCTGCTATGGAACGTGCAAAGTTTATAAGCGAGATGAACAATGTCATCGCAATTGCCAAGCAGCGAGGTAAATCACACGCCAATGAGATTTGGCGTTGTGAATGGGTAATGCACTCGTCACATAACATCAAGCCTGGTTGTAATGTGTTCTCTTATCATGTTTTTACTAATTGCCTACTTATTAAACATGGACAGGTTTATGTACCTGTGAACCATGATAACTCTCATTGGTTCTTGATGGTCCTACATCCAAGACAATGGGAGATCGTTATTATTGATAGCTTAGTGTCAAATGCTCTCCTAAAGTATAAGCAGAAGATCAAATTGATGACGGAGGCTCTCCCCATTCTCTTCTATGCCATCGGAGACGTCACCGCACTTAAAGGGAAGACATGGACCGCCAAAGAAGAGAAATTTGTGCCGAAGCAAAGCAATGGTTTTAATAGTGGCATATTTGTAATGAAATTCATCGATATACTTTGCAACGGTCATACCTTGGAGGGAACAGACATGCAAAAATTCACTATACATTGGAGGAAGTCGATAACTTATGATTGTTTATCTGTAACCTGTAAATGATACTTGTCGTAAGCATGAGATTAAGAGGAAAATTTTGTGAAATGTTGTATTATATATAGTGTTGTATATACCCTGCACAATTTGTACTTTAGCAAAATTTATAATGAATTAAATTTCATAACTTATAAATGTTTCTGTCACTCAAATTTCATACTTGCTTTGTTCAACTTCTAGTTTGCCATGCCTAATTTCAAGTTTCCCTAGCTCACCTTCTACTTTCCCTCGCTCAATTCATAGGTTGCCGAACTCAATTTGTAGTTTGCCTCGCTCAATTCCTAAGTTCCCTTGCTCAATTCCTAGGTTCCCTCGCTCAATTCCTACGTTGCCTCGCTTAATTCCTAGGTTGCCTTGCTCAATTTGTAGGTTGCCTTGTTGAATTTCTACGTTGCCTCACTTAATTCCTAAGTTCCCTCACTCAATTCCTAGGTCCCTCACTCAATTGGTAGGTTGCCTTACTCAATTCCTAGGTTGCCTCGCTCAATTTATAGGTTCCCTCGCTTAATTTTTAGGTTGTCTCACTCAATTCCTAGGTTTCCTTGCTCAATTCCTAGGCTCTCTCTCTCAATTTGTAGGTTGCGTCACTCAATTCCTTGGTTGCCTTGCTCAATTCATAGGTTGTCTCGCTCAATTTATAGGTCCCTCAATCAATTTATAGTTTCCCTCGCTCAATTTTTAGGTTGTCTTGCTCAATATTTAGGTTATCTCGCTAAATTTTTAGGTTCCCTCACTTAATTTATAGGTTGCCTCGCTGAATTTCTAGGTTCCCTCGCTCAATACCTAGGTTGCCTTACAGAATTTCTACGTTGCCTCGCTCAATTTATAGGTTACCTCACTCAATTCCTAGGTTCCCTCCCTCAATTTGTAGGTTGCCTCACTCAATTCCTTGGTTGCCTCGCTCAATTCCTACGTTGCCTCGCTCAATTTGTAGGTTGCCTCATTCAATTCCTAGGTTGCCTCGCTCAATTTGTAATTTGCCTCGCTCAATTTCTAGGTTTCCTATCTCAATTTCTAGGTTCCCTCGCTCAATTTTTAGGTTGTCTCACTCAATTTTTAAGTTGTCTCGCTGAATTTATAGGTTCCCTCACTCAATATATAGGTTTCCTCACTCAATTTCATGTTTACTATGCGAAGTGATCCAAATCACTTCTAACTAAAAGTCCGATGACTTGAGTCGACCGACCTGACTTAAATACTATAGGATCGAGCTGCACATGGAAATGGAATTTTCTAAAAACAAATAAAGTGTATTGGAGGTTGTCGTGTTGAATTGGACTAGGTCAATTGCCATTCACAACCACACAAATGGCTATACGTTTAGTGAATCTGGACCTTCTATTTGGTGGTTGCTACGTTGGATGGTTGGAAGTTGTAGACACCCCACCCAGGCTAACATCTTGAGAAAGCTAAGACAATCCGGAAACCATGAGCATATCCTAAATCAAACCCTAATCCGAACAAAGCCCTAATCCCAGCCTAAACCTTAACCCTAGCCAAGACCCTGATCCAAACCCTAATCAAAACTAAGCCATCACAAGTCATCATTTAAGTCAAAGCATACCCAAACCTTCACCCACAATCAACCCATTTCTCGATCCATTTTTAGGTCACAATCGAGCCAATTTTGAGCCATTTTTAAGCAAAATATCCAAAACAGACTTTGTTTCAATCTCAGGACCCAAAAAAGGACCCACCGGCCAAATTTTAGGAGAAACTGTATCTGAGGTGGTAGTTTGACTATTGCCGACGGTAGTCAAACTACCGTTTCCTCTAAAAAAATGCGGGGAGCCAGCCACACAAGTTTTGGACCAAACCAAGCACGGGCGGTACCCGAAGTACCGCCACTTGCGGCCCGCATGTAGACATCTAGAGACAGCTGTCCCAGCGTCCGAAAGTCAACTTTTGCCTACAATTACTCCCTATCCGAGCTTATTTATCATTTTACCAACTCCTTTAGCCAATGAGAGAGAGCCGCGTGGCATCTCCCTCCCCTCAACCAATACTACCTACCACATCAGCATTTACCCTCCTCAAACCCAAAAATTACCAAAAAACCATTGGAGAATGCTATAAATAGCCCTCTCCTCTTCACATTTCAGTCATTCACTTCTCATTTTCCAAGCTTAAGTGAGAAGGAGAGGGAGAGAGAGAGGGAGAGAGAGAGGAAGAGAGTAAGGGTGAAGAGGAGCTCTAAGCCTCCAAGTCCAAATTTTTCAGCTATCCCCTTAGCCTATTCCCTATCTTCTCAACCATCCTGATCCCCAAGACTAGCTCAGATTGATCATGGCTCAGTCTGTGTCTTCGCTTACTTAAGCCAAAGATCCATTCATTCTACATACAATGCATTCATCATGATATCTATTCCTTTCTCAACCCCCTTGCTTCGCTAGATCTCTAGTGAACATATGCTTTGTGACTTGTCGTACACCGGATCCTATCACATCAGAAATTCTTAGTGATCTAGTCCCATTTTCTTGCCTCTTTGCATAAGCATCATCACATCTGACTTCTAGACACGCTGTTGGATGTATGCTCTGTGGCTTGCTGAAATCTCGGATCTTGCCGCATCAGAAATTCATATATATGCCTAATCCTATCTCAACCACATCATTCATCCCTTAAAATTGTTTTACCACACAAAGTAGAGACTGTACGTTTGTACGGGCAAAGAGGGTTCCTAACACCTTTCCTCTTTGTAATCGAGGTCCCTTACCTGGAATCCCGGATCATAGACCAGGAATCAATCTAAGGTAAGAGAGTCTTCGAATTTCTCTAACCTTACATATTTCGCGGTTTCTAGCTGACTGCAGGATTCTGAGATTTATTAGCTAGTGGCAACTCCAACATCCACGAACTAGCCTAATCACCCCCATCACAAACCACACCAACATACAAATTAACGTGGGCGCCAATTTTCAGTGTCTACAGAATGGCGATTTCGCTGGGGATTGTGCTAGACCACACTAGTTAAGATCCGACTCGAAAATGTGTGGTATTCCAATCTCAAGAGACATTTATCACTGCATTCATACAAAAATAAAAAAAATCTTTGGCTTGTACTTTCTTAAGCACAGATCTGAACCATGACCACTCGATCCAGCGTAGCCAGACCTCTCAAGCTACCCATGAAGAAGAGCTGACATTTCAGCCAGCTCCTGAAACATCAGCACCCGCACCTACACCAACACCTGTACTACCTCTAGTAGCTCCAACAAACCCACAAGCCAATATAACCATGCAAGAGGTGGTCCAAAATCTTCGAGCAATGCAAGAGTTACTACTCCGCCTAGTGTCAAATGCCACACCGAATACACAGGCAACGCAGCCTAGTGTATAAAACAATTCACTCCCTTAAACCCCTTTCACCTTCTCCCTCATTCCTCTAGCAAATCCCATGCTCCCTCTCCCAGAAGAGTCAGCACAAGATCAACAGCAACTAGCAAAGGAGAGCAGCCCTCTCGAGCCTCTCTACTCAGTACATCACAATAATCAGGTTACAACATAAGTTCCCTCCAACGGGAACCACAGATAAGAACTGGTGGATGCCCACGAAGGGGGCTAGTTTTGAGTCCAACCTACTCCCCCTAACGGGAGTAACATTCTAGGATTGGCAGATACCCCAGGCGGGAGCCATTTCTTAACATCACACACTCCTCCAAAAGGGAGTGATATTCGATTCCAGCTACCTCCCGCCATCGGGAGTCCGCCGTCTTTCCAACAACCCCTCATTCTTGATCCATACGAAGAGGAAGCAGCATAAGCCTTACAACAAGGGGCAAGATATCCATCACAAGGCAAGTCTGAAATCGAGGAATTACGAGAACAACTACAAATGGTGCAAAATCTGTTTTAGAGACAGCAAAGAGTGGATCACCCATCCACCAAGTTCAGAGATCCGTGTCCTTTCCCTGATGCCCGGGTCCCTACAAACTTCAAGGTACCCAATTTTAAAAGGTATGACGGTAGTGGGTGCCCGACAGCACATCTAAAAGCCTTTTGTGGGGAACTCAATGCAATCGTAGGGAACGATGGAGCCTTGATACGGTTCTTCCAAAAGTCCTTTAAGGGTGACGCTTTGGATTGGTACACCTCACTGGACAGCCATCAAATCAGAACCTGGGAAAAGCTCTCTCAGGCATTCATCGACAGGTTCTCATACAACCTGAATATGTCTCTAAGAAGGTCTGACTTAGCTACCTTGAGACAAAAAAGTAATGAATCCTTATCAGCATACATAGGACGATGGCGAGCTATGGCAGCTCGAATGAGAAACCCCATCGTTGACAAAGAATAGATATCCATGATTGTACATTCCACAAATCCCAATATTTCAGGATATCTTATCTCATACCCCTACGTAAACTTCTCTCAGCTTATCCGAGCTGGAGAATAAGTGGAAGCCGGGATCAGAGCTGGAACCACCATTTCCCCATGGCCACACCAAGCCCCCATAATCAGAAGAAACAAAGTTGAGGGGAAACCTATTGGATACGGGAATGGAAATGGCACTGCCCTTGTGCAACGCACTACAGAGGTTAACAATATCATCACCAACACTTAAGGAAACCAATATGCTTCACAACCGGAGCCACAACAAGACAGGAAGTACCAGCCACACTCAAATAGGTGGTACCAACCACATCAAGCCCAACAGGAATATCAGGTACAATCGCCTCAACAACAACTACAACAGCTTAGGGGGAATGCGCAAGGTCCATACAAACAGACAATGTTAGGTAGGAAGTTCACCCCTTTAGCACAAACATATAGTCAGGTTCTGACAATGTTAATGCAAAAGCAACTTCTTACACCACTCCAGCCTCGACTTCCACCCAATCCCTTGCCGCCTGGTTATAATAAAAACCAATACTGCGCGTATCACCAGGCTCCTGGCCATCTAATAGACCGCTGCTTCACTTTCAAACATGTTGTCCAAGATTTAATCGAAAGCCAGAAGATTGCAATCACTCCGCAGGCTAACAATACGGCTCAAGCCAACATTCTGCAAAATCTCCTGCCATCACATCAAGTGGGACCTAGCACACCCAGTACCTCTACCGTCAACCACATTGAGGGAGGATGACCCATGTACTCCTCTCCACATCATTCCATACAAGCAATGATGTCTGATACAGCAAATCAGACATGAGGATATCGACAGGCGCCATCGCCTGGCCCACAGGTATTCCTTGAAGCAGCACCAACAACTCAACCTCTCATATTCCTTGAAACAACACCTAAAGTGCAACCTCTCATCTACCTCAAGGCAGCACCCAACAGGTCTCAGCTTCTCATCCCTCAAGGGGCACCTCTAACACTCACTAGGTCACACCATGCTCCCCAAGGGGCACTTTCAGCCCCAACCTTAGTAGATCTAAAAAGGTCAAATTCTAAACTCCTCGTTCTTTCAATAGGCCTCCCTGATCTAGCCCCACTAACCATGTAAGGGGCACCCAGAGTCCAAACACCAAGTTTCCTAATGCCTCACCAATTAGCACATGCCCGGAGGATCCCTCCCACACATCAAATGGAGGAAGAAAACCCCATTGTAAAATCTTGCCAAGACTCGGTCACACTCCAAGAGAAGTCATCAAGTCGTTCGCAAATAGTTCCAGCTACAATCTCTTAGCCTCAAGAACCAATGATATATCTGGAAGGAAGAACGGCTCCCTTCTACAACCCAAAAGTGGTCTCATGGCAGTACCTAGAATGTGCTGAAGTGGGCAACAACGGGAGGTATTTCAGGAGGGATAATTAGAACTCAAAAGAAACCCGAGAAACTTTGTTGGGAACTACCTGCAAAACCGATGTTGCTTATGACATAGTAGCCCAACTCAAATCCATTCCCGCACAAATATCCATTTGGGAACTCTTATGTACATCAAGATCGCATCGAGAAATCTTTGCGAAAACATTAAACGATGCACATATCTCCCTTGATGTAACCCCCGAAATGGTGGCAAGCATGATCGGACAACTCCTCGCACCACGAGCCATTACTTTCTCTGATGAGGAGTTGCCACCTGAAGGTTACAAACATGGGCGCTCATTAAATATAGTTGTCCATTACGAGAGTTTCAAAGTCTTGCTCATGCTCATTAACAATGGATCCAACTTTAACGTTTGCCCTTTGAGAACTGCTGAACGGTTGGGGATAAAATCGTCTTCTTTCAAGCCCAACACCATGAGCGTTAGAGCCTTCGATAACTCTCGAAGGCAAGTTGAGGTAGAAATCGATATGGAGTTGCAAATCGAACCAGACATGACCCTTGTGACATTTCAAATCATTGACATTCCTGCCTCATTTAACCTTCTGTTGGGGCGGTTATGGCTCCTTGATGTTGGAGCCATCCCATCTACCCTCCATCAAAGGATTAAATTTCCTTCAGGAAATCGAATCATTTCAGTATTGGCCGAGCCAGAAACCATCCTACCAGTGACGGTCAATATCCCAGAAACCGACAACCCAGTGATTGACTTCAACATGCAAAGGGAGACATATCATATCACAGTTTTGAATTCAAAAATGTGAATACAATTGCCAATCCACGACCTCTCGCTACTGAATATGGCATCCACCCTACTGAGCGATTAATCCTGAACTACCGTACCGAGTTCCATGAAAAAGGTACGGTGGTAAAGCCAGTACATGCCAATGTGCAGAGACGGGGATTGGGATATCAGCCGACATCAGAAGATTAAGATGAAAGACCCAAAAAGGGTCAACCGTCTAGGTGCACACCCATCAAATTCATCAGGGTTGGGATAGTTTGTGGAGATACGATGATTTCCCTTGAGGACCACCTCCAACGACTAGAACTCTCGGAACATTCCAACCAAGAGTCTGTCTGGCCACTGATAAGGTGAGATAGGATCCTCAGGGCATCAAAAGCACATCTGACGCAAGGGGCATAACCCTCAAACCCACCACATGAGGCTAGGGGCAAGGAAAAGGATCCACACACAAAGGACCCAAAACCAGAGGTGATACAGGCAGGAACGGGGAAGCATCCATCCCCACTCACAGTCTAGGAGACACATTCTTGCCACCAGCTCAGCAATACAAGGGGCAAAAGCAACCCATCCATTGGATCGATAAAGGGAAGTGGCCATCCCTTGACTGGACAGACATTAAAATTCCATCACAAAATGAACTTGGAGAGCCGGAAGAGCTCCAAATGCTGGGCGAAGAGATTGAATCAGATTTTGACTTTGAGCCCAGCCTAACAGACATCATGGTCATCAGGACAGATGACCCACAGGAACAAACAGGTCAGAATAGCAGGATCGAAAGGGGGAAAGAACCACGATGGTCAACCATCCCCCTAATAATCGAATCAGCTGGCGAACCATCCATGGACACCGGTTCAAAAAAAAATGCCAATATAAATAGTAGTTGGTATCCCGAACTAGTACACGATCAATCATGGTTCGTAACACCATCCTGTTTGGGACCCTTTGGCGATACAAAAAAAATCAGAAAATTTTCAAAATACAAAAACATCACATATTCTAAAAAGCACGAAAAATCAAATATTCCTCAAAATCACAAAACATCAAAAAAGTCACAAAATACAAAAACAATAGAAAAGCTTTCAAAAATCATTGTGCCAAACACTTCACACATAGTGCCTAAGTTCAAAGTTGACTTGTACGATTTTGATCTAGAGCTAGACTTCGAACTCATGGGTTTGAATGAGGCCCTAGATGAGAGAAATGATGATACAACTCTCGAACTCAAGGATTCCCTCGAAAAGTTTGAAACAAAGGCCAATGTTATGGCAGACGACTTCGAAATTGTGAACTTGGGATCACCAGAACTCCCTAGAGAGGTGCACATCGGTAGATCACTGTCCGAGGAATACAAGCAGAGGATGATGGAATTTCTAAGACCGAGGTTGTCCAACTTTACTTTCTCTTATGAGGACATGTCAGGGCTCGATGAAGACTTGGTGGTATACCATCTACCAACAAAGCCAGACATGAAGCCTATCAAGAAGAAGCTGCGAAGAATAAAGCCAGAATGGACCCTGAAAGTCCGTGATGAAGTCATCAAGCAATACAACGTGGGATTCCTGATAGTCTCCAACTATCCGGAATGGCTTGCAAACATCGTACCAGTTCCAAAGAAGAACGGAAAAGTCAGGATGTGCATCGACTTTAGAGACCTCAACAAAGTAAGTCCTAAAGACGATTTCCCTCTGCCTCATATCGATACACTGGTAGATAATACTGCTGGACATAAGATCTTCTCCTTCATGGACGGCTTCTCAGGCTACAACTAGATCAAGATGGTCATTGAAGATTGAGAGAAGACTTGTTTCGTCACTCCATGGGGAACTTTCTGCTATCGGGTTATGCCCTTTAGGTTGAAAAATACGGGAGCCACATATCAGCGAGCCATGACTGCCTTGTTCCATGACATGATAAATAAAGAAATGAAAGTCTATGTGGACGACAAGATCTTCAAGTCTCTCATGATTGAAGGACATTTCGAAGACCTCAAAAACCTCTTCGACAGGCTAGAAAAGTTCAAGCTCGCCCTCAACTCGTAAAAATGTGTCTTCGTTGCAACCGGAGGCAAATTGTTAGGCTTCATCGTCAGTGAAGATGACATCCGAGTAGACAAAACTAAGACCAAAGCAATCATCGAAATGCCATCGCCCAAAACTGAAAAGGAGATCAGGGCTTCCTCGGACAGATCCAGTATATCAATCGATTTATCGTACAACTCATGCCCATCTATGAGCCCATATTCAAGCTTCTCAGGAAGCACTCACCAAAGGAATGGAACGACGACTGTTAGGCGGCCTTAGTAAGTTCAAAAAGTACCTGCTAAACCTCCCAGTGCTCGTGCCACCTACCTCATGTAGGTCACTACTGCTATACATTTCTGTCGCAGTAGAAGCAATCAGATGCATCCTCGGCCAATACGAAAACACAGGAAGAAAGGAGCAGGCGATCTACTACCTAAGCTGATGGTTCACAAGCTATGAGCTAAATATTCTAGCTTAAAGAAAACGTGCCTCGCTCTGGTCTAGGCAACACAACGTCTACGACAGTATATGATCGCTCACCCAATCCTTCTGTTCGCTCTCATGGACCCGTTAAAGTACTTGTTTGAGAAACTAGCACTAACGGGTAGGATCACAAAATGGCAACTACTGCTTTCCGAGTTCGACATCACCTATGTCACTCAGAAGGCAATCAAGGGGCAAGCACTGGCCGACCACTTAGCAGCACACTCTCTGCCTGATTACCAACCATTGAAGACCTTCATCCCTGATGAGGACATCCTCCTGATTGAGGAAGAAGAAGAAAGAAAGGCAGGAGAGTGGACACTCTTTTTCGATGGAGCCGCAAACTCAAAAGGGAACGGAATAGGCGTCATACTCTACTCTCCCAATGACGTTCCAATTCCCATATCTAGGCGACTGGCATTCTAATTTACTAATAACGTGGCTGAATATGAAGCATGCATCGCCGGTCTAAGAGGAGCCATAATCCTCAACGTAAAGAAGTTATGAGTCTTCGAAGACTGATAACTATCATCAATCAAACAAATGGCGACTGGAAGACCAAGGATGAAAAGCTGATCCCGTACCACGTCTACCTAGAGAATCTAACCGAGGAATTTGAAGAGATCACATTCTCTTACATGCCCGAATCTAAGAACCAGTTTGCAGACGCTTTGGCTACCCTCGCCTCAATGCTGGAGATCCCAAAAGGAGTTGCTGAATGGGAACTCACCGTCGAACTCCAGGAGGAGCCTGCATTCTGCCTACAAATCGAGGAGGCCGAAATTCCCTCGAATAATCAGTCGTAGTACACAGACGTTAAGGAATATCTCGAACATTAGAAGTACCCGGAAAGAGCAACATCAACTATCATCGCACTATCCAACGGCTAGCAGCCCAGTTCACAATCACCGGGGGCATCCTCTACAAGCGATCCTTAAAAAAAGTCCTTCTCCGCTGTATGGATGAAATAGAAGCAGCGCAAATTATGTCTAAAATCCACGAAGGACTATGCGGCCCATACATGAATGGACATATGATGGCGAAGAAGATCCTACGACTCGGCTACTATTGCCTTACAATGGAGACAAATTGCTACAAACACGTCAGGAAATGCTTTAAGTGTTAGGAACATGCGAACCAAATCCATGAGCCCGCTTCCGAACTCTACAACCTGAAGAACTATGACCCTTCTCCATATGGGGACTTGACATCATCGGCAAAGTCAACCCCAAAGCTTCAAATGGGTATGAATATATCCTGGTGGTGGTAGATTACTTCACCAAGTGGATAGAGGCAGCATCATACACTACTATCGTAGTATCTCATGTAGTCAAGTTTATAAAGAACAACATCATTAGCCGCTATGGGGTCCCTCAGGCCATTATCACAGACAACGGAACTCCGTTCGTTAATAAAAGAATGGGTGACTTCCTTGACAAATTCAAGATTCATCGGTCAAGTCCCTACTGTCCTCAAATGAATGGTGGGGTTGAAGCCGCAAACAAGACCATCATCCGCATACTAGAGAAAATGGTGAAGACATATCGCGACTGGTCGAAGATGCTTCCTTACGCACTTTAGGCCTATCGGACGTCTATACGGTCTGCTACAGGTGCAACTATATACGAACTCGCATACGGAATGGAAGCAGTACTATCAGTTGAAATTGAAGTCCCATCACTCTAGATACTACTGGAAAGCGAAGTCGAGGAAGGTGAGTGGCAATAAGTAAGATACAATCAATTGCACCTGGCAAACGAAAAATGCATGTGTGCGCTAAACCACTCCCAATGCTTTCAAAGAAGGATTGCACTAGCCTACAATAAGAGGGTTCAGAATAGATGCTTCAAAGTCGGTGACATGGTCATGAAACGCATCCTACCGCCGCACTTGCCAGATCCTAGAGAAAAATTCAAACCCTCGTGGGATGGACTGCTAATCATTCAAGAAGTACTCCTAGGAGGCGCCCTTCGGTTCATCAGTCTGAGAGGAGAGGATCTTCCCGAGCCCATCAACGTTGATAACGTGAAAATCTATCACGGGTAACCATACTTAACCTTGTCAATGATCACAATCGCAAAGTTGTACCCATCACTAAAACAAAAAAAAAATATCCGCCATCTCTCCCATCAGAGATACTATCTCTCCCATAAAAAATACCCATCATTTCTTCAAAAAAAAAGAGAGGAAAGGAAGAAAGAAGAAACAAAAAGATACAAAGAATAAGAAGAGAAAACTCAAAAGGAAAACAAGAGGGAGAATAAAATAAAGTTAACCATGTCCCTAAATACTTCCCAAAATCATTCGATCGAAAATAGCTTATGATTATGATCAAAAGACAAGGACAGGAAAGTAACTAGTTGACTGGCTATGAAGGAAGTTTCTCCATCTCTTCCAGCACTTTGAAAAAAAAAAAAGAGAGAGAGAGGGAAAGAAAAGGAAGCATGCCTAAGCACAAAGGGCGAGTTGAAAACCCGAAAGGGCATCTCGAGTAAAAATAGCGAGTATGTAGCGGACTTGGTGAAAACCTGAAAGGGCGTCAAAGGTAAAAATAGCACAGCTGCTAAGGGGCAGGCAAGATCAAAAACCCGGGACGTAGTGAAAATCCGAAAGGACGCTACAGGCAAAAATGACGGGAAGAGCCGGACGTAGAGAAAACCTGAAAGGGCGCTACGGGTAAAAATGACAAGAAATAAAAAATAAAAAACAACAATAAAAGTACAGGTACAGAAGAGGCCAAGGCAAAAGTACAATGAAGAGATACAAAGAAAAGACCAACTTCGGATCAGTATTCTATCAGACTTTGCTCAAATCCAAAGGACACAATCTTGGGCATCCTCTCAGGGAACCGAGATCTCAAATACACAATCCAGATTACTGTACATAACATGGGCTGAGCCTAATATTCTGATCCCAATCATCCAAAACACAAATCCAAACATAAGTAAGCACTGACAAATTTGGCACAAACAAAATTTTCCTTTAAAGTCTTTTTTTAAGTACACTGCCTTCTTTCTTAAAAAAAACAAAAAAACAAAAAAAAAAGATTTTTTTTATGCGTACGGGATAAACAACTGATCAAAACCAGGAACCCCATGTAAGCCCATATCCCTTATACATTGATAATCTCTGCCTAAGCCTCTCTATCTCTATGCGCAGGTAAACAGCTTGATCCCTATCCAAGCCGCAAACATGCTCTCATCATACCATCGTCCCACTGCTAATCGACGGGCCAATCCTCACACGCATGGCGAAGGACAGCAATCTCAGAGATCAGATGACTGCGCATAGCAAGTAAGAAGGACGGATCAATGAAAGGCCGATCCTCGAAGGCCTCGAACGAATCGTCAACACATGAAGAAGATGAAGCAATATCGCCAATCATATCCTGATCATTGGCCTCATCAGGCAAGTGCCATACAATAAAGATCGGATGATCTCAACCATTCATGAGATCGGATGGATATTTTCAGAAATCGAAAAAAAAAGAGAGTCCCATTAAATTAGTGGAGGCCATCTGATAAAGACTAGACGATCTCGACCATCTGTGAGATCAAATGGACCTTTCAAAAAATTCAAAAATATTCCAAACCATTAGCCCCATTAATTTATTAGTGGAGGCCATCTGACTTTTCTACAAATAAAAACCGAACAACGACGCCCACCCTCGAAATCAAACGGATATTTTCCAAAAAATCCAAAAAAATTATTAAATAAAATCCCCAAGGAATCTAGTTCCAAAGGGAATAGCTAGCAAATAAAAAAAATGCAAGCAGCGCGCAATACACTGAGGAAACTTCCATATTCTCCAGTTGCGGTCAGTGCAAACAGCTAAATAAGATTCGGTATCTCCTGGTTTTCCCGGAAGATAATCGAATCCATACATGATACATGTACGATTGGCCCGATCTCTATATCTGGACAGTCGTACGAATGCTAGTATAAATGAGTGGATCCATCTCTGGGAAGAATAATCAAACTTAAAGTGACAACAAGCCATTATTACTAAAGTATCATAATCAGAAGGTTGTATGGCAATAGATTACCTGCACATATCTAGTCTAGGATGTTCGCAAAATTTGATCGAGTTTAAGTCAGCGTAGTGAGTTCCCCGTAAGGCCGCACCAACGTGCAAGGCAGCTAACCACTTTGACGATCAAACAGAATGAATACTCCCAGGGTGATTACGTAGCAAAGGAACGACAGACCAAACAGTACGAAAATCCTCGTAAAGCCGCACCAACACGCAGAGGCCCTACTTTTCAGACTTACCCTCCAATGTTATTAACAATCGGACGTGAAAGGGTTGTAATTGGTGACCCGTAAAGCCGCGACGAATGCGCAGGGGATGATCACAACGTTTTCCTCAACCCTCGTGAAATGTGCAAGTCATCTTTTTCCAAACAATCAACTAACATGATACAATGGCAGGCAACGGATTTGAATCACTATCCTTTCTGACCAGAATGGTGGGGTGTCCACTTGCTTTGACCTTCGGTTGCCCACAACCTCGGTCAAAGAGGGGCATCTGTAGACACCCCACATAGGCTAATATCTTGACAAAGCTAAGACAATCCTTTCTGAGCATATCCTAAATCAAACCCTAATCCGAACCAAGCCCTAATCCCAGCCTAAACCTTAACCCTAGCCAAGACCTTGATCCAAACCCTAATCAAACCTAAGCCATCACAAGCCATCATTTAAGCCAAAGCATACCCAAAACTTTCACCCACAATCAACCCATTTCTTGGTCTATTTTTAGGTCATAATCGAGCCAATTTTAAGCCAATTTTAAGCCAAATATTCAAAACGGACTTTGTTTCACTCTCAGGACCCAAAAAAGGACCCATCGGCCAAATTTCAGGAGAAACTATACCCGAGGTGATAGTTTGACTATCGCCAGTAGTAGTCAAACTACCGCTTTCTCTCAAAAAACATGCGTGGAGCTAGCTACACGAGTTTTGGACCAAACCCAGCCCGGGCGGTAGTCGGAATACCACCGACGGTACCCGAAGTACCACCACTTGCGACCAGTGTCCCAGCGTCCGAAAGTCATCTTTCTCCTACAATTACCCCTATATAAGCTTATTTACCATTTTACCAACCCCTTTAGCCAATGAGAGAGTGCCATGTGGCATCTCCCTCCCCTCAACCAATTACCACCTGCCACATCAGCATTTACCCTCCTCAAACCCAAAAATTACCAAAAGACCATTGGAGAAGGCTATAAATAACCCTCTTCTCTTCACATTTCAATCATTCACTTCTCATTTTCTAAGCTTAAGTGAGAAGGAGAGGGAGAGAGAAAGGGAGAGAGTGAGGGTGAGGAGGAGCTCTAAGCCTCCAAGTCCAGATTTTTCAGCTATCCCTTTAGCCCATTACCTATCTTCCCAACCACCTTGATCCCCAAGACTAGCTCAGATTGATCATAGTTCAGTCCGTGTCTTAGCTTTCTTAAGCCAAAGATCCATTCATTCTATATACAATGCATTCATCATGATATCTATTTCTTTCTTAACCCCCCTGCTTCTCTAGATCTCTAGTGAACGTATGTTCTGTGACTTGTCGTACACCGGATCCTATCACATCAAAAATTCCTAGTGATTTAGTCCCTTTTTCTTACCTCTTTTACACAAGCATCATCACATCAGGCTTCTAGACATGCTGTTGGATGTATGCTCTATGGCTTGCCGAAATCTCGTATCTTGCCGCATTAGAAATTCATGTGTGTGCCTAGTCCTATCTCAACCATATCATCCATCCCTTGAGATTATTTTACTACACAAAGTAGAGACCATACATTCGTATTGGCAAAGAGGGTGCCTAACACCTTCCCTCTTTGTAAACAAGGTCTCTTACACGAAATCCCGGATCGTAGACCAGGAGTCAATCTAAGGTAAGATAGTCTTCGGATTTCTCCAACCTTACATATTCCACAGGTTCTAGCCGACTGCAGGATTCTGAGATTTATTGGCTAGTGGCGACTCCTACATCCACGAACCAACCTAATCACCCCCATCACAAACCACATTAACATACAAATCAACGTGGGTGCCGATTTCCAGTGTCTACAGAAGTATAAAAACCACACTGATTGCAAAATCCTAGCATTTTAGTCAACGCATGTATTTTTACTTCACTATCAGTTATAACACCAGAAGCTGAACATTTGCATTTCCTTATCGATGATTTATTTTATTTTTTTAGTCCAACTTTAGGCCACGTTCCACTAGATGGATACAACCATAAGTCCGGTGATGAGTGGCAATTTACCAACCCTAGCTCGGCTTGGATTTAATATATATTTTAAGGTGAAATTCTCATACATACCTAGATTCTCTGTAGAAACCTCTCTATCGAAATCCTCCTGGAAATGGTCCAAAACATCTTGAAGCCTTTGATCCTGGCAAAAGAGAATGTCGATGAATTAGGCCATGATTTCCAACAAGCAGGGCCCACATTTTAGTGATCAGACCCTTGGTCTTTTAGGACACCACCATGACAAACCATGCCACTGATGTTTCTAAATTGGAATGTGGACCTTTGTTGTATCATCTTTCATTAACCATTCATTTGCAAGCTACCAATTAGTGGCATAAGATCTTCTGGGACACATTGGACACCATTTGATATTTGTAGCGTGGCTTTACATGCCCCAAACTCGAAAACTGAGCTCACAAAATTTTCAATCACCTAATTTGGCGCCGACAGCCTCTGTAGTACCCCATTCTCGGCTCTTGGCACCTATATACTAGGTTCTAATCCTGGGATCCTACAAGGAGGATTTTTATAATATAACTCTGTTTCATAATCAGCATAACCAAGATCATAACCCACAAATAATAACCACAGGAACATCATCACAAAATCCACTAAGAATAAAAAAATTTACAATACAAGGCGGCATAAAGGAAAAGATACAATGGCTATAATAAAACTCCAAAAGCTCCGCGACACGCTCTTGCTCCTGCTCAGCTATTGCCTAGCGTCATCTGCACGCATCAATCATATATAAGCTTATAGAAAGCTTATAGGGTGGTGTAAGTATGTGCAGGACAGGTGCTAAGTATGCATTATCAGAGTACGCGGAATATGCTGGCAAGACCATGAATACCACTAGCCGTAACAAGGCCATTCAATACAAGGCAGGAATACCATCAGCCATACCAAGGCTATGCAATACAAGGCAGGAGTGCCATCAGCCATCCTAAGGCTATGCTACACCAAGCATGAATGCTATCAGCCATACCAGGGCTATGCGATGCGGGGCCTATATAGTCAAATGCCACACGCAATATACAATGCGATCATGCCAGTCCTTATATCAAGTCCACATATCAGTACAGTTCATCTCTAGGAAATCACCGGGGTCAAATACACTCAACACTGACTGCCGCCTCCCTAGCCGCGCAACCCAGTGAGCGGAAGAGACCTCACTACCTGCCTGGCCAGTAGTCTACCAATCTACCTGGTTCATTGATAGCGGACCCATTTACAAGTTGGTCAAACTCGGCTTAGCTTACAGCCCCCTCACTTAGGCGGATAAGGCTACACCCCCTTCCAACCGACCACGACACAGTGGGAGATGCGACCTAATGATATTCGGTACCAGTGCTCATGTTTCCACTAGGTCTAGACGTTGAGGCATCTCCTGGTACCAAAAAGGTTTTAAGACTTTCACCCAAGGACATCTTACGTACCCACAGTGATAGAACCAATCATTTTCGGTGTCGAAATCTGGCCATCCAGGATGTGCCTGTGGAGGCTACGACCCTGATGACGCTAGGGCGAATAATAACCGTGCCATGCAAATGCGAGATGCATGAATCATACCAATCAACCATGCATTAGTCTTACGCATATAACACGCTCATGTGGGGCAACTCCGCTCAGGGAGTCCCACAAACAACCTGCCCAATGACACATACCATAATCAATCACTCCTCATCCAAGCATACATATGATGCGCGTGGGAATGAATCATAAAGATAACTAAGCATAACATGCAGTGATGATGTATTCTCCTCTTAGCAAGGTCAGGTCTAGGTACTTAGACGATTCTACATGTATGGAAGAAACATAACTAATAGTGGGGGCCTAACGGTTTGGGATAGCCCACAAAGTCTAGGTAAGCAATACTCTGGGCCCAATAGATGAGAATGGGCCTAACAGAGGGCCTAGAGAGGTTCACAATGTAGGCATTTAACCACCATTGTTCCCTAGAAGGAAGCTTAACAAGGAATCTAGCTAAAACAAGGCCCATGCCCTGGATACAACTATGAAAGAAAATGGGTAGCAATCCATAACATCTCATACCACATGATGGGCCTCAAGAAATGGCCCAAAGCCTACATACATCAATGTGGGCTTAATGGGGCAAATCATGGCCCAAGTACCATGACCAACGAATGCATGCATTATAATGGGCCTCATGGGCAGCCCATATGCCCAAATACATAGGTAAGGCATATCCAAGATTCACCAAGATGGACCTTACAATTTAGCCCAAGACTAGGTAAGATAGATGGACAACAAGGATCCAATTACATGCAATATATCAGCCCACAAGGTCTAACACAATAGGTAAACAACCCATATACAAAACTGGGCTCAAGGCTGGACATCCAAAAATCTGGACTGATGGTCCCCAATCAATTAGATAAATGGTGGGCCTCACAGGCACTAATGGGGCCCAATATTCTCAGAAAATACAAGCATGGTGTGTGTATACACAACACTCTCAATTTGGTGGGCCTCACATCTTCATAACATCCAGTTACATGCAGAAATTTCTTTAAAGCCTTGCTGGACATTCAACCCGCCCAACTTCCTAGGCCTGCTGGGGTCTAGCAGATGGTAAATTTGAATAAAATAGATACTCCATGGTGACCTATACATGTCACAGTGGGCCCCACCAGATGGAAGACATACTTACAATACAAGAACTAAGGTGGGCCTGCTGCTGGACTGTAACTCCAGCAGCACCCAACTACCTGGGTCATCCCAAGGGGCTTGAATGGCTGGCCTATTGAGCTCAAGGTGGGCCTCACTTGTGGACCTCCCACTAGGGGATGGGCCACGTCTAAGTGGGCCACACAAATGGACGACGGTGTGGGTCATAAACAGAATCAAGGTGGGCCTCAAAAGGGGTGGACGGTCAGCCCCTGCTGGACATTGGCCAAGCTGGGACGTCCAGCAGGTGGGCTGCTGGCCCAGCTGATGGTGTCCCACGGATGGACAGCTTGGATTTCTCACATGCATCTGAGGTGGGTCTCAGCTAAGTGGGCCACAATAGAGATGAAAGGAGAAGTTAAGAACACATACAACATCAAATAAAAATTCTGGATAGCAAGGCATAGAAAATAAAATGTTGCTATAATTGTTGTTGTCCCTGATTTGTACACCCAATGGAGTGGGCCTAGGCCTACCTAAACAAGAGGAAAATTGGTGGTTAGCATGCACCCATGAATGTGCAGCAAGGTGGGGTCCACAAAAGTGGCCCGCCATTCCAAAAATCAAGCTGATATATATGTTTTCCCTCCATGTAGGACTGCTAGACGGTCCAGAAACTTGGACTGTCCAGCCCTCTTGGGCTTGCCCCATGGGTGTCCCATCAGGGATGGATGGAGTGGGTTTCATCATACATCAAGGTGGGGTCCACACCTCAGAGAAACACCCCACATCAGGAAGAAAATTAGTCTACAAACAAGGCTAAACTTCATACAACAATCAGCAACAAGGGCCCAGAAAAATTTGGATAGTAATATGTTGCTGAACATTCTAGCTCATAAGTTGCTGGACAAGGAGAAATACTTCAAATAAAACATGGTGTGGCCTACCTTAGTGGGCCCCACAAACCCCAAACCAGGACTCCAGTATTAGATCTCCTTGCATGCCAAAAATGGACAGCAAGTGGGATGCCCAACGTCTAGAAAATGGACAGCAAGGACGTCCCACCTTGCTGGAAGGTCTGGGTTCCTAGACGCACTAGGTGGGCCACACACAATCAGGAAAAAATAAGAGAGAAAGAGAGAGAGAAGATCACGGCCATAGGAAGGGCTCCGCCACTATGAGCCCTTCTAAACCAATCACAACCATACATTAAGATAATACATGGGTCTCATGCATGCATGGGCCCTACAACTAAAAATCTGACGTGGGGATACCATCCCCACCATGGATCTAGGGTCTAGATGATCCATTAAGCTATGGATCAAAGGAAAACATCATGATGGGGTCCATGGAGAATGGCCCCATCATGGTTCATGCACGCACAAAGGTGGGCCATTGGCCACACCTATGGAGTCAAGTAGGATCTCCACCATTGATTGGTGGGTCCTACATGCTCCATGAAAGAAAAACAAGTTTCAATGGAAGAAAATAAGAAATCTAGTCCTAGGAGTGCACCCACCTCAAAGCTCTTCCTTCTTCTTCTATCCTTGGGTTCTCTAGCTCTAATGAGGTAGTTTCAATGGTGGAGATGGGTGTAGGAGGTTTAGATTGATGAGAATTAAGGGAGAAAGGGGCTGGAGAAATGGGGGAGGGTTGGACGTTCCAACCTCTCTAGCAATGGAGGGAGAGGAGGAAATGAGGGAGAAGGAGTGTTGTAGAAATGCCATCATAGTAATGTAAGGTGATAATGAGTTTTGGGAAGAAAAACACTCATTGCTTTTTGCGACGAAAACTAATTATGACTTGTAAGAGAGGGTAGGCTAGGCTAGGGCTATAGGTAATAGGTTAGGCAGCTATCATAGGTAGGTTAGGTAGCTATATGTAATGATGAAACTAAGGTGAGGTCACCCATCTATGAAAACGTGCACAAGTAACAAGGTGGGTCCCACATCATGATCAATCGTACAAATATTGCGCGGGATACATCTTTTGATCTACACCTCGGATTGACGCACAAGACGCAATATTGGAATTGCGGCGATGATGCGGTCACAATGACATATGTTTCGGGTCGAATCGGTTCGGGTTTACAGGACGGAACTTAGGGATGATTGCAAATGCTACCTACAGGTTGCGAGTCACCGGAATTCAACCGGAAGGACCGCGGGACCTAATGGAATGGAATGAATACTAGCTTATGGGTCTGACACGGCCCATCCTGCTGGCCTTCCCATCCGGGCCGTCTATCATAAACTTGTAATGATACTGATACTTCAAACAATGACTAGCTAATAGGGAAAAAAGGGAACTCAGAAATCCCATTCGCAACTTGCAAAGGGATTCATGACAAAGAGAGAAACCCAAAAACAATAAAGAAGAAGAAGAAGCTTACAACGTGCACAGGGATTTAAAAGGGACCTGAGGGTGGCGGGCCACCGCCGAATCGGCGGCGCACCGCCCACACCTCCAGAAGGTGGCAGCGCCACCGCCGCTGGGTCCAATGAAAAGGAGGGGTATTTTCATCCTCAAATTCGTTGTCTATACGTGCAAGATCTAAGTTGGTAAGTTAAGTTCGGTATGTTTGATAAAAACCGCTGGATAAAAGGTGACGTGCACAGTGGTAAATTTCTCCTTACTCTCCTGTCGTCGTCTGTAAGTCATATACGGTAAAGCAAGTAGAACCGGAAATGATAGTACTCTCTGTCAAAGTACACATGTTAGATAACTATCAATCAATCGGGACCGTCTGTTGGCCCTATCACAGAATTCCCACAGAAAATAAAATTTTTAGCCATCAATTCCTGAATGTGTCCCAACACGATATTAACCGTTGAACGAATTTTTTTCATATAGTTGGTTCAAATGCAACAAATTACGTACCGAAATGATTATACAATCAATCAAGTTTACATCCATATTGAGGTCCCCTATTTGAACGGTTTCAATTCGTAATAATTTCATTAAACTTGTCATACTAATAGTAGGCTCTACCATATTTCTTCACCGTTGGATCTGCCGTATAATTTCTTTCGGCGTCGAATCGAAAAACATCTGTCTAGGACGGACGCGGATTTCCTGCGAAGTACCTGAGCACGGAACGTAGGTGGCGCCATTGTGATGCTCGTAAGAAATCCACTACGTCCGTCCGTTTTGTGAGATCATTTTAGGGCCATTATGACGCTCCTAAAATCATTTTAAGACATTTGGCCAAAAGTGAGCTGGATCCAGTACTCAAGTGAGCCGAAAAAGTGAAGACCGAACGTTCATAGTTGAAATATTCGTGGGGCCACAAAAGTCGGTATGGACGGCAGGTAAACATCACTGTAGGCTTGAGGATGTTTCAACGGTAGGAATTTCCATACCCACCTTTTATTTTTTTCCCTTGGTACGCTGCTCGATTTACGGTGGCCCCACTGATGTTTGTGATAAATCCACACTGTTCGTCCGTTTTTTGAGCTAATTTTAAAATATACTACCCAAACATGAGGTGGATCGAAAACTCAAGTGGGCCGCACGAGAGGAAACAGTGCAGATTCAATGACCATGGTTTGATATCGGGATATGTTTTTGGTGTTTTTGCTTCATCGAGTGATAATGATCTTATAAATGGTTTGGATGGCATATAAACATTAAGTTGGATCCTAGGAAGGTTTCAACGGTGGAAAACTCTTTCCCCGATTTTTCCTCTCGTCCGGCCAACTTGGATTTTGGATCCCCCTCATTTTTGGTATCATGCCCTAAAATGAGTTCAAAAAATGGAGGGACGGTGTAGACTTCTAACAAACATGACTTCTCACCAACATAACGTAGGCCCCACGTAGCGTCCCAACGCAGGAACTTCTTGCAAAAGGCTTTCTTAATCCTTAGTGCAGCCGCTATAACACCCAAGTTCTGTCGTGTTTAACGTACTTTATATGTAATCCCGTCCATCAGATGGGAAAACGTATTGTAACCGTAAATAATAAAAAAATATTAGATGGATCTAAAACTCTAAAGGCCCACAAAATGAGAACAATGTAAAACTACTCATAAAGCCTCTAAGTTCACACGATGAAGTCCGATTGATACTTTGATGAGAATGATAAGATGTGTTTTTCTACTTCTTCCTAGTGATTTGTACTTTATTAACGGATTCGATGAAAGATACATATAATGGCGGCACCAAAGACAAATCTATGGTTGGAATCCCATCTCCATTATTCCCTATTGTGTGGCCCACTTGAGTTTTGGATCTTTCTAATTTTTCCCTAGGGTCCTAAAACGGGAAATAGAACCTGATGGACGGGTTGGATTTTACATAAACGACATGGTGGGCCCAAGTCCGTCAAATACCAAACTCCTATTCAAAATAAACAGGGAAATTTACAACTGTGGACCCCACCTTTTATCCAGTGGTTTTTACGAAGCAATACAAACTTAACATACGTAGTTGGACCTCCTCGTACGGACACCGAATTTGAGGACGAAAATACCCCCGCCTTCCTCTGGCTGGCGTGCAGAGACGAGCGCTGACGAACGATCCGAAGTGGGGAACGCAGGTGGGGCCCATTGTGATGTTTGTGAGAAATCCTCTCCGTCTAAGTTCATTCACAAGGTTACAAAGACCTGGATGAAGAGGAAAAACAAATTTCATAATGACCCAAAACTTCTGTAACCCCTGAAAGGGTTTCAATGGTAGACGTTCAATTTCTCACTGCCTTTTACAGTGTGGTCCACTTGATAGCTAGATCTATCTTATTTTTTACATCAAGCCTTAATACAAGTTCGCCAAATAGATGGACGGTTTGGATATAACACATACCTCATAATGGGACCCACAAAAATTGGTGGGGATTACAAGGAAGAAAAAGAAGAAGAAGAAAAAAAAAAAAAACATGCCAGCGAGTTGGGGTCGATCGGGTTGGGACCCGGCCGACCGGGTCAGAGCTTGGCCTATCGCTACGGATTATAACCGTAGCCATAGCTATAGTGCTATGCACTTTTTTTTCTTTTTTATTTTTATTTTTTTTATTTTTATTTTTTACATGGAGAACATTTTCCCCTTTACATTTTTCTATAATACATAATTATGTAAATATGTATATATAAGTATATAAAAATATTTTTCTATCTTTTAATTCATTTATTTGTCTATTTATTTAACAAGCATATCTCCTAAACTAGAATGATTTACTTAAGTTACCATATATGATTTTGGGGTAGGAGAAGCTAATTTAGCCAACCAACCTATTTATTTTCCAAGATTCCATCGGGTCAATGGTCAAAAATCTATTTCATTCAGCTCATGATCAATTTCAATCAACATCAATGGTTCGGGTTGGTGCTCAACCCTAACCCAACCCAAGGTTCCTATACTTAAACCTTGACCCAACCCAACCCAATCTTGAGTTGGGAATTCTCAACCCAAGCCCAACCCAAGAGGGCTCGACGGGTTGATTGGGTTGGTCGGGTATAATGTGCTAATATTTTCGTTATTACATTAGTTTATTATATTTCAATATAGGACTTATTTTTTGTATCTATGATTTTATTAATTATATACGTGATTATTCATTATAAAGAACTTCATTTTTTTTTTAAAAAACCAAGCTAAAATATAGGACTACTCCTTTAAAAAGTCATGTAGCACAACACGCAATCTATTTGGGAGAGAGAAATCTGGCATATCTTGTTAGCGTGAGTCCTTGGAAATGATATGGACAAATGAGACCCAACATCACTAGTGTACTTTCTACACAAACAATCCACACTCAATTATAATTTATAAGTAACTAATATATTGATCGGGTTCCGGTTGGGTTGGGTCGGGCAACCTCAGACCTCAACCCAAGCCCAACCTAAGTTTTATCGGGTTGGTGTTTGTATAGCCCAAGCTTGAGATCGGACCCGATATATCCTACCCGAGCCTAACCCAATGTCGGGTCGGTCGGGTTGAACCCGCCCAACTTTCAGCTGTACATGAAATTGAGCGAGGCAAACATGAAAATGAGCCATTTTTCATTTTACCCCGCCGATTTTCTAGTTTGCCCCGCTGATTTTTAGTTTGCCCCACCGTTTTTCATGCTTGCCCCGTCGATTTTCTAGTTTGCCCCGCCATTTTTCATGCTTGCCCAAATTAATTTTCTAGTTTGTCCATTGCTTTTTCATGCTTGCCCCATTGATTTTCTAGTTTGCCATTTTTACGTTTTCATGCTTGCCATTGATTTTCTAGTTTGCCTCATTGTTTTTCATACTTGCCATTGATTTTCTCGTTTGCCTCCGTTTTTTTCTTGCTTGCCCCTACTGATTTTCTAGTTTGCCTCCGTTTTTCATGCTTGCCCGCCGATTTTCTAGTTTGCCCCAATTTTTTCATGCTTGTCCCTTGATTTTCTAGTTTGCCCATTGTTTTTCATACTTGCCCGTCGATTTTCTAATTTGCCCCACCGTTTTTCATGCTTGCCACATTTTCTAGTTTGCTCCATGCCATTTTTCATGCTTGTCCCGTACCGATTTTCTATCCGCACGCCATTTTCATGCTTGCCCGCCGATTTTCTAGTTTGCCCATCGTGTCTAGTTTGTCCCACAAGGCTTGTCCCTACGATTTTCTAGTTTGCCCACCCTTGCCTCACGATTTTCTAGTTTGTTACGCCGTTTTTCTTGCTTGCCACCGATTTTCTAGTTTTCTCGCCGGTTTTTCATGCTTGCCCCGCCGATTTTCTAGTTTGCCCATTGTTTTTTTTTGCTTGCCCTAATGATTTTCTAGTTTTCCACCATTTTTCATGCTTGCCCCCGCCGTTTTTCATGCTTGCCCCGCCAATTTTCTAGTTTGCCCCGCCGTTTTTCATGCTTGCCCCACCGATTTTTTAGTTTGCCCCGCCGTTTTCTAGTTTGCCCCGCCGTTTTTGCCCCGCCATTTTCTAGTTTGCCCCGCCGTTTTCTAGTTTGCCTCGCTGATTTTCTAGGCTACGGATATGACTACAGTTATAATCCGTAGCTATAGATTCTTTTTTCTTATTTATTTATTTATTATTATTATTTTTTTGCTGTTGTAATCCCACCGCCTTTTGTGGGTCCCATCATGAGGTCTGTGTTATATCCAAACCGTCCATCGATTTGGCGAGCTCATATTAAGCTTGAGACGTAAAATAAGACAGATCTAACTATTAAGTGGTGGGCCCTACAAAATTTTTAATGGTGAAAATCAGTTTTCCCGCTGCTCTTTGTGGTGTGGTCCATTTGATCTGGATATGATATTTTTTTTTTTGGCCTGACTAGTAATCTTTAGAAAAAGAGCCCAACTTGTACATAACTGAAATCCATGTGTACTTCGCGCCCCAACATTGTATAATAACTCAGATTTAAAATGCACAGATGAATGATTTATGAGCTTAGCTACGACTGTGAATGTATGGATTGAGAGTGACTTGTTTCAACAGGTATGGTTGCTTCTAATTTGGCGCGCCATAAGTCAAAACCACGTGTCTATATAGGTTGTATGAAGTCTGGACCAGTTCTTGCACAGAAGTAAGATTGTCGAATCCTTTGAAGTTTTCAAGTAGATGCATATGCAGAACTATGTTTATCCTCTATTTATTTATTTAGATAATTCTTGCCTTTGACTTAACATTAGGCAACTGTTGCTACTTTATGCAGAGGGGTCAAGTACCACGAGCCTGAATACTGAAATTTGGTGAGGAGGGAAATAAGTATTTCAGACATGCGACAGGACAGATGTATGCAATCTCCAAAGACTTGATTTTTTGGATAATGCTCCGAAATGATTTTTCCCGCTGCGACAGGAGGGGTATTTTCGTCCTGAATTCCGACTCCATACGAGGAGGTCCGCTGCTATAAGTTTATGAGATATGCTTGTTAAATAAATAGACAAAGAAATGAATTAAAAGATAGAAAAATATTTTTATATACTTATATATACATATTTACATAATTATGTATTAAAGAAAAATGTAAGGGGGAAAACATTCTCCTTGTAAAAAATAAAAATAAATAAAAATAAAAATAAAAATAAAAAAGAGAAAAAAGTATATAGTACTACAGTTTTGGCTACGGTTATAATCCGTAGCGATAGACCCAACTCTAACCCGGTCGACCGGGTCCTATCCCGGTCGACCCCAACTCGCTGGCTACATTTTTTTTTCTTTATTATTATTATTTTTTTCCTGTTGTGATTCCCAGCGATTTTTGTGGGTCCCATTATGAGGTATGTGTTATATCCAAACCGTCCATCTATTTGGCGAACTCGAATTAAGGCTTGAAGTGAAAAATAAGACAGATCTAGCTATCAAGTGGACCACACTATAAAAGGCAGTGGGAAATTGAACGTCTATCATTGAAACCCTTTCAGGGGTTACAGAAGTTTTGGATCATTATGAAATTTGTTTTTCCTCTTCATCCAGGTCTTTGTGACCCTATGAATGAACTTAAACGGGGAGGATTTCTCACAAACATCACAGTGGGCTCCACCTGAGTTTCTAATGGTTGACTCTCACTCAACACTGTTTCCTGTAATGTGGAACATTTGAGATTTAGATATACCTCATTTTTGGTCTCATAACATAAAATGATCTGGAAAAATATATGGACGGCATGGATGAAAAGTATACATCATGGTGGGGTCCACAGACCACCGACCGTCCACCATTAACCGTGACAGGGGGAGTGCCGAATCCGTTTCCGTCAAAAGGAGGGGTAATTTTGTCATAAAATTCTAACTCCGTACGAGGAGGTCCGAGTGCGTATGTTAAGTTTGTATTGTTTCAAGAATATTCAACGGATAAAAGGTGGGATCCACAGTCGTAAATTTCTCAAATAAACAGCTCCAAACTCGAGCCTTCGTTTGGGTTTTCTCTATTTAAATCCCTCCGAACAGCATCCACCCATCTCTCTCCGCTGAAACTCTCTCTCTCTCTCTCTCTTCCAACATACAGAGAGAGAAGAAGATAAGAGAAATGGATTTCTGCTCTTGCATTGAGACTCTGAAATCCCAACCCACCTGGATTCTTCTCTTCTCATCTCTTGGAATCCTCTCACTCCTCAGATTTTCCTTCTCCTTTCTCAAATGGGTCTTTGTCACCTTCCTCAGACCTGCCAAAAACCTCAAGAGTTACGGCTCGTGGGCCATCGTCACTGGCCCCACTGATGGCATCGGCAAGAGCTTCGCCTTCCAATTGGCGAGGAAAGGCCTCAACCTAGTCTTGGTGGGCCGTAACCCTGATAAGCTCAAGGAGGTCTCCAACGCCATCCAGGCCAAGTTCAGCAAGACCCAGATCAAGAGCGTGGTCGTTGACTTCTCCGGTGATCTCACGGACGGGATTCAACGGATCAAGGATGCAATTGAGGGGCTGGATGTTGGCATCTTGATAAACAACGTTGGCGTCTCGTACCCGTATGCCAGGTTCTTCCATGAGGTCGATGAAGATCTGTTGAAGAATCTGATAAAGGTCAATGTGGAGGGGACGACGAAAGTGACGCAGGCGGTGTTGCCTGGGATGCTGAAGAAGAAGAAGGGCGCGATCGTCAATATTGGGTCTGGTGCCGCCATTGTTATACCGTCGGATCCTCTGTATGCTGTGTATGCTGCCACGAAAGCGTAAGCTCTCTTAATTCCTCAGCATTTCTCTTCCATCTCTCTCTTTCTTGATGGGAAATTGCTAACTACACTCACCCTATAATTGATTTTCGTACACCCATTCTCTGTTTTTGGGAATTGAAATAGTACAAAAGTGTTCTGTTTTGGTTACGTTGATGTGTGGAAATTGAATAGAGTGGCCACGAATATCTGTATTTGATGGAAGGAAGATGGGTTTTGGAGCACAGGTGTATGAGATCTGCGGTGTGTGTAGAAGCTTGATTCCACTTTGGATGTCACCTGGTCCGAGAATCAAGTCCGTTGGATGGGTTTAACTGTTTGGTCAAGTTTTCCTAGCCGTTCATTTTTCCTCAAATCCAGTGGTTAGGATTTCTGGTTAGCCTAGTTTTTGGGCCAGGTCATATCCATGGTGGGGCCTGCCTGATGAGCATCTTGGAGGTTGTACGCGTATGTCCTGCTCGCTCGCATGCCCCGTTCACTCATGCCACTGGGTAGCATAGGCCTGTAGGATTAACAGATTCATGCCGATGTTTGAAGTACTTTAGTTAGTTGAAGTGATGATTTCATGAAGGTTGCGATTGGTTGCCCCAAATCTCATGAAATTTCTTGCTTGGTCAGTCTCATTTGGTGCAAAAGATCATGGAATTTAATGATATTTGGTGCAAGCAAACAGATCCGATGAAACCATTTGATCTTTTATGCCACTCTTGAATCTTTTTCCATGAACAAGGATTGGGGAATCCTTACTTTTATAAAGCCTATGCTGTAATTCAAGATATGGTCAGCTGCCCTTTTCTTAATTCCTGGAAGGATCTGGTCAGGTGTAGAAAACTATATTCTGTGTAGTCATAGACTAGTTTGCGGTCTATGGTTGATCATCCATGTCAGTTCCTCCATGGATCTGGAAATGGTGTGCTCTGATACTGTCATCTTGAGATGGATCTCATGGTGGTGCACCATCATGTGTATAAAACATATACTTGAATTTATGGTCAATGTCTACTGTCAATACTGGAAAAGATCAAGCAGGTTAATTGTCTTCCTGGTTCATTTCTCAAGGCAGTGTATTATGTCAAATCCTACTGTTAGTTGATGATGGATTATGAACTATACACCCAGTAATGCTTAGTTTGATTATGCTGCTTCAAAGTTCAAACCTTTACAGCCTGTTTGCATGTGGGCCAGCACTGGTTGAATCAGATAGGATCGTCATATCTGATTCGTTTTGAGGGAGAGAAGAAAGGAGGCAATTGGGAAAAAAGGGGCCTTTTAACTCATTTCCGCATCCACTCGTGACATTTTGAATAAAGAAAATGCCCTTTTGGATTAGAAATCCTTTCAGAAAAGGCCCTTAATGTCTGGGGCTGTCTTTTATGTTTATTTCCCCTATTTTCATGTGTGTTTTGGATTTGGGTAGCAGTGGTGGGTGGGTTCTTGTAGCTTTTGTTTTAGCGTACTAAGTGAAGGCATATTTCGATTTACTTTCAGCTACATCGATCAATTCTCAAGATGCCTCTATGTTGAATACAAGAAAAGTGGGATTGATGTGCAATGTCAGGTATGTCGCTCTCCTTTTTCAGTGGATGAATTCTTGAAGTAACTCTATTTTCCTCATTTTGTTATTCTAAAAGTGACTTTGGCTTTCATTATGATTTGTTTGCATTTATTCTGAAGTTAAAAGAGTTATCTTCTATGAGATGGCAGTCCTTTGGAGACTGGATTTTTTGTTTTGTTTTGTTTTGTTTTTTCTGTGACTTACACTGATTAGACTTATAATCTGCCATTTCTTTTATGTTACATGTTGCTGGTACTACATAAAACATCTGATGGTTTGATGGTTCCTTCCATCTTATTTATTTATTTATATAGCTTGTTAGTACAAAGCACTGTCAGTTCACACATCACTGTTAGCCACCCCCACTAGGGAATCGATACCAAGACCTCAGTGTTGAACTTCCATCTTGTTTTTGTGATCATGTACTAAAATACTTTGTGTGATCATTTAATTCTACTCATTTACACAAAGAATGATATTGTTTGGCTTGCCCAGGTGCAGTTCCTGCTTCAAATGTACCCAAGTGCCGCTTTCCATAATTCTTAACTCCAATTGAGACTATAACTAAGGTTGCTTTGGATGACCTCATTCTTAATTTTATCATTCCTGCTCTTTTTGTCCATCTCAACATCCTCATCTTTGCAATGTTCATACCTTATTCATGTTGCCTCTTAGTGACCCAACACCCTGCCACATACAAATTCAATTACCAGTCTAACAGCTAAGAGTTTTCTTTGAAGTTTGATTGGCATTTGGCGATCAAAGCACTCCCTAGAGGCACATCTCCACTTCATCCACGTGGCTCTAATTTGTTGGAGACATCCTTCTTAATCTTTCCATCATTTTGAATAATTGAGTGAAGGTACGGGTGATATCACTTTCTAAGGATTCTCCTTGCCAACAATTTTAACCAAAGCCTCATATCTCTTACTTGTCCTACTAATGTTGCATCTCAGATATTACCTTGCTTTTGCTAATTTTTAAACCTCTAAATTGTAAATACTTCCTCCAATCCTCCAATTTGGCTAAATTGGAGGTTTTTGGAAAGGCTTTAGAATATGGAGGTTTAAAAATTAACTGAACCAAGACAGAGTACTTGAAATGCTACTTTTGTAGGAATAGTTATAGATGCGAGACTTTAGTTAATAAAATATATGAACTATAATATAGGAATAGTCTTAATAAACATTATAACAAAGAAAAAAGAAGCATAGAACTTATCCTTCACAAACGACTGGATCTCCAAAATGGGTAAGAAAACTCCTACTCAGTATTTCGACTTATAGATTTGTAAAGAAGAAACCCAAAGCTAGAAGTTTGGGTTGATTTAGGGGAAGGTTCTAACAAAAATAAAATTAGAGCCAAAAAAAAAAAAAAAAAAAAACTATGACAAAAAAATGGCCTTTTGGTCTTATCCTCTAAATAGGGTTTAGGGTTTTTCTCTCCCCTCAAATTTTCCCATTGTCATGGTTTCAAATATTGGTTGCAATACCACCATATCAGTGGCATCATAATCAAATCCGTTACTACAAATACACGATATGGGGGTGAATTTGTCTGTCACAAGAAAAAAGGGCCATATTGGTGCGCCATAGATAAAGGCCTCATTTTGAAAATTTTATTTTCAATTTTTCTGTTATTTTCTACTTCTCTCATTTTGACCATGGAAGAAGCTTAAAAACTAGTTTTAGATCAGAGCTACGCCTATTTTGAGGATCAAAGCACATGATTTGAGAATCATAGTGGAAAGGACCATTTTGGGAAAAATCAAAAGAAGGGTAAATTATCATTTTTTAAAATTTCATTTTTTATTTTTCTCTTTTTGTTGTATTTCAGTGCAATGTACCCTAATCCACCAAATCATGCTTGACTTATGTTCGACTTGCACCTATTCGTCTAATTTTAACAGGTCAACCCAGTAGACAGACAAGATAGGTTTTTCTTATTTTCCCAATAAATTTTCAAGATTTTTTGGGCCTTTTTTTTTTTTTTTTTTTATTGGTTTTGGTTGATAAGAGTTCAGTGCACCTTGTATCATTTTGTTTTTGGTTCTGGTTGTTACATCCCCCAATAATGATATTCAAAACCTTGGTTTCTGTAGCACATTACTGTAGTGTTACTGCACATGCAACTACTGCTGATTGCATCATTGGTGCAGTGAATCATCCTTTTCTTGGTTATCACCTTTTTTACTTGGTTATTTCAGACCGATTACTTCTAAAGACCTGAATTAGAGTAAGTAAAGATTTAAGATTGACACCAGTAGGTCCTTTCCATCAGACTTCTGGGCCTGACCTGCCACAAGCTTGGCTCGGATCTAATTTTTAGGCCCATTGTTATGCTTGGTTATAAAAGGAGCCTAATGTGGCCTGGACTCGCCCAGTCTGAACACTGCCCTGCCTCTCCTATACATGAGGCCTAATAGCGGCCGCGTTCGAGTCAGGAGTGATCAAGCACAAGAAGAACAAAAAGTATAAAAGTTGAGGAGTCATATAATACTCTGGCTGCATATGACGTTTGGTACACAGGTACTCAGAAATTGTGCACATGGCATATATTAACTCAAATTAAACCTCCTATATTATGCAGCCCACTGTTTCCGAGTCACAATTCCAAGCAAGGTGTTCCAAAACGGTAACGGTGGCCGTAACACCATTACCATTATGATACGGGCTGTAATGGTCCTTTTTTATTTTTTGCAAAAAACTGTTACATGGCCGTTACGGGACTGTTATGGGGCCGTTACGGGGCCCTTACGGTCCATTACAAGGCCGTTATGGGACACTGTTAAAGGGCCTTAATGACCTCTTTTTTTTTTTTTTTTTCCTGTAACGGCTGTTTCGACCCCATAATGCGTAATGGTTATGACTGTTACCGTTATGTAATGGCCATTATGGCGTCCGTTACGTAACCGATTTTGAATACATTGATCCCAAGATCAGCTTGGTTGAACAATTCTAACATCTGATTCTTGGACAGTTGTTTGTAGAAATAGGACCATTGGATATTTTTCATTTTTAACCGTCCAATAAATGTCCACCAATCTGATAGTCAGATAATCAAGTAAGCTTCATTTTCTGTTCATGATACATCTACACTGGGTACCAAATTTGGATGGTTAAATTTAACAACTTGTATGCCACGTGTGCAATTTCTTAGTAACTTCTAAGTGCCTCTGCATATCATCCATCAAACTCTGTCAGTGTATCAAAGTTTTTCTCATAAATGATAGTATACGGATTAACACCGTTAAAATCACTGTACAATATTTGGATTTTGAGATTTCGCCTTGAATCATAAAGTAATTGACTCAGTTCATGGACTTTTGGCAATAAAATGATTTCTCTTTTGAATGACTTGACCTGAGCTGTTTTTCGTGCATGCTATGATTCTTTTTGCTCCAACCTGCAGCTCTGTATCTTTTTCTTGTCAATGGATCCATGGCTCTATATCAATGTTCTGTTACAGCAATTCCTTTGCTCAAACATTATCATATTGAAAAGTGGTATTACCCGAATGAGAGAACTAGACTTGAGCATCATATGGAACAAATTCAATTCATGATGGGAAAGATTGTCTCCACAGTGGGTGCATAGTTCTAAAACTTAGTGATTTGATTCGAAACTTGGCTAAATCAACTCGACTCATTGGGATTTCTAGCCAAGTCACTAGGAGACTCGTTCCTGCAATTGACTTGGTCTCGACTTGGTGCGATTTGTCAAGATGACTCTCATAGTTGATCACTCAGGTGGAAAAACTCTTCCTAAATAAAAAGTAAAAGAGGCTGTTTGAAACCCTTACCTCTGAAGGAGGAGAGAACCTCTAACCAGGTCCTCCACTAGTTGCTTGTGGCATCAGCAGTTTTGATATATTCTGCATCTTTGTAACTATTTTAAGCATACATTTCTATTTAATATTAATAATATAATTACCCACGTATTGAATCTAGTCTAGTAAAGACTCGGTTGAGTCATTTAGTCAACCCGAACCGGTTGAATATAGAGTCGAGAAGAGTTTTCAGGTTGTTAAACTGTGTGGGTGCAACTGAGTTGGTTCTTACCCATCTCCAACTGTCTCAAGACAGTTCATTGCCAGGGATGCTGGCATGTTTCAAAATGGGGTCTGAAAACCCAGGCCGTTTGGGTTCCTGCTCAATGCCTATAGATAGGCATACGCCAACTCTCTGTGTTTCATGCACTCCTTATTTTAGGTGCATCATTGTCGCATAAATTCTTCTGGCAAAACCAAAGAATGTGAAGTTTCCTTTGCCAGTTGTAAGTGTGTGCCAATGGGCTACTGGTGATCCGTCATGTGTTGTGCTGGTTCATCTGTTCATTCTAGCGAACTTATTACTTGGAGATTTTGGAAACTTTGAGTTCTGTATTTTGGGTTTTGCCTCTTACTCGATATTTATTGGTTCTTAAATGCAGGTTCCATTGTATGTGGCAACAAAGATGGCATCGATCAAGCGATCATCCTTCCTTGTGCCATCAACAGATGCTTATGCTCGGGCTGCCCTCCGCTGGGTAGGCTACGAACCACGATGCACACCATACTGGCCGCATTCCGTTATGTGGTGCTTGGCTTGCCAGTTGCCAGAGGCTGCGATCGATGCATGGCGGCTGGGGTTCTGCCTTGGTATTAGGAAGAGGGGACAACTGAAGGACTCCAGGAAGAAAGAGTAGAAATCAGGTTGCTCTCCTCTTGTTTGGGTGTTAGGCAAAATTTCAAAGATGATCTTAACTTTCAAACCTCTAGATTTTTAATGCACCTGTAGTTTCTCATTTACGGATTTTTCTATTTCTCTATTTGGGTGTTTTTGAGTTAAATATTTCTCTGCCTTCAATGGAATGGTGGTGATGATGGTGAATACGATGGTGACAATGATATTAACGGAAAATCTTGCAGAAATTGTAAAAGATGAAAGTAAATATGTAATAAGTAATTTCAAAATTTTAGAATGTATCTGTATATAATGAAATAACAAAAAACAACTTAAAGATTGTGATAATTCCATTATTATTTAGTGATAAAATCGTGAAAAAAATAAAAATAAAAGCTACTGATATTTTGAAAAATCTGGTGATATTATTAAAATTTTGCAAAATTTGTTTTACCGGCAATATATAAACTTAGAAAGGGAAACAATACAAGAAGTGGAGCCCCATGCAGTGTATTCGCGACATCCAACCCATCCATCGGATGTGTCAACTCACATTACCCCAGGGCCCAAAAATCAGCCCAAACGGGAACTCAGGTGGATCACAACACGGTCCAATTTGAGAGGGAAGGTCTACACTGTGGCCATCATGTTGCGCATACAAAATCCAGGCCGGCCATATCCTCCATCTGCCATGGATGAAAGGTGAAGACCCGAAAAAAAAAAAACCATATCCTTGATCTGCCATGGATGAAGGGTCAAGACCATTTATTAAAAAAGAAAAAAGAAAAGGCCGTGCTGCGACTCCTTCCAGGCCACCACAGTTTTGGATTGAGAGCTTATTTTCAGGCATTGGGGGTGACCTGGAGCATCTGAAAACTGAGGGCTGCTCATCTGATGGACGTATTGGTTGTGATACACAACGGCTTATGCCCAGCAATACTGCTGAAGCGAGTCCCATGATACAAATACAAATACCCTACTGTAATAGGGTAAGCTTCTGTTCACGGTATGCCATGTGATATCTCTTAAAATCCTTGGAAAAAATGAATTTGAGAAGTGTCTTTATATGCTTCTCGGGCTCTTATTATTTCCTACTCGGAGAATCTTTGGAGCAATTGGTGAAGTCATCCTTGGGCAGGATACTCATTCCACTCAAAGAGACTTAACAGATTTCGGCTTTGGAAGCATATGGAGGGGTAGTTTCTAGGTAAAAAGCCTCTGCAATGGCATGGAAACGTTGATAGATATTCTTGGGATGCATGATGAGATGGATTATCTTTTTTTTTTTTTTTTCCTTCGCTCTCTCTCATGGAATTTCTTATGCTAAGTGAGTTTTTTGCCAAATGAAAATGATTTAAACGATTTATAGATAATTAAAATACCCTTTTAAACGTTTCGAATCTAGAAAGAAGAAATGAGAATAGAGGTTGCAAAGAGGGGAAAGGATAAAATGAGGATAGGTTACCAAGTAGTTTTTTAGTATAGCTAGTGCTTCAATTAAAAGGTGAATTTTAAATTCATGATAAGAGTAGTCCAGTTCCTTTTCTCTTTATATATATATATATATATATATATATATATATATATATATATATATATATATATATATAATACTCACATGTAAGCATGATACGAGGTGTACCATGTAACAAGGGTTATTTGGGCCCATAATGATGACTATGCAACATTCACATTGTATTCATGTTAAGCTATTAGCCCAAAACCTCACTATGCATATGCAGTACCTGCTTACATAATCAATGTAAGAGATATCCCAAACCTATAGAATGTGAGTTACAAGTGGTCCACCTTACATGTAGGGACAATATGATAGGTTACAACATGTACAGTCGTCAAATGTCATTAATGAAGCTTGGAATAAGTTAACTACTGCAAAGTACTTTGTAAGCATATCTGCAAGTTGGTCCTTGGATATCACGCAATGAATAGATTGTTTGTCGCTAGCACCCTTTCTTAAATGGGGTCGGATTTGACAGACCTATTAGCATTATGCCCATCATTTACCATTTAAAAGCTTTTGATTCAGTTTGTTTTCCTTGCCATTATGATTTGAATTCGTGGTCATCCATGGCACAGGATTAGGTGAGGCCGTGGCTGTGGGGCCCAGACTGATTTATGTATTGTATACCCATTCTGTCGATCCATTATGCCAACTCATTTTACCAGATGGTCCCAAAAATAAGGCAGATCCAAGTCCCAAGTGGACCACACAATAGGGATTGAAGTCCTACCATTAAAAACTTCTTGAGGGCCACAAAAGTTTTGGATCGAGCTGTTATTTGTGTTTTCCTCCTGGTATGTGTGACCTTATCAACTGGTTAGGTGGCATATAAGCATTACAGTGGGCCCAGGAAGTTTTTAATCGTGGGAGTTCAATCACCATTGTTTTCCTGTGGTGTAGTTCATCTGCCTCATTTTTTGGACGATGTCCTAAAATGAGCTGGCATAATGGATAGACGACATGGATATACAACAAATACAAATACACGGAGATGGGCCCCACGGCCTGGGTTCACCCATTAAGTTGTTACCCCTGCCTCACAGAATCCACACCCCACTGGAAAAGCACACATATTTCCTGCCAAAACCTTTCCCACCAAGTTCCCACACGGGGCCCACCATGATGTTGTGAGCAATCCACCCCAACCATCTATTTTTTGAGCTCATTTTGGACGTGACAAAAAACGGGGCATGTCCAAAACTCAAGTGCATCATGGAGAGGAAATACTTAGTGACCACCGTTGAAACATTCGAATGGCTACAAAAGTTTTGTATTGGGCTAATTTCATGGTGTTTTCACTTCATCCCATGAGAATGACCTTATAAACGGTTTGGATAGCATATAAACTATAAGTGCTTATACTTAAGCACAATTAGGATTGTCAAATTTCGTAGTCTTGAAAGGAACACAAGCAGTCATGAAGATACCCTTCGACAACTCATAAATAACTGTTAAAGACTTGATCAAGCATCTCAAGGAAGACTCAACATCTCAAGCCGTAAAAATACATGGTTCGAACATCAGAACACTTTGTATGAGTCAATCATCAGGTGGTATAGCCTTAAATTGACCCTATGTTAGGTGTATTTCATATAACATCATAACGAGCATAATTCTAAGTAAAATATACTCAAGTTAGGCCAACTTGACCTCTTGTTAGGCCAGCCTAACTACCTTCAGCTAACCCAACTAATTCAGGCAAGTTTGCAGCTTAACAAAGATTTTTCGCAGCAAGTTTGTCCAGCCCAACCTTGGGTTTGGCCAGCCGAACATGTCTATTTGGCCAGCCCGAGTATGTTCGGTCAAGTTTTCAGCAACTTTAAATCTTCGGATTTCAGGGAGATCCAACCAGCCAAACCCTGTATTCGGCCAACCTAACTGAGGGTTTGACCAACTAAATTTTGGCTTGGGCCAATCGAAATTTTGAAAGACCTTATCCCAAGAAATCCAAGTGTCGTTGGATTGATATCATTGGATTTTGGTCAGCTGAATTGAAAATCCGGCTAGCCGAATTTCCAAGACCTTTGGCTATAAATAGAGGCATTCTCTCATTCATTTCCACACTAAAAAATCATGAACGATATACTCAAGCGAGGAGAGAAAGTCAGGGCTTGCTTAAGCTATTTGTGCAGTAAATCTTATTTTAATTTAGCTTATTTCATTTTTTTCTTCTCAAGTTAGTTTTAATCGCTTTCAATAGAGTAATTCATACTCTGCTTGAGAAATAGAGAATCGAATTTACAGCATTAGGGTATTGTTCATTTCATTGAACATATATTAGATCCCTACATTGTTTTTGGGTTGAACTCATACACGGCTTCATCTATATCTCAAGAAAAAAATCATTGCATTCAAGCTACAGTTACGTCTTCGACTCGCCATTTGTAGATAAGTACTATTTTATTTTCATTTCATTTTGGGTTTTTCTGAGATAGTCCGAAATCTTAGCGGGTTATTTTATGGTGAGCCCATGAAAATCACAAAGAGGGTTTTGTTATGATAGCCCGTGAAAATCACAAAGAGGGTTTTGTTGTGATAGCCCGTGAAAATCACAATAACTGTATTAGGTTGTTTAGGTGAACCTGTGAAAACGTTAAGATACTGAAAGCCAAAATTACAAGGGTAGTAATTTTAGGATTGGAGTAGGTGTGGGGTTAAGCACCGAACCACTATAACTCCTTGAGTAGTGGTGGTGAATGTTTATTTATTTATTGCTTTCCTTGTGATTGGATTGTCTCTTGCTAAGTTTGGTATTTTGATCTCAAAGATGTTGTGAAATAAGGTTGTCTTGCCTAGATTGTTTAGGTGAAGGTTGTCCTACGAACTATTTGGAATCAAAATTTCAATGCTCTAAGCGATTGAGAATATTTGTTTTATTATTCTGCATTATATTGAATTATTTTGTATAGTCCTATTCACCCACCCCCACCCCTCTCTAGGACATCTATAACTCGTCCTTCCAAGTGGTATTAGAGCGAGGTTGCTCTTTTTGGGATTAACCTCCTAGAGCAAGATCTAGAGCTATCAGAATGTCAAATTTCGATAGTCTGTCCATTACTAGGCCACCTCCTTTTGATGACTGAAATTATTCCTATTGGGACAAAATGTGGTTTTTTCTAAAATCTATTGATAAAAGTGAGTGGCAAGCCACCTTAACTAAATGGACCCCTCCGATGATAGAAGTATTGACTGAGGATAGAGCCATGTCCATGAAAGAAACCGCTTATACCTTTTGGACTATCGTTCAGAAAAGTAAAAGCATTAGAAAACTGAAAGTAGCGTTACTGCAAAAGCCTTAAATGTAATTATATGTACTCTATCACCAAATGAGTTCAAAAGAATCATTTCTTGTGATATAACAAAAAACGTATGAGATATTCTTGAAATGACACATGACCGAACTAACATTATAAAAAAGTCTAAGATTCAAATCCTCACAACTAAGTTTGAGGCAATTTGTATGGAAGAAAGTGAGTCATTCATGGACTTCTATACGAAACTAAATGACGTTGTTAATTCGATGTGGGGTCTTGAAGAAAAAGTTTCTGAAAGCAAGGTTTGTGTTAAGATACCGCGATCACTTCCTGACAGGTTCAATTCTAAAGTCATTGCTATATAGGAATTGAGAGATACCGATGTTATGAAGGTTGAAGAATTAGTTGGATCTCTATAAACCTGTGAGCTAAATTTCAAAGCTCCTAAAAACAAGTCCATAGCTCTTAAATCCTTTAAATCCAAATTCAAAGATATAAATGTAAATTCCGGTAATGAGAAGAATAAGGGTGATATGACAATGTTGGCTAAGAAAATTTATAGAATTTTCAAAAATAAAACTAGATCAGATTTTAAAAAACCCTTTAACAGAAGAAAAGGAAATCCTAATTTTTGAAAATCCAAATCTAAAGACACCCAATGCTTCAATTGTTCTGAATATGGGGATCTAGCTTCAAAATGTCCTAAAAAAGTAAATCTAAAAGAAGAGGAATGATTGCTACTTGGGATGAATCATCATAATTTGAATCTAATTTAAAAACTGGCGAATCAGACCATGAAGCCGAGAAAGATCAAAAGGCTTTCATGACCATATCTAGAATCACTTCCTCAAATGAATGTGAAAGTTCTGACTACGAAACTCTTGTAAGTGATTCTGAAAATGAAGATGATATTCAAATTACTTATGATACCCTATATAAAGAAAGTTGTAAGATTGGACTTAAATTGAAAATTCAAAAAGAAAACTTTTCTAATCTTCAAATAGAACTTGAAAAATCAGTTTTGAAAAAAATCTCATTTTTCTGATTGTTTTGAGAAAACCAAATTGGATTTAAGTTTAAAAATTTCTGAAATTTAAAATCTCAAAACTGAAAATGAGAATTTAAAATTAGAAGTTGTTTTTCTTAAGACTTAAAAAGATACTTGGATATACACCCACGGAAACCAGAAGCTTGAAAAAGTATTAACTGCATCTTGCCGAAGCGGTGACAAATCTGGTTTGGGATATATTAAAAGTCACACAGAAAAATCCAAAAATTCTGCTCCCATATTTGTAAAATTTTAATCTTCAAAGTCTAAAGTAGAAACTATAAAGGAAGTAAAGAAGAATGAAAAACCTTTTCAAAAAACTTCTAATCCAAAAACTAAGACTAACTATCATAAATATCAAAGGAAAAATAATAATCCTCATCTAGTAGATAAGATAGTGGACTTGTTTAAAGAGCTCTTGAAATCCAACTCTAGAAATAACAGAGTAAGTAGAAATAAGAAAAAGTCTTAGTAAGTAGAAATAAGAAAAAGTCTTACTCCCAAATACAGCGAATAGTCATAGATCCTTTTAAACCCAAAACCACAATGGAATGGGTTCCAAACGATAAGTGTCTTGTTATCCACACAGCTTTCAAAGCAAGTAGCCATTCAAGATGATACCTGGATAGTAGATGTTCTAGACATATAACAGGTGATAAGGTGATTCTATCAGACATCAATCAAATCGATGGCGGCTCAGTTACTTTTAGAGATGGTAACAATTGTAAAATCATTAGAAGAGGTAATGTAAATCTTCCCAATCTACTTATCTTTAAAGATGTGCTATATATTGAAGGATTAAAACATAATTTGTTGAGCATATCTCAAATCTGTGATAACAATCATAGTGTAAAATTTTCAGATCATGGATGTGAGATAATTAACAATCAACGTCATATAATATTAAATGGTCGAAGAACCTCTGAAAATCGCTATATCATTGATGAGTCTTGCTTAACAAATCATTCATGCTACATAGTTCAAACAGACGAAGCCGAACTGTGGCATCAACTTCTTAGACATGTAAACTACAGAGACCTATATAAATTAAGCAAAAGAGATCATCTTCGTGGTCAACCCAAACTGAAAAAGTTAGAAAATAAAGTATGTGGTTCCTGTCAAATAGGCAAACAAATCAGGAATAGTCACAAAAAGGTGACCTCCTTAACTACTACAAGACCTCTTGAATTACTCCATATGGACTTAGTTGGACTAACTCAAATGGAGAGTAGAGGCGGCAAGAAATACTTTCTAGTTGTAGTAGATGACTACACTAGATATTCATGGGTAGCCTTTTTAAAAGAAAAGTCAGAAACTTTTGATGAAGTTAAAAACTTAATTAGACGCATCTAGACCGAAAAAGAACTTTCTGTAATCGGAATAAGAAGTGACCGTGGCACTAAATTTGAGAATAACCATTTTAAGAAGCACTGTAATGACCATGAAATATTACATGATTTTTTTACTCCTAAAACCCCTTAGCAAAATGGTGTTGCTGAGAGGAAAAACAGAGTTTTACAAGAAATGAGGAGTGTTATGCTTAACAGTCCAAAATTAGCTAAAAATCTATGGGCTGAAGCTATTAATACTGCTTGTTATATTATTAATCGAGTTTACATAAGAGTAGATAAATATAAAACAGCCTATGAACTTTGGTTTAATAAAAAACCTTCTGTGAAATATTTTCGTACATTCGAAAGCAAATGCTTCATTTTACGAGATCGGGAACATTTGGGAAAGTTTGAAGTTAAAAGCGATGAGGGTATATTTTTAGGATACGCTCTAAATAGTAGAACATATCATGTCCTGAACAAAAGGACTGGGGTGATACAAGAATCTATAAATGCTGTTATTGATGATCAAACTGTCACACCTAATTATGATCAAGATGATGAAATTACTGTTTTTAATCAATCTGAACCATCATCAAAATAAGATTCAGCTGAGATTAGATTAGTCAAGGATCATCTGACTAAACAAATACTTCGTAACCCTCACACTGGTGTTCAAACCAGAAGACAGAAAACATATGTAATCATGTTTTCTTCACTTCCCAGATAGAACCGACTAATGTAAATGAAGCCCTTGCTGATGAAAATTGGATTTTGGCTATGCAAGATGAATTAAATCAGTTCATTAGAAACGATGTTTGGTATCTGGTTCTTAGACCTTCTGACAAACATGTGATTGGAACTAAATGGATTTTCGAAAATAAATCTGATGAATTAGGTAATATTATAAGAAATAAAGCACGATTGGTTGTACAAGGGTACGCTCAAATTGAAGGGATTGACTATGATGAGACCTTTGGACCAGTTGCTGATCTTGAATCCATCAGATTATTTATTTCCATTGCATGCCATAAAAATTTCAAAATATACCAAATGGATGTCAAAAGTGCTTTCTTGAATGGTGACTTAAATGAGGAAGTTTATGTAGAACAACCTAAAGGTTTTAAAGATCTCAAACTTCCTAATAATGTATCCCATCTTAAAAAGGCTCTGTATGGCTTAAAACAAGCCCCAAGAGCATGGTATGAACAACTAACCAAATTTCTACTTAGTTAAAATTTTAAAATGGGAAGTGTTGATAAAACCTTGTTTAACAAAAAAATATAATGAAGATATGTTGATGATTCAAATATATGTAGATGAAATTATCTATGGATTAACAAGTACTAACCTTTCCTCTATTTTTTAAGATTCGATAAAATTAGAATTTGAAATGTGTATGGTTGGTGAGCTAAATTATTTCCTTGGTCTCCGAGTGAAACAACTTAAAGATGAGATATATATCTCTCAAACCAAATATGTGATGAATCTTGTAAAGAAATTTGGCTTTGAGAATGGTAAAAATTCTCAAACACCCATGGCTATAACACTCAAATTGTCTAAAGATGATTCAGGTAAAAGTGTTGACCTTCTTCTTTACCGTAGCATGATTGATAGTCTATTGTATTTAACTGCTAGTAGACTTGATAGTTTCTTCAGCGTAGGCATATGTGCTAGATACCAATCTAACCTTAAAGAATCTCATTTGTCTACGGTTAAAAGAATAATCAGATATGTTGCTAGCATGACTAACTTAGGCATATGATATCCTTATGATACATCATTACAAATTACTGGATATACTGATGCTGATTGGGCAGGTAATGTCGATGATAGAAAATCCACAAGTGGTGGATTCTTTTACAGTGGAAATTGTCTTGTTTCTTGGATAAGCAAGAAGCAAAACTCAGTATCATTATCCACCGCAAAAGCTAAATATATTACGTCAGGAAATACATGCATGCAACTAATGTGGATGAAGTATTTTAGCAGACTATGGTATTGATCAAGATACCATGAATCTATACCGTGACAATACCCGTGCTATAAACATATCAAAAAAAATCCTATTTAGCATTCTCGAACAAAACATATCAACATACGATATCATTATATTTGAGAATTAGTTGAAAGCAAGATTGTCATGCTAGAATACATTAATACTGAGAAACAACCTGCAGACATTTTGACAAAACCACTAGACAGTATCAGATTCTCCAATTTGAAAAATTATATTGGATTGTGTTGTATTACCTGATTAATATTACTTTATTGTAATTTATTTATTCATTTTATTTTATTTTATTTACATAAAAAAGAAAAATATAAAAATAAAATTTATGTGGATTTTTCTGTCAGCCTATAGCTGATCGACTAGTTCGGCTAGCCGAGGACCTACTCGGGCTAGCTGAATCAAGTACAAATTGAAAAAAAGGAGGAAAAACCCCAAATTGCTCATTTTTGCTTCTTCTTCCTCATCTCGCCGGTGCTTCATTCGGCTAACCTATCTCCCTAGCCTCTTATAAGTAGTTTATTTGTTATTTCCTTCTAGATTTAAGTTCTTGGTTGTGATTTATTTGTGAATCTTTCAATTTCTTTAAATCCAGAACTTTCATTTTAGTGAGTTTGCTCAAAAATATGATCCAGTCAAACCCATCACCCTCCTTGTTATTCTTTGCTTATTTTTCTTCCATGGAACATTGGACCAAACGTACTGTTCGTCGTCCACATTCTGGTTCCTCATCCTGTTCCGCTCCTCGGGTTGTGCGGACCATACGCACACTAGAGGATGATTCAGAGGATATACGGGATTTCTGTACTCAGCGTATTATAATTGAGCGATCGGTTAGGGTCAATCACATCACTTAATATGGTCTTATTAAACTTCTCTCCGAGGTAGGATGAGAGAAAATTTTAAATTAGGGTGGGACGACTTATCGGTTGATTGTACAAGGGATGTATGCATCCATAAATGAAGTTTCTTATGATAATTTAACAGTTAATATTCAATTTATGGAAGGCACTATCACTATAACACCCTCCATTATATCGTCCATTATGGACATTGATGGAGTTCCAATTCCCACTCTTTTTGAAGATATGTATACTTCAGAAAGAACTATCATTACCAGGGAGTTATGTGGTTTTGACACCCAATGGCGATCCGGTAAATCCCTTCCCACTTATAATTTACTTCTAAAATACCATATTCTTCATCGCGTCTTCACATCTAATGTTTATCCAAGGGCTAGGATTAAGACTGATCTTACTCCCTAGATGATGCGTATTATGCATTCTGTTGCATCTGGTATTCAAATTTGTCTTCCTTCTTTGATATCTCATTTGATTATTCAATATCGTCTCCATCCTCGTCATGGTTCCATACTGTTTGCATTCTTATGACTTCCCTTGTTTTGCAATTCAAAGTCCATATTCCTGCGATCAAAGCACCGGAATCCAAGCTTCCTTTTGGTAATGAAAACTTGAACATGATGAAGTTAGATCTGAGACCTGAACAGCAAGGCAATCAGGAAGAGGTTCCTGAAGGTGATATCAACATGAATTACTTATTTGCTGACTTGAAAGAATCTGCTAATACGAATGATTCGGATTTCTAGCATTCAAAATTCTCTGATAGGTTGGAGAGTTTAGAGAGGAAGGTGGACGCTTTGCATGTATCCCTGGAATAATTACTTTAGACTCAAAAACAACATATGAAGTACATGAAAAAGTACTTTCATCGATTCGATTGGAGTCCAAAAATTAATGATCCTAAGATGCCTGAACCGTCCTCCTCTGGTTTTGATTGATAAATTTACTTATGGTCTATAATAACTATTATTCTCTCTTTGAATTACATACACTATTTAATGGTTTTCCTTTTAGCACATTTGGATATTTGACTTTATTTGTATTAGGTGATTTTATTACTAATTTTGATATCTTCCTAACCTTATGTTATATGCTCTTATCATTGATATTCATATTGAATACTTCATTTACTTCTTTTTTTTTTTCATTTGTCAACTTCCAACAAAAAGGGGGAGAAAATATGGTTATTGATATATGAGCACAAGCACAACTCTCACTTTGAATGCATATCTGAGCACCTGCACTCACATTCATGAATCATATAGAATTATAATTTTTGGCATGTGATAAAGTATTGGATTGTATAAAAATATATTCTATCTGACTAAATGCTCAGGGAATGTTAGGAATGCTTGTTCTGAGGGGGAACATTAAGATCTTCAAGATATGATTTCACTGGTGGTGTACAAATGTTCCTTTGAACCATAGATCATATGAGTATGATGAGTCTGTGAGATGTTGTAATAAGTTACAAGTTGTATGTATGATGAGTTACTCATGATTGTGGTTTGTCATAAAATTGATAAAGGGGAGATTGTAAATGCTTATACTTAAGCACAAATAAGATTGTCAAATTTCGTAGTCATGAAAGGAACAAAAGCACTCATGAAGATACTCTTCGACAACTCATGAAGAACTGTTAAAGACTCGATCAAGCATCTCATGGAAGACTCAACATCTCAAGTCATAAAAATACATGGTTCGAAGATCGGAACACTTTGTACAAGTCAACCATCAGGTGGTATAACCTTAAATTGACCCTAGGTTTAGTGTATTTCACATAGCATCATAATAAGTATAATTCTAAGTAAAATGCACCAAGTTAGGCCAGCTCGACTTTTAGTTCGGCCAGCCTAACTACCTTCGGCTAACCCAACATAATTCGTGCAAGTTTACAGCTTCACAAAGATTTTCCACGGCAAGTTTGGTGTGCAACCTTACGTTCGACTAGCCTGAGTATATTCGCTCAAGTTTTAGTGACCTTAAATCTTCGGATCTTAGGGAGATTCGGCTAGTCGAACTCTATATTTGGCCAGCTGAACTGAGGGTTCATCTAGCCGAATTTTGGCTTGGGCCAGCTAAAATTTTGAAAGATCTTATCTAGAGAAATCCGAGTGTCGTTGGATCGATATCATTGGAATTCAACCAACTAAACCGAAAATCGGGCCAGCCAAATTTCTAAGACCTCTGGCTATAAATAGAGGCCTTCTCTCATTCATTTCCACATCAAAAAATTATGAGTAATATGCTGAAGCGAGGAGCGAAAGTCAGGGCCTTCTTAAACTATTCGTGCAGTAAATCTTATTTTAATTCAGCTTATTTCTTTCTCTTTTCTCAAGTTAGTTTTAATCATTTTTCAATAGAGTAATTCATACTCTACTTAAGAAATAGAGAATTGAATTTGTAGCATTAGCGTATTGTTCATTTCATTGAAAATATTTTAGATCTCTACATTTTTTTTGGGTTAAACTCATACGCGCCTTTATCTATATCCTAAGAAAGAAGATCACTGCATTCAAGCTACAGTTACGTCTTCAACTCACCACTTGAAGATAGGTACTATTTTAATTTTATTTCATTTTGGGTTTTTCTGAGATAACCTAGAAATCTTAGCGGATTGTTTTGTGTTGTGCCTGTGAAAATCACAAAAAGGGTTTTGTTGTGATAACCCATGAAAATCATAAAAATTGTATTAGGTTGTTAAGGTGAACTTGTGAAAACTTTAAAATACTAATGCCAAAATTACGAGGGTAGTAATTTTGAGATTGGAGTATGTGTGGGGTTAAGCATTGAACTACTATAACTCCGTGAGCAGTGGTGGTGAATGTTTATTTATTTATTGTTTTCCTTGTGATTGGATTGTCTCTTGCTAAGTTTGGTATTTTGATCTCAAAGATGTCGTGAAATCAGGTTGTCCTACTTAAATATTTTAGGTGAATGTTGTTATTTACTACCCCAAGTGCAGGGTCGCGATGTAGTAATAACTTGGTGAGACTAAGGTCGAATCCATAGGGACTAAACTTGTACTTAATCTGAAAATAACTAGAATTAGAACTAGAACTAGAAAAAGATCTAAATTGAATTCTGGAACAGTTGAGAGGAATTGTGAATAAAGTATCGATAATCAAAAGGAAACTAGAGCGCTAATGATCCACTTGTACCTATCAGGATGTTACCTTACTTGATTCAACAAACATAACTGGAATCAGAGTCCTATCCTATCAAATTGGAAGATGAAATAATTAAATCAAATCTTTGAACTTTTCATTGATCTAGTCCTCAATAAAGGAATATTTTGTGCTTGGAAGGGAATTCATACATCCACCATGCCTAGGAGATGATGGTGAATCACGAGTTTTACCAATCTCACAATCTCGAAATAAGAAAAAAAGATATTCAAAACTATCACAACATCTATTGTAATTTGAGTCACAATAAATCATAGAAAATTGAAAATATTCCTTAAATTCAAACTAGAAATCAATAAAGTTCAACATAAACAAGAATCAAAACAAAGAAGCATCAAAATAAACTACAACTTTACCTCTTAGCCATAGCTATAGATTAGCTAGTCATAGTTAACTCAAAAAAAGTAAAAGATATACTAGAATCCATGACAAAATCGAAGTGGAAGAATGTTGTTAGCACTCCGCCTAGGCCTTCTCTTCCTTTCCAAACCATAAAAGATGTTTTAGAACATCCTAGGGACTCATATTTATAGTTATAGTACTCCAACTTTCACACCTAGTTGGAAAAATCCAGAAACCACCTCAAATTTATGCACTCTGCGTAGTTCCCAAAATAGACTTTCAGAACTTCCATTTTTTAGACCAGAAGTTTCAGAGTATGTTTTTTTTAGGAGAAATTTTTTTGTAAGACAATTTTCAGGATTCCTTTTATTTACTTTAAATTTTCGATTCTCTTCATTTCTTATATGGTTTCCTTGGATCATTGGTATGTGAATTCTTCATTAATGATTTCAAAATTTCTGAATATTCATTTAGTAATCTTTTGAGCATAAATCTTCCTTTTGGCATCAATTTCACCTTAAGCTCTTAAAATCACCTCTCATATGAAAACATACATAATTAGATCAATTAAAGACTATCATGTTTATAAAACCAAGGTATAAATGGGGGAATGTGCAATATTTCACACTCAACACACCCCCCAACCAGCATTTTTCTATTCCCAAGCAAAACATGCGTGAAGTGATATTCAATCTTCGATGTTCAAATCACTTTCAGAAAATAATCTTTTATGCAATCAAATATGGATGAGTACATTCTAAAGAAGAGAGAGTGCAAATTTTAAAACCTAGAGCTGAATCACATGAGCAATCAATTTAAAAAGTTTCTTTATCAATCATTTAAAAGCATAAGTTCATATATCAAGTTTTTTCAATGTGCTTAGTGAATTCCATTTACTTTCCATAACATATTACTGTTTCATAATGTTAGCCATACTCATCACCTCAAGTTTTATTGAATGATCAAGTACTGATTTCGAACTTATCACATTTTCCTTCTTTTTCCAGTTTTTGATTTTATATCAATGGCCCTTTTATTTATTCATTCTTTTCAGACTTTTCATTCCTTTCCAGTCTTTTCATCATACATGACCTTTTTGTCGATCTCTCTGGTTTTTTTTTTTTTTTTTTGTAACTAGTTTTTTTTTTTTTTTTTTCATTTTTTTAAAGGTGGATAAAATTCTCCAGACTCAATTATTAATATCTTTCAATGATATACATACTAACAATCAGAAATTCTAGTACCATTCACAGAAAGCAAATTGAATGTGTCTTATGATTTAGATTATCATGATATTCAAACTTCCTCTTAATCGATTGAATGAAAGAACTCAAACGATAGTCTTATTCAGTAGATCAAACTCCAACAATTTAAAATTCAATCTCTTATCTTATCATCATACTCAAAGCATTCTTAATTCCGCAAATTATCATTTCTAAAACATATTTTTAGCTTGAAAATTTGAAAATTTTCACAAATTTTGCTCAAATCTAAGAAAACATTGATTAGTTTACCTAACCCACACACCCAACCTAAAACCTACATTGTCTTCAATGTAAAAGATATGAGCATGCAATGCACACGAGACAACAAAAAGAAATGGGAAGTGATGGGAAGATAATACATGAAGAAGGAGAATTAAAGCTTTTTAAAATTTCTTTACATGTAAATGGGTTAGCATAAAAACTAAACAAACTGAAATCAAACTATCCTTATCGTAAATCATATGAAAGCAATAAACCTAACTACACTTCTGTCAGACTAGGAGGTCAATCCTTGTACAAAAGATCAGTCAGAGGCATAGACATGTCCTCTAAATCAAACTTCTTAATAAGTGGCTTGGGATGATGTCCATTCACTTTAAAAATATTGTCATTCGTCAAATTCTTTATCTCGATGGCCCCTTGAGGATAGACATTAGTCACAATAAAGGGACCAGTCTAACGAGATTGAAGTTTACAAGAAAAAAGATGTAACCGAGAATTGTACAGAAGGACTTTTTGACCGGTTATGAATGATTTTTGAAGGATGTTCTTGTCATGGAATACTTTCATCCCATCCTTGTAAATTCTCGAGTTCTCATAAGTGTTGTTCTAGATTTCTTCAAGTTCATTCAATTGAAGTTTGCGCAGTGAGCCAGCGTTGTCCAAATTAAAATTCAAAATTTTGGTAGCCTAGTAGGCTCTATGCTCCATCTCCATAGGTAGGTGACAAGCTTTCCCATAGACGAGTCTGAAGGGAGACATTCTAATGGGGGTCTTAACAGCGGTACGGTAAGCCCATAAGGCATTAGTTAAGTGAATTGACCAATCCTTACGGTGAGAGTTAATTGTTTTTTCACAAATTTGTTTAATTTTCTTGTTGGAAATCTCGACTAGCTCGCTTGTTTGCGGGTCGTATGGAGTGCTCACTTTATGAGAGATGACATATTTCTTCATTAAGTTCTCAAATGACTTATTATAAAAGTGTGAACCTCCATCACTAATGATGGTTGAGGCGTTCCGAACTGGGAAATAATATTATTTTCTTTTTTGTTTCAAACAAGAAACAAATGCATTCGATTTGGGAATTTTATTCACTTAATGATTAACAAAAAAAGATGAAGAAGATAATCACATCATTTATTCATTCCAAGTTCTTTTACATCATTTTTCTCCTTTGATTCTAAAATAGAATATTCATGGATTGTAATATAAAACAAATGTGACATATAATATTTGATAGCACTGCGCGTAGGAGCATCGTGCACTAGGACACGCACTGTGCATAAGAGGCTATTGTTGTCATGCCTCAAACTTGGAAATCGAGCTCACAAAATTTTCGATCACCGAATCCGGTGCCGACAGCCTCCGTAATACCCCATTCTCAGCACCCAACGTCTATATGCCAGATTTCGATCCTAGGATCCTACAAGGAGGATTTTCCAATGTACATTTAACTCATAATAAGCATAACCACAAGTATACCAAAATCATAAAAGCAACATTATTATCACATATCTACTAATATAAACATTGAATACAATGCTGAAAGGGAAATACATATATCGAAGTCAAAGCTCCAGAAGACTGCTGCATGCTCCATGCTCGACGCTGCTGCAACCTAACACCACCTGCACGCATCTATCGTGCATAAGCTTATAGAAAGCTTATTGGGTGGTGAAAGTGTGTGCGCAAGATAAGTGCTGAGTATGCAATACGATGTCATAAATCATACACTATCGAAATAGGCAGAAATGCTGACAAAATCATGAATCATGCGATATCAGAGTAAGGGAAAATATCCTGATAAGTCCATGAGTGCCATCAGTCGTATCAAGGCTATGAGATAGAAGACATGAATGCTAACGGCCATATTAAAGCAGAAACATGTCAACCCAAAATGCTAAATGCTGCGGATGCAATGCAATATGCGGTGCGAATGAAATGAACAAGCTAGAGTGAATTCGGGATGATAGTATGTAATATCGCAGGCTACGAGGTCCACTATAAGGACTTCTATCCAAATCAGTCCCATACCTAAATTTGGATAGTCAGACTCAATTTGGTAAACTCCCGATCTTAGGTTAGTCGTGCGCCCCAACTGAAATCCTAGCCATTACGAAGGTACATGTAATAAAAAGATGCGCACCACTAGCCCAAGTGGATAGTGAATGAATAAATGAATGAGTATGCAACTCCTGCTCAATAAGTCCACATATCAGTATGGTTCATCTCTGGGATCATCACCGGGGTCTAGTACACTCTACATGCAACCGTCGCCCACTGACGCGCGACCATGCAAGTAGAAGAGACCTCACCATCCGCCTGGCCAGTAACTAGCCAATATCTACCCGGCATGTCGATAGCTGACCCATTTACAAGCTGGTTAAACTCAGCCTAGCTATGCCCCCTATCCTCGGGAGGGTAAGGCCACTTCCCCTCCTAACCGACCACGACACAGTGGGAGATGCAGCCTCCTGGTATTCGGCTCTCATGCACTCACATATATCCACTTGGTCTCGATGTTGGGGCATCTCCTGGCCACAGAGGTTTAGGAATTTTCACCCAAGGACATCTATGACGCCCGTATGCTAGAACCAAATATTTCCGGTGTCCCATCTGGCCATCCACATTCCTGTGGAGGTTATGACCCTAATATCCCTAGTGCGTACAGTAGTCACAACATACGATGCACGATGCATGAGTTATACAATCCAGTCATGCATCAATCCTACGCATACCATGCGCTTATGTGAGATAACTTCCGCCTATCAAGGAGTCTCATAACAACCTGCCCAATGACATATGCAATGGTCAACCGCATCTCATAACAAACATGCAGATGATGCATATGGGCATGTATCATGATGCTATGTTGTCACATACTCATATCGGTATTAATAACCGGCATCAACAATCGGCCTCGATAATGCGGACATTTAACCAACATTTCCCCCAAGGAATGGCCCATATAGAGCCAACATATAATGGGCCCATGACCTCACACAAAGGCCTAATATACAATACAATGGGCCTTACTCAAGGGCCACATATACACAACAGGTGGGCTCTGTTCATGGGCCTAATACATATCACAATGGGCCTTAGCCATAGGCCATGAATACATCACAAAGGGCCTTGCCGATGGGCCTTAAATACATGACATGTGGGCCTTACACATGGGTCTTGAATACATCAAATGGGCCATGCATCATGCGCCTAATACATATCACAATGGACCTCAACTATGGATCGCATGTACATCATATAGGTCTCGACGATCGGCCTTCGCAATCGAAATCGGCCTCGACAATCGAAGTTGGCCTTAACAATCGAAATCCACTCTTAGAATCGGCCTCGATATCGAAACAATCGAATCGAATCGGCCTCGACAATCGGAATCGATCTCGATACTTGGCCTCGACAATCGGAATCGACCTCGATATTTGGCCTCGACAATCGAAATCGACCTCGATACTTGGCCTTGACAATCGGAATCGGCCTCGATACTCTGCATCGACAATCGGAATCGGCCTATACAATCGGCCTCGACAATTAGGAAATAGCCTATACAATTGGCCTTGGCAAATCGAAATTGGCAATCGGTCATGATAACCAGAATCGATCGATAATCAGAATCGGCAAATCGGTCACGTCGATCGGAATTGGCAATTAGTCACGACAATTAGAATCGATCAATAATCAGAATTGACAAATCGGTCACGTCAATCAGTTACGATAATCAGAATCGATCGATAATCAGAATCGGCAAATTGATCATGTCGATTGGAATTGACAATCTGTCATGATAATCGGAATCGATCGAAATTGACAAATCGGTCATGTCAATCGAAATCTACAATTGGTCCTGACAACCAGAATCGATCGATAATTAGAATCGGCAAATCAGTCATGTTAATTGGAATCGGCAATTAGTCACGACAATCAGAATCGATCAATAACCAGAATCGGCAAATTGGTCACGTCAATCAGAATCGGCAATTGGTCACGACAATTAGAATTGATCGATAATCAGAATCTGCAAATCAGTCACGTTAATTGGAATTGACAATCGGTCACGACAATCAGAATCGATCGATAATCGGCAAATCGTTCACTTTAATCGGAATCGATAATCAGTCACGACAATCGAAATCGATCGAAATCGCCAAATCGGTCACGTCAATCAGAATCGGTCAATAATCGGCCTCGATGATTGGAATCAGCCTTGATAATCAGAATCGGTATCGACAATCGGAATTGGCCTTGATAATCGGCCTTGACAATCGAAATCGGCCTTGACGCAAGGTGGGGTCCATAGATGGACAGCTGATAATGGATCAGGCAATATCAATGGGGCTCAAGCGTTTGGGTTAACCCACTAGAGAACGATGAGAATGGGCCTATCCAGGCCTTAAGGGAAGGTCACAATGTGGACATTTAACCATCACTACCATCAATGTGGACATTCAACCAACATTGCCCCAAGGGGTGGCCCACATAAGGTTAAACATATAGTAGGCCCATGGCTACATCCAATGGGCCTAATACACACCACTATGGGCCACATCACATGGGCTGAAAATACATCACAATGGGGCATGTCCCATGGGCCTCGAATACATCACAATGGGCCGCACCACCTGGGCCTCGAATGTGTCACGATGGGCCATAACCCATGGGCCTCAATACATCACGATGGGCCTCATCACATGGGCTTCAAATATACAATAGCTGGGCCCCATCACATGGGCCTTAAATATATCACATGGGCCTCGTCAAATGGGTTGCAAATACATCTCATTCTGCCTCATTCAAAGGCCATAAATACATCACATGGGTTTGATTCCTCAAATATTACACAATGGGCCTCATACAACAGGTGGGCCTCATATATATATATATTAAGTGGGTCAAATGGGGCAGTCCATGGTTGAGCAAAGTAGATGGACAGCGTGGTTACGTCCCACATGCCGATGGGTGGCGTGGTGAATACATATATATACATCACGGCGAGTTCCCACACCACCCTTGATAGATGGATGGCTGAAGAACCACATACATTCAAGTGGGGTCCACGTTCGTCCAGATGGGCAAGTGGATATAGAGTATATACATCAAGGTGGGTCCCACCTACCATGGATGGAGCAGATATTCAACATATCATCAAGGTGGGTCCCATCCCACACGTGTAGCATGTGTGGGGTGGGCCCCACATAAGCTGAAATGGATGGACGCAGTGCATAAGCACGTACATTACAGTGGGATCCATTCCACTGTCAAGGGCGGATGGACGTGGTGGATATAAAATAAATGCATTAAGGTGGGTCCCACCCACACGTGTCCCACACGTGTGATGGTCCCCACACGTCCAGCAATGGAGGATGGCAAGGATAAGATACACATATCATAGTGGGCTACTCCATCGTCCAAGTACAGACGGTGTGGATTAGAAACACTTACATCAAGGTGGTTCACACCTCACATGTGTCACATGTGTAAGGTGGGACCCATAGCAGCAGATGGGCGTTGTTAGGTATAATACATACATTTGGTGGCTGCCATCGTCCAGCATGTCTGGACGGTGTAGATGAAATACATAAATCAAGGTGGATCCCACACACGTGTGAGAGATTTCACGCCTAGATGGAATGACATGGATTTAAGTACATCAGAGGTGGGCCCCACAATTTGCACATCACAGTGGATTCTACACTTGTATGGGGCCCACACTATTGGACCACTTGGAAACAACACATATATCATGTACAATTCGCCGTCTAGACATCTGGATGGTGAAGATCACGTCATATACATCAAGTAGCCCCCATGTGGGACCCATGCTTGGACAGCATGGAGGAAACTCATACACCAAGGAGCCCATCATAATATATATTATTATATTATATAATATTTATCAAATAGGTGGGTCTCACGTGGGCCTATCATATATATATATATATATATATATATATATATATATAATACGTTATATATATGTTATAATAATATATTAGTTTATATAAATGAAAAGTGTCCAGCGTCAAGGGTCTGGACGCTGGATGGACGACGTAGGTGTAAAGGTGTGCATCATTGGTGGGTCCACACGTGTGGGATCCACCGACATGGACAAGGTGATATTTGCATTTTCTCCTCATTTGGGCCTGTCCAGATGGTCGGGCAACAAGCTCATTCGCTGGACAGTCCAGCAAGATGGGTCCCACATGTAGATGGTTTGATGGCATGGATATAACACGCCATGGTGGACCATACACACATACTAGGTGGGCTACACACCCTCATCATCATCATCCTTGTACAAAGGAGAGAGAGAGAGAGAGAGAGAGAGAGAGATCGGTGAGAAGGGGAGGGACCCCGCCACTATGGGCCCTCCCTATACAATGCATACACCATGATGGGTCCCATAACAAGTGGTCCCTCAAATCATAAAATCAAATAATAAGATCACCCACCGAAGATCTTCTCTTTCTTCTTCCGCCAACATAATCTAGAGCTCTAAGGGATGCGATTCAATAGTCGAGATGATCTATAGAGGGTGTGTGTAAGTGCTATGATTCAATTCCTCTTTATTTGTCAAATTTGGTGTGTCAAAAACTTCTTTGTTTGGTTTGTGTATATCTTGATAAATCTGTTCGAGACACCTCATCAACACTTGAAGTCTAGTTCAAAGAATTATTCAAGCTTCATGCAACAATTCTTCAAGCTTCATGATGTTCAAGCTAAAATGTAGAAGATATTAAAGAAGAGCCCAGGGTCAAGACTCAAGTTCAAGTGCAAGTGGAAGTTCAAGTGCAAGTGGAAATTCAAGATTCAAAGATAAGTACAGGACTCAAGTGCGACTTAAAGTGACATTAACTTCAAGACTTGTGATGTAGTAAAGCTACATCAAGAAGAGCTCAAGCTTTGTAATGATCGAAGTTTAAACAAATGAAGTATTCAGTGTCCATACTTCATGTCCCAGGTTTGATAAACCTTAGATTGACCTTAGGGTAGGTCACTTTGGATACATAATTCAAATGAATATTATTACATGTTTTTGGTCTATTCTAAGACCAGTCCTAGACCTTGTTCGACCAATCCTAGCACTGGTTCGACCGGTCTAAGAAGTTCTAGGACCATCCTAGAATTATCATATTTTATCAGATTTTCTGGTTCGGCTACGACCAGTCCTGGAGTTTGCTTGACCGATCGTGGGATGGTCTCAACTTGACCTTCGACCAGTCGTAATGCTTCGACTCAAACTCCAGCGACTAAATCAATTGTTGTACGACCAGTTGTAGAGGGGTCTGTCTACGACTGGTCGGGAACTGCCTACGATTAGTCGTACAACGGTCTGATGCGATCGCGCTAAAAAATTTAAAAAACAGTTTATTCCAAGACTAGTCATGGTGACCCTAGGACCATTTGAAGATGAATTTCTGCAGCTATAAATAGCACACGAATTTCAGAGTTTTTCATTGAAAATTAAGTGAATTCAAGGCTCCACTCTGAGATAAGTTTGTGTTTGTTTTAAAGCTATTTTGTACATAATTTCTTTCTCTTTTTGCTAGCTTATTTAATTTGATTTTTTTTTTTTTTTTTGTATTCCAATATCATTTGAAAAGAGGAATTGACTTATTTATTCTTCTTGGAATCAAAATCAAATATAGCTACGCCCAACTGGTTTAAATCTAAAATCAATTAGAACTTAGAACCATATTAAAGTGAGTAGTGGACATTGAACATTTATATTCGAATATTTACTCCGATTGGTTCTACTGGGTTGCTACGAAAAGGAGAAATCCAGGTATTTTACAATTTTGTAAATTCCATTCTATTTTGGTTTTTGTTTGAGATTCACTAGAAAAATCTCAATTTGTGTGGTTATCTGAGGAGAGCCAGAAAACTCAGGAGTGTGGGTTTTTGAATTGTGTAAGCCCAAGCTAAAAAGACAATTGTAAAGGTTTTGGGTGAACCTGTGAAAACCTATTTCATAGTAAAAGCTAATATCCCCTGTGTGAGGATATTAGGAGTGGAGTAGCATTCTGTGTGGCTGTTGAAAGATAGTTGGTGTACACACAGGAGAACCACTATAACTCTGTCTTGTGGATTGAATGCTTGCTTAAATTTCATATCATATTTCATTCAATTGCTGTGGATTGTAAGTGTGGATGTGCATGTTGTAACAATTTTTGTTTCAAGCAAGTGTGGGGATTGTTGTAATAAGTTAGATCTTTATTTCTGCACTTTATTTCAATTCTTTGCTATTGAGTTATTGATTCAAAAGACATTCTAGAAATAAGGTTGTCCTACCATAAGCCCTTGTTTATTATGGTGTAAGGTTGTCCTTAGAACTGAATTTGCATCAACCTCTCAATCCTTATTTATTGAGATTGAATTGATTTGAGCATTGTGAATTGATCTATAATTATAAGGCTATCTATTTATTTTTATTCCGCTGATTTTAATTTAATTTGGCATAGTCTTATTCACCCCCCCTCTAGGACATATAGTTTGGCCATTTCAAGTGGTATCAGAGCCTAATAGCTCGTCCTTATTATTTTTTTCTTGGATTTATTTCCTAAGCTAACGATCTAAGCTATTTAAATAAGATGTCAAATTTTGATAGCCTATCAGTCACTAGGCCTCCACCCTTTGAGGCTCCAGTGTATTGGAAAGCCCGAATGAGGATCTTCCTCAAATCAATGGATGAGAGTGTGTGGTAAGCCACAAGGATCCCTACCATTGAAGTAACTGGTATCAATGGATCAAAATGAATGAGAATAACACCTTACACATCTTGGTCCACACTTCAGAAAGTGAGAGTAGTGCCAATGCAAAAACACTAAATGCAATCACTTGCGCACTATCACTGGATGAGTAAAAAAGAATCATATCTTATGATACTATAAAGCAAGCCTGAGATATATTAGAAATGACACATGAGGGTACTTCAATTGTAAAAAAATCTAAAGTGCAACTCTTCACAATCAAATTTGAAGAAATTCATATGGAGGAAAATGAAACGTTTATAGGCTTTTACACAAGATTAAATGACATTGTAAACTCTATGTGGGGTCTTGGCGATAAAATTCCAGAAAGTAAAGTATGTGCAAAGATACTATGCTCACTTCCTGAACGGTTTAACTCTAAGGTAACCACGATCTAGGAACTTCGTTATACGGATAATATGAAGGTAGAAGAATTAGTTGGTTCTTTACAAACCTATGAGTTAAACTTTAAAGCTCCTAAAGGTAAATCTATAGCTTTGAAATCTTCTAAAATTGTGTCTGAAGAAAACTCAGATTTAGAAAATTCTGAAGATGATATGACACTTTTAGCGAAATTTTTTTATAAGATCTTTAAAAGTAAGAAAATGGTCGATTTTCAAAAGACAAATGAAAAGAAACGATCTAAACCTAAGTCCAAAACTTGAAAGTCTTTGAAAGATAGTTAATGTTACAACTTCCAAGAATATGGGAATCTAGCAAACAAATGTCCTAAAAGGGACAGACCTAAAAGGAAGGGAATGTTGGCTACTTGGGATGAATTGTCTGATTCTGAAGCCTCTTCTGAATCAGAAAATTCTGAAACCGAGTCAAGCAATGAAGTTAAGGCCCTTATGACTCTAGCCAAGTTTACCTTTTCAGATCACGATGACTCAACAAGTGAAGAAAATTTGAATAGTGATCATGAAAATGAAGAAGACCTTCAAGATGCTTATAATGCCTTATATAAGGAAAGTTGTAAAATTGCTGTCAAACTTAAACTTCAAAAAGAAAAGTTTTCTAAACTCAAAGAATGTTTTGAAACTCTTGTTTTAGAAAAATCACAAATTTCAGATTGTTTCGAAAAATCAAAATGTGATTTGGAATTCAAAATCTCCCTGATTGATGATTTGAAATCTGAAAATGAGAAACTTAAAAATGAAGTATCTTCTCTTTTAAGTTTGAAGGATACATGGAGATATGCCCAAGGTGATCCAAAGTTAGAAAAATTACTATCCGAATTAAGAAAAGGTGGTGATCGATCCGGGTTGGGCTATGATAAAAATACATCTCCTAAACAGAAGAATACTCCTCTCAACTTTGTGAAAGGAGAAACTTCTAACTCAAAAGGAAAAGGTACTTATCAAGGTTTTTCTAAAAGTACAAAAACTTTTCAAAAACCTAAAAGCAGCTATTTTAAAATTTAGATTAGAAATCCTCTTACTGAAAAAATAGTTGATTTACTTAAGGAGCTCTTAAAATCTAACTCAGTCGGTCATTTTTACAATATGAGACAAAAGAAGACCAACTATGTTCCTAAATCCAAAACAGTTCTGAAATGGGTTCCTAAAGTTGCCTGCTTGGTTGCCCACACTACGTTCAAAGCAACAAGCCATTCAAAATGGTACCTAGACAGTGGATGTTCCAGGCACATGACAGGGGATAAGGCCTTATTCACCGATCTAAAAGATATTACTGATGGGTCAGGCATATTTGGTGATGGTAACAACTGCAAGATTATTGGCCAAGGTACGGTTCAACTTTATAATCTTTCCTTATTTAAGAATGTTTTATATATCAAGGGACTAAAACACAACCTGTTAAGCATATCTCAAATATGCGACAACAACCATAGTGTTAAATTTTCTAATCAAAATTGTGAGATTATAGATAAAAAGGGTTCTGTAATATTAACTGGTCGCAGAACTTCTGAAAGCTGCTATATAGTAAGCAACGGTAGCTCATCTAAGCAATCGTGTTACATGGTCCATACTGATGAGACAGAATTATGGCATAAACGTCTTGGACATGTACACTACCAGAATTTATACAGATTGAGCCAAGGAGAACTTATTAGAGGTCTACCTAAGATTCAAAAAGTAGACAAGATATGTGGTGAATGCAAGTATGGTAAATAAACTAGGAGCTCTCACAAAAAGGTGAACTCAAATACCACATCTAGACCACTCGAACTTCTCCATATGGATCTTATAGGACCAACCAGAACGGAAAGTTGAGGTGATAAAAAATACATCTTGGTCATCGTAGATGATTATACAAGATACACTTGGGTTTCATTTTTAAGAGACAAAACTAAAACTTTTGATGAAGTGAAAAAGATTATCAAACGGATCCAAACTGAAAAAAGTTCTCAAGTCAGTAAGATCCGAAGTGATCATGGATCCGAGTTTGAAAATAACAGTTTTGAGAAATTCTGTAGCGATCAGTGAATATCACATGAATTCTCTGCACCCAAAACTCCATAACAAAATGGTATTGTGGAAAGGAAAAATAGAGTGCTTCAAGAAGTGGGAAATGTTATGTTGAATAGCATGAAGCTCCCTAGAAATTTATGGGCTGAAGCAGTAAACACCGCCTGCTACATTATCAACCGTGTTTATATTTACAAATTTAATAATAAAACGGCTTATGAAATATGGTTTGAGAAAAAGCCTACTATCAAATACTTTCGAGTTTTTGGTAGCAAGTGTTATATTTTACGTGACCGTGAAAATCTGGGAAAGTTCAACACTAAAAGTGATGAAGGGATCTTTTTAGGATACTTTTTAAATAGTTGTGCATATCGTGTTTTGAACAACAGGACCGGTGTGATTCAAGAATCAATAAATGTCATAATTGATGATCACTTGAATACACCTGCCCCTAGTTCAGATAATGATGAAGCTCTTATATTTGAAAAACCAGATACTTCATCAAGTGAAACTAACTCTGAATTAAGGACTGTTAAAGATCATCCAACTGATCAAATTCTTGGAAACCCTCTCACTGGTGTGCGCACTCGTAGACAACTAGAAGACATATGTAATTACGTGTGCTTTACATCTCAGGTTGAACCAGTAAACGTAAAAGAAGCACTTTCTGATGAAAACTGGATGTTAGCGATGCGGGAAGAACTTAATCAGTTTGTCAGAAACAATGTTTGGTATCTTGTTCCTAGACCTAAAGATAAACACATTATTGGAACAAAATGGATTTTTAAAAACAAGTCTGATGAATTAGGAAATATCATTCGAAATAAGGTAAGACTGGTTGTACAAGGGTACACGCAAATTGAAGGGATTGATTATGATAAAACTTTTGCCCTAGTTACTCGCCTTGAATCTATCAGACTTTTTATATCTATTTCATGTGTTAGAAAGTTTAAAAATTTTCAAATGGATGTAAAGAGTGCCTTTTTGAATGGCGACTTACTTGAAGAGGTAAATGTTGAACAACCAACTAGGTTTGAAGACCCTAAACTCACTAATCATGTATACTGCCTTAAAAAGGCTCTCTATGGTCTGAAACAAGCTCCCAGAGCATGGTATGAAAAATTGACTAAGTTTTTACTTAGTCACAATTTTCAGATGGGTAGTGTTGATAAGACGCTCTTTGTTAAGAAACATAACATTGATATCTTAATGGTTCAAATCTATGTTGATGATATAATTTATGGATCAACTTGTACTAATATGACTGTTGAGTTTACAGATCTAATGAAATCTGAATTCGAAATGAGCATGGTTGGTGAATTAAATTATTTCCCAGGGTTACAAGTAAAACAGCAATCTGATGGAATTTTTATTTCACAAACTAAGTATGCATTGAACTTGATTAAGAGATTCAGATTTGAAAATGGTAAGAACTTTGATACTCCAATGAGTACAACTCTAAGACTCTCAAAAGACTCTACAGGTAAAAGTGTAGATCCTAAATTGTATCGTAGTATGATAGGTAGCTTACTTTACCTAACTGCAAGTAGACCTGATATTGCTTTAAGTGTTGGAATTTGTGCTAGATATCAGTCTAATCCTAAAGAATCTCACTTAACTGCCGTTAAGCGAATTATTCGATATGTTGCAAGTTCAGTTAATCTAGGTCTTTGGTATCCCTATAATACTAGTGTTCAATTAGCTGGGTATTCGGATGCTGATTGGGCAGGAAATTTAGATGACAGAAAATCAACCAGCAGTGGTTGTTTTTATATTGGAAACTATTTGGTTTCTTGGTTTAGCAAGAAGCAAAGTTCCATATCACTCTCAACCGCTGAGGCCGAATACATTGCAGCAGGAAGTGCATGTACTTAGTTGGTTTAGATGAAACGAATGTAGTTGGTTTTATATTGTGATAATTCTAGTGCAATAAACATTTCAAAAAACCCAATCCAGCATTCACGTATTAAGCACATTGACATTCGGTTTCATTATATTCATGAATTAGTAGAAGAAAAAATAGTATCTTTAGAAAATATTCTTACCGAGACTCAGCTTGCTGACATTTTCACTAAACCGCTCGACAAAAGCAGGTTTAATAAATGTTAAAATATTATTATTTTAAATTTCAAAATTCTGTGAAAATTACATTTTTTTTTTTGGTCTAAGACCAGTCGAGGACGTGCTCGACCAGTCTTGATATGACCGGTCGAGTATGTCCCAAGACTGGTCGTGCAGCTCGCTAACCTCTTTAATTTGGGAAAAACTCTCTTCTTCTTCATTCTAACCCTCCTCACCAACGAGCCGAGCTTCGACTAGTCGAACCCTTGTGTCCGATTCCTTTAGGTTAGAGTGATTTTCCTTACTTTCTTGAAGAATCTAAATCTTTACTCTTAGATTTATTATTATTATTATTGTCTATTTCATAAAGATTTTCAACTTTTTGGGTTTTCCCTTCCTCATTTGTTGAATCTAGAGAAACCCATCTCTTTTTCTTGAAATTTTTTTCATTTCATCAAGAATATGGAATCTAGAGGTAAAAAGAAAATTTATTGAGGTGCATCTTCTTCCCGTTCAAATGCAATCACTAGACGTCATCTTAGGGATCCTGAAGATGATCCTCCTTATGTACGTGACCTACGTATGCGCAATGTTATTGTTGAAAAAGCGGTTAGTTTAAATCATATTGCTCCGTATGGTCTCCTTCCTCTCCTTCAGTTTGTAGGATGGGAAAATATTTTACACTAGGGTGGGCCGGTATACTAGTCCATTGCACAGGCCATGGTTGCATGCATATCTGACTTTTCTGCTGAGCAACTGACTTTCATTATTAGCACTAGAGAAGGGCCTTTTTCTGTTGATCGACATTTAATTTCAGGCCTTATGGACATACCTGTAAATAATGATGGTGTTCATCCTAGTGCACTTGCTGAGAAAGTGTCAGAATCGGAAAAACGTATTTATACTAGAACATTATGCAACATGAATGCACCATGGACTACTAATGGGAATGCCCTTAAAACCAAATACTTGTTACCCAAATACAGGGTGTTGCATCGTATCTTCACTTCTAATTTGTATCCCCATTCTGAAAACAAGACTGAGTTAATTTTGTTCATAGTTCGTATTTTGTACTCAATCATTACTGGTGCTAATATCTATTTGCCCTCCTTGATTTGTTCCTCTATCATTCAAATTCGTAGTCATCCTGATCATGGTGATATTTCATTTGGATATCTGTTGAATGTATTAGCTACTCACATGTTAGTTGCTATGCCCGTCGGTGAGGCTCCTATCCAACACCTCATATTTAAGAATTCCAACCTAAATAAAATGAAGTTGGATTTGACCCCTGGTCAAGTTGATGTTGGTGTGGGTGAAGTTGCTGCTGAAGCTGAGATTGGTGTCGAAGGAGATGAGTTGTCGTCAGATGATATTGACATGGATGATATTTTTAATGAAATTGATTCTGATTCTGGAAATGATCCTGGCTTTGAACCATCTGATTTCAATGCACGTCTTAGTGCATTAGAGGAAAAGGTAGAACAGATGAATGTTGGCCACAATCAATAATTTTAAAATATGCACAGATATTTTAGGCGCTTACAGAAGAGCCTTCATCAAAGTGATCCTAACATTCCTGCTCCATCTTCTGGTTTAGATTGAGAATGTTTAATCTTTGGTTTGTAACAAGTTTACTAAGTTACTTGATTGTGTGGATAACTGTCTTAAACTTCACTTGTTAACTAGTTTGACATGTACTCTGACTCACCTTGATTGCTTCTTTTGTATTTTTCTTAACTCTGCCATTTTTATCATTCTATCTTTCTGAGTTGCTATCTCTATTTATGTCTTTCATATCCTATCTTTGCTTCTTCCCTTGTCATATTTTGACAAAAAGAGGGAGAATGTGCACATTCTATCTATGAAGTATGATTGATATGATGTATACCTACTTAGAGGGAGTTGAGGTGTACTAGCTCAAGTGGAGGATGATACTTATTTTACTGGTGCATGATTCGTTATTATACAAGTTGTTTTGTTTTATCACAAATTTGACAAAGGGGGAGATTGTAAGTGCTATGATTCGATTCCTCTTTATTTGTCAAATTTTGTGTGTCAAAAACTTCTTTGTTTGGTTTGTGTATATCTTGATAAATCTATTCGAGACACCTCATCAACACTTGAAGTCTAGTTCAAAGAATTATTCAAACTTCATGCAACGAATTCTTCAAGCTTCATGATGTTCAAGCTAAAATGTATAAGATATTAAAGAAGAGCCCAGGGTTAAGACTCAAGTTCAAGTGCAAGTGGAAGTTCAAGTGCAAGTGGAAATTCAAGATTCAAAGATAAGTACAGGACTCAAGTGCGACTTAAAGTGACATTAAGTTTAAGACTTGTGAAGTAGTCAAGCTACATTAAGAAGAACTCAAGCTTCGTAATGATTGAAGTTTAAACAAATGAAGTATTCAATGTCCATACTTCATGTCCCAGGTTTGATAAACCTTAGATTGACCTTAGGGTAGGTCACTTTGGATACATAATTCAAATGAATATTATTACATGTTTTTGGTCTATTCTAAGACCAGTCCTAGACCTTATTCGACCAGTCCTAGCACTGGTTCGACCGGTCTAAGAAGTTCCAGGACCAGTCCTAGAATTGTCATATTTTATCGAATTTTTTGGTTCGGCTAAGACCAGTCTTGAAGTCTGCTCAACCGGTCGTGGGATGGTCTCGACTTGACCTTCGACCAGTCGTAATGCTTCGATTCAAACTCCAGCGACTAAATCAATTGTTGCACGACCAGTCGTAGAGGGGTCTTGACCAGTCGTGGACTGCCTACGACCAGTTGTAATGCTTCGACTCAAACTTCAGCGACTAAATCAATTGTTGTACGACCAGTCGTAGAGGGGTCTCGAACAGTCGTGGACTGCCTATGACTAGTCGTACAACGGTCTGATGCGATCGCACTTAAAAATTCAAAAATCAGTTTATTCCGAGACCAGTCGTAGTGACCCTAGGACCAGTCGAAGATGAATTTCTGCAGTTATAAATAACGCACGAATTTCAGAGTTTTTCATTGAAAATTAAGTGAATTCAAGGCTCCACTCTGAGATAAGTTTGTGTTTATTTTTAAGCTATTTTGTGCATAATTTCTTTCTCTTTTTGCTGCTTATTTAATTTGATTTTGTTTCTGTATTCCAATCTCATTTGAAAAGAGGAATTGACTTATTCCTTCTTCTTGGAATCAAAATTAAATATAGCTACGCCCAACTAGTTTAAATCTAAAATCAATTAGAACTTAGAACCATATTAAAGTGAGTAGTGGACATTGAATATTTATATTCGAATATCTACTCCGATTGGTGATCAGGGTCGAATATTGCATCTCAGACCCCGACTATTGCCTGATTTTACAAACATAATAACGCTTAACTTCATATTTTAATTGTATTTTTGTTACAGGATGAAATCAGGAGCGTTGATTGAAAATTAATGTTAAAAGCGTGGAATTGACGTTCCGAAGTCACCAGAGTACGGGATGGACTCCAGAGAACCAATGGTGACGATTTTACACGCCTGGGATCGGAGGAAAGCAAGCCAAAGGGGCTCGAAAAGGGTCCAGAATGCAAGATCACATGGTTCCTGCCATCCGATCAGTTCGAAACTTCATACATGGGATGAGGGCCATAAATTAACCGTACATATTAAATTTCAACCGTTGAGGATCTCGGGAAGTGGTCTAACGGCCAGATCAGCCCCTTAATTCATTAAGTGGGGCCCGCTGGATATCTGGATATACATCAATCTTGGTTTTTGCGGGTCAAAGAATATGGGAAAAAGGATGGACGGTGCAGATTTCTCAAAAACATCACAGTGGACCCCGTATACGACGCATGCACACCATGAGTACACGGCTCAAGCCGTGCACCGGACGGCCGTCGGTCAGCGCGGGCGCTGACCCGCTCCTCTCTCAAATTCAAAAAGCGCTTCCAGCGTCTTCAAAGGTCGGCCGTCGGTCGATGCTGTGGGGCCCACCTTGTGTCCAAATGGACAATCCAAACCGTCCATCCACTTCCTGGGGCGGCAGTTGCCCTCGCCTAGGTGGCAAAAATTCGAATGAAAGCCTAGATCAGATCCCAGCCGTTCAAACGCAGGTTGGACGGCAAGACAGAAAGCCACGTGAACTGCACCGAATCCACCCCAAAACCAAAATTCCTACTGGTTTTTCGAGGGGAATACAATGAACGGCACTGATTTGCCATTTGATCAAAGAAGTGGGACCCACCATCATCACAGCGTCGGTTTGCGTCCGCGAAACGCACGGACGCTGCCGATTTTGTGAATTATTGTGGGCCCCACTCGTCAACCTTCCGGAAGATCTGATCCGTCCATCGTGTAGAGGGCCATGAATACTACAAAACCATGCTGATAGTTCACTCCCATGCGTACACACGTGCGTGATACAGAGGCCACAAAAGGGCTCCCCGGCAACGGCGCCAAAAACTTGATGTTTTATTTAAACCAACATGATTTAAATGATTTTTAAACTCGCAAGTATACGAATCGGATGTAGATACGGTACGTATTACGAGATCGTTCCCACGAGGACTGGTCGTCACAATTCAAATCTATGACTCTCCTTAACTAATCCAACAAAAACAAGGAATAAACTACTAAGCACAATTCTAGAAAAAAAAACAATTAAGAATAGGGAAGAAAATTCAATCAGAGAGAGCACTAGGACTTTCGAATCCACCCCTAATTATCTTAACCCTTGTTTTGTCTGTTGATTCACCTTGATCTAAATTGATACCACTTATATAGAAAGCACAATCTGTGTCCTTAATTGGGCATACAGACTGTCTAATTCCTTTAAGCAATGCCATGAATAACAAATCCCATGTCCTTGGTCGGGTACATGGAATGTACATTCATTAAAGCACCCTGTTTCTTCCTCTATAGGAAACTTGTTCTTGATCTGACACAAGCACCTGTAATAAGCATCTAAACAACATCCATATATATACTTTGATCAAGTTCATAGATGGAGAAGTATAGAATTTAAACCAATCAAGCCCACTTAGAGAAAAAAACAAATTAATTAATATTCAAAGTAAATCAACCAACACAAGAGCTAATCAAATTAGGGGCTTCATCTCAGCCCTAACTGAGAGATTAGTTACCCATAAAATCCATAAAAAGATATTAAATAAAATTCATAAAATCAAAACACCAAACCAATCGATCTCTCTCTCTTCCTCCTTCTCTTTCTTCTCTTTCTTCTCTCCCTGGCTCGATCTCGAATTCCCTAGTTCTACGAATGCCTTTCCCACGTCCAAAACTCTCCTTTTATAGTGCACGGATGGTCAAGGTCGGTGGCGAGTCGCAGAAGGACTCGGAACACCAATTTTCGCAGCCGTGATCGGTGGGCCCCACAGAGGTGTTTTCTGGAAAATCCACCCCGTCCATTGGATTCAAGACGAAATTTCAGTCAAGAATGGGTGGTTTTGAAGGTCCATTAATGTGGCCCACAGAAGAAATCTCAAAAAGATCAGTTTTGAACGTCACGACAGCCCTTTTGTGGCCTCTGTATCACGCACGTGTGTACGCATGGGAGTGAACTATCAGCATGGTTTTGTAGTATTCATGGCCCTCTACACGATGGATGGATCAGATTTTCCGAAAGGTTGACGAATGGGGCCCACAATAATTCGCAAAATCAGCAGCGTCCGTGCGTTTCGCGGACGCAAACCGACGCTGTGATGATGGTGGGTCTCACTTCTTTGATCAAATGGCAAATCAGTGTCGTTCATTATATTCCCCTCGAAAAACCAGTAGGAATTGACTGGTTTTGGGGTGGATTTGGTGCAGTTCACGTGGCTTTCTGTCTTGCCGTCCAACCTGCGTTTGAACGGCTGGGATCTGATCTAGGCTTTCATTCGAATTTTTGCTACCTAGGCGAGGGCAACTACCGCCCCAGGAAGTGGATGGACGGTTTGGATTGTCCATTTGGACACAAGGTGGGCCCCACAGCATCGACCGACGGCCGACCTTTGAAGACGCTGGACGCATTTTTTGAATTTGAGAGAGGAGCGCGGGTCAGCGCCCGCGCTGACCGACTCGGCCGTCCGGTGCACGACTTGAGCCGTGTACTCATGGTGTGCATGCGTCGTATACGGGGTCCACTGTGATGTTTTTGAGAAATCTGCACCGTCCATCCTTTTTCCCATATTCTCTGACCCGCAAAAACCAAGATTGATGTATATCCAGATATCCAGCGGGCCCCACTTAATGAATTAAGGGGCTGATCTGGCCGTTAGACCACTTCCCGAGATCCTCAACGGTTGAAATTTAATATGTACGGTTAATTTTTGACCCTCATCCCATGTATGAAGTTTTGAACTGATCGGATGGCAGGAACCATGTGATCTTGTATTCTGGACCCTTTTCGAGCCCCTCAAAAACTTGATGTTTTATTTAAACCAACATGATTTAAATGATTTTTAAACTCGCAAGTATACGAATCAGATGTAGATACGGTACGTATTACGAGATCGTTCCCACGAGGACTGGTCGTCACAATTCAAATCTATGACTCTCCTTAACTAATCCAACAAAAACAAGGAATAAACTACTAAGCACAATTCTAGAAAAAAAAAATAATTAAGAATAGGAAGAAAATTCAATCGAGAGAGAGCACTAGGACTTTCGAATCCACCCCTAATTATCTTAACCCTTGTTTTGTCTCTGTTGATTCACCTTGATCTAAATTGATACCACTTATATAGAAAGCACAATCAGTGTCCTTAATTGGGCATACAGACTGTCTAATTCCTTTAAGCAATGCCATGAATAACAAATCCCATATCCTTGGTCGGGTACATGGAATGTACATTCATTAAAGCACCCTGTTTCTTCCTCTATAGGAAACTTGTTCTTGATCTGACACAAGCACCTGTAATAAGCATCTAAACAACATCCATATATATACTTTGATCAAGTTCATAGATGGAGAAGTATAGAATTTAAACCAATCAAGCCCACTTAGAGAAAAAAACAAATTAATTAATATTCAAAGTAAATCAACCAACACAAGAGCTAATCAAATTAGGGGCTTCATCTCAGCCCTAACTGAGAGATTAGTTACCCATAAAATCCATAAAAAGATATTAAATAAAATTCATAAAATCAAAACACCAAACCAATCGATCTCTCTCTCTTCCTCCTTCTCTTTCTTCTCTTTCTTCTCTCCCTGGCTCTGGATCTCGAATTCCCTAGTTCTGAATGCCTTTCCCACGTCCAAAACTCTCCTTTTATAGGCTGCTGGATGGCTGGGGTCGGTGGCAGAGTCGCAGAAGGACTCGGAACACCAATTTTCGCAGCCGTGATCGGTGGGCCCCACAGAGGTGTTTTCTGGAAAATCCACCCCGTCCATTGGATTCAAGACGAAATTTCAGTCAAGAATGGGTGGTTTTGAAGGTCCATTAATGTGGCCCACAGAAGAAATCTCAAAAAGATCAGTTTTGAACGTCACGACAAATTTTTGTGGCCTCTAGTATCACGCACGTGTGTACGCATGGGAGTGAACTATCAGCATGGTTTTGTAGTATTCATGGCCCTCTACACGATGGATGGATCAGATTTTCCGAAAGGTTGACGAATGGGGCCCACAATAATTCGCAAAATCAGCAGCGTTCGTGCGTTTCGCGGACGCAAACCGACGCTGTGATGATGGTGGGTCTCACTTCTTTGATCAAATGGCAAATCAGTGTCGTTCATTATATTCCCCTCGAAAAACCAGTAGGAATTGACTGGTTTTGGGGTGGATTTGGTGCAGTTCACGTGGCTTTCTGTCTTGCCGTCCAACCTGCGTTTGAACGGCTGGGATCTGATCTAGGCTTTCATTCGAATTTTTGCTACCTAGGCGAGGGCAACTACCGCCCCAGGAAGTGGATGGACGGTTTGGATTGTCCATTTGGACACAAGGTGGGCCCCACAGCATCGACCGACGGCCGACCTTTGAAGACGCTGGACGCATTTTTTGAATTTGAGAGAGGAGCGCGGGTCAGCGCCCGCCGACCGACTCGGCCGTCCGGTGCACGACTTGAGCCGTGTACTCATGGTGTGCATGCGTCGTATACGGGGTCCACTGTGATGTTTTTGAGAAATCTGCACCGTCCATCCTTTTTCCCATATTCTCTGACCCGCAAAAACCAAGATTGATGTATATCCAGATATCCAGCGGGCCCCACTTAATGAATTAAGGGGTTGATCTGGCCGTTAGACCACTTCCCGAGATCCTCAACGGTTGAAATTTAATATGTACGGTTAATTTATGGCCCTCATCCCATGTATGAAGTTTTGAACTGATCGGATGGCAGGAACCATGTGATCTTGTATTCTGGACCCTTTTCGAGCCCCTCAAAAACTTGATGTTTTATTTAAACCAACATGATTTAAATGATTTTTAAACTCGCAAGTATACGAATCGGATGTAGATACGGTACGTATTACGAGATCGTTCCCACGAGGACTGGTCGTCACAATTCAAATCTATGACTCTCCTTAACTAATCCAACAAAAACAAGGAATAAACTACTAAGCACAATTCTAGAAAAAAAAAACAATTAAGAATAGGGAAGAAAATTCAATCAGAGAGAGAGCACTAGGACTTTCGAATCCACCCCTAATTATCTTAACCCTTGTTTTGTCTGTTGATTCACCTTGATCTAAATTGATACCACTTATATAGAAAGCACAATCTGTGTCCTTAATTGGGCATACAGACTGTCTAATTCCTTTAAGCAATGCCATGAATAACAAATCCCATGTCCTTGGTCGGGTACATGGAATGTACATTCATTAAAGCACCCTGTTTCTTCCTCTATAGGAAACTTGTTCTTGATCTGACACAAGCACCTGTAATAAGCATCTAAACAACATCCATATATATACTTTGATCAAGTTCATAGATGGAGAAGTATAGAATTTAAACCAATCAAGCCCACTTAGAGAAAAAAATAAATAAATTAATATTCAAAGTAAATCAACCAACACAAGAGCTAATCAAATTAGGGGCTTCATCTCAAATTTCTAACGAGAGATTAGTTACCCATAAAATCCATAAAAAGATATTAAATAAAATTCATAAAATCAAAACACCAAACCAATCGATCTCTCTCTCTTCCTCCTTCTCTTTCTTCTCTTTCTTCTCTCCTGGCTCGATCTCGAATTCCCTAGTTCTGAATGCCTTTCCCACGTCCAAAACTCTCCTTTTATAGCTGCTGGATGGCTGGGGTCGGTGGCAGAGTCGCAGAAGGACTCGGAACACCAATTTTCGCAGCCGTGATCGGTGGGCCCCACAGAGGTGTTTTCTGGAAAATCCACCCCGTCCATTGGATTCAAGACGAAATTTCAGTCAAGAATGGGTGGTTTTGAAGGTCCATTAACGTGGCCCACATAAGAAATCTCAAAAAGATCAGTTTTGAACGTCGCCGGACAGCCCTTTTGTGGCCTCTGTATCACGCACGTGTGTACGCATGGGAGTGAACTATCAGCATGGTTTTGTAGTATTCATGGCCCTCTACACGATGGATGGATCAGATTTTCCGAAAGGTTGACGAATGGGGCCTACAATAATTCGCAAAATCAGCAGCGTCCGTGCGTTTCGCGGACGCAAACCGACGCTGTGATGATGGTGGGTCTCACTTCTTTGATCAAATGGCAAATCAGTGCCGTTCATTATATTCTCGAAAAACCAGTAGGAATTGACTGGTTTTGGGGTGGATTTGGTGCGCTTCACGTGGCTTGTCTTGCAGTCCAACCTGCGTTTGAACGGCTAGATCTGATCTAGGCTTTCATTCGAATTTTTGCTACCTAGGCGAGGGCAACTACCGCCCCAGGAAGTGGATGGACGGTTTGGATTGTCCATTTGGACACAAGGTGGGCCCCACAGCATCGACCGACGGCCGACCTTTGAAGACGCTGGACGCATTTTTTGAATTTGAGAGAGGAGCGCGGGTCAGCGGCCGCGCTGACCGACTCGGCCGTCCGGTGCACGACTTGAGCCGTGTACTCATGGTGTGCATGCGTCGATATACGGGTCCACTGTGATGTTTTTGAGAAATCGCACCGTCCATCCTTTTTCCCATATTCTCTGACCCGCAAAAACCAAGATTGATGTATATCCAGATATCCAGCGGGCCCCACTTAATGAATTAAGGGGCTGATCTGGCCGTTAGACCACTTCCCGAGATCCTCAACGGTTGAAATTTAATATGTACGGTTAATTTATGGCCCTCATCCCATGTATGAAGTTTTGAACTGATCGGATGGCAGGAACCATGTGATCTTGTATTCTGGACCCTTTTCGAGCCCCTCAAAAACTTGATGTTTTATTTAAACCAACATGATTTAAATGATTTTTAAACTCGCAAGTATACGAATCGGATGTAGATACGGTACGTATTACGAGATCGTTCCCACGAGGACTGGTCGTCACAATTCAAATCTATGACTCTCCTTAACTAATCCAACAAAAACAAGGAATAAACTACTAAGCACAATTCTAGAAAAAAAAAACAATTAAGAATAGGGAAGAAAATTCAATCAGAGAGAGAGCACTAGGACTTTCGAATCCACCCCTAATTATCTTAACCCTTGTTTTGTCTGTTGATTCACCTTGATCTAAATTGATACCACTTATATAGAAAGCACAATCTGTGTCCTTAATTGGGCATACAGACTGTCTAATTCCTTTAAGCAATGCCATGAATAACAAATCCCATGTCCTTGGTCTGACATGGAATGTACATTCATTAAAGCACCCTGCTTTCTTCCTCTATAGGAAACTTGTTCCTGATCAGACACAAGCACCTGTAATAAGCATCTAAACAACATCCATATATATACTTTGATCAAGTTCATAGATGGAGAAGTATAGAATTTAAACCAATCAAGCCCACTTAGAGAAAAAAATAAATTAATTAATATTCAAAGTAAATCAACCAACACAAGAGCTAATCAAATTAGGGGCTTCATCTCAGCCCTAGCTGAGAGATTAGTTACCCATAAAATCCATAAAAAGATATTAAATAAAATTCATAAAATCAAAACACCAAACCAATCGATCTCTCTCTCTTCCTCCTTCTCTTTCTTCTCTTTCTTCTCTGGATCTCGAATTCCCTAGTTCTGAATGCCTTTCCCACGTCCAAAACTCTCCTTTTATAGCTGCTGGATGGCTGGGGTCGGTGGCAGAGTCGTAGAAGGACTCGGAACACCAATTTTCGCAGCCGTGATCGGTGGGCCCCACAGAGGTGTTTTCTGGAAAATCCACCCTGTCCATTGGATTCAAGACGAAATTTCAGTCAAGAATGGGTGGTTTTGAAGGTCCATTAACGTGGCCCACAGAAGAAATCTCAAAAAGATCAGTTTTGAATGTCGCCGGACAGCCCTTTTGTGGCCTCTGTATCACGCACGTGTGTACGCATGGGAGTGAACTATCAGCATGGTTTTGTAGTATTCATGGCCCTTTACACGATGGACGGATCAGATCTTTCGGAAGGTTGACGAGTGGGGCCCACAATAATTCGTAAAATCGGCAGTGTCCGTGCGTTTCGCGGACGCAAACCGATGCTGTGATGATGGTGGGTCTCACTTCTTTGATCAAATGGCAAATCAGTGCCGTTCATTGTATTCCCCTCGAAAAATCAGTAGGAATTGACTGGTTTTGGGGTCGATCGATTCTGCAGCTTCACGTGGTTGTCTTGCGCCGTCCAACCTGCGTTTGAACGGCTGAGATCTGATCTAGGCTTTCATTCGAATTTTTGCTCCCTAGGCGAGGGCAACTGCCGCCCCAGGAAGTGGATGGACAGTTTGGATTGTCCATTTGGACACAAGGTGGGCCCCACAAAGATCAACCGACAAATTTACCTTTGAAGACGCCGGACGCGTTTTTGAATTTGAGAGAGAGCGCGGTCGGCAAGCCGTGCCGACCGACTCGGCCATCCGGTGCACGGCTTGAGCCGTGTACTCATGGTGTGCATGCGTCGTATACGGGGTCCACTGTGATGTTTTTGAGAAATCTGCACCGTCCATCCTTTTTCCCATATTCTTTGACCCGCAAAAACCAAGATTGATGTATATCCAGATATCCAGCGGGCACCACTTAATGAATTAAGGGGCTGATCTGATCGTTAGACCACTTCCCGAGATCCTCAACGGTTGAAATTTAATATGTACGGTTAATTTATGGTCCTCATCCCATGTATGAAGTTTTGAACTGATCGGATGACAGGAACCATGTGATCTTGCATTCTGGACCCTTTTCGAGCCCCTTTGGCTTGCTTTCCTCCGATCCCAGGCGTGTAAAATCGTCACCATTGGTTCTCTGGAGTCCATCCCGTACTCTGGTGACTTCGGAACGTCAATTCCACGCTTTTAACATTAATTTTCAATCAACGCTCCTGATTTCATCCTGTAACAAAAATACAATTAAAATATGAAGTTCGGCGTTATTATGTTTGTAAAATCAGGCAATAGTCGGGGTCTGAGATGCAATATTCGACCCTGATCAATTGGTTCTACCGGGTTGCTACGAAAAGGAGAAATCCATGTATTTTATAATTTTGTAAATTCCATTCTATTTTGGTTTTTATTTGAGATTCACCAGAAAAATCTCAATTTGTGTGGTTATCTGAGGAGAGCCAGAAAACTCAGGAGTGTGGGTTTTTGAATTGTGTAAGCCCAAGCTAAAAAGACACAATTGTAAAGGTTTTGGGTGAACCTGTGAAAACCTATTTAATAGTAAAAGCTAATATCCCCTGTGTGAGGATATTAGGAGTGGAGTAGCATTCTGTGTGGCTGTTGAAAGACAGTTGGTGTACACACAGGCGAACCACTATAACTCTTTGTCTTGTGGATTGAATGCTTGCTTAAATATCATATCATATTTCATTCAATTGCTGTGGATTGTAAGTGTGGATGTGAATGTTGTAACAATTTTCGTTTCAAGTAAGTGTGGGGATTGTTGTAATAAGTTAGATCTTTATTTCTGCACTTTATTTCAATTCCTTGCTATTGAGTTATTTTTTCAGATTGAGTTATTGATTCAAAAGACGTTCTAGAAATAAGGTTGTCCTACCATAAGTCCTTGTTTATTATGGTGTAAGGTTGTCCTTAGAATTGAATTTGCATCAACCTCTCAATCCTTATTTATTGAGATTGAATTGATTTGAGCATTGTGAATTGATATATAATTATAAGGCTATCTATTTATTTTTATTCCGCTGATTTTAATTTAATTTGGCATAGTCCTATTCACCTCCCCTCTAGGACATATAGCTTGGCCATTTCAGTGTGATTGGGTGGTAGGGAGGTGGGCCACACTATCTTCTCTCCTCTCCCTTGGAAAGCCATGAATGATTGCTCTCTCTTGGTTGGTAGAGAATGGGAGAGGGAGAGATGAGAGAGAGAGGCTGTAAGAGAGAGGGATGGGTGTGATGGGTGATGGGTGTGTACTTGACATGTATGGGTTGTAAGAGAGAGTTGACTTTAGGGGTGGGGTGGTTTTACTTGGAGATGGGTGATTGATGGGATTGATTGATGGGTCATATTGTAGAGATTCTCTTGGGTTTGCAAACGTAGGGCATTTTCTCGAACAGAACGTGGGACCACATCTCCTATCCTCGGTATCGCCTCGGTGCATAATACGCGGCAACGGAACTGCTGCGACGACACGGTCGCTAGGTACAAGTCTCGGGTTTAGTCTACTTTGGAATACGGTACACGACTCAAGATTGCGCGCAACTGCCGATAGCAGATTATGGGTTGCCGAAATTCGACCGGGAGGATTGCGGAAGCATACGGAATAGTACGGCCTAAGATATGGGCCTCACAGCTCTCCCATCCTAATAAAAATTTCATCCTCGAAATTTACTATCACACAGGACAATGCAAGGGAAGAAAAAGCATTGACTTATAATAAATAAACAAATAGCACTCTTTAATCTGAACCTTGCGCTCTAAGGATGCCTCATCAACGTTACGATGACCCCACTAATCTTAGATCGCGGATCAGAAATAATTGAAGCTCGAATACTAAGCAGCTTCACAATCTCAATGGTAGGGAGTTATGTCAGAAAATCTCTAAGTTATTCGAACTCGGGTATCTAACCATTCTAAGTTCTCAACGATCATAGAGTGTAGGGTAGCTATTAGCAGATATGTGATGTTATCTTCAGGTATTCTCAAGTTATGCTCTGATACCAACTTTTGTCATGCCCCAAACTCAGAAATTGGGTTCACAAAATTCCCGATCACCGAATCCGGTGCCGACAGCCTCTGTAGTACCCCATTCTCGGCACCCAAGGTCCATATGCCAGATTCCGATCCTAGGATCCTACAAGTAGGATTTTCCAATGTACATTTAACTCGTAATAAGCATAACCATAAGTATACCAAAATCACAAAGGCAACATCATCATCACATAGCCACTAATATAAACATTGAATACAATTCTGAAAGGGAAATACATATATCAAAGTCAAAGCTCCAGAAGATCGCTGCACACTCCATACTTGACGCTGCTGCAACCTAATGCCACCTGCACACATCTATTGTGCATAAGCTTATAGAAAGCTTAGTGGGTGGTGAAAGTGTGTGCGCAAGATAAGTGCCGAGTATGCAATACGATGTCATAAATCATACACTATCGAAATAGGTGAAAATGCTGACAAAATCATGAATCATATGATATCAGAGTAAGTGAAAATATACTGATAAGTCCATGAGTGCCATCAACCGTACCAAGGCAATGCGATGCAAGACATGAATGCTAACGGCCATATCAATGCAGAAACATGTCAACCCAAAATGCTAAATGTTACGGATGCAATGCGATATGCAGTGCGAATGAAATGAACAAGCTGGAGTGAATTCGGGATGATAGTACGTAATATCGTAGGCTACGGTCCACCACAAGGACTTCTATCTAAATCAATCCTATACCTAAATTGGATAGTCAGACTCAATGTGGTAAACTCCTGATCTCAGGTTAGTTATGTGCCCCAACTGAAATCCTAGCCATTGCGAGGTACACGTAATAAATAGATGCGCACCACCAGCCCGAGTGGATAATGAATAAATAAATGAATGCGTATGCAACTCCTGCTCAATAAGTCCACATATTAGTACGGTTCATCTCTGGGATTATCACTGAGGTCTATTATACTATACATGCAACCGCTGCCCACTGACGTGCGACCATACAAGTGGAAGAGACCTCACCATCTTCCTGGCTAGTAGTCAGTCAATATATACCGGGCACGTCGATAGCGGACCCATTTACGAGTTGGTCAAACTCAGCCTAGCTATGCCCCCTACCTTCGAGAGGGTAAGGCTACACCCCCTCCCAACTGACCACGACACAGTGGGAGACGCGACCTCCTGGTATTCGGCCCTCATGTGCTCATATATATCCACTCGATCTCGACGTTGGGGCATCTCCTGGCCACAGAGTTTTAGAAATTTTCACCCACCCAGGGATATCTATGGCGCCCATATGCTAGAACCAAATATTTTTGGTGTCCCATCTGGCCATCCACGATATGCCTGTAGAGGCTATGGCCTTGATATAGCTAGGGCGTAAAGATGCATGAGTCATACAATCCAGTCATGCATCAATCCTACGCATACCATGCGCTCATGTGAGATAACCTATGCCTATCAGGGAGTCTCATAACAACCTGTCCAATGACATATGCAATGATCAACCACATCTCATAACAAACATGCAGATGATGCATATGGGCATGTATCATGATGCTATGCTGTCACATACTCATATCGGTATTAATAACTGGCATAAAAAATCGGCCTCGACAATGCATACATTTAACCAACGTTGCCCCCAAGGAATGGCCCACATAGAGCTAAACATATAATGGGCCCACGACCACACATAAAGGCCTAATATACAACACAATGGGCCTTACTCAAGGGCCACATATACACAACAGGTGGGCTCTGTTCATGGGCCTAATACATATCACAATAGGCCTTGGCCAAAGGCCACAAATACATCATAATGGGCCTTGCCCATGGGCCTCAAATACATGACATGTGGGCCCTACATATGGGTCTTGAATACATCAAATGGGCCATGCATTATGGGCCTAATACATATCACAATGGACCTCAACTATGGGTTGCATGTACATCATATAGGTCTCAACAATCGGCCATGACAATCGAAATTGGCCTCGACAACCGAAGTTGGCCTTGACAATCGGAATCGACACTTGGAATTGGCCTCGACAATCGAAATTGGCCTATCAGCCTCGACAATCGGAATCGATCTTGATACTCGGCCTCGACAATCGGAATTGGCCTCGACAAATTAAAATCGGCCTCGATACTCGGCCTCGACAATCGGAATCGGCTTATAAAATCGGCCTCGATAAATCAGAATCGGCAATCGGTCATGACAACCAGAATCAGTTGATAATCAGAATCAGCAAATCGATCACGTCAATCAGAATCGGCAATCGGTCACGACAATTAGAATCGATCGTTAATTAAGATCGGTAAATCGGTCATGTCAATCGGTCACGACAATCAGAATCAATCGATAATCAGAAATAGCAAATCGGTCACGTCGATCGGCATCGGCAATCGGTCACGACAATCGGAATCGATCGAAATCGGCAAATCAGTTACGTCAATCGGAATCGACAATCGATCACGAAAACCAGAATCGATAAATCAGTCACGTCAATCTAAATCGACAATCAGTCACAACAATCAGAATTGATTGATAATCAGAATCGACAAATCGGTCATGTCAATCGGAATCGGTAATTAGTTACCACAATCAGAATCGATAAATAATCAGAATTGGAAAATTAGTCACGTCAATCGAAATCAATAATTGGTCACGATAAATAGAATCGATCGATAATCGACAATTCGATCACGTCAATCGAAATCGACAATCGGTTACGACAATCGGAATCGATCGAAATCGGTAAATCAGTCACGTCAATCGGAATTGATCAATAATCGGCCATGATGATTGCAATCAGCCTTGACAATCAGAATCAGTATCGACAATGGAAATAGGCCTTGAAAATCGGCCTCGACAATCGGAATAGGCCTTGACGGAAGGTGGGGTCCGTAGATGGACAGCCGATGATGGATCAGGCAATATTAATGGGGCTCAAGCGTTTGGGTTAACCAACTAGAGAACGATGAGAATGGGCCTATCTAGGCCTTAAGGGAATGTCACAATGTGGACATTTAACCATCACTACCCATCAATGTAGACATTTAATCAACATTGGCCCAAGGGGTGGCCCACATAAGGTCAAACATATAGTAGGCCCATGGCTGCATCACATGGACCTAACACACCACTATGGGCCACATCACATGGGCCGAAAATACATCACAATGAGCCACATCCCATAGGCCTCGAATACATCACAATGGGCCGCACCACTTGGGCCTTGAATGTGTCACAATGGGCCATAACCCATAGGCCTCAATACATCACGATGGCCCTCATCACATGGGCCTTAAATATATCACATGGGCCTCGTCAAATGGGCTGCAAATACATCTCATTGTGCCTCATTTAAAGGAGATAAATACATCACATGGGTCTGATTTCTGGGTCTCAAATACTACACAATGGGCCTCATACAACAGGTGGGCCTCATATATATATATTAAGTGGGCTAAATGGGGCAGTCCATGGTTTAACAAAATAGATGGATAGCGTAGTTGAAACATATTCATCACGGTGCGCCCCACATGCCGATGGGTGGCGTGGTGAATACATACATATACATCACGGCGGGTTCCCACACCACCCTGGATAGATGGATGGCTGAAGAACCACATACATTCAAGTGGGGTCCACGTCCTCAAGCAGACAGACGGTTGGATATAGCAATACATCATGATGGCCTCACACCACTTATCCAGATGGGTAGGTGGATATAGAGTATATACATCAAGGTGGGTTCCACCTGCCATGATGGAGCAGATATTCAACATATCATCAAGGTGGGTCCCATCCCACACGTGTAGCACGTGTGGGGTGGGCCCCACGTAAGCCGAAATGGATGGACGTAGTGCATAAGCAAGCACATACATTACAGTGGATCCATTCCACTTTCAAGGGCGGATGGACATGGTGGATATAGAATAAATGCATTAAGGTGGGTCCCACCCACACGTGTGCCACACGTGTGATGGTCCCCGCACATTTAGCAATGGAGGACAGCAAGGATAAGATACACATATTATGGTGGGCTACTCCAACCTCCAAGTACGGACGGTGTGGATTAGAAACACTTACATCAAAGTGGTTCACACCTCACATCTGTCACATGTGGAAGATGGGCCCCATAGCAGCAGATGGGGGGTGTTAGATATAATACATACATCTGGTGGCTGCCATCGTCCAGCACGTTTGGACGGTGCAGATGAAATACATAAATCAAGGTGGATCCCACACACGTGTGAGAGATTTCACGCCTAGATGGAATGACATGGATTCAAGTACATCAGAGGTGAGCCCCATAATTTGCACATCACGGTGGATTTTACACGTGTCTGGGGCCACGCTGTGGAAACAACACATATATCATGTGTGACTCACCGTCCCGACATCTGGATGGTGAAGATCACGTCATATAGATCATGTAGCCCCCACGTGGGACCCATGCTCGGACAGTATGGAGGAAACTCATACACTAGGGAGCCCATCATATTATATTATATAATATTTCTCAAATTGGTGGGTCCCACGTGGCCTAGCACATATATATATATATATATATATATATATATATATATATATATAGGGAAATGGTACTATACGGTCGACCGTACCGTAGGCTTCCGTAAGGTCGAGTGTTGTCACAATACTGGCCGTCGGATGCTGAAAATCAAAATCAACGGCTAGAATTAAGGCGGGATTTTCATGAGAGAGACCGGTCGTTCCGGTTACAATCCCTAGCCCCCGCAACCTTCTCTCTATCGCCCTCGATACCAGCCCTCTCTCTCCCTCAATCCCTACCACGAGCGACCTACCCACCACCAGCCCTCTCTGTCCCTCAATCCCCACCACCAGCAACATTCGCCTCTCTCTCTCTCTCTCTCTCTCTCTCTCCCTCAATCGGTACCACCGGCAACGTACGCCTCCACCTCTCTCTCTCTCCTTCTCTCCCTCAATCGGTACCACCAACCGCGACCTCCTCCACCTCTATCTCCCTCAATGTGCAGCCTCGGATTGAGCCTTACAGGTAAGGCCTCTGTTTTAGGTATTTTCTTTGTTTTGTTTTTTTTTTTTTCTTCCAGATTGATATGCTCTGGATCAGGTTCCGGGTCTGGGCATGGATCAGACTCTGGCCTTGTCCATGACAAAACTATTCATTTAAAGTAGTCATGGACCTCTACCTGTAGACTTTTTCAATGGTGGAGAAGATGCCTGCTTATTGCTAGAAAGCCAAAATAGTAGATCACTCGAAGGGGAAATTAAAAGCATTATAACTCATCCAGTGCAACAGCCTTTTCAGCAGTGTCATAAAGTAGAGTACAAACCCATTGAAAATATCACTCATCAAGTAAAGAATGCAATAAGAAAGCTTGTGCGTTTCTCAAAATCTATAGGCATTATCCCTTGAAATCCTCACAATGCAACATTGGTGCTTAAACCCCAAAGCAAAAGAAAATATTTGAATAACATCAGTGTCCACATGAATAACCTACAAAGTGAATAATAACACAAATTGAATGAAGTTCAAAGGAAGAAAGACCCATCTATTGGGCTGAAGAAATCCTCAGCTCGAACAAAGAAAAGAAACAGCTAGGGGGTTGGCATAGGTATATGGGCTCTTTGAAACCTATACCAATCATAGAGATAATTTTTAGAAGCTACGTGGCCTATGGATCAATGAAAAGGACACACTAGAAGAGAACTTTAAAAGGAAAGGAAAAAAAAAATGAAAGAAAAAGGAAAAGAAACAAAGAGCTCGAAAGCCCAGGTTATGTCTTTGTTCATCACCTCATGCATAAAGATTGATTCCAGATGTGACAAGAGTGTATAACATCATACGATGAAGAGCAATCCTTCTACAGAACATCACTATATTAGGTTCAGTTGCATACATCTTCGTCCATGTTCAGAGCATAAATAAATCAAAGGCTGATAATTCTTCTCCAACTGAACATGTGGCTTTGATTGCTCAAAGTGAAATGGGCTATACCATCAAGTAAACCTGAGGCATTGCCCACAATATGTTGTTTAAGGGGCTGTTTGGGAATCTGAAAATGGTTGAAAATGATTTCAAGGTTTACCACCACCTCTCTCTCTCTCCTTCTCTCCCTCAATCGGTACCACCACGCTGTGCAGCCTCGCATTACAGGTAAGACCCCTACCACCACGCTGTGCAGCCTCGGATTGAGCCTTACAGGTAAGGCCTCTGTTTTAGGTATTTTCTTTGTTTTTTTTTTTCTTCCAGATTGAGATGCTCTGGATCAGGTTATGCGTCTGGGCATGGATCAGACTCTGGCCTTGCCCATGACAAAACTATTCGTCTTGTGCCATTTGAGTGCCTTGATTGGGTGATTCATTTAAAGTAATCATGGACCTCTGCCTGTAGACTTTTTCAATGGTGGAGAAGATGTCTGCTTATTGCTAGAAAGCCCTGGAATTCTACTAGTTTTTGTTTTTTTTTTTTTTGTAATTACTTCATTAATCTTATAGCTATCTTTACTCTCATATACTGGTTCGTAGATACCATGCATGTGTATAGCCCAAGCCCAATCTATGTGGCAAGATGGCATTCTTGGTCTGAGCCATCCATCAGGTGGGTCCTACCATGTAATTGCCATAGGCCAAAAACATGCTGGTCCACTCATGGATGGGCAATAGTGTACACAACAGCCAGATAGCTAAAACAAAAATTTCTTTGTTTTCTATTTGTTTAATACATTGTGATCCACTGATGAGTGTGAGCCAGCCTGATTATTACGCCTGTGCACCTACGCAATGGGGGCCACATGATAGATGGCTTGGATCTCACACACTTTTGGTACATTAGGACATGTGCTAGATGTAAGGTTTGGCTTATAAACTCGTGCTGGATTAACAAACCCTTACTCTTACTCTGTGTATATATCTTTGTAGTGCTTATAACCACTTCTCCATCATTTTTTGTTTTCTCTAGGTTGTTTTTATTGTATCGTATATATCTGCTTTTATTGACACAATAGTACCGGTGCCTGTTTGCCGTGGGTGAGCCTACAAGCATCCGGTCTACAATTTGGGTGGGTGATGGAATGGGGTCCTGCAATTGCAAATGTAGGATGTGGGTTGGCAGGTGCTTGAACAATGGAAACCAACTTGTAGGGAAGGTGTAGATAAAACCATCCGACTAAAGTATCTAGAGTTATAAAGAAAATGGAACAAGTTTTGAATTTTCAAATATGAAAAAACCCTTCCAATTTGATATGTTTCTACAATTAAATAAATTTTTTTTGCATGCTCATTGATTTCAATTCCTTAAATTATATAGAAGAGAGTAATTTGATACTTTTGTAGAATATGCCAATATGATTCACTAGATTAAGCTAAGGGTTGTTATTGTTTTTTTTTTTCTTTTATATTTTTTCTTCTTCATTTATAAATAGTAATTTTTGTGCCCTCATATTTATTTCGTAGTTTTTGATTAACCGAATTTATGTTTACTTTGAACTTGTAGTTGGAGAAATGAGGACACAACCTAATGCAGGTGTAGAGAATCATAATGGACCCTCAATCGGTTCATTTAGTATTGATAATGTCATAGGTGGTATACAAATTTCCGATGAACACCAGACAAATCATAATGAAGAAACAATCTTACATCCAAATGATTTCATTCCAGAAGCACCCAAGGAAGTGAAACCAATAGTTGGTATGGTGTTCATTTCTGAAAAAGCTGCGTATGATTTCTACAATGAATATGCTAGATGGTGTGGATTTAGTATACGAAAAGGTTCAACGCGGAATAGTCTGAAAACAGGTGAAACAATTATGCGAAATTTTATATGTTCTAAGGAAGGGTATCGACATCGCAAGCATATAGAAGCAACGGATCATAAAAAGAGACCAAGAGCCATGACAAGATGTGATTGCAAGGCAAAGATTGTAGTTCACAAGAATGGATCAGATAGATGGGAAGTTAAGACATTTGTGGAAGCACATAGTCACAATTTAATGAGTCCAAGTAAGGTTCATTGTTTACGATCACATCGACATTTTACAGATTCTCATAAGGTTGTCATGGATAACATGAGAAAAGCAGGTATTGGCGCGGCTAAAGTATTAAATTTTTTACAAATGAAGCTGGAGGACCTGAGAAAATGGGTTTTATTGATGAAGATGCAAGAAATGCTCTAAAAATTCAAAGGCGTGACAAACATGGCAAAAGTGCTCAAGAGTTGCTTCTTTACTTTCAAAATAAACACAGGAATGATGATAATTTTACTTATGCAATCCAGATTGACAATGAATGTAGATTGACATCTTGTTTTTGGGTGGATAATATTTCAAAAATAGACTATGAAGCTTTTGGTGATGTTGTATGTTTTGACACAACATACAAGACAAATGAATTTGATATGCCTTTTGGTCCATTTGTCGGAGTCAACCACCATAAGCAATCTATCTTATTTGGTGCCGGGCTTCTATTTGGTGAAACCATTGAAGATTTCAAATGATTATTTCAGTCATGGTTACAAGCTATGGGTGGGAAGCTTCCAAAGGCCATAATCACAGATCAGGATCCAGCAATTGCTGCTGCAATTGCAAGTGTATTTCCAAATACCGAGCATAGGTTGTGCATGTGGCACATTGTTCAAAAGCTTCCAGAGAAGTTAGGTAAAGTAATTAATGAGAACCCATCATTCAACATTGATTGGAGAAATTGTGTATATATGTGCGATGAGGAAGCCAAATTTGATGCATTATGATCGAAATGATTGTAGATTATAATCTTGAAGAAAATAAATGGCTACAAGATTTGTACACGATACGTAAAATGTGGATTCCAGCTTACGTCAAGAAAACGTTTTATGCAGGGATGTCAACAACACAACGGAGTGAAGGTATGAATGCCTTCTTTGATTATTTTGTAAGTCATAAGTCAACGTTATTAGAATTTGCAGAAGGATATGATTGCGCTTTACAAAAACGTCGGCATAAAGAGTTGAAATCGGATTGTGACACTTTATATAGTATACCTGTAGCAATAACGAAATTCGATATTGAAACAGAGATGGCACAAATTTATACAAGAGAAGTATTTTATGACTTTCAAGTAGAGGTGAAGGAAAGTGCTTTACTTCTTAATAAGTTGGTAGTAAGGGAAGGACCATTAAGTAAATATAATATATTCGACTATAGAAGGAATGATAAAATGCATACAATTATTTGGAACCATGATGAACGGTTCGGTTCTTGTACTTGCCAGAGCTTCGAATTTCGTGGGATTGTTTGCAAGCATTTATTAGTTGTGTTCAAGGAAGAATCTATCAGAAAAATGCCTTCTCATTATATACTTAAAAGGTGGACACGTAATGCGAAAGAAAAAAATAAAAGTGACTCAACTCCTATATCTTCAAACATTGATGAGTCAACCATCTTGGGGCGCAATAAAATATCTCGTATGATGAACTATTTAATAAATGAAGGAACGAGGACACCAGAAATAATGGAACCTGTGTTATCAGCTTTAGAAGATTTGGTTGCAAATGTTCGTAAAAAATGTGGAGTCGAAGAAGAAACCAGTATTGACAAGAATGTTGAGGGTGGTGAAAGCAACCTACTGTTCAATGCACATTCTAAGAACTCTTACTTAGTACTTGATCCGATGGTTGTTAGTACTAAAGGCCGAACGAGTAAAAGATTTAAATCTGGCAGGGAGGAGAATAGTAAGTTGTGTCGTGGGTGTAACAAGTGGGTTATTGGGCATGACAAACGAAATTGTCCTATATATAACCAACTTGATAATGCGTCTGAAGAAGCCAGGTATATATTTTTTTTTCTTGTATTTTTATTTGTTTTCTTACATACATTGCATTATTTTAAACTAGATTCATTATCTCCACAGTTATGGCACTAACCTTGAAAGAGGAAAGGGAAAAGCAGTTGGTAGGCCAAGAGGAAACAATATAGGACAGGGTCGTGGTAGGATGTTAAATCAAGGTAAATAAAAAATAACTATCAAGGCATTTATTAATGAATGCTTAATATATACTTTCTATTTTCATGTACTTATATAATCTCACATGGTTAGATTGATCGGTACCAAAGGCATGATGTCTTAAATGTCTACAAGCTTGCGCCATCGGCTACATGTATGAATTCTATCCCTTTTATTAAAACAATTACTTAAATATAGGTTCTTTTCCTTTTGATGCCTACATTTTTTGGATCTTTTCCTTTTCATGTAAGAGAGTTAAGTTTCAATGGATGTATAACTGAAAATTTTTCTCGGTCGATCTGTATGCAGGAATAACTTGAAATTGTTTACTAAGAAGATACCTATTATAGATCACGAGTTGTTTGTTGAAGCATCCGCTACTCTTAATGTTGACGATGTGGATTGATTTCATTTTCATGGCAATAACGTGCATTTTTTTTTTCGATTTTCATATTCTTATTATAAAATATTTGCGTGCATGTTTCAAGGATAGTGAAACATTCAACAATTGTTGATTGGTGTTTTAAAGCTGTTGAAATTTTGAATAACATTTTCTTTTTTCTAATAACATACATAGAAGTAAATAAGTGAGAAATATTAATTGACTTGGTATGATTGCAAGATCTTGTGCTTTCACTTGTCTTTCGCCTCCTTAATCTCATCATAACCATACTCTAATGGAACTTCTCCCCACGGCCCATTGAAGCCATTGAATATCTTCTGGGTTTCATCCAACCCAATAGAAATAGTTGTCATTCACCCCCATCTGTTCACCTCCACCATATTGTAGACCATTCTCCTTGTTATAGCTGATCTGACTGCAGCTCCCATCGAAGAGCTGCAACTATTCTCCCCTCCAAGCATGTAAGCTCCATCTTTCATTTGATATGAATGGTGTGGATGATGGTGGTGGTGGTAGTGATGTATGGGAAACCTCTCATGGGTTTGTAAGATGCAAATGGTAGCACCGAAAAGGTCAGTGGGAAGCGCATCCTATGCAAGGCTTGTGGGAGATTTTTAAAGGGGTGAGAAAGCTTCATAAGGAGATGGGAAGGGTGGTTGCTGTTGTGGTTTTCTTTGAGAGGGAAGAGTCCCAATCAATCTAATTTGAAATGTTTCTGAGTTTCAGTTTGATGGTAGCATTTATAAGTTTTGATCAGGTAGCAAGTTATTGAAATTGATTTGCTCACCCATCTCTTTAATCAAATTAAGCTTAGTAGAAGAAAGTTTCTATTGGCCTAAGATGCGCAGAGATGTCTCCAAGCATGTGGAGAGGTGCACAAAATACTAGTCTCGTATACACTCACATTTCAAGGAGTGGAGAGCTTCTCATTGTGCAAGTTGGCCGGTTTAAAATTGCTGATTGAGGCTAGAAATGAATTAAAAGATAAGTACGTGCCTATCATCTTGTTCAATGTCTTGACTTGCTCATGGGTTGCATTTTTTTTTTCTCTTTTCTTTTTTACCAATTTCAAGTACTTTCTGTTTTTGTGCAGATCTGAGATCATTCAACACAAGTTTACAATAACAAAGGCATTGTTATTCAAGGCCGACAGTCATCGTTAAATGACACTTTGTCAACATGAGTTTTGGACATGTCTATTTTGCCCGACAACATGAGGCAATTGCTACTTCTAATACACACATTTCTTGATATCCTCGATATTGGTGTTTTGATATCTACTGAGATATACAAGCTAGAAGCGAATGAGAAGAGACTAGAGGAGGATGCAACCGTATGCAATCAACTGCAGGAGCAGCTGAAGCTCTCTTATCGGCATATCTTGAAAACCATTCAGATTAGAAGACCCTTCCCAACCCAGTTGGATGCTGATAATTGCTGTATTTTCTTCTTAAACCGTCTAGTTGCAAGCGGCCATGGGAATGGTTATGAACGTCTCATCGAGGACATTTTTGGGCTATGGTCCATCCATTGTGGGGCCTGCAAGATTGATGATCTGGACTCCAAGCCACACTCTCCACTTGTACAAACAAATGAAATCTATTACAGACTCTTCATCTCTGATTGTCTTAAATTGACGTGTCCATCCAGGCAAAGGAATGGCAAGTGAGAACGTCGACAAGCTAGCAAGGTCATCACATCATTGTGATCACCGATACTCGATGTCAGCTTCTTGTACTTTTCTTTTGAAGCATCATGTACATCATTCGGGCAGATTTTAATGCACACCGCCTTTGGGCCTCCGATCTTATCAAGCCTTTCCACTCTCTTATATTCGAAACTAATCCCAGTGGCAACAGATTTATTGTTTTCATGACTATAGATTAACATAGGATGGCGTCGATATAAGGATTATGTAAGCTTGAAGTTGACATTGTGGTAGCACATGCTTATGTGCGGCATTGTGTGGAATTTTGGCATGTCCATGAAAAGAAACTCAGTGAATAATACATTGATACTAGAGGTTGTATGATGAACATATGGAAATATGATTAAATGAAATGATCGATGTTTGGCTTATCTTGAAATGAAAGTCCTTTAACAAGGCTATTGCTTTACATAATTTTTATTTTATTTACATAACCAAAAAAAAAAAAAAACTGATTGGAAATTCACACAAATGATGATTGCTTAGGTGATGTTCTTATGATGTATTACAACAAATTGCCCAAATTTGGGAGGGAAATACATCATATACAAATGCTTTCTCTACATTACAGCACAATTGTCTTTAGTTTTGGATTCTAGATTCGATGAAGAGCTATTGCTGCTCCTTGGCCCCTGCAAGAAACAAACATCTCTTGTAAAAACAACACATTCGTGGTTACATTGCAGTGAAGTTACATTCAATATGGGTGAGAGAGGATTCTCGCAGAATAATTCTACAACAGGCCTGAGATGGCTCTACGCAAGTAAGCGAAAAGAATAATACACAACTTGTAGCCCAAAGCAAACCATGCATGTTACAACTCATGGTCATGCTAACATAACAAAGAAAAGAATAATTTCAGGCTTCTTTCTTTAAAAAAAAATAAATAAATTTATAAATCCTTCACATAATAAAGGATGCATGTATGATTTCATGTCTCCTTTAAATGGAATAAGCATTCAACCTGTCCCTAAAAATATGAAATCAAAAATACAATTTATGCAACAGATTGTATTAACTTACAGGAACAGAGAAAGTGAAAAAAGCTACGGATAAAAGCCGTAGCACATTGGTTGCAATTGGTATCGTATACTTAGGTCCTAAAGATATGTCTACGAATAAATCATACGGATAAAATCCGTAGCTATTCTTTCCATAAGCCAAAAGACATATATAGCTACGAATTATATTTGTATTTAATCGTAGCAATAGGCTGAAGTTAGTAACAGCTACGGCTTCCAAATCAAAAGGTTACGGTTAATAGCTGTAGCGATGGCCTATATTTTTTTAAAAAATAAAAGAAATTACAATAAATAAAAATAACCGAAGAAGGAATTCATACCTTGGATACTAAAAATAACCAATTTCACTAAAAATAACCAATTTCATTAAGAGATGAATGATACAGTTTTAGAAAAAGACACTAAGTTACCTCAAACCAAGGCTTTGACATAGTTTCTTAAGTTGATTTTCCGCTTTTTCCTGGATAACATGAAATGGGCATAAGTACTTGGATGAAGACCATCCATTCACCAAACTTGAAAACTCACAGATCTGCCTTGTAAGTCTAACACACCATTCCTACCTGAATTAAAGATTACTTTAAACATTTTGTGTTTTTGATTTACTATTTTCATCGGTTGGATAGGGCGAACAACCTCCAGCACAAGTGGCGAATACATGTTGTCATTCAAAACAGATAAAAGATGGAAGTAAGAACCCCTACATACATGTTGTCGTTCAAAACATAAGACTAGTGGAAACATGAGAGAGAGAGAGAGAGAGAGAGAGAGAGAGAGAGAGAGAGAGAGAGAGAGAGAGAGAGAGATGCCACCGACATAAGAAAATTCGACATATGAAAATTCGATTTCAAACCGACAATAATTTGGAAAGACAGAGATTTGTACAATGGTGTTGGGCCGTGGTCTCGATCCCAATGGGTGTGAACAGAGTCCTGATATGCTAGACAGTACAAGTGGAGGTCATGGTTTGGTATATAGACCATTGATCTCATGGGCCCCACCTAAGATCAAGGACACCCAAAAATTCTTCATGATTGCAAATTGATGGTTATGAGAAAAAATGCAGCCACTTCACAGTCAGCAGAAAAAACAGGATTGGAAGGCTAGAATTTCTATTCTGTGTGATATTTTAGAACATGATCCATCCATGGTAGCACCCATCAGTCAACAATCTGGATCCCTCATCCCTGAACCATGGGTCCACTTGTATAAACATATCCTTGGCTCGAGGATAAAATGGTTCCTCCGAAATGACAGATTTTACCAAGAGAGTCGACTTAAATAAAAACTCACGCATACCATTACTTGGCACATCATGCGCCGTTTTCTTGCAATAGAGAAGTAATTTATCTTTTGATAAATCTTTAAAACTTCTATTCATTGGCAATCTTCAATTTATTGGTCTTAACAGTATCTGCATGCTTCTTTTGTTTTATGCTTTTGTTTCTCTAGTATCATAAGTTGGGGTTGAACTTGGAACCTAATGGCTGATACATCAGCTTCATACTAGAAGCTAGAACAAAGACCCTAAAAATCTTAAAGCCTGTTTGATAAGACAGAAAAGAAAAGAAAAGAAATGGAAAATGAAGAACTTATCCCATGGTGGGAAATTTCACTCGTATGTTTGGTTAGCCAAGAGAATAATGGAATTTAATATTTACTAAATGACAATAATGGATTCTACATAGCAACCACTATCCTTTACCATATTCAAATTCTCATGAACAAGATATAAGATAGCCATTGTCTCACAAATATAGGATTTCCACCTGCTATTTAAACAAAACCACCAAAAGAGAAGTCCATGGGAATCCATGTTTCAATAGTACTCAATGAATTCCTCCTTGGATAATTATTATGTTTTCTTTTCCCACTAATCAACAGGCCCTTACTAGACTAGAAACTAATCTAAAATGCAAGATATTGGTGGGAAAAAAAAAAAAAAACCACATACAAATTATTCTTGTTGATGTTAATGGAACTTGGAACCCCGGCCCATGGTCATGTGGAGAGGTCGGTTGTCACAAAAAGCTTGACCATTATTATTGAATCGCCAAAACATATGTAGTGTCATTGTTCAAACACTAGAAATATATAAAACACATGATTACCCATTTTCGTTCCACTGCTAAAGTACACTGATTCAATCTAAAGTACAGCACATGTTAGAGATCATCATCATTGTAGTCTTATCCCAGTGACGTTACAGTAAATTGCAATTTGTAAATTGATGTTTAGACTGGAAACGAGGTCCAACCGTAATTATTAAATTGAAGAGTCCTAAATTAAAGAGTCCAATTGATTTATAGGCATACGATCTCCAATTGAAGCTAGTGATTTCCGTTTATTTGCTTATTCTCTTTATGGCATGCCCCTGACTCACACATTGTCCTTGGAACTTGATATTATAATTATGAGAAATGCATTGATACTCTGGCAGAATGTGATGGATGATATGCAGGCAGTTAGAAATTACTCAAAATTTGTTTACATGGCCTAAAGTAATCCAAAATAAACCCTCCGAATTGTAAGATAGATCGAAGTCTTATTTTTAAAAACAAGTGTCCACAAATCAGAGGTTAAGGACAGTGGTTTCCACATTCTAGTCGGTTTAATTTGGGTTGATATACGCCATGTGTACCATTTTTAAGTGCCTTCATATCAAGCATCATATGTAGCCGGAGTATCAAATAACTCCATTATAATTATATGTTCTTTTGTTATTTGTAGAAAAAACAGACAAAATTGTGTTGCATGATTCTCCATGTCTTGCACATTGGTTGGTGCATTTACTATGAGGTTTCATTGGTGGATTCGAAAATATTCTCAAAAGGATTCAACTCAAAACGATGAGACACTTTGTAATCTGGGCTCTAAATTAGAAGCAATCAAAGGCCTATTCCAGGGCTTTCTAGCAATAAGGTGCATCTTCTCCACCATTGAAAAAGTCTACAGGTAGAGGTCCATGACTACTTTAAATGAATAGTTTTGTCATGGACAAGGCCAGAGTCTGATCCATGCCCAGACCCGGAACCTGATCCAGAGCATATCAATCTGGAAGAAAAAAAAAAAACAAAACAAAGAAAATACCTAAAACAGAGGCCTTACCTGTAAGGCTCAATCCGAGGCTGCACATTGAGGGAGATAGAGGTGGAGGAGGTCGCGGTTGGTGGTACCGATTGAGGGAGAGAAGGAGAGAGAGAGAGGTGGAGGCGTACGTTGCCGGTGGTACCGATTGAGGGAGAGAGAGAGAGAGAGAGAGAGAGAGAGGCGAATGTTGGCTGGTGGTGGGGATTGAGGGACGAGAGAGGGTCGGTGGTGGGTAGGTCGCTCGTGGTAGGGATTGAGGGAGAGAGAGGGCTGGTATCGAGGGCGATAGAGAGAAGGTTGCGGGGCTAGGGATTGTAACCGGAACGACCGGTCTCTCTCATGAAAATCCCGCCTTAATTCTAGCCGTTGATTTTGATTTTCAGCATCCGACGGCCAGTATTGTGACAACACTCGACCTTACGGAAGCCTACGGTACGGTCGACCGTATAGTACCATTTCCCTATATATATAAAACGTTATATATATATGTTATAATAATTTATTAGTTTATATAAATGAAAAGTGTAAGGGTGTGCATCATGTGTTGCTCCACACGTGTGGGACCCACTGGCAAGGGTGTGCATCATGTGTTGGTGTAAGGGTGTGCATCATGTGTTGGTCCACACGTGTGGAACCCACGGGCAATGGGACAAGGTGATATTTGTGTTTTCTCCTCATTTGGGCCTATCCAGACGGTCAGGCAACAAGCTCGTTTGTTGGACAGTCCAGCAAGATGGGTCCCACATGTTGATGGTTTGATGACATGGATATAACACATCATGGTGGACCATACATGCATACCAGGTGGGCTACACACCTCATCATCATCATCGCCGTACAAAGGAAAAGAGAGAGAGAGAGAGAGAGAGAGAGAGAGAGAGAGAGAGAGAGAGAGAGAGAGATTAGTGAGAGGGGGAGGGACCCTGCCACTATGGGCCCTCCCTATACAATGCATACACCATTATGGGTCCCATAACAAGTGGTCCCTCGAATCATAAAATTAAATAATAAGATCACTCACTGAAGATCTTCTCTTTCTTCTTCCGCTAACACGATCTAGAGCTCCATGGGATGCAATTCAATGGTCGAGATGATCTATAGAGGGTGGGATTAGGTGGTAGGGAGGTGGGCCACACTATCTTCTCTCCTCTCCCTTAGAAAGCCATGGACGATTGCTCTCTCTTGCTTGGGAGAGAATGAGAGAGGGAGATATGAGAGAGAGGTTGTAAGAGAGAGGGATGGGTGTGATGGGTGATGGGTGTGTACTTGACATATATGAGTTGTAAGAGAGAGAGTTGACTTTAGGGGAGGGGTGGTTGTACTTGGGGGTGGGTGATTGATGGGACATGTTGTAGAGATTCTCTTGGGTTTGCAAATGCACGACGTTTTCTTGAACTGAATGCGGGCCCACATCTCCTGCCTGGGTATCGCCTCGGTACGTAATACGCGGCATTGGAACCGCGGCGACGATGCAGTCGCTAGGGTACAAGTCTCGAGTTGAGCCGACTCTAGAATACGGGACACGACTCAAGGTTGTACGCAACTGCCAATAATAGATCACCGGTCGCCAAAATTTGAACATGAGGACCGCGGAAGCCTACGGAATAGTATGGGCTAAGATACGGGCCTCACAATTGTGCACTGGAGACTATTGTACACTGGGTATTGTTGTGCGCTAGGCACTGTGCGTTCCATCTTGTTGTGTGCTCCATCTAATTATACGCCAACAGTATTGTACACCGCACAATGCCTGTTCCACACAATGAGTGCGAACTCTACCTCTCTCTCTCTCTCTAAGATTTCTCTTCTCCTCTTCAATTGGATGCTAATGACCCCTTTAGAGGGGTCATGGGGTATTTATAGCCCTCTCACATGTGTGAACTTGCCACATAGTTATTGTGTGGTATCCCTTGTGTGTCGATTCCCCTCTGTGCGGTCCCGAGTGTGCAGTTTCTACTGCGCAGACTCCACTGTGCGGTCTGCATTGCGCGATCTCCATTGTGCGAACTCCATTATGCGATCTTCACTGTACGATCTCCATTGTGTGGATCTTATTGTGCAGATTGACTCCTTTTGGCACATAATGGTTCTCTGCGCACAATGGTTCTCTGTGCACAATGATTCTCTACGCACAACAGAAGTTTGCTATCTTTCTCTCTTTTTATGCCTCAGCAGATGCCCCCTTAATCCTACATTTTTATTTTTATCTATAAAATCAAAATGTGGGATCAATATTTCAATTATTCTAACTAATTTTTTGCTCTCTTTTTCTTCATTGTGCGATCCATATAATTTTGGCGCACGTCCTAACTCACCATGAGTTGCGCACAACGATTTGCGCAGAACGATTTATGCATAACAGGCGAGTGCCAGTCTATAAATATAGGATCACCACTCCTCGTCTTTACTTCACTCTCGGCTTGCCCTGGCCTTTTTGCACGTCGAACCTCTATGCGCACAATGGGATCATATGCACAATGCTTTTTTGCACACAACAGGACCTTACACGCAACAACAGGTAGCGCACAACATTCTGCGCACAACATCCTGCGCACGATAGTTCGCACATAACTCCCTGCGCATAACTCCCTGCGCACAGCACCCTACACAATGTAGACTTAAACTTATTTAGAACTTGCCTATCCCTTTTACAACAAACTTTTATTCTTCTCCTTCAATCTTCTGGAACTTAACAGACTTCTTTCCCTGATTTTAACTTGTTCACTGATTCTTGTGTAGATTTCTGATGGCTAGCTCTAAAAGACCTCACGCCTCCCCAAGTACTGCTGGACCCTATGACTTGCAACCAGCTGAGACCCATAGTCGAAAAAGACCTAGATCTGCTGAAGGTTACTCCTCCTTCTTTAAGGAACTGACTCCCACCATTATCAACTTCGCTGATCGCATCTAGCGTCTGTCTGAGCATATCCGCACAGCTGTACTAATGAGGGAGATAGAGGGACCCCCTACCGAAGGACAGGAATCTGATTGGGACAACTGGTTGAAGTCCACTACCAATTTCCTTACAGACAACACTCGTCTGTTTGCCACTGAAGCTTCTTCCACTCCCGTGATTTCGAAGAAAGTGAGAGAAAAGAGCAAAGATGAAGCCTTTCAGGAAAAGATTCAGGAACACAACCAGTGGCGTTTAAGTCAAGTGCCGATGCGATCAAATTTTGCAACCCCTACAAGGATGAGACTATCACTATCCCTTTGCATCTCCAGTGCCACCGGTCCATAATCTAGAGCGAACCGACCGACTATATGACACAAAACAGACTCCGATACGTGTCAAATTGGGTGATCAAAGAGGCGCAACTCCTCGAAGGTTATCTCATGGAAAAAGGCTTAGTCTAAAAGACCAAGCAGATAAATACATGCGCTTCCTCACGCCATGTTACAACTCCCACACCTATACCCCACTCATTTCTTCGAAACGATTCAACCGCGTTTTCGTGATCGCGACTCCCTGTGGGGTAAAAAAGAATTCAGGACACAGGGTCTTTGGACTGATCATTCGTACAACAACACATGGACTAAGGCGATCTTGAAGAAGTATGAAGATGTTCTTATTACAGCAAAGGTATATCATGCTATAGAAGCCACTTCAGATTTCTTTCACAAGGACACGATGATTTATAAGGGCTTTCTTAGGTACTGGTCCTATACTACGAATTTTTTCCACCTTCCGGTCGGTGAAGTAAGCATCAGTTTGTGGGATCTATATAGGATGGTTGGCCTGCCTATCTTCGAATCTTTTCTAGACAAATACGTTCCTACGAACAAGGAATTCGCCTATGTTGCCCCTAATAGAACGCCTAAGATTTCAGCATCGACAATCAAACTTTTTTGTGAAATGTCTTGTTTCCCTGATGTCCATAAGATATCACCTCTTCAATGGCTTACACATTTTTTCCGATACTTGCTATAAGTGTTCTAACATTTCTCTTATCTTTCAGACGACATTTGCCTATATACATAAATCGTCAATCCATCTTTCTTCTCCTTTTTCAAGTTCCCTAGTAGCCATTGTGCCAAATTGGAAGCCAATCGCAAAAAGATAAAGGGCCCGACCAAATTCACCACTGAAATTGAGTTTGCTGCTTTTTTGGCTTAGTGGTTAAGCTTAGTTGTGCTTTCTAGCTCGAAAAACTTAGACTCTATTCGACCAACGTTATTTGTGGCGGCAAGCACAATGGCGAGGCAGAAAAAAAATTCTCTGGCTCCTCCTATGTTATGCTTGCCATATAGAGCTTTTGGACAAGCTACGAAGCACTGGTCAAGCCCAGCAATAGGAGTTTCATCTTCTTTCACTCCATGACACTATTTCTCCGGCTAGGTCGGTGTTTATTTGCCCCAGACTTATAGTGACCCGGAGAAGGCTTATGTTCATCCCAAACATCTACCCCTATGGCATTTCTTGAAGCGAAAGATGATAAAGAAGGGGTATGACTGGATAGTGGATAAAATTAACATCACGGAAGCCATTGACTTCTTCCCTTTTTATTTGGATCACCAAGCTAAATATAGGGATGTTAAAGATAACAATAACTTGGAAACCATTGAGAGAGCCTTCTTTCTTTGTATCCGTTCTTGCAGCCTTCCCATGCGAGAAGGAGTAGAATTCTGGAGAGAACCGTACTATCCAAGTTGATTTCCCAAACAATTTGAGTATGGTCAAGCTATGCCCCGTGTAGGGGAGGAGGTCACATGGGCAATGAAATGCTACAGAGTCGGCCCTATAATTGGGTTCTAATATGGAAGCAGCTCTTAACAAGAAATTTTGGCTCCCGATTTCTTCTCTCGGGGTATAATTATCGAGTGACACCTTCATATTCCTGGATGCAGTGGTGGACGCATCATTACTACTTGGTGCGCAACTGTTTTCCAGTGAATTGGCTTATCTGGGTTCCTCCTCCATACTTGAGAAACTACGGACCGGAACAAGGAATCAAATATTTTTTCGAGAAAGACCATGCCGCTGTTTCGGGACAACTGTGGTGCAAAATTTCCGTAGAAGAACCCATTAGAGAAATAAAGCCACTGAATACTCTAGAAGGATGGATTACTTTTGGCTCTCCTTTGGATTTGATAAAATGGAGAGAAAGATCGGCCACTCCTCGCGATGAATTTGAAACTGCGGGCAATATTCTTCCTTCCCCTACTCCTGAAGGAGGAGATCAGCCTACACACTTTGCTCCTGTCATTCCTCCTACCACAGAGCCCATCACCTCTACGACTTCTCCCACCATTGATCATGCAACCATCGCAGTTGTCCCTGCCAGGTCATGCAACAACTATAGTCTCTCCTGTTGCAAGTCATACTACAACCATAGCTTCTCCTGCTGCGAATCGGGTTACTATCACTACATCTCCTATGACTCGTTCGCGTGCCAAGTCATTGTCTCTTGAAGTTCTGGCACAACATATCCCTTCTCCTGCTCGAAGTGCGCATCTTCTCCCCGTGAAGACTACTTAAAAGGGAAAACAAACTATATTAGAGGAAGATAGTTCATCAGAATATTCAACCAATACTGTAAGCGACGATACATCTTCTTCCACGAGCTTAACCAACGAGGGAGATGCTTTGTTAAATGAAGATAATGAGGCTGAAGTGGATATCAGAGAAGAAGGTGATGTTAGAGTCGAGTCTCCACTTCCTGATGCTCCAATCACTTGTCCGGATGCCTCTCATCTGATCATAGTGGCCTCCCTAGAAGAGGAGCAACTCGACTACGGAGAATCTGGCTATTCTCCCGGCGTAAATATCTTCCTTTCTTTTGATGCCTCATATTCTCCATGTATTGTGGAAACCGCCGATGTAATTGCTCGTGAAACATCGACATTAAGGGATATAGAGGCTTAATCATCAGAAATCTAGGCGGAGATGGGAAATGTGCTTTTTTTTTTTTTTACACACGCACATACACCCCACACACTCATGCTAGTGGGATTTCACCACCTATGGATACTCGAACCCTTGACCGAGTGTTAAAACTCCTGAGAGTCTACCACTCGAGCAAGAGTAAGGATCCAGATGGGAAATGTACTTCTTCTTCACAGCACAGGAGAAATCTTGCCAATAGTCACTACAACATCTGATGCCTCCATTCATGCTGATAAATCTCCTACTGCATGTCCTCCTCCTATCCAACCAGTAGCCCAAAGTTTAGAATTCTTCTCTGATCCGGTTGACATCTCAACTCCGATGACTCTTGACTCGACTACTGGAGGGGTTTAGGAGCTTTCTTTCAACGTTGCTATGACTACAAACGCACCCAGATTTGCAGCACCTGGAACCTGTTCTATTCAAGCTACTTTCGCTATTGCCCTTAGACAGGGTATGCATTTTATTTGTCTTCTTTTCTTTTCTTTATAGCATTATATATATATATATATATATATATATATATATCTTCTTTTCAACTCATAATCTTTCTTTTGTTTTTTGTTTTTAGCCTTAGTTGTGCCAACTCCAAGCGGGTTTGAAGGCTCTAACTCAGTAGCTACAGTTTTTGATAGACTTTCATTGGAAAAGGTGTCCCCTCTCATGTTGGGATTCTTCAAGAACGCAATCTCTATTATCATCAGTGCTTTTAAAGATCCAGCCTAGTGGCCCTTTCTGGATAGTGCCTTAGCCATTCTTACCCATTCAGCTCGTCTGACACACGTTAATGTTCAGTCCCTTCACGACTCCTTGTCATAGTTTTATGACTCCACCAAAAACTTAGAAGCAGCGCAAAGTATAGTCATTGCTCTAGAAATTCTGGATAGTCAGAAAGAATTGGCACCACTTAAGGAGAAACTCTCTTGTTCAGACGATGTCCTTGCTAATTACGATGCTGTTAGTCAATCTCTTCACGAGAAGTTGAAAGTTTCTGATAGAAATAAGGCGATTATTGGTGATCAAATTGCTATTCTTGAGAGAGAGATTTTGCTACTCAAGGGTCAGAAAGAAGCAGAAGATTTAACTATTCGTCAAATCAAGGAGAAGCTTGAAATAAATAGTTAAGTTGTTGATATCGAGAAAGCCGAACAAACGAAGAATAGGGAAGCTGCTGCTTTTTTGGAATTAGAATTGGTTGGCATTCCTGATCAAGCCAGGATTATTCTGAGGTCAACACGATTGCTGCAAAGACAACTTCGCTTAAAAGAAGAATTACAAATTATGTAACAAAAGATAAGCACAACTGAGGATCTGTAAGAATTGTATTTTTCGTATAAATTCCTTTTACGTTGTGATATATAAACAGATTGTGGTGTTTTATTTGGAGCAAATGCATTCTTGATAATACAATCATTGATTTTGGAATACATGTTGATGCAATACTTTCATACTCATGCTTCATTATTTTCGCTATTTATATTCGTGCATTGTACGGCGATCCTATGTGGTGTTCATTTCAATGGGCAGAACTATTTCATTTTAAAGTTAATAGAGTTAGTTTTGCACACAGTTTAAGCTCTTGAGTAGTGGAGCAATCACAATTTTTTAGATTCATAAGTAGTTGGAGTCAGGTCTTATGCGAATGGTCTCTCTAATTCTCATGAGTTCTCTAGACTTATCGCGGCTAGGTAGTTCACAAACCACGGTCCATCAGAGGGGCCCAGTGAAGCTACCAGAGCCATGAACTCAATGGGTTTTATGCCCATGGTTGGCCACAGTAACTCTCTAGAGTTCATAGGGCACAAAAGGCTACCTTTGGTACCACCAGGGCCACCAGTCCATTAATAAGGGGGTGTTTTTATTGAGACCCGGTCCTCATGAGTTAATACTGAAATCAAGCCAATGACTTGGGGGGTCTTATTCTATTCCCCATTTTCCTTCATCTATAAGTTCGAACCCATTCATAGGAGGGTATTTTCATCCTTGTCTATGACGCTGTCGGAGAGTTTACAGATGACATTAGTGTAACGCCTCGTCCAAAAAGGGAACAGTGTCCTGAGGCACTCACGTGCGAACTGACTCAGGACCGGCTTAAGACGGGTTAATTAACCCTAACTCACCCTTTTGTACAATTTAAATTAAATTAAGAACAGGCCAAGCATAGGCCGTAAAGCTAGTTGGCAAAGCTATACTTAGCAACTGTCCTTACGGGTTGTGTATCGCTCGAAGATGGTCCAAAAATCCCAAACTTTGTCAGACCCTTGAGCTCACTGGGCTTGTGGTCCCACGCTGACGCTAGACTCCGAAGATGCCTAGAAATGGTCGATTAGCGCAGCCCTACTGGCACTTGTAAACCGCAGGTCACCTGGCCAAAAGTACTCAGATTCTGAATTTTAACCTAATAACCCTATTGCTTGACTTTACAAATCTGGGCATTCTAGCCATCGGATCTCTTCTAAATTCACACCGAAGGTTAGAAATAATTCCAGGCCCACGCTTACAAAGTCTGGCCATTGATTGTGGAATGATGACTGTTGATTGCGAATCGGGCCACAGAGGCAAAACCCCACATCCGTTTGTGATCAAACTTCACCCAACCCTTTATCGGGCCATGGGGCACCTATCCCACATGTCTGATGGGCCAGGGGGCCATCAGGATAGCCCCTATAATCAGAAATGGGTCCACAGGGTCATTAGAGAAATTTCACTAAACTGCAGGGTTAATTGAATTAAATCCTTGATATAAATATCTAGCTCTTTCTCTCTCACTCCCATAAACTCCAGCAGCTGAGAGAGAGGGAGAGAGAGGGAGAGAGAAGAGGAGAGAGAAAAGGGGGCATTTTACTTACATGTGGCCCCGGTGCCCAGATTTTGTCAATTCCGGCGTCCTCTCCCCTCCTTCGCCTGAAATCCTGGTTAATCTTCGTCGTTGGAAGAAGAAATTCCAACCCATCTAAGGTAATTTAGGATTTCTCACTCTATTTCCATGATTTCTACAACACGCATGTAATTCTTGTCCATTCTATGCAATGCAGGGCCCTGACGCCTCGAGCTCGTGGATCCGATGTCTCTAGAATCATCTTAGAAATCTCCAGCTAAGTTTAGGTGAGGACCATTACCTTTTGGTGGCTAGTTGTTGTGACTAGAGTAGGTTTAATGAATGTGATTGGTGAAGTTTTAGTGCATGTAGCTGAACTTTCGTTTGGACTGCATATATAGGTTAATGGACTAGGAATTATCAAATATTTGGGAAGGGATTTGGCCTTAATATCCCAAATTGTGACTTGTGCATTCGCATGCTCATGTAGGGTTCAAATATCTAAATTTCCCATATTACTGTTAGTTGATTCTGGTTTTCTTAGTTTGGTGTTAACTATACGTAACATGATGATATGGATTGCTGTAGAATGGTAATTAGTGGTTGATTTCCTGATTTTATAAATAATCATGCTTGGGTGAAAGCTCAAAACATTGTAAGTTGTTGATTGGTTGAGTCACTTGTCTGAATTTTCAAGTTATGGTTAAATAATATGATGCATGATTGGCCTGTAGGAGATTTATTTTAGTATATTGTTATATGGCTGTTCATGTGATCGTATAGGCTGAAATATGTCATGTTGAATCTATGAATTCGGGTGGAATATTATATGTTGTTGTCCTTATGATGATCACACTGAAATCTTATCTTTCATACTTGAATTGTATCCAAGAGATCCATGTTTGTGGAGCATTGTTGCATATTTCCCTTATAGATCGGCCGATTACCTAAAAGTTCTTAGGCAGTTCTTGTTAGACCTGTCTCTAAGGGAATCTAGCCCGACAGCTGAACCGTAGTGGTTGGCTGTAGTTGGACTGCATGAGATCATGTTCTCAAGCCGATTAGTTATAGTTCAACCCGTCGGGGCACATTGACTATTAGTCGATCATCCTTGTACGTTAACCTTGTTTGATCACGCCTATATGAACCCGTAGTACCCTAAGACCATTGTGCCAATTTTGAAAAATGATTTACGGCCCACAAAGTCTCATAAGCCGGGGATGGTGGTATGAGGCACTATGCCTGTGCTGTCGGCCTACACTGGGGTGACGAGCCTTCCCGTAGTGTCCATTGAGTAATTGGACTCGTGAGTCTGGAACGGTAGTATTGGACACTGTACCTGTGCTGTCGGCCTATGTTGGGGTGACGACCTCCCCATAGTGATTACGAGTGGGACATCTATGTTCTAATTTGATTTCGTCCATGTTATAATTTGTTCGGGATTGACGACCCCAATTAGGGCTAAGGATTGCTATAGTCACATGTGAAATTGCAGTGAAGACCGCTTTAGTTAAAGTCGGGATATGCCAATATGTCCTAGAGGGGGGTGAATAGGACTTTTAAAAGTTTTATTAATTTATTTAAAATCTTATTATACTAATCCTAACAATAGGCACATATTAGGATTACTTAAAAATAACTCTACTGGCTTCCAAGCCCGGTAGAGATCCAATCACAAACTGTTTAAGAAGTAAACACTATGCAAACTGGTTTATGATGGATATGACTGTGTAAGTGTGTGAGGTGTGATCTTAGATATTCAAATATGCAAATATTAAATTAAATCACATAATCAGAAGAATAACAATCTCAAACACAGTCATTTTTATAGTGGTTTGATGACTTGTCTACTCCACTCCCGGTAACTGCACTCAACCCTTGAGTGTACTGGATTTCACTAAGGAAGTTTCATGGTGGTTCACCTCAAACCTAAGGTTTTAAATCAGGTTCACCTTCAACTTTATAACATACACTGAGGCTGACGTTTATGCTCCCACGAGCAAGGGTCAACACAACGCACCCACTTTTAGGCACATTGGCCAAGGATCTTCCATTAGACCCTACCGGAGGTTTTTATACGGTTCACCTCAAACCAGAGGTTTCACAGCGGTTGACCTCAAACCTAAGGTTTTGCTAGTTCACCTTCAACCAGATGTTTATGCTCTCTACAGAGCAAGGGTCCACACAACACACCCACCACGTACACTCCCGCCGGAGGCCTCTTACCATGGTTTCAAGGGTGAGAAACACCTAAGACCCAATCCTAGAGAGGAATGATCACGAGTGTCCTCTGGACTCTATATACTTACAGATAAGTTGATGAGTCCTATTAAGCACGTTAACGAAGATCTCCTTTGTTGACGAAGACTCTTCGATCTCCTTGATCCACAACTCAAAAGATATACTAATGCATGGTGATGGGTTGGGTCAAGGTTATGATGAAATCCTACTCAAAAGATTTTCTTATAAGGAAGATAGAGTGATTTCAATCATCTAAGCATTCAAGGCATTTCAGCTTAATGATTTTCCATTAAGGTGGTAGCTGGAGGATCCTTGAATGTGGAAGTTCATTCCCCAATCCACTCTATTGAATGTCAATGGTGGGGGTGGATTGGAGGATGAACTTCCTTGAGAGAAAGGGCTTTGGGTATAAGATTTAAAGTTAAACACACAAAAGCTCTCTCTTCTTTCTTTGCTAGCAATAAAGACAAGTCTCTCTTTAGATAGGCAAAAGGTTCCAACGGATATAAAATGATCACATTTACGATAGAGTTCGATATCATCGAGCGGTGTCAATATCATCAAGTATATACTCTCAATAGCATCAACGGTCCGCTCGATGACACAAACTCAAATGTCATATGCTTTGGAAACCTTTTACCAGCTGGTAGAGGGCATTGATACTCGTGTCGATGTCATCGAATTTCGAACACTGATTCCATCGATATGTGGATCGATTCTATAACATTTGAAAATGAGAGAGACTTGACTTGAAATATTTCAGGTTTTTAAGATATGATCGGGGGTCAATCGATGTCTTCGGAATTTACATATCGATGATATCGGAGGCACTGTCGATGCATCGGTAAATCTCATGGATTTTCCATTAAGCTTGTAGATTGATTGTGTCCGGACTCGATGCAATCGACAAGGCCTTGATATCATCGACATATGAATATCGATTTCTCGAGAGGCCCCCCGATTAGAGATAACAACAACCTGAAATAATTGCTGGAAGACATTTGCGCCCATGATCAAGATCATCGATGACCTTCTGATATGATCGAGATTTGAGTTGAGATTGTATCGGAAAGGGCATCGATATATCGAAGAATCTTGTGATTTTCTTATAAAAATAGGGGTGTTGGAAATCTGCCTGTCGATCTTATCGAGCCATCCTCGATGGACTTGAGATTAGAATATTAATGATATCGATATGTATATCGATATATCGATAATTCCGTCTTGATGAGTATGTGGTTGCTGGACACTTTTAGTCCTCATATCGATGATATCGTTAAGGCATCGAGGACATCGACAGAGCAGGTCGATCATATCGAAGGTGTTTCGATAAAATCTACAAGGCAAGAAAACTTAGAGAATTTTCCTATTTTGAAAATATTTTCTTACCTTAAACCCTAAGATGTTCTAGTTTATTTTTAAGGGTTTTAGTTTACCTGGTGATTTGGGACAACAGATGTGAGGCTCAGATTTACCTGTGGCGAGCTTGCACACATCCAGTTGAGGCAAACGCTTGAATTGATCTTCATATGGAGCTCTTCTGTCTGACAGACTCAATACACATGCTAATTGACAAACCAGGGCACTTTCAATCTCCTCCTTTGTCAATTACGCGACAAAATCCCAAAACACCCTAGAATATTCTAGACAAATACATCCTAAATTGTGTGTACATGCTTTTTACACAATTTTACAATTTCTAGACCATGTACACAACCAGTAGCTATTCTTTATAAAATCCCCCTCACTTGATGCAGATGCTCCCCCTAAGACCTGCAACAACATCCAAGTAGATATACAATTTTCCATTTGAGGTGTTTGAACTGTTCTCCCCCTTTTTGTCAGTCATTGACAAAGATATAGCAGTTGATTATTGACTGAAGCTTGAAGTATTTGGGAGAACCATCATTTAGAGGAATATGCATATAATAAATAAATGTATAATGATTAATTAGTTGTTGAATCAGACATCATTTTCAGTGTATATATATGTATAGCAGACAGATATATGCAGTGATATAGCAGTTAGAATATTCAGTAAAAACATCACATGCATCTCATATTAGAAACTAGATAAACCAGGGGATTTGTAAGGTATAAGAATGACAGTAAAAAGTGTGAATTATATTAAGCCATATTCAAAAATATTATCCAACTATCCAAAATAAACTGCCCAAGATTGACAGCAAATTAACAGTTAGCCCAACAAAAAAAATGTAGTGATAGAATTCGCACAGTCCGCTCTTAGCTTCGCCGAGAAACACCATGTGTGAGCAAGTCTACCACTTGCTGATTTGTTAGCTGGAGAGCATCAACTTTTTCTTCAATCACAATGAGACGTCTTTCATAGTTGTAAAGTCGCTCTTCCATACCCGCCATACCATTCAGTAGGTGGCATTCGAGGTGATGAGTTTGGCGGTTTGTGATAGACTCCGGACTGAGCAATGACATTTAATTGGATCCCCGTGGATATGACAGATGAGCTTATGGAGCAGCAGACTGTAGGGGAGCACTATTTTCAAGAATAGCTGAAGCAAGACACAGCTGTTGAGCCACCTGAGCTGAATCACTATCAAACCATGCCTCTGGATAAATTGTATCAGATGTGGCAGGGATACCAACATGATGAGCTAATTTACATATGAGTACAGGAAAAGCTATTGTATCCCAATAGTTGCCTTGAATGACACAAATTAGCAGCTTAAGAAGAAGCATTGGGAGACACACCTGAACTTCTTGATACACATCATATTGTACATTTAACACAAAGGGAGACAAACGATTACCATTCACATCACAAGGATAGACATTGGACCCAAAAATGTCATGAAGGATTTTAAAAGTGGGTCTAAGATGATTAATATGAAGGGAATTATCATCGTTCTGAGAAATAGTAGTTCCCTGACACAATACACGAGTTATCTCTCCCCAGACGCCCAGACCACTTAGATTCCGGCTGGTGATTGGAATGCGAGTGACCTTGAGGTCTAGAAGATTACTCAAAGTGATGGGAGTGATGTGCTTGGAGTAGTGCAATAATTCGACTTGGATGCAAGGTGGATCATCACGGATAACATGAATTTTACTAAGGAAGTCATGAATCACCCCTATTTGATAAGTACCACCAAGATTTAGAATATTTTGCCACCCTATTACTTTTAGAAGGAGGTCTACACCAAAAGGCTCAATGACACTGTTAAGAACCAGACATTCAACAACGGTGGCTGGATATCTTACCGAAGGAATGAGTTGATGCATACTGGGTTGCTTGGCTTTTCCTTTTGAAGATTGAGTGAGAGACTTACCTTTCCCTTTGTTCGTGATTTTTGGAATCAGAACTTTTTCTCCCAATCCACCCATGGAGTTACAAATGATATTCAACTTTGTGAAAAACTCCATAAAGGCCTCATGCTCTTCCATTCTGAGACTTTCAAACTGTGAAGTCAGGAGTTGAAGTTTGGATCTCTTCACAGTGCTTGTGCCTTCATGGATTGTTTCCAATAGGTCCCATGCTTCCCTGGATGTCCCACGCATACTTATTTGGCTGAAGATGTCTTAGGACACGACACAGTAGATGGCGTTAATAGCTTTTGCTTCAGGAGTCTGTTTTTCCTTATCGAATGCCGTCCACTTTTCTTTGGGTTTGGGCTTTGTGATGGTTGTGCCACTGTTAAGTACGATTTGTTCAGTTGGTGGCACGTATCTGCTTTCAACTATATCCCAAACATCATGATCCAAAGATCTCAGAAAGTAATGCATTCTAGCCTTCCAGTATGCATAGTTTGAGCCGTCGAATACTGGAGGTCTAGTGACCGATGAGCCCTCTCCTTTGGCCATAATCCCAACTTCAATCAAGATCACTCTCTAGGCGGTGAAGCCCTTAAAGAGAAACCCGCTTTGATACCAAATGAAATTGTGGTGAAGACTACTTTAGTTGAAGTCGGGATATGCCAAGATGTCCTAGAGGGGAGGTGAATAGGACTTTTAAAAGTTTTTATGATTTATTTAAAATCCTATTACACTAATCCTAACAATAGGCATATATTAGGATTACTTAAAAATGACTCTACTGGCTTCCAAGCCCGGTAGAGGATCCAATCACAAACTGTTTAAGAAGTAAACACTATGCAAACTAGTTTATGATTGATATGACTATGTAAGTGTGTGAGGTGTGATCTCAGATATTTAGATATGCAACTATTAAAGTAAATAACACAATCAGAAGAATAACAATCTCAAACACAATCATTTTTATAGTGGCTCGACGACTTGTCTACTCCACTCCCGGTAACCACACTCAACCCTTGAGTGTACTAGATTTCACTAACGAGGTTTCACAGTGGTTCACCTCAAACCTAAGGTTTTAAATCAGGTTCACCTTCAACCTTTACAACCTACACTAGGTTTTGTTTATGCTCTCACAAGCAAGGGTCAACACAATGCACCGACTTTTAGGTACACTGACCAAGGATCTTCCATAAGACCCTAGCAGAGGTTTCTACACGGTTCACCTTAAACCCGAGGTTTCATAGCGGTTGACCTCAAACCTAAGGTTTTGTTGGTTCACATTCAACTAGATGTTTATGCTCTCCACAGAGCAAGGGTCCACCCAATGCACCTACCATGTACACTCCTGCCGGAGGCCTCTTACGAGGGCTTCAAGGGTGAGAAACACCTAAGATCCATTCCTAAAGAGGAATGATCACAAGTGTCCTCTGGACTCTAGATACTTATGGATAAGTTGATGAGTACCATTAGGCATGTTGACAAAGATCTCCTCCTTTGTTAACGGTGACTCTTCGATTTCCTTGATCTGTAACTCAAAAGATATACCAATGCATTGTGACAGGTTGGGTCAAGGTTATGATGAAATCCTACTCTCAAAAGATTTTCCTATAAGGGAAGATAGAGCAATTTAAATCATCTAAGCATTTAAGGCATCCCAACTTAATGATTTTCCATTAAGGTGGTAGCTGGAGGATCCTTGAATGCGGAAGTTCATTCCCCAATCCACTCTATTGAATGTCAATGGTGAGGGTGGATTAGAGGATGAACTTCCCTGAGAGAAAGGGCTTTGCGTATAAGATCTAAAGTTAAATACCAAAAGCTCTCTCTTCTTTCTCTGCCAGTAATAAAGACAAGTCTCTCTTTAAATAGGAAAAAGGTTTCAACGGATATAAAATGGTCACATTTATGACAGAGTTCGATATCATCGAGTAGTGTCGATATCATCAAGCATATACTCTCGATAGCATCGACAGTCCGCTTGATGACACAAACTCAAATGTCATACACTTTTGAAACATTTTACAAGCTGGTCGAGTGCATCGATACTCATGTTGATGTCATCGAATTTCAAACTCTGATTCCATCAATATGTAAATCGATTCCTCGACATTTGAAAAATGAGAGAGACTTGACTTAAAATATTTCAGGTTTTTAAGATATAATCGGGGGTCAATCGATGTCATCGGAATTTGCATATCAATGATATCAGAGGCAGTGTCGATACATCGGTAAATCCCATGGATTTTCCATTAAGCTTACTGGACTGATTGTGTCCAGTCTCGATGCAATCGACACGGCCTCGATATCATTGACATATGAGTATCGATTTCTTAAGAGGCCCCCCGATCAGAGATAAAACAACCTGAAATAATTGCTGGAAGACATTTGCACTCATGATCGATATCATCGATGACCTTCCGATATGATCGAGATTTGAGTTGAGATTGTATCGGAAAGGGCATCGATATATCAAAGAATCTTGTGATTTTCTTATAAAAACAGAGGCGTAAAAAATCTGTCTATCGATCTTATCGAGCCATCCTCGATGGACTCGAGATTAGAATATCGATATATGGATAATTTCGTCCATATGAGTATGTGGTTGCTGGACACTTTTAGTCCTCATATCGATGATATCGTTAAGGCATCGAGGACATTGACAGAGCAGGTCGATCATATCGAAGGTGTTTCGATAAAATCTACAAGGCAAGAAAACTTAGAGAATTTTCCTATTTTGAAAACATTTTCTTACCTTAAACCCTAAGATGTTCTAGTTTGTTTTTAAGGGTTTTAGCTTACCTGGTGATTTGGGACAATAGTTGTGAGGCTTAGATTTACCTGTGGCGAGCTTGCACACATCCAGTTGAGGCAGACACTTGAATTGATCTTCCTATGGAGCTCTTCTGTTTAACAGACTTAACACACGCTAATTGACAAACCAGGGCACTTTCAACATGACCACGGTCCTTGAGCCGTGCGATCAGGTGAGGGCAATAACTCCACTAAGGGTATTCCAGTTTCCCTAACTTGCTGGATGAATGGACTTTAACTAATTAACCTGGCTAACATGTTCCACGATATTGCATTTATATTGTTGGTGATTATGCAGTCGAGGTCACTTTTGTAGGAGTGTTGGTTTATTGCGAAAGTCAGATGTCATCGCTTGAGGGAGTGCTGATTTTTGGTGAGGAGCATGTATCATATCATAATCATGCATTTGCATTAATAACAGTGTTTAGGAATCTATGTTGTTTTCTATTCATTAAATGTATCTTATGCATGATAATTCGATGCCCATTGGTTATGGTACCACTGAGTTGATCACTCACTCCCACTCTGGGACGGTATTCTAAAACACTAACCAGACCCAATATAGATGTACGTACTCTAGAGCAGCACACACTGGATGATGTCGGTGCCGATGATGATGAGGAGCGGTTGTACTACCACGAGTTTGGCGGGGCATATTAGTGAGGTGGATGTCGATGGGACTGGCCCAGAGCATAGTTCATTTTGGGGATTGATGAGTGTTTGAGATTAAATCCATGGATAACTGTTAAACTAAATTTATTAAGTTGATACGGTGGACGTGAACTTTTTATGAAATTTTATTTGGTTAGTGGCACTTGGATCTTAATTACCTGATTAGAAATTGAACAAGCTTAGATTAATTCATCATTACTTATTAATACCTGTTAAATGCATGTATTTGTGACTCATTATTGCACATGTGGCACTCGAGAATTAGGGAGCCAAGTAGCTATTCGGTCCTTGAATTTTGGGTCGCTACAACTTAGTATCAGAGCATAATTTGAATTAAACTGGGCTTAGGGAAATCAGGTCAACACGATGCACTCTGATGTAAGGGGGAGTGACTGAATTTAAAGACAGTACTAGGGTCCCGAAACTTTGTTTAATAGGCGAGTCGACCCCTGGAGGCTAGCTTAGGAAATTAAGTAGGATCACTTAAGTTGTATGAAGTGATTTATGTCACTCCTAACTAGAGATCAGACAGTCTAAGCTGACCAAGGTTAAACAATGTAAGTCTAAGTCGCTCTAGTAACACAGGGGACTTCTATAGTCCAGTCTATGGATTTAATGGCCCCGATTGACGCTGGATCAGCTTGATCACAGCTAAAGATGAACTAAGGATGTGTCTATATCAAATCTAAACCACCTGGGCCAGTGTACTCAGCTTATGAATTCCCCATTTAGACAGAAAATAGCCCCCGGACTGCAGTACATGCATCATACTCAACATAAAGGCGAAATGGACACATTTAAGGAAACCCAAGGGGTCCTATAGAGAAAAAACATAAACCCCAGGGGGGTGGCCACCACCGGATGGTGGCGGCACCGCCAACACCTCCAGACAGGCATGGCGGCACTGCCGTTGGTTCCAGAGGGGAGCGGCAGCATCGCCATAACGGTGGCGCACTGCCTTTGGCCCGATCATGTGGACCTCTCCCACATGCGGGGGTCCCCTCCACTCGGCCCTACACCCATTTAAATCCCATTTTGCCCCTTTTTCAAACCCCCTCTACCCTCTAAACCCCTCCTAAATCCCTCTTTCACTCTCAAATCTCCATATTTAAGCTCGTAGGATCATTTTCCTCCTTGCGTGCTCCATCCCTAACCTCCTCTCAACTTCAATCTTCCTAAATCCTCCCTACACATCTCAAACTTCTCTTATTAGGGCACCAAATCCCCTTTCTAAGATCCTATAACCTCCACCTTCTTGAAATCTCTCCATTCCATACACTTTCCCACCTCCATGGATTTCTTCGAGGTGGTAACCTCCATTTTCTCCATCTCCATGCTCCTTGCTCTCATGGGAAAGAAGGGAGTAACCTCGGATGAAGTTGGGCCTAGCCGTCTGAGAGAATCTAAGAAGAAGATGAGTGTTGGTGCGAGTTCGAGCACCGAGCTAAGGTCGAAGCAGGACCTTGATCCCCAAGTCCCTTTAACAAGGTCTTTACCGGCGGGCATTGAGCTCGACAAATTTTGTCAATGCAAAGTTATTTTTGAAGCTCATGTGGATGAGAAGCTATTTGGAGAATTTTCAGTGATTGATCACCTTCTGACGAATGGTTGGGGTCCCATGTTTGAAGGGAGCTTTCATGTTAGTGGGGGCTTTGTGCGAACTTTTTACGCCCACATGAAAGACCCAACCCTTGAACCTGTTTAGTTTATCACCCCTATAGGCTAACAAGAAGCTAAGGTTGATGTAGATGTTATGGCCCTCATCATGGGAGTGGAACACGGCATTGTTCATGATAGTGAAACCAATCTCATTGAGAGGCGGGAGAGTGATCACCACACGCATTTCTTATGCGGCCAACCAGCTGAATGGAGGTGAGAGAACAACCTTAAAATAACCCACATGACCCCTAAATATCGTCTGCTCCACCATATATCCATGTCTAATGTGTATCCCAAGTCGAGCAACCGCACGGAGTGCACTAGATTCATGGTGGACTTCCTATATCAAGTAGGACAAGGAGATAAGGTGTGCCTGCCCACTCTTATCTTAACCCAGATCGTGAGGGCGGTGCAATCCAATCGGGAGGATCAGTCCCTCCCATTTGGCCGACTAATTTGCAAAATTGCCCATAATTTTGGTTTAAGACTGCACCTGGATGATCTCGCCCCTATCCACTCCATAAATGAAAACACCCTCAACAACATGAAGATGGGCCCCAAGCAGCGTATGACCCAACTGGAGGAGCTGGGTGATGAGATAGAGGAAGAGAGTGAAAATGAGGAAAGTGAGGATGAAGAACAAGAAGAGGAAGTGGAAGCCCGGGACTCCAACTAGGAGCCTCCTGCCACCCGTAGCGAGCGGGAAACCTTGGCCAAAGTGGTGGAGAACCAGGAGTATTTGAAGAAGAAATTCAAGAAGATGTCTCGCACTTTGAAGGCCCTTTTGTGCTACATGTAGGATAAAGGGAGCACCTCTACCTTTGTCAAAATCGAAAGATTAGGAGTGTAGTATGTGTTTGTTTCTTTTTTTTTCTTTTTGTACTAGCCTTTGATGGGCTTAGTTTGGTTGTTTGGGTTGTGAATGTTGGAGTTTTTCTTTCCATTGGATTAGTAATCATGCATCCTATGTCATTGTACATGCAATACTGTAGCATATGTAACAGTGACAAATTTTGTTTAGTGAAATGCATGAAAATTGCTTTGGTTAAAGTGATGTGTGGAATGTTTGGTGAATTGATGATGTATGTATGATATCACTCTAACGCTGTGACTATCATGCCCTAAGTCTATAGATTTTGTCATCTAAATATTAAGATGTTGGCTTTCAGGACAATGAGGCCCCAAGGTGACAGCCGTCTTGTCCGTTTGGCCTTGGGCAGGAGAGACGACCATGACCGACTCATCCCAAATGAACTGCCTTCTAGTCAAGGTGGAACCAGTCAAGTGGATATGGATGATGAGATGCCAAACCAACTTCCTAGGGCACCACCAAGCCAAGGTGAAACCTTCACTCACCAGGTCGCCCCAGTTAGGGGCACTATGGAGCAGATGTTGCACATGATGCAACAACAACAACAGTCGTTGCATACTTTGGTGGGAGCAATGGCCCATCACATGAATGTACCATCGCCAGGTCAAGTTGGAATGTCAGCCACGCCGTACAACCTCTTCGAGCATTTTCAGAGGTTGAGACCACCTACCTTTGCTGGTACTCATAGACCCGAGGAGGGTGAGAGTTAGCTAAATCGGGTTACGAGAGCGATCCGGTCTCTTCATTGCTCGGAAGCCGAGCAGGTGGAATTGATATCCTACCTGTTCAAGAAGGAAGCTAACATTTGGTGGGATAGTTTGTTGAGAACGATCCCTAAAAACTTTATGTGGACATGGGAGGACTTTGAGACGAGGTTCTTTCAAAAATACTTCCGGCAAACCTACCGTATAGAAAATGAGAATGAATTTTTGCACCTCCAGTAGGGAGGTATGTCGGTAGTAAATATGAAAACCGGTTCACCGAATTATCTCGTTATGCTCCGAAGATTGTGGTAGTCAAAGAGATTCATATGAGGAGCTTTGTTGAGGGTTTGAGAGCTGAGATTCACACAAAAATGTGCTGTGCGAATATTCTAACTTATGCAGAATTGGTGGAGATGTCCCTGCGGTCAGAGTAAGACGGTGAAAGGGTTTCTTTGGAACGTATACAAGCCGAGTCTAGAGGAATAACCGGAGGACAATCCTCATCCTCATCAGGAAGAAGAGTGCCACCCAATCTGCTGTAACGCCCCGGATTTTTGCCAACTTGGGATTAGACGTCCTTAGGCAATGGGTCAATCCTAACACAGGTTTAAGTTCTTAAACGCTCAATTAAAGTCTCAAATCGTTCCTTAAATCATTTTCTTCACAAATCCCACCCTTCACTACCTTGTGCTTTCAATTTTTCAAAGCACCTTCGCCCTAGACACTATCTTAAACTAGCTAAGTAGTATAACTTGGATCACTTTATATACAAACTACAATGGACTAAGTTCCACCTCAGACGAAAATCACTTAGGATTAAATCCTTTAGAAATTTGACAAAGTGAACTAGGTGTTAAACTAGATTAGCCATGAAATCCATTTGAATCGCTTTAAATACGATCTGCAAGACCCAAAACTTGCGAATCATCACGCTAGTTACCCTAAAGTTTAGAACCAAACTCATTTCCGTCCGCTCCTGAATGAAACGAAACTTCGTATTAGGTCTAGATCGCACATCGAGTCCGATTAACCCGAAGCTAAGGAACTAGGACCGCCCCACCGGGCTTAACAATCATCTCAAAAATCGCCCATCCGATGTTCCACGGCCATTCGTTTCGATTCGGAGCGAGGTAGTGTGAAAAACACTATTCACATACCAAAATAAATATCCGGAATAGTGATCTCAGGCATCGTTCGTTGACGCGTCAAGATTAAACAACGGCCGATCGAATCGGACCAAATTACACCCTCGGATTAAGAAAATTTCAGAACATTTACATGTACTTGGAATTTCGATCGTGGCCCACCGACCGTCGGCCGAAAGTGGTCCGCCACGTGCGATCTGGGAATCCAATCGAGTCAAAAACGTAATCCCACGTAGATCCGTCGATGGTGAGATTAAGTCTGACGTTTGGCTCAAGGAGGGCTACCAGAACCTCTCTTTTGAGCTGGAAAAGTGACGAATATCCTATATTAGCAGTAACCCTTGAACCTGAGTCTAATTTCGAATGTTTTAGGCTATATAAGGGCCTTAGAGCACCCTCTCTCACAGCCATACGAATTTGAGTTTTGGGAGAGAGAAAAGAGAGAGAAAAGAGAGAGAAAGGCTTGGTTTTTGCCGATCTTCCTCCTACCGCTGGGCTTGTTACACGGTCTACACCGCCCTATTCTAGGCATTTTCCCGGCTTTTCCGTCCCATTTGAAGGTAAGAAACCCTAACCCTAGGTCCGATTTGAAGTGGAATCGATGTGGATGTGTACCGACTAACCGATTCCGCTCTTAGGCTGAAATCTCCCAGATATACCTGAAGTCCTCCTACCCTTGCTGATTCGTTTCATTTTCAAAGGCAAAGGTGAGGACTTTAAGTGTATAAGTTAAGGTTTTCAACGCTTTCAATGTCAGATAATGGTAGATTCATGATCTGCTTGCAATTGCACATGTACAAAGTGCTTTCCGTTTCCTGTTTTGATTAGCGGTGTGAAATATGGAATTTCACATAATCTAGGTATACGTAGAAATACCGTATACGTAATTTTTTTGGATAAATGCTTGACATGTTTATTTAATGTATAATTATATAACATATGAATAAAATACTAGTTTGGCGAAAGGAATCGCCAAAATATATGTTTACTTGTAAATGCGCCGTATGTTGAATTTACGTATTGTAGAAATACCGTATACGTAGTTCTTTTGGAATAGTGTTTGACATATTTATTTAATGTATGATTATACAATACATGATTAAAATACTAGCTTGGCGAAAGGAATCGCCGAAATCTATGTTCCTTTGTAAATACTACGTATGTCGAAATTGGGTATACGTGGAAGTACCCTATACGTATATAAGTTGCTGATGTGATTGCCATGTTTAATTGTTGTATGAATATGATGTATATGTATAAAATACTAGTTTGGTAAAGGGACAATCCTAGTATACATTTCTCTAGCATACGTCATGTATGTTAAAATATTGCATTCCAAGTGTTGGTGAAATCACTTGTGAGTGTAAGTGCTTAAGTGTTAGAACCTTAGTTAGGTGCTGAGATGGGATTCTCCGCTACCTTAGAGTCACATATGACACTCTCCATGTGGTTGTTCACTCTAACCACTCACCTATGAACTCTAAGTATTTGTATCCCTATGTGTATAGTGCTTTATAACATGCTTTACAACATGCTTTACAACATGCCTTATAACATGCTTTATTTCATGCTTTATAATACATGTTTTACCTCATGCTTTACTTCATGCTTTACAACTGTTTGAGTTTGGGACTATGCCTATAGTCCAAACATTCGGTACCAGACTTGCGGTTGTGGCCGAGATTTATATCGCCACGATGGACGTGTCTGGCGAACCCGAGTCGTACTTCGGTTGGCGATAGTGGTTGGCCACACGGAGTGCTTTTGCGCTCCATATCACTCAACTTGTGGTGCGCTCGAGCTAGTCAGGCTCGTCAAGCAAACCGATATGTGTATATGTATGTTCACCATGTTTGGTCACACCTTGCTTGAACCTGGGTACCAAACTTACCGGTGGCGATCCCGTTGACCATGGTACCTCGATCCACTAAGACGCATGAGCCGGGCATGGTGGTATGGGACACCGTGGTCGAGCTGTCGGCCTACGCTGGGGTCATGTGCCTCCCCGTAGTGACCATTGCGCAACCAAACTCGTGAGCCTATTATGGTGGTATGGGACACTATATTCGAGCCGTCGATACTTACGGCGAGAGCCGTACCAGTGCAGTACCTTGAGACCCGTGTTGTGCCGACGGGCGACGAGTCCTCCGTAGTATCTTCGAGTATACTCCAAGTGTCTGTGATTGGCGACGAGTCTTTCACAGGAACTAGAGTATGAGTTGAGCCGAGTACGGTGAGACCTGTACTTGAGCTGACGGCTAGTGATTGAGCCAAGTATGGTGAGATATGTACTTGAGCTGACGGCCAGCAATTGAGCCGCATACGGTGAGATCTGTATCCATCGACGGTGACGAGCCCTTTGCGATGCCTTCACTACGCTTCTCAAACCATAACATCGTATGAGATTAACTAGGATTGACGACCCTAGAATGGATCATGTTTGGGAATGATACAAGGGAGGTACCTTAGTTTCCCAATACCGTCTTTGGTAATCATGAGCATCATCGCACCGCATGTGCTTTGTAGATGTGGCGCACTGAGGGAGTAAGCATTCGCGAACGTAAGATGATGTCGCTGAGGGTGGTTTGGCAAGGGCATACAGCATCATGTCATTTCATTTTCGCACTTAACAAGAGTAGTTAGAAATGTTTGATTTGTACTTGCTTTATCATTCCGCTTGATTGAATTGATAACATGTTAACCTATGCTTTACTTGTTCCACCGAGTTGATCACTCACTCCCACGTTACGGGACGGTGTTGTACACACCAACCCGTATTTGTTGAGTTTCGTGGTGGCGATGCTTGTGAAGCGAGCCGGACTACTTTCTATGATGATAGGAGGAATTCTCCTATCTCAGATCTCTCTCAGGTCAATGAAGACCGATATTGTATTGACGGGGGCTATGGTACATGGGATAGGAGGCATTACACTTCCTCACATTTGGTACATTTTAGAACCGCACTTGTATTTATTTAACCTCAAATGTTATCACACTGGAGACTCATCATAAGTTATATATTCTATCTATCTATCACAGTCTTCCGCTTGCAAATTTAACTGTCTCTGGAGTATGATATGCTGTTTTGGCTTAATCTCACTCATGTTCAATGCACGAATACAGTCAACATTCAATCATCATTCATTTTGTTGCATAAGTGATGTTTTGGAACTCGGGAGTTGAGTTTATGCTCGACCCCCGATTTTCAGGGCGTTACATCTGCCTCCCCATCACATGCCTCTACCACTTGTATACGCTCGTCCCGATCGGGTATGCGGGTACTATCGGAAGGTGGGCAACACAGAGGCCTACTATTTTTTGAGGATGAGTGATCACGGGTATGTACCCCCTCACCGAGTGAGTCATTTGCCGCAGCTAACATCACCTGCACCTCCTTAATGTGCCGCAGGCCTGTCTCACCAACCACGTAGGCAGCCGACCCCTCAAATTAGGCCGCCATCTCAACCTATGTATTAACCCAACCGACCTCAGCAAGCATGAGTTCATGGTTTAAAAACTGAGGGTGTTGATGCAACCGCGACTACTCCTGTAGCATTTGAGGTCATGGCCTATGTTCAAGGTATTCCTGTATTTCTTCTTGTGGACACTGGGTCCACAGCTTCACTTATATCATCCACAACTGTCATAAGTCTCAGACTACCAACTGCTCCCATATGGGGGGTAAGAATTATAGCGGCAGCTGGAACATTCACCGAAGCTACATCCATCTTCCGAGGTTGTCCAGTAGACTTTGGGAGAAAAAGGTTACACGTGGATCTCATAGTCATGAATGTCTTCCACTATGACATAATCCTGGGAATGAATTGGCTCTTCGCAATGAGAGTCGAAATCAATTGCGAGGACCGAATGGTGACCATATATGAAGACAATAACTCTCCCTTCACATTCACAGTACAGGTTAGCTACCCGCAATGAGTCCTCTGTTATGCTTCGCTAGAAGAAGGTCGCAAAGAGATTTCATTAACTTGCACCTCCATAGTAAGCGAATTGGTTGATGTATTCAAGAACATTCCGGGACTTCCTCCTTGGTGGGAGATCGACTTCACCATTGATTTGGTGCCGGGCACTGTGCCCATTTCTCTCCTAACCTATCGAATGCCTCCATACGAAATGGAGGAGCTTCGACTTCAAATCGATGGATTGTTAGAAGTGGGTTTTATTCGACCCAATGTGTCTCCATGGGGAGCCCCAGTTGTATTCGTGAGAAAGAAAGATGGCTTTCTGTGTTTGTGTATTGATAACCAAAGGTTGATTCAGGTCACCATAAAGAACAAATACCCATTGCCTCGAATTGATGATCTATTCGACCAATTGAGAGGTGCTCAATACTTCTTAAAGATCGACCTGCAATCCGGATACAATCAACTGCAGATTAGACCTGAAGATGTGCCAAAGACAGCATTCAGAACTAGTTTTGGGCACCATGAGTACTTGGTTATGCCTTTCAGACTCACAAATGCATCGGCTATGTTCATGGACCTAATGAATAGAGTCTTTAGGCCATTCCTATATCGTTTTGTCATCGTATTCATAGACGACATTCTAATTCATTATAAGACTCGAAAAGAACACGAAGAACATCTACGAGTGGTCCTAGAAATGCTCAAATGGAACAAGCTGTATGCTCAGTTTCGAAAATATGACTTATGGAAAGAAGAAGTAAAATTTTTGGGCCACGTGGTGTCTAAAGAAGGCAACTCTGTGGATTTGGACAAAGTAGCAGTAATACAGGACTGGAAGCAGCCAAGCTTAGTTACTGAAGTTAGAAGCTTCTTGGGATTGGTGGGATACTATGACCAATTCATCAAAGGCTTTTCAAGAATTGCCTGACCGTTATCCCAGCTCACCCGAAAGGACCTTAAGTTTGCTTGGAATGAAAAGGCGGAAGCGGCCTTTAAAGAGTTGAGAGAGCGGTAAACTTCAGCCCCAATTCTCATTCTGCTTGAACAAGGGGTTAAATACACCATTTTTACCGATGCATCTCGCATGGGTCTAGGCTGCGTCCTTATGCAAAAGGATAGAGTTATTGATTATGCTTCTTGGTAATTAATGAAACACGAAGAAAATTACCGTACTCATGACCTCGAACTAGCCGCGGTCATATTTGCCCTGAAGATATGGAGACACTATATGTATGAGGAAGAATTTGAACTCTTTTGTGACCACAAGAGCCTCAAGTACATCTTCACCCAGAGAGATTTAAATATAAGGCAACGACGATGGATGAAGACCTTAAAGGACTTCAAATTTGAAGTTTCCTACCATCCTGGTAAAGCCAATCTAGTGGCAGATACCTTGAGCTGAAAGAAGATTGTCGAATTTGCGGCTCCACTGATGGTAGAAGAGTGGAATATGGTAGAGTTTTTGCGAGACTTTGAGCTGAAATTGAGAATAGAATAACCATATGAAGTCATTGCACATATTCATGCCCAACCTATGATTGATAGTCAAATCATTGAGGCCCAAAGGGGCGATGAATTACTGTTGAAAATGAGAGAACTTGCAGCCATTTGAAGCGATTCTGAATGGAGAATCGACACTGATAGAGGATTACGCTTTCCAGGCCATCTCTGTGTCCCAGAGCATCCTAAGCTAAATGAAACATTGCTAGCTAAGGCCCATAATTCCAAGCTAGCCATGCATCCTGGAAGCATCAAGATGTACGAAGACCTCAAGTGCAATTACTGGTGGGACAACATGAAGAGTGAGATAGCTGACTTTGTATCTCGGTGCCATACACGTCAACAAGTCAAGGCAGAACATCGTCGATCGCCAGGTCTTCTACAGCCCATGCCACTTGCTGAATGGAAATGGGACTACATTCTATGAATTTCATTTTAAGTTTGCCTAAAACAAAGAAAGGGCATGATTCAATTTGGGTAATTGTGGACCGGTTGACCAAATCGGCTCACTTCCTCCCTATTCGAACTTCTTACTCTGCGGATGACTTAGCTAGATTATATATTAAAGAGATAGTTCGACTTCATGGTGTTCCTTTGGAAATTGTGTCGGACCGAGACACACGGTTCACTTTAATGATCTGGACTAGAATGCAAGACACCATGGGAGTCAAGTTGAAGTTTAACACTGCTTTTCACCCTTAGACTAATGGACAAACAGAACGGGTGAATCGAATACTAGAAGATATGTTGAGAGCGTATACATTGGATTTCTTAGACAGTTGGGATGAGTGTCTCCCTTATGCCGAGTTCGTTTGCAACAACAGTTTCCAATCTAGCACAGGCATGGCACCCTATGAAGCCTTATGCGGGTGTCCATGTCGAGCTCCACAATGCTGGGCTGAAGTTGGCGATAAAAGTTTGTTAAGACCAGAAATAGTACAGGCGACTCTTGAAAGGATTGAAATTATCAGATGACGATTATTGACGGCCCAAAGTAGGCAGAAAAGTTATGCGGATACAAGGCGAAGAGATTTAGAATTCGAAGCAAGAGATCATGTATTTCTGAAGATCTCGCCAATGAAGGGAGTCCTACGTTTTGGTAAGAAAGAGAAACTTACCCCATGATATATCGGCCCTATTCAAATCCCGTATCAGATAGGACCGGTTGCGTATCGCTTAGCTTTGCCTACTCCCCTCGCTGGCATGCATAATGTATTTTACGTCTCCATGGTCAAGAAGTACGTTTTAGATCCTTCACATATTATTCAGTGGGAACACGTGAACTCAAGGACAATGCCACATATGTCTTTAAGCTCACTAGGATTTTATACAAGAAGGAGCAAGTTTTGCAAAACCAGGTGATTCCGCTGGTAAAGGTATTATAGACGCACCACAAGAAGAGGAAGCTACTTGGGAAACAGAGGCTGAAGTTCGTAAACACTACCCTAACCTTCTTAAGCAATTTGAGCAGGTACAAATTTCGAGGACAAATTTTTTTTGTAAGGGGGGTAGATTGTAACGCCCCATCCAAAAAGGGAACAGTGTCCTGAGGAACTCACTTGTGAATTGACTCAGGACTGAACGATTCTATTGCACGTGTGGGCTTAAGATGGGTTAATTAACCCCAACTCACCTTTTTGTACAATTTAAATTAAATTAAGATTGGGCCGAGCATAAGCTGTAAAGCCAGTCGGCCGACCCATACGTGGCGACTATCTGTAAAGGCTGTGTAACGCCCGAGGAAGGTCCGAAAATTCTGAAACTTTGTCAGACCCTTGGAATCACTGAGCTTGTTGTCCCACGCGGATGCCAGGCCCCGAATATGCCCAGAAATGGTCAATCAATGCTGCCCTACTGGCACTTGCAAACTGCAAGTTGCCTGGCCAAAAGTACTCAGATTCTGAATTTTAACGTAATAACCCTGCTGCTTAAGTTTACAAATTTGGGCATTCCAGCCATCGGATCTCTTCTAAATTCACACCAAAGGTTGGAAATAATTCCAGGCCCAAGTCTATAAAGTTTGGCCATTGATCATGGAACGATGACCGTTGATCATGAATCGGGCCGCTGCGGGAAAACCCCACATCCGTTTGCGATCAAACTTCATCAAACCCTTCATTGGGCCATGGGGCACCTATCCCACATGTCTGATGGGCCAAGGGGCCATCATGATAACCCCTACAATCAGAAATGGGCCCACAGGGTCATTAGAGGAATTTCACCAAACTGCAGGGTTAACTGAATTAAATCCTGGATATAAATATCCAGCTCTTTCTTTCTCACTCCCATAAACTCTAGCAGCCGAGAGAGAGAGAGAGAGAGTGTAACATCCCGGATTTTTTCCAACCTGGAATTAGACGTCCTTAGGCAATGGGTTTATCCTAACACCTGATTAACTTCTCAAACACTCAATTCAAAGGTCTCAAATCCTTTCTTTAAACCATTTCTGGAAAAACCTCACCTTTCTTTCACGAATCTCACCTTTCACTATCTCGTTCTTTAAATCCTTCTAAGTACTTTCACATTAGACACTATCTTAAAGTTTAGGTGATGAAGAACAATACTTAAATTAAACATTACTACAAAGGATTAAGGACTAAGTACCACCTCAGACAGAAATCATACAGGACTAAATCCTTTAAAAATTAGGCGAGAATTAGCTAGTGTTAAACTAGAGTACCTGTGAAATTAGCACCAATCACTTTAAATATGATCTGCAAGACTCAAAACTTGTAGAACCATTGACGCTATATTACCCTAAAATCTAGGATCAATCTCATTACCCGGCTGCTCTCGGGAGCATCTCGAAACTACGTATCAAATCTGGACCGCACGTCTAAAGTCCGAATAATACGAAGTTATAGAATTAGGACCTCCTTGTTGGGCTTGACAACCATCTCGGAAATCAAATCCAGATAGTATCCCAACGCTATTCGCTTAAGCTCGGAGCGGGGAGTGTAAGAAATGTGAAAATAATCCTAAATTAAATTTAAAATAAATAAATCTGAGACGTTTCTCTTGCAGGTCAGTATTAAGCAACCAGACCGTCAGAATCAGGCCAAATTACACCCTCGGATCAGGGATATTTCTCCAAACATATCTATGTACTTGAAATCTCCGATCGAGATCCACTGACCGTTGAACTGAAACTGGTCCGCCATTTGCGATCTGGAATCCCGACTGAAACAAAAGCTTAACTCGACCTAGATCCATAGTCTGTGAGCTTAAGTCTGACCTTTGGCTCAAGGGGGGCCTCCAAAAATGCTCCGTTGAGCTGAAACAAGTCTACTTTGGATATAACCTAAGTATACCTTGACCTGAAGTCTAATTTGGTGAGTTTTTAGGCTATATAAGGACCTTAAAACCCTCTCTCATTCAGCCATACGAATTTGAGAAAAACCTTAGGAAAAGAGAGAGAAAGTGTGAGAGTTGTGGGAGGATCTCCCTGATGCTCTACCCTGCCGCTATGCAAGCAAACCACCCCTATCTAATGGCGATTCCAGCATCATTTCTAGGTAAGAAACCCTAACCCTAAACTGATTTAGGATTTTGATAGTTGTACGTGATGGAATAGCTAACCTATTTCAGTCTATAGGTTACCAAACTGCCGAATACGAAAGCTTAGCAAACCTATCAGATTCGTTACGATTCTACGACAAAAGGTGCGGACTTTAGATGTATAGGTTATGGTTTTCAATGCTTTCAATGTCAGATAATGATAGATTCATGATCTGCATGCAATTGCACATGTACAAAGTGCTGTCCGTTTCATTTTTCGGTTATACGTTAACTATGTTGAATATACTGTATTCTCCGTATTTGTAGAAAATACCGTATACATACAAATTTTGAAAGTATGTTAGCCATGATTAATTATTGTATGAACATGTTATATATATGTATAATACTCACTCGGCGAAAGGATTTGCCCTAATACACGTTTTTGCTAATATACGTTATGTATGTTAAAAGGGTGTATTCTAAGTGTTTGTGAAAATGACCGAATGGGTAAAGAATTTGCATTCATGTTCGCCATGGCTAATTGTCATGGATTTATGATTGTTGTATAGGTGAAAGGATTTGCCCTAAATCACGCCACGACCAATATACACTATATATGGTAAATTGTGTAGCCCAAGTGTTTGTGAAAATGTTCCAATGAATATGGAACTTGGATTCATGCTTGCCATGATTATCCATCATGGGTGCACATGTGTTATCCATGGAGCAGCTCCCTAGTGAAAGGATTTGGCCTAATACCTATGTGATCAACATACGTCAGGTATGTTGATGTATGTAATCTAAAGTGCTTATTGAAATGTCTGAATGAGTAGTAGTTAGTAAATTATAATGTATAAGGGTGTTGAGATGGGATTCTCAACTACCTTAGAGGTGTATATGATTTCCTCCATATTGTTTATTTAGTTTAACCGCTTACTTATGAAATATATGTGTTTGTATTTCCTGTTTATATTGTGCTAATAACATGCTTTATAACATGCTTGAATTACTTTGTATATTCTGCTTTACTTTATATGCTTCAGAATAAGGATTTATTGCGATTGAGACTATGATTATAGTCCAGAGAATCGGTAACAGGCTTGAGTTCATGGTTGAGATTCATTTCGCCACGTGGGATGTGTTCGACGAACTCGATTCGTACTTCGGTTGGCGATAGTGGTTGGCCACACGAAGTGTTTATGCGCTTCATATCATTCAACTGGTTGTGCGATCGAGCTAGCTGAGCTCGTTAAGTAACCCGATCTGTCTTATGTATGTTCACCATGTTGGGATGCCTCTACTTGAACCTAGGGTACCAAACTTACCAGTGAAATTCCGTTAACCATGGTACCTCGATCCGCTAAGACTCATGAGCCAGGCATGGTGGTATGGGATACCGTGGTCGAGCTATCGGCCTACGCTGGGGCCACGTGCCTCCCCGTAGTGTCCATTGTACAACCAGACTCGTAAGCCGATTATGGTGGTATGAGACACTATATTTGAGCTGTCGGCCTACACTGATTGGTGACGAGCCCTTTGTAGTGACCTCGAGCATACTCTGAATTTGCGGTGAGGCGACGAGTTTTGCTGCGGTGAATAGACTATGAACTAGGCCTGTATCAATTTAGTGATGAACCGTTAAAAAGGTGATGGGGGAGTGGTGTAACGATTACATGTAACAGCCCTGGTAGCCTTTACAACACCTTAGAACCACACTATCATATGAGATATCTAGGTTTGACAACTCTAGAATGGATTATGTTTGGGAATGATACAAGAGAGGTACCTTAGTTTCCCAATCCTGCTGTTTGAAATGGACTAATAATAACTCGGTAATCATGCTCATCATCGCACTGCATGTGATTGGAAGATGTGGAGCACTGAGGAATGAAAGCATGCTGCGGACGTAAGATGGTGTCGCATGAGGGAGTATATTGGTGAGGGCATGCATCATAACTACATTTCATACCTGCATTAACAAGAGTACTTAGGATTGTTGATTGTACTGCTTTATCATTACTGCTTGACTGTTTTGATAACATGTTAACCTATACTTTATTGTTCCACTGAGTTGATCACTCACTCCCACGTTACGGGACGATGTTGTACACACCAACCAGACTTGTTTGAGTTTCAGGAGATGGCGATGCTTATGAAGTAGAGCTGGACTACTACTATGATGTTGAGGAGGAATTCTCTTACATGTAACTCTTTGACGGGTCTATGAAGACCTGGAATTGCATTGATGGGGCTATGGTATTTGGGTTAGAAGACATTACACTTCCTCAATTTGGTATATTTTGGAATTATACTCGTAATTCATTAACCTGGTAACATTATCACACTCTGGAGACACCACAGTTTATATAGTTTATATATCTATCATAGTCTTCCGCTTGCTATCTCACTTGTCTCTGGAGTATGATATGCTGTTTTGGCTTAATCTCACTCATGTTCAATGCACTCATACAGACAACATTCAATCATCATTCATTATGTTCCATAAGTGATGCGTTGGAACTCGGGAGTTGAGTTTATGCTCGACCCCCGATTTTCAGGGTGTTACAGAGAGAGCGGGAGAGAGAAGAGGAGAGAAAAAGGGGGGCATTTCACTTACATGTGGCCCCAGTGCCTAGATTTTGTCAATTCCAGCGTCCTCTCCCCTCCTCTGCCTGAAATCCTGGTTAATCTCCGTCGTTGAAAGAAGAAATTCCAACCCATCTAAGGTAATTTAGGATTTCTCACTCTATTTCCCTGATTTCTACAACATACATGTAATTCTTATCCATTCTATGCAATGCAGGGTCCCGACGCCTCGAGCTTGTGGACTCAGCGTCGCTAGAATCATCTCAGCAATCTTCAGCTAAATTTAGGTGAAGACCATTACCTTTAGGTGGTTGGTTGTAGCACCTATAGTAGGTTTAATGAGCGTGATTGGTGAATTTTTAGTGCATGTGGCTGAACTTTCGTTTGGACTTCATATATAGGTTAATGGACTAGGAATTATCAAATATTTAGGAAGGGATTTGGCCCTAATATCCGAAATTGTGACTTATGCATTCACATGCTCATGTAGGGTGCAAATATTTAAATTTCGGCATATTGCTATTAGTTGATTCTTGTATTCTTGGTTTGGTGTTAACTATGCTTAACATGATGATATGGATTGTTGTAGAATGGTAATTAGTGGTTGATTTCTTAATTTTATGATTAATCCTACTTGGGTGAAAGCTCAAAACATCGTAAGTTGCTGCTTGGTTGAGTCACTTGTCTAAATTTTCAAGTTATGACTGAATAATGTGATGCATGATTGGCCTATAAGAGATTTATTTCAGTATATTGTTATATGGCTGTTCATGTGATCGTATAGGCTGAAATATGTCATGTTGAATCTGTGAATTCGGGTGGACTATTGTATATTGCTGTCCTTGTACTGATCACACTGAAATCTTGTCTTCCATACTTGAATTATATCTAAGAGATCCATCTTTGTGGAGCATTGTTGTATATTTCCCTTATGGATCCATCTTTGTGGAGCATTATTACCTGGAAGTTCTTAGGCAGTCCTTGTTAGACCTGTCCGTAAGTGAATCTTGCCCGACAGCTAAACCGTAGGTGGTTGGCACAATAGAGATCGCACAGTGAAGATCATACAATGGAGATTGCACAGTGAAGATTGCACTGTGATCAAACTTGCCCCCTGTTTTACGAGTGACTACTATTGGCCTTTTCAACATCAAAACCATGTCTCCTTTCTTGAAAGATCAGTATTTAACCTTTTTATCGAAGGTGGAAGAAATCCTGGCCTGATATAACTGCTGTCACTGCTAAGCTGCCAGTCTTTTTTCATCAAGCAAATCTAACTCTGTTAGCCATATTCTTGCGTTCTCGTCATCGATAATTGACTGATGCACTGCTACTCTAAGTGAGGTGACTTGTATTTCGATTGACATGACGGCTTCTACACCATAAACTAACGAGTACAGGGTAGCTTGCATCACTGTTCGATGAGTGGTCTTGTAAGCCCATAGAGCTTCTTGCAACTTTTCATCCCAATCACGCTTATTCCCGGTCACTGTTTTCTTCAATATTTTTATAATTATTTTATTGAACGCCTCTGCCAGCCCATTGGCTGGTGGATAATAGGGTGTTGAGAACGACTGATGAATATTGAACTTTAGACATTACTTCTCCATGCCCCTGTTCTTGAAAGGAGTGCCGTTGTTTGTGATGATTTTCTTTGGGATGCCATGGCGATATATTATTGCGTGCCAAATGAAATTAACAACATCTTTCTCCTTACCACTTCGCAGCATAATTGCTTCTGTCCATTTGGAGAAATAGTCTGTTGCTGTTAGTATATACTATTTTCCTTTAGATGATGGTAGATTTATGGGGCTAATAACATCGAGTCTCCATGTGGCAAAAGGCCAGGAAGTAGCTGACTGATGAAGATCTTCAGGGGGTACATGTATAATGTCCCCGTGGATCTGACACTCATGGCATCACTTCATGTAGTTTATGGCATCTTTAAACATTGTCAGCCAGTAATATCCCATCCAGTGCACTCGGTGGAACAAATTCCTCCCAGCCTAGTGCGCCCCACACTCCCCGGAATGTGCCTCTTGCAGCACTTGACCTGTCTCCTCTTCACTTAGGCATCACAACAATATCTCATTATAGGATCTTCTATATAACACCTCATTACACATAATGAATCTTTTCGATCTCTGCTTAATCTGCAGCTTCACCTCTGAATCTTCTTGTAGGATATCGTACTTGAGATAATCAATGAAAGGCTGACACCAGTCATCTATTGTCACTTCTAAGCATGATATAGGGAGTGCTTCCATTGTTTCACTGATTATTTCTACTGAAGGCAAGAATCTCCTTTCTTTGATTGTCACTTGTAGGGGGCTTCAATTTGGGTAAGATAGCGCTGCTGTTAAACTGGCCAAAGCATCGACCTTTGTGTTCTCGGACCATGGTACATGCTTGATTTCAACGTTTATGAATTGTTCCAATAAACACTGCGACCTTCGACAGTATGGAAAAAGTTCTCATTTCCTTATTTCAAACTCAGCCGTCAACTGATTTATGACCAGCTTAGAATCCTCATAAATTCGTAATGCTTTTATCATCAGCTCGCTGGCTATTTCCATCCCAATGATAAGGGCATTATATTCAGATTCATTACCTGTGTATGCGGTGCCCAACGTGAAAGAGTAAGGCAGCAGATCACCTTGGGGGTGATGAATATCACTCCAACACCTGCTCCTATTGCTAGGCCGCTCCATCAAAGAACATTTTCCACACATTTGGCAATTCCTTCAACCTGACCTGTTCGTCGGGAAACTCATCGAAGATGGCTTCGCCATCTGTCACAGGATGGGTCACCAGAAAATTTGCCACTGCCTACCCTTTTACTACTCTCGCCGGCTCATATGTAATAGCGTATTCTGACAACAGCAACATCCACTTCACTAGTCTTCTTAACAACATCGGCCTTGTCATTAAAAACTTGATGGGGTCTGCTCGAGGTATCAAGGTTATGTCATGGGATAGACAATAATGTCTTAACTTCTGGACTACAAATACCAATGTCAATCATACTTTTTCAATCGACATATAATTGCATTATGCACCTATTAAATTTGGGCTTAAATAATAGAGTGCTGCTTCCTTTCCATTTTCGTTCACTTGTGCCAACAAGGCCCTTAATGAATTCTCGACTGCCAATATGTACAAGATGAGAGGTCTTCCTTTCACTGGGGCTGTTAATACTGGAGGTTATTTCAACAGTTCTTTTATCGAATCTAAGGTATTCTGGCAGGATTTATCCCATATGAACTCTGTTCCTTTCTTCATCAAATGAGAAAATGGCTGACATCTTCCTGCCAGGTTTGAGATAAAGCGGTGGATATATGATAACTTGCCTTGCAAGCTTTTCAACTCTTTTAACGTTTTCGAGGGCGGCATATCTCGAATAGCTCTAACTTTTTCTGAATTGATCTCGATGCCTCTGTGTCTTACCACAAAACCAAGGAATTTTTTTGATGATACTCTGAATGCACACTTGGCTGGATTCATCTTTAACTGCTTTTTTCTGACCCGACGGAAGACTAAAGCCAAATGTTCACGATGTTCTTCATGATAGTTTGACCTGACCACCAGATCGTCCACATAACATTCAACATGCTTATGCATCATATCTTGGAATATATTTTGCATTGCCCTTTGATATGTTGCCCCCTGCATTTTTGAGGCCAAATGACATAACTTTATAACAATATATTCCCAAGAGAGTTTTAAAAGCCGTTGCCTCCTCGTCTTCAGGTGCCATTCTTATCTGATTGTAATTCGCGTAACCATCCATGAAGGACATGATAGGGTATTGCGTGGTACTATCCACTAGTAGTTCGGTGATCGGTAATGGGAAATCATCTTTCGAGCATGCCTTGTGTAAATCTCTAAAGTCAACACAAACCCTGATCTGCCCATTCTTCTTCTTTATTGGGACTATATTCGATATCCATTTGGGGTATTTCACTTCTCTGATGAATCTGACTTTTATTAATTTATTTATTTCTTCCTCTATCTTAGGGACTAGATCTAGATGGAACCGCATTTGTGTTTGCTTGATGGGTCGTTTATCTTTAGAGATATTCAACTGATGCATTACTACGGCTGGATCTAGACCTGGCATTTCTACATATGTCCAAGCAAAGACGTCTTTATTTTCTTTCAAAACGCTAACATATTGATTAGCTTCTTCTTCTGGCAAACTGACACTTATGAACGTATTCCGTGGTTCTTCTTCTGCTCCTAAATTTATCTATCTCAAATTGTCAATTATCAGCTGCCCCCCGTCCTCCATCTACTTTGGAGCTGTCTCAAGCTTTCTGATCATTTCAAGATCCGTTTCTTTTATCTGGTAAACTGTTACCATGTTCACTGAAGCTTTTGGCCCCAGTCCTCGGAATTATTCTCGCTTCTTCTGATTCACCCCGATCGAAACCTAAATTCCTTTTCCATAATTTAAGCCAACGGGTTCTTCATGATCAAAGCCCATTTTCTTCATGATTTTTCCACTAGCCAGACTATATCTTTCAAGCTTTTCGGGTGTTAATCCATTTCCACACCACTACCGACTGCTTCCTTTGTCTTCACTTCTGAAGGGGCATAGAATTCAATAGGCTCTGGGTATTTTGCGCTGGGCTTAACATGAAATCTTTTTGGGATGAGAGGAAACAATTTGCTCCTTTCAGCATATGGAAGCAATACTGTGTAATTGGACTGCAGGATTTCCAATTGTTCTGGAGGTAATAATGTCAATGGTGGTTGTCCTGGCTGTCGCAAATGCTTTGGGACAAAATAAAATTTTTTCTTTTGCCTTTTCTATTATAAGCGACTTCGTTTCTTTTTCTTTTACTATTTCCATGCAAATATTTTCTGGGGCCTTATTCTTATCATTCTTCTTTTCTTCTTTGTTAGCGAATGCATCATAATAACTTGCATTTATGAAAAAGCTTTGGCTTTTGTATACTGTCTCGCATCAGCTAGTACTTTGTGCTGCACCCCATCTTTGTAGTATTTAAAGAACTGATGTAACGTAGAAGGTATGATGCCATACTGATGCATCCATGGTCTCCCTAAGAGGAGATTATATGTCGTTACTGCATTTATGATGTGGCAAACAATATTCGTAGTTAACTCTCCTACTTCCAATGTTATAGTAATCTTACCAAGTGCACGCTGTCCATCTTGATTAAAACCCAGTATCATCATTCCACTAGGGGCATAGGTTTGAGTGTCGATAACCCAATTTATACAACATCATCAACGAAAACAGATTTACAACAGACCCATTATCAAGCATTATTCGCTTCACTTGTTTTATGCTGATGTGACCCTCTATCGTTAATGACCTGTTATGTTCCCTGTCGCAAACCAGGTCGTTATCGAAGAAGGAAATAACTGACATACGATCTTCTCACTCCTCATTCTCCTTCTGTCTTCGTCAGATAAGGCTTTACTCAAGCTTTGTCGGGAGTCTTTTGACAACTTCAGAGCATCGTAGACACTCAACCTAGCCGGAATACCTTTCAAATGGCTTATAACATCATAATTAACTTTCTTTGTTTCCTTTCCCTTTTCTTTCTCGCCGCTATCGCTACTGGTGGCGTGATTCTTAATTGTTCCTGCTTTCAACTTGTCATTTTTTATATTCGGTGGGCTGGCCATCTTCTTCCTTAATTGCAGGGTAGTCACTGCAACTCTCTCTTATTTTCTGATTATCCGCCCTTGTCCTTCCCTGATAGTCCTCTTGATTGTTGAGCATGTTTTCTGTTGCTCTTCTATCTCTTTCTTTCTCTCTTCTGATTATTATCTCCCCCTGTTTATCATCCTTTGTATGATACACTTCAACGTATAACAATTTTCTATCAAATGTCCTATTATGCGGTGGTAATGACAGAAGTCTCTTTCTTTTATCTTGGATGCTTCTTCGAGACGTTTTGACACGAGCAGCTCAATTGTCCTTGCTTTCAACAACTGATTGATCATGGGAAGTACATCCTCCTCGTCGAATGCAAAACCCTCATGAGAGTTTAACGATCAGGGTTTTTTTGTCATAAAACCTTCCCCTGGGGTGGTTCGACTCTTCTTTCCTTTCTATCCTTTTACCCCTTGCTTCTCTTGTATCCTGGCTTCTGTATTCTCTCACGTTATGACTTCTCTTTTCGTGTTTAACCATGTTCGTGAACAACTTTTGAGATCCTCTTCTACCAGTTCACAATTGAATGCCGACATTTTTCGAGTCATTAGTTCTAGGGCATGAGCTTTTTTGGCTAGATCGAGGAAAGTCCTGATGTCGGCACTGGTGAGACCGAATGCCACCCCCGTTTCCATAGAATTTAGGAACATCTTCACTTGCTCTTTTTCTTCTGCAATTGCTTGCAAGAAACCCCCAAGGTCTTCCATCTGTTTATAAAATTTTCTATTGGCTCTCCCTCTCTCCGTTGTATTGAAGCTAGTTCTGTGATACTGACATCTCGTTCTGATGAGAAGAAAGTTGACATACACATCTTGCATTTGTTCCCACATCCTTATCGACCTAGGTGCAAAGTTGGAATACCATTTAAACGCTTTATTTGTAAGAGAAAACCTGAACAAATGGAGACAATATTGCAGCACTGTGGAAAAATTCCCCATGCTGGTAATAAAATGCATTAGATGTTCCTCTGGTGACCCATCCTCATTGAACTTTTGAAAATCTGGGTGCTTGATGTTATTCGAGAACGGAATATCTTCAACTTCTTTTGGGTATGATGTCCGATATCTGAATCTTCCCGTACTCTTACGTTCTTTTTTCTGACCTAACTGCTTCTTCAACAACTTGTCGTACCTCTTCTTGTGTTAATGCTCTCATCATAGGGGCAGATCCGTGTGACCTGGCCCTCAGCTGCTGTGACCCTTCAAGCTGCTGTTCTTGTTCATTTATGTTCTCAGTCATTGGGGGTACCATCATTCATGTTACATTATGTGCAAGAGTCCCCAAGGCCTCTCGGAGGTTCCTACATTCCTTCATTAGTGCTTTCTGCGCTTCTGCCATCTCAGTGATGCGATCCTTTGTAGTTGGGGGAAGACCCTTGATTCGTTCTGGCCATGTGAACAATATCCTCTCCATTCCCTGACGAGGCAGTAGTCGAGGCCAAATGAGAGTGCATCGACGTTGTAGGGGTTGCCAAAAGAGGAGACTCATATGATCTTTGTGCATTTCCGGAGTAATCAGCTGATTGGGGGGACATAGAGATTGGTGATGTGGATCCTGGTGAGCTCCTCAATAAAGCCTTTCCTTTCTACTCTCTTGTCCACCAAGAGCTCTTAACAGGCAGAGCGGGGAAATCTTGTATTGCTGAAGGAATCACCCCTTGCCTAGGGAAGATTACTGGTGGAGCATTTTCAGGATGTTTCTTAGCTATATTTTGCATCATCGGTCCCCTAGCTCTTCTTAGTGGTGAACTCGTTCCTGCTATAGTGATGTTCTGGGTCCTTGTCCTTCTGCGAGTTACAACGATCCAGTCATCTCTTTCTTCCTGTGTTATTGGCAAAGCAGTTATGACTGCGGTAGATGCCCATGATTCTATACGCTTGACTGACACTACTTTCTCTTTGCGACATTTAGCTTGTTTATCAGCGTACTCCACGACGAACCCTATCACAGTGAAGTAGAAAATAGCATTCCTCTGAATGATTGCAATTGATTAGTTGGTTGCAATATCCTTTCTCCTGAATACTCCATATTACAAAATGACAGAAGTTAGTATTTAAATTAAGTTATAGTCTATTTCGGAGATGAAAGGTAGGATGTTCCCACTGAGAGTCGCCATTTTGGCACCTTAAAGATGCCAAACAGTTGTGATTGTCTTCCATATGGTTCTTAAGTTAATATTAAGTGAACACTATCACGTTCGAAACCCGGAATTCGGATTCACAGGAATCCCAATCGCCGAATCTGGTGCCACAGCTTCCGTAGTACCCCATTCTCAGTTCCTAGCGTTCATACTCCAGATTCTGATCCTGGGATTTTACAAGGAGATTTTTTTTGTGTACATTTAACTCGTAATAAGCATAACCACAAGTATACCCAAATCACAAAGGCAACATCATCATCACATATCCACTAATATAATCATTTGATTACAATACTGAAGGGAAATACATAAATAAAAAATCAAGCTCTAGAAGACTGCTACATGCTCCAAGCTCAACATTGCTGTAACCTAACATCACCTGCATGCATCTATCGTGCATAAGCTTATAGAAGCTTAGAGGGAGGTGTTAGTGTGTGCACAAGGTAATGCCAGGTATTCAATTCAATGCCATTATCATATAGTACCGAAGATACTGGTAATCCATAAATCGTACAATATTGGAAGAAGTAAAATTACTAACAAGATCATGAATTACCCGAGTAAGAAGAAATACTGACATGAGCAGGAATTATCAGAGTAAACAGAAATACTGCAAGATCATAAATTATACGATAACAGAGTAAGCGGAAATACAGATAAGTCCATGAGTCAATCAATATCAGAATACGCAATATAAAATAGCTGTGCAAATGAGGAGTCATAAAGAACCAAATATCAAATGCCAAGGATGCGATGCAGTATGTAATTCCTGATGAGTCCACGAATAGCGTCAATCGTATCTAGACCATATAAATGTAGAAACACAGTAACCCAAATACCATTTACCGTGGATGCAATGTAATCTGCTGTGCAAGTGGAATGACCATGCTGGAGTGTGAAGTCGGGATGATAATACGTAGTATCGCAGACTATGGGGTCCATCATAAGGGACTTCTATCCAAACTAGTCCCATACCTAAATTTGGATAGTCAGACTCGATGTGGTAAACTCCTGATCTCAGGTTGGTCATGCGCCCAACCGAAATCCTGGCCATGTGAAGGTACACGTAACAAATAGTTGCGCACCACCAGCCAGAGTGGATCGTAAATGAATGAATGAATGAGTATGCAAATCCTGCTCAATAAGTCCACATATCAGTACGGTTCAACTCTGAGATCATCACCGGGGTCTGGGACACTTTACATGCAATCGCCGCCCATTAGACGCGCAAGTATGCAAGTGGAAGAGACCTCACTATTCGCCTGGCCAGTAGTTAGCCAATATCTACCCGGCATGTCGATAGTGAACCCATTCACAAGCTGGTCAAACTCAGCCTAACAGTACCCCCTACCCTTGGGCGGGTAAGGCCACACCCCCTCCCAACCGACCATGACATAGTGGGAGACACGACCTCCAGGTATTCGACACTCGGGCGCTCATATATCCACTCGTTCTAGACGTTGGGGCATTTTCTGGCCACGGAGGTTTAGAGATTTTCACCCAGGGACATCTATGACGCTCATATGCTAGAACCAAACATTTTCGGTGTCCCCTCTGGCCATCCACGATATGCCTGTAGAGGCTACGGCCCTGATATCGCTAGGGCATATAGTAATCACAGCATACAATGTAAGATGAATGAATCATAAATTCAGTCATGCATCAATCCTGCGCATACCGTGCACTCATGTGAGATAACCTCTGCCTATCAGGGAATCTCATAACAACACGCTCAATGACATATACAATGAGCAACCACGTCTCATAACAAACATGTAGATGATGCATATGGGCATGTATCATGATACGACGCTGTCACATACTCATAATCAGTATCAATAACTGACATCGACAATCAACCTCAACAATGTGGACATTTAACTAACATTGCCCCCAAGGAATGGCCCACATAGAACCAAACATATTGTGGGCCCATGGCCTTACACAAGGGCCACATACATTAAGTGGGCCGCATCACATGGGCCAGAAATACATCGCAATGGGCATCATCATATGGGCCTCATATACATCAAGTGGGTCGCATCAACTGGGCCGCAGCAATGGGTCTCATATAAATCCAATGGGCCATATTAAATGGTCATATACAATCTTAATCGGCCGTATCCCATGGGCCTTAAATATATTATGACGGGCAGTATATATGATTCACCTTAGACAGAGAAAGCTTCAGAGTAAGTGCAACATGGTGAATTAGAGACTACCAGTAGATAAAATTCAGAGATATTCTCAGTAGGTGATGTAGTCTCAACATATTCCGAAGATTCAGACTTTGGTTCAACTTTTAGCTCCTCCTCCCTTAATGGTAAATATTCAAGATCTGTGGAAGGAGTGACGTCAGAATAAGGGTTCTCTAGGTCAGTAACAACTACCAAGGTATTGTTTTATAAGACATCCATTATTTCTTTTATCATGGAATCTTTTAAATCTACAAAATATGTCAAGTAATCTTCTAGAGAGTTGAGAGAGTTAGTTGAGAAAGGCTCATTTTTCACATTGAGGTTTGTGATGATATACTCAATGATTCCTTCGTTTTCTCTTAGAATAGCAGAAAACAAGCTCTCTTGCTCTTCACCATGGTGAGAGTTAATTGTCACCGGATACATCTCGCCCTACCCTACATAAACAGATTGTGGATCAATAGGTGCATTGATGTGAAGACTCTGTTCATTGATACTACTTAGTAGAGACACTATATCGTCAAGGGTTGACAGCTCAGATGGTGGCCTTAACTGGGTGGTTCCAAATTCCAGAGTCATATCGAGTGACTTGTCCATCTCCCTAATCATATTATAATCCAAATCAGGGAAGTGGGCCGAACATGCCTTAAAAGAGTCCTGTGATTCACCTGGAAAAGACTCTTCTTCCACGTTTAAATCAAACATGTCATATGGGTGGAGTAGAACTTCCTCTACCTCGTTATCACTTTCCTAAACCATAATTAAAGTTGGTTCCAGTGAATTTTTGGCTGTAAACTCATGATTCTCACCCTAATACTTATCATCATCAAATTCAGTATAGTTCACAAGTGGGATGAGATCACTTACCTCACACTATTTTTCTAGGTTGAGTTGAGGCTCGAATAAACTACCCTCTTCCTCCTCATTGAAGTCAAGTGTGTCATGTAATTGGAGTGTGTCAATATCATTATACTCGAAAAGTAACAGTGTCTCTAGATCATTCCTTTTGACCGTCATCAAGATCAACTCTTTGAAAAATTTAACCATGTGCTCATTAACAGAATCTAATTCCTCATTCTCAATTTCAGTATCTACCATAAGTGAGTTAGGATCACTCTCCTCGCATTGTGTTTTTGGATTGGGTTAAGGCTGGTATGGCCTAGCCTCTTCCTCCTCATTGAGGTACGACTGAATTCTTTGCATCGAAGATATGAACGATTCGCATGATGTTTTAAGGGCAGCGAATGATTGTGCGACATGTTTGTTGAATTATTCTTGAGAAGCTATGTATTTCTAAATTGGCTCTTCTTGGATTGTTTCTAGTTCAATCTCATAAGTAGGGAATTCAAGAGAGTAGTCATTAAAATGAATTGGTGGTTCATCTCCCCAGTGTTGATGCTTCCACTGTTCATAAGTTGGGAATTAGGAATGAATGATTGGATTGGGATTAGGATGGGGTAAACGAGCCTCCATTAGCTTATCAAGGCGTGATTCCAGTACTTTTAATGTTTTTCTAATGCCTGCAACATAGTCTGTGTAACTTTGAAGTGACTCCTCTTGGATCGTTTCTAGTTAGACTTCAAAGGTAGAGGATCCAAGAGAATTATCATATGATGTATTATTGATTCAACTTCCCAATATTGATGTTTCCACTGATTATAGTCATACGAGTCATAGGTGGGAGAATATGATGGTTGTTGGTACATATTATCACCCATAATATAATCATAGATTGTTTTCTTCTTGTAAGATGGGGGATAACAATCTTTATTCCCATAATCATGATGACTATAACATTCACGTACTGTTTTCTTAATCCGTGAAGTGTTATTATTCTTCCGTATATGATCACGTAAGGATTTCTTAACTAGTGGAGCATTATATTCCGTTCAGTTCTCAATGATGGTTTTAGAAAAAATTTGAGACATATGTTGTTTCCTAATATAATCATCTGACAGCCCTTCACAATTTCTCGCATACTCTAAAACAAGCTCAACATACTGACGTTCCCACTCTTGCATATATATGGTAAAACCCTAATTCTAAACCTAATCCTAAAATAAAATAAAAGAAAATCTTATAGCAATAAGAAATCTAGAAATAAAAAGGGAGAGAATTAGAAAGAGGTTACCAAATTAGAAGTTTCTATATTGAGATCCTGCAAAACAAAAATGAGAAAACAACTAGTTCCAAAAATAAGTTAGGAAAGTTTTTAATCCTAGAAATAGAAAAAGTAAGTTAGTTTCTAAAAACAAATTAGGAAAGTTTTTAATCTTAGAAATAGAAAGATGAGTTAGTTTCTTTAAAAAATCTAGAAAATCCTAACCTAAAAACTAGACAAAAAGTTAGTTATAATCTTAACCTAATTCCAAAACTAATCAAATTCAGAAAATGCAACCATCAATCCTCGGCAACAGCACCAAAAACTTGTTCACAACCCCAACTGTAGGGTCACGATGTATGAATAATATCGATGAGACCGAGGTCGAATCCACAGGACTGAACATGTACTTTTCAGAAATTAAGTAGAATTAGAACTAGAAGAAGATGTAAATATAATTCTGAAGTAATTGAAAGAGTGATTTTGAATAAGGTAATTGAAACTTATAAATTTAAAGGTGGTAACTAGGGTGCCAAGGATCTACTTGTAGCAATTGGGAGGATACCTTGCATGATTTAATAGATCCAACTAGAATTAGTCCTATCTTATCCAGATGGAGAAAGGAGAGACGGTCAGATCTCTGAACTTCTCATGAACCTAATCTTAAAAGATGAGAGTTGTGAGGATTGGAAGTGATTCCATCACCTAACCATGCCCAGGAGACAATGACAAATAATAGGATATACCAATCCCACAACCAATCATAGGAGAATTGTGAAGGTTAGGAAGAATTCCATCACCCTACCATGCCCAATGGACAATGGTGAACAACAAGACTTACTAATCTCACAATCTCAATTTGAGAAAAGAAGATATTTCAAATAATCGCAGATCTATTGTAATTTGTCACAATAAACTATTAAACACTAAAAATATTCCTTAATAAAGAACTAGAATCCAAAAAAGTTCAACAAAACATGAATCAAAATAAAGCAAACATCTCAATCAAGATACAAGCTTCACCTCTTAGCCCTATCTAAGAGGTTTAGCCAACCATAGATATGATTGAACTAAAGACTCTTAAACAAAACAAAAAGACCAACTAAAGAAGAAGATGAAGAACTCCTAAATGGTGGCTACACCCTTTTGTTCCACTCCTCAAACCCTAAAAGATGCCTAGGAACATCCTAGGGACTCCTATTTATAGATGTGCAACTCCAACTTTCGCAATGAGTTGGAAGAAACTGGAAACCGCCTCAAATTTACGCAGTCCGAGTAGAATTTGCATAACCTTAGGCTGGCCAAAGTAGAGCTCCGACTAGCTGATCGGTACTTGGGCTAGTCGAACCGACACAAGTTTCACAAGATCATGTTGCTGGATTTTCAGTTGAACTTTCTTAGGCTGGCCGAATTCTTGGGCTAACCGAACCAAAACTCGGACTAGTCGACCGACACTTCAAATGTTGGATTCTCTTTATTCCTCACTTGGTTTCCTTGGATCTTTGGCACTTAAATTCTTCAATCTTGGTCTCCTAAGATCCTTCATTTGCTTTGGTGATTCTTGTGCATTAAATCCATGCTTTTAGCATCCTTTTCAATCTAAGCTCCTAAATTTACCTTGCAATACAAACATGATTAACATAAAACATGAAGCATTATCATGTTCATAAAACCAAGTAATAATTGGGGGATAATATGTAATATTTGACCCTCAACAATAATTTTTAGGATTCTTCTTCTTCACTTCAAATCTTCAATTCTCTTCATTCCTCACTTGGTTTCCTTGGATCTTTGGCATGTGAATTCTTTATTAATGACTTCTAAATCTCCAAATCTTCATTTAGTAATCTTTTGAGTATAAATCTTCCTTTGGGCATCAATTTCACCTTAAGCTCTCGAAATCACGCCACACATGAAAACATGCATAATTAGATCGATTAAGCACTATCATGTTTATACAACTAAGGTATAAATAGGGAAAAATATGCAATATTTCACACTCAACAATTGTCCTACAACTATTTGTAATAAAAAATTTAATACTCTAAGCGATTGAGAATATAATTTTTTTAATTTTGTATTATATCGAATTATTTTGTATAGTCCTATTCACCCCCCCCCCACCCCCCCCCCCCCCCCTCTAGGACATCTATAGCTCATCCTTTTATAAACATTAAAGTGGAACCTAGAAAGGTTTCACCAGTAGCATTTCTTTCTCTAATTTTTCCTTTAGTGTGGTCTGCTAAAGTTTTGAATTACTTCATCTTTGGTCACATATTCACAGAAGGAAAATCGACTAAAGATCTCTTTGGGTGCGAGTACACTATGTGGCTATTATATATTGGACCATGTTAAGATGCCGAAAATGGGTGTAAACACAACCAAACTTTTCAATGGCTCTTTATGTGTTTTTCCCCTTTTTTAACTGTGGAGACACCCTACACACTCACACACCTACCCACACCACACAGGCACTCAATCCCTAGTCTCCTTGTCAAAACAGATTCAATCTTCCACTAAGGCTTGGCAATGGCTCTGTTGTCAAACAATGGTAACACGTATTAGCAAGAAAGTAAGCCTTGTATTTGAATATTGATGTTAAGTGCTGTATGAAACCATCGATGCCCAATATTAGTTACCAATTGTTGAATTTGTAGTGCACCAATGCAATGGTAATTCCAGATCAACACATCCAAAGTTAATACTCTGCGCCCCCAAGTTGAAAAGAGTAAAACTTACATGCATAATTAATTCAAGCCATCCATCTAATGGGCCTGCTTATGAATACCCATGATTAAAGGTCATATCCAAATGACAAAATCTTCTTGGGGTATGGTCGTTTGATAAATTTAAAAATAAGTTCAAAAAATTAATTTAAGTGCTGAAAACTTAACCTGCTTAATTATAATTTTTAAAATAATTTTAAGAATATTTTAGTCAAAAGTGAAAGGTAATTGTAGTCCACCAACACTTTTGGTATTAAGCGAGGGAGTAGAGCTGAGAATAATAATAATAATAATAATAATAATAATAATAATAATAATAATAATAATAATAATAATAATAATAATAATAATAATATTAAAACTCATATTTTCAGTGAAAAGTAATTTAAGACTTAATAAGTTAGATTAGCCAAATGATATGAATTAATGAAAATCACTAAAAATATCAAAATTTAGTAATCAATAATGAAAATAAGTTTTTTTAAATAAAAGAATAGATAAAAAATATTCGACACTTATAAGACCTGACCCGAGTTCTTGTGTGTGCATGTGTGTGTGTAGGTATGCATTTCATTTCTCTTGGTGTCACGGTCTTACCGGTCAAATCCCGGTGACCCGCGACCCTCGGATAGCCTTTGCGGTCATCCTTGAGTCTGGTCACGTTGACTCGAATCGGATCGGCCCGGTTTCGACGACGCGTCTTATGTGTCCATCCAATATACAGCTGATGAACGACATCTTCCAGCCGTTTGTCGATCAGTTCATGGTGGTATTCATTGACGACATTCTTGTATATTTAAGGACCCAGGAGGACCATGTTGAGCACTTGCAGATTGTGCTGGAGACCATCCGTGCCCACCAGCTGTATGCGAAACTGGAGTAGTGCGAGTTTTGGCAAGAGGAGGTGAAATTCCTCGGTCATGTGGTGACGAGGGAGGGTGTTGTTGTGGACCCCTCGAAGGTTGATGCAGTGTGTAGTGGGGCCATCCCACGAATGAGTCAGAGATCTGTAGCTTCCTTGGTCTAGTGGGATACTATCGACGGTTTACCGAGGGTTTCTCCCGTATTGCTGCATCGCTGACTCGGTTGATGTGGAAGGGCATCGAGTTCATCTAGAGTGACACTTGCGATGAGGCATTTACGGAGTTGAAGGACCGCCTCACGTCCACTCCTGTTCTCACTTTTCCTAATGAGAGTGAGGGTTTTGTTATTTTCACCGATGCCTCTAGAGTTGGCTTGGGTGCTGTACTGATGCAGTAAGGGAAGCTTGTGGCGTATGCCTTACGCCAGCTCAAGGTCTATGAGCTGAACTACCTCACCAACGATTTACAATTTGCAGCAGTTTTCTTTGCACTGAAGGTGTGAAGGCATTATCTATATGGGGTCAAGTTCGAGCTCTTTTTGGATCACAAGAGCTTGAAGTATCTATTTTCATAGTCTGAGTTGAACCTACGTTAGAGGTGATGGATGAAGCTATTGAAGGACTATTATTTTGATTTTTAGTACCACCCGTGCAAGGCGAATGTGGTGGCGGATGCACTCAGCCATCAGCCATGATGCCTAGTGGTGTAGATGATGGTACAGGAGTGGCAGATGCTCAAGGATGTTTCAGAATTTGACTATGAGTTCGGTCTGCAGTCTTTCATTATTCAGCTTTCGAGATTGTCGATTCAACCCACTTTTGGTGGCTAAGGTGATCGAGGCTCAGCAGAGAGATGAGTCACTTCAGGAGTACCGAGCAGAGGCTGTATCCGTGGAGCAGTTAGACTGGTAGATTAGTTCTAATGGTGAATTACGCTTCAGAGGCCAATTGTGTGTCTCGGACGTGCATGAGTTATGACGTGATCTGATGATCGAGGCACACCAATCGAGACTTATTATTCACTCGAGCTCCACGAAGATGTATCATGATATGAGGAGGCATTACTTTTGGTGGGGGATAAAGCGCTAGATTACTAGTTTTGTGGCCAAGTGTGACACATGCCAGCTTGTCAAAGCCGATCACTAGAGACCCCCTAGTCCCTTGCAGCCGTTGAGCTTTCCAGTGTGAAAGTGGGAGTATGTGTCGACGAATTTCATCACAAGTTTGCCAAGGACTCAACACGGTCATGATACCATTTGGGTTATCGTTGATCATCTGACGAAGTCTGCTCATTTCATTCCGATGAATGCTTCCTGGTCTATGGATCCGCTTGTGAAGGTGTTCATTGAGGAGATAGTCAGACTGCATGACATTCTAGTTTTGATCATATCAGACTGAGACTTCAGATTTATGTCTCAGTTTTAGAGGAGTTTCCAGCATGTGATGGGGACCACTTTGCATCTTAGCACCGCTTATCATACGCAGATGAATGGGTAGACCAAAAAGCTCAACCAGATCCTTGAGGACATACTCAGAGCTTGTGTGATTGACTTTACGGGTAGTTAGGATGAGCATTTGCGCCTCGCTGAGTTCACGTACAATAATAGCTATCAAGCGACCATTGGCATGTCTCCTTTTGAGGCACTCTATGGTAGACCATGCAGATCTCTTAGCTGTTGGACTGAGGTTGGAGAGCATCATCTCCTAGGTCCTGAGCTTGTGCAGTAGACGTCGGAGGCTATCGTTATTATCAGGTAGAGGATACGTATAGCTCAAAGTCGATAGAAGAGTTTTACTGATTGTCGGCGTCGACCCCTCGAGTTTGTAGTTGGGGACATAATATATCTTAAGGTCTCGCCTATGAAGGGCATGGTTCATTTTACTGTGAAGGGCAAGCTTACCCCGAGATTTATTGGACCATTTGAGATTACCGAGCGCATGGGCGCTGTGGCCTATAGGCTTGTCTTACCTCCTGAGTTGTCCGTAATACACGATGTATTCCATGTTTCTATCTTAGGGAAATGTGGGTTGGATACTATTCCTGTGATTGATTGACAGCTACTCGAGGTCCGTGAGGATGCTTCCTACATTGAGCAACCGATTTGTATTTTTGATCGGAAGGAGCAGGTCCTCAGGACCAAGGTCATTCCCTTGGTAAAGGTACAATGGGGTCATCATTCGGTGGCTGAGGCATCTTGAGAGTGTGAGGCCGAGATTAGAGAGCGTTATCTCCATTTGTTTAATGATTGATTTACTTACATTACTTGTATTGCCTTCTCTTATGATTGATTGTTGAGATATATATATATATATATATATATATGATGTTTATGCATTTTTGTTGTTCTGGTTTTGGTAATTTTGAGGACGAAATTTCTTTGTTGGTGTGGAGGATTGTAAGACCCGACCCAAGTTCTTATGTGTGCATGTGTGTGTAGGTATGCATTTCATTTCTCTTGGTCAAGCGTCTTACCGGTCGAATCCCGGCGACCTACGACCCCCGGATAGTGTTTGCGGCCATCCTTGAGTCCGGTCATGTTGACCCGACTCAGATAAGCTCGAGACCTATGCCATCTTGTTTGTATCGTTGTCACGGTTCTGACGATGCATCTTGTGCGTCTATCCGATATATAGATCAAAAGTTATGAATATTTCATTGAATGACCATTAATCATGTGACCTACTTAGGTGGAATGCATGTGGACCACCACCCTTGGCACAAGCTCCAAGGTACACTACCCACACCACAAAAAAGCTCCATAACTAACATTACCTATCTCACACACCACCAAGAAACCTATCCTGGCCTACGAAATTGTTATCTCCTCTCATAGGCAAACATTGCCTTTCTTACAAAGTAATCATGGTCTCTCTCTCTCTCTCTATCTCTATCTCTCCCTCCTCATTTTTCCCTCCATAGCTACCAACCCTTCTCTCCCAATGTTCCTTTCTCCCCCAATTCTCCAACCCTCTAATCCCCAAAATCCTTCCAATCCCACCATTAAAAATATATCTCCACCATTAAAACCTCTTCTTAGGTCCAAGATCTCCATAGTGTGGGAGTTTGAAGGCTTGCATTACATGTGGGTGATTATAAATTTTTAATTTTCTTTTCTACCCTTTAATCTTCTTTCTCTTCATAAATGGATCATATGGGACCCACCAATCCATGATGGGGATCCCATTTGATCCCATGGATGTGGCCCTTTGGCCCATCCTACATGCATGTCATGATCGATGATGGAGTCATTCTCCATGGACCCCATCTTGATGTATCTCATGATCTATTCCATTCCAAGGTCATCTAGACCTTAAATATCATGTTGGGATGGCATCCCAACCATCTATTTTAATAATAGATCATGCATTAGTTTAATGTTGCATGTTCAATCAACATAGTTGTTTGGATGAGATTGATTCTTGGGAGGGCCCATTAGTGGCGGGGCCCTACCCTATCACTGGATTATGTTCCTTCTCCATCTTTCTTTCCTTTCTCGGTAGCGGATCTGATGTATTTGTGGCCCACCTGATGTGCCATGCAACTAGGCCCAAGTGGTTGGACATCCAGACCCAACCTTGTTGCCCCATGTTGTTGGCATGTCTTGGACAACCTTTGAGCTTGATTTTATGGTTGATCTTGGAAGGGGCTTGGGTCTAAGAGTTATATGACCCATCTAGGTGGACCCCACCTTAAGGAAATGGTAATTTATTTTCCTTTTATTTATCTTTTGGGCCGGTTTGGACAGCAACATGTTGTTGTCCATATTGTAGAAATTTTTGTTGTAGCTGATGTTTGACATGGATTTGGTCTATAATTTTTCCACTGGCAGGCCACATCCCTAGACCCCACCTTGTAGTACATATATGAGAGGACCTAAAAACTATTTTTCTCAATTTTTTTGAGGCCATTGATCTACCCCATTGGAGGCTTAGATCAGGGTCTATCCAAATTCTGCACTAAGCAGATTTGCTAGATAGTTTGGATTCCTTAAATTAATTAAAATAATTCTGGTAATCCAAAAATCATGAAAATTTACAGAGAGGTGGCCCAACCATGGTAGGACCCACCTACCAATGTTTGGGGCTAATGGACCCCTCTGCATACCGTGACAAGGGGTGGACCGGCCCACCAGGCTGGGACGCTTAAGTCAAATAGATTTTCTAGACGGTTTGTTTTCTTTAAATTAATTAAAATACTTCTGCTATTCAAATAATTCTAAAAATTTATAGAGAGGTGGCCCACCCATGATATTACCCACCTACCAAGTTTCAGGGTGAACGGACCCCTGTACGATTTGTGGCGCTGGCTGGACCGGCCCCCCAAGCTGGGACATCCAGCCATTGTTGGTTGTCCATCCTCCTTGTGGGCCCACCTTGATGTGTTGCGTAACCTGACCTTGTGATTTTTGTGTAATTCCTTTTTGGGTAAGACCCATTGTATCATGTATGGGCCACCCTAGAATATTTACTTCATCTAGTAAGCCCATTTGCTAGACCCCAGAAGGCCCAGGAAGTTGGGTGGGCTGAAATTCCAGCTAGGCCCAGTTTTCATTATACATTGTTAGCTGGTCTTGAATTGTAAGTTTCCACCAGATTGGGGGTGCTATGTGTACACCCTATGCACAAATTTACCTAAGATATTGTGCCCCCATTTATTCCTTTAGTCCCTTCAAAATTTGGGCTTAATAAATGCACTTTTGTGGCTCGCCACAGTTAGAATTTTATTGGGTTAATGAACATGGCTAATTGTTGGATTCTTTAGGCTCAGTTGGGTTGGACCTTTTAGATAAGCCAATTGGACCTTTGGGCCTATATTTATCATGCTGTTGTGATGGGTTTTATGGGCCAAAATACTCAGGTAGTTGGGCCATTGGCTACCCACTAAATTAACCTCATACTTGGGCCAAGAAGTGAGGCCTAACTCAGTTATTTTAAAAATAAGAATTTGCCCATATGGTTAGAATACCGGGCTGCCCATGAAGCCCACCAAAATGTATGGGTTTTTGATCTTTATGTTTGGGCCTGACCCTTGCTTAGGAGCCCACTATGTTGCCTATTAAATTGGGCCATGACATAGCCCACCAGGCCATGGATTGCTTAGGCCTTAGGCCTTACTTTATATGAGTATAGGTAGTGGGCTACCTCTTAGGACCCAGTTGAGGTTGGATGTCCTCCTTAGTGGCCCTAAGGTAGACCCATAGGATTTTTATAGGTGGTTGAAAGCCCACCTTGGACCCTTGTTAGGACTATTTCTTCCTTGGGCTTTTACGACTATCTTAGCTTGTGGGCTACCCCAAAGTATTGGGCCCCGCTAGAGAACTTCTCCTTAGAGTACATGTCTATGTATCTAGACCTTGTCCCTCCTTGGGTAGGAGTATGATCCACATCATCATCGCCAAGTAGCGTACTTACACCATTATGACCCATATGCATCATCTGCGTGAATGGATTGCATTATGTATGGTCATTGGGTTGACATGATAGAGGGATGGAGTTTCTCCCCTTGTGCACAACGAGTGCTTGAAGCTAGTGCATGATTTGTGTGCGTGACTCATGCATTGGTATCGCATTTCATGATGATCCACCCTTGCTTCATCAAGGCCTCACTTCCACAAGGACATTCGTGGATGGCCGTATGTGTGGACATCGAAAATGTTACTTGAGTCTACAGGGTGCATAGGATGCCCATGGGTGAAATTCCCAAAACTTCCATGGTACCAAGGATATGCCCCAACGTAGTGACCGAGTGAAAACTATAAGCGCACGAGGGCCTTATACCATTAGGCCGTGAATTCTACTGTCATGTAGTCGGTTGGGTAGGGGTGTGGCCTTATGTAAGAAGGCATTGCTAGGCTGAGTCTGACCAGCTTGTAAATGGGTCCCCTGCCGTCTAGCCTTGTTGGTGATTAGTTGTCCACAAGCGGGTAGTGAGGTCTCTTACACTCATTTGACTGTGCGGGTCTGGAGAGCGGTAGTCATCCGGTAGTGTACTGGACCCCGATGATTTTCTTATGATTGGAAATATACTTGATATGTGGATTGGATATGAGCACTGGCATCGCTTCGCATCGCATTTGCATCGGCTACATAAGCCCCTTTATGCATCGCCTTGGTATGACACCTAGTACTCATTGCATTACATTCATGATAAGCCTCGGTAAAGCTAGTGATATTATCATTGATCATGTTTTCTCTTCCCGTATCTCCTATTATTCTTCTGTGCACCATTATCACACACTTCCACCATCCTCTAAGCTTCTATAAGCTATGCACAATTGATGTATGCATGAGATCCTAAGCAGGCATCGTAGCGGCAGAGCTTAGATTAGAGTTGAGCTTAAGGACCCTAGTGTTGCAGACTTTTCCCTCTTTCTTTCATTATCTTATGTATGTCCTTTTGAATCTTATGTAACTTGTAAAAGTTTAAATTTATAGTGGATTTTGTGATGTGACCCTTTGTTATTTTCAAGATGTTACTTGCTATGATCTTCGGTATGCTCGTATTGGAAATGGTTATTCAATTTTGGAAATCCTCCTTGTAGGATCCCAGGATCGGAACCTGCCTTAGGAGCCGAGAATGGGGTACTGCGGAGGTTGTTGCAGATAGAACCGGCCATCGGGTTCCTTGTGAGTCCAGTTACCGAGTCTAGGGCATGACAACACCTTTCATGTAGAAGTGGTAATTAAGTGTTGTAACCTTTAAGTGATCTAGGGATCAAAGGCTGACCCACTACTGGACCTGACATAGCCCAAACCCAGCATAAAAGTGGGTTGGGTCAAAGAGTCTGGTCATCTGACTTAACCCATTGATATCATACATGGGGTTCTGGAAAAGGTATGACTTAACTTGATCCTGACTCATTTATTTAAATGGGCTTGAGTTGATTAACTATTGGACCCCACATAGGTCAAATCTAACATAAAAGTGGGTTTGATTGATTGGCTAACCAGACCCATTGCCACCCCTAGCAACTAGACTGTAACCCAGACATTTGGAGAGGGTGGGCTACAACCCTCCAAATGTGGGGTTCATTGCCCTCTTATCCCTTGCTTGTCCAAATGCCAATTTTCAACAAAAATATCCCCATTTTCCACAAGCGAAAGGGATTGGAAAAACTAAAATTTGAAAATACTATACAAAAAGGAGAAATCTTGTGTGGCCATTGCTTTTCTTAGATTTTTCTTTCATTCCTTTGTTATAGTTGAGTAGTGAGAAAGTTTTAAAAGATGAGAGTATAAGGTGCAAATTTGACCTTGATTCGTTAGTAAAAATCAAGTTACTTTGATTTGTACTTAAGCTAGTTGAGACCCACTTGTTGAAAAGGGTTTATTGTAATCTTCTCTTGTGTTTTGTGTTTTAAAATCAAGAACTAAGAACCTGTTACAAGTTCATGATCAATTTTCCTTCTAATCGAGACAAACCTCAGGAGCAAGGCTACGATGTAGTAATAACTCAGTGAGACTGAAGTTGAACCCATGATTGTGCAAATTTTGAAATACTTTAAAACTAAAACTAGACCTAAAACTATATTATAGAATTTGATTTAAGAAGTAATGATATAATTGAAAAAGAAATCAATATAGATAAACACTAGAGCTCTAAGGATATACTTATAACTATTCCTTAATATTTAATTTACTTAATTTAATTATATAACTTAGCTGGAATCGAAGTCTTATCTTATCCTGATAGATAATAAAGTGGTTAAATCATCGTTCATAAACTCAAAACATATTTGAACTTCAATTGAATTGGTTCCCATATAACGTATCAAAGTATTAATCACAGGGAATTTAAAGCATCTATCGTGCCCTTAGTATATGATAAATCAATAGATTTTACAGATCAATCCCTTACAAATTAGATAAGAAATTACTCTTAAGGCCTGTTTGATTTTTCAACTCAACTGTAATTACCATGTAAATGGGTAATAATTATTTACCTGGGTAATAATTATTTACCTAGGTAATTACCACATCTTTCCCAATGTAGATATGATAACTTGATTTTTTTTAACACTTGAATCGAGAAATTTACAAAATCAATGTTACGCCCATCATGCTGTATGCAACTTATCCACATTGCTCATTTGTTCTACTAGCTGAATTTAGGACATGAGAAAAAAATGAGGAAGATCCAAAGGTCAAGTGGAGCACACCACAGTAAATAATGGGAACTGAACGCTTGCCATTAAAAACTTCTTGGGGCCCTTAAAAGTTTTGGATCAAGCTGATATTTGTGTTTTCCCCTTATCCATGTCTATGTGACCCTATGAATAGGTTAGATGATGAAAAAACCCTCATTGTGGGCCCAGTGAAGGAAACAACTTTCAGTGGTGGATAAATTAAGGCCACAGTTTCCTTTTGAGTGGGCAATTTGAGTGTTGAATCTGCCTCATTTTTCGGTTCATGGGACAAATTTTCCTAATAAAATATATGAACAGTGTGTAGTGGTGGGCATCAAGTCGAGTCAGACTGGATTAGGTCCAACTTGACTCAATCCAGTTTTTGCAAGTACCTGACCTGAACTTGATCCGATTCGAGACTGAGTCTAATAGGGTTGACTCAATCTGAACTGATTCCTTGCTGGCCTAACCCGAACCGAGACCAATTTGGTCAAGGAAACCAAGTCAGATCGGGTTGGGTATGGCTTGGATCGAGTCTTCTGTTTTATTTATTTTTTTTTTTTTGAAAATTTTTAAAATATGGAAATTTTTCAAAAAAATTGTAAAAAAAGAAGAAGAAGAAATTAAGGGTAACTTTTCTAAGTTAATAAATAACTAATTTTACATATATTTAAAATATATTTGAGAGAAATAAAATCAATTAAACAATGAATTAAATAACAAGTGCTTGAATCTTTATCTTTCAACTTCCAAGAGAGGGAGGGGAGTGTAGGGAGAGAGAGAGAGAGAGAGAGAGAGAGAGAGAGACCACTTGCAAATTGAATTATCAAGTAGGAAATAGAGAGAGAGAGAGAGAGAGAGAGAGAGAGAGAGAGAGAGAGAGAGAGAGAGAGAGAGAGAGAGAGAGAGATATTAAGAGTCCATACATAACATATGTGATCGCGTATTTTCATATATGCAACATATGAAAAGGCCGAGCTCTAAGTCCTAGAGGGGGGGTGAATAGGACTATGCCAAATTAAAAAATAAATGCAGAATTACAAAGACAAATAAAGATAAATATCACAATTATAAGTAACCTCAAATGCACAAATATTGAGAGGTTGATACAAACTGAGTTCTAAAAATAACCTTACACCAAAAACCACAGGTTTATGGTAGGACAACCTTACTAAAACGTTTGTAAATATCAAAAACTCAAACTTAGAAAGAGGCAAAGGAAATAAACTAAACTATTACAACATTCACCACAAGTGCATAAAAGGAAATTACACCATTCACCACAAGTGCATAAAGTAAATTACAACATTCACACACATAAACAAATATTATCATCCACCACAACTCCAGGAATTATAGTGGTTCATTTATGTGTACACTAACTATTAGCAAATAGCCACACAACTATTCCACTCTCAATATCCACACCCACAGGATATTGGCTTTCACCATGAAATAAGGTTTTTCAAGGTTCACCTTAAAACCTTCACAATTGTGCCTTAAAAATGGGCTTACACAATTACAAAAACCCCACAATGAGTTTTTCCAGGCTGAATCTCACAAACAAAAATGTAGAAAATTAAATTGTACTTATCCGAAGTTCTTCTTCTGATGAAGCCCGGTAGAACCAATTCGACATAGAAGAAGATGTTCAATATCCAGTCTCACAAGTGAAAGGGTACTAGGTCTAAATTTAATTTAAATTAAATCAACCTAGGCTAGCTTGATTTGATTTTGATCTCAAAAGAGGGTAAATCACAATTCCTTTCTTTAATGAAATAGAGTTGAATGGAGATCACAAAATCAAATAACAAAAGCTATTAAAATGAATCTAAAATGAGCACAATATAACTTAACAATTGCAGGAACTTATCTATCAGAGTGATGGCTTGATTTAGCTTGGAATTGAATGAAAAACTCTGAAATTTGTCCTCTATTTATATGTGAAAAAACTGTTTACTCGACTGGTTTAAGGGTCAATTCGATTGGTCGAAGGACCAACCAATTTTCAAAATTTCTAGCGCGATAACATAAGATCATTACTCGACTGGTCGAGTGGGACCAAAAAACCTTGCTGAACTTTGAGTCGAGCACTAAACGACTGGTCGAGCACTGTTCGTTCGACTGGTCGAGTAGTCTCCAGGACTGGTCGGGAGTCCAACAGAAAATTCTGAAAATTTGTAACTAATCTTGAACTGGTCCAGCCAGAGCTTGGACTAGTCGAATAAAGACCAGGACAAGTCGAGGAAATGACTTATAAACTTATGAAATGACCCATATAAAATATGCAATGAATATGACTCACCCTATAGTCAATCTAGGGTCATCCATACCTTTTTTGTGAGTTTGAACAATTGAAACATCGTTCGCTCTGCTCACTCGTTCACTTGAAATACTTAAAGCTTGTCTTCAAAATCTTAAACTTGAGCTTGAACTAGGGCTTGAGTTCTTGAGTTTTTTAACGCACTGAACTTGAAGATTAAACTTGAACTTAAGCCTTGAACTTGTACTTGAGCTTGAAATCTTGAACTTCGACAACGCTCTTCAACTTGAATACATAGAATAGTTTGGCAATGACGAAGATGACTCACAATGCATGAAGTTGATCTATTCATCTCATTAACACATGATACAGATTCTAAATAATTTATCACAACAAAATTTGACAACTCTAGGTGCTAGATTTACAATATAGCCTTTACAATCTCTCCCTTTGTCAAATTTGTGACAAAACTAAATAAAGAATCATGCACTAAATGTGCAACGGTTACACTCCCCCTCAATCCATGACTCCCCCTCAATCTAGGTGAGGTGATATGTAGAACCTGTATAAATCAACTACATGTCCCATCCAAAATAAAAATAAAAATACACCATATTTTTCACAATCACACATCCCCAACAATCATCATATAGCATTAAAATCATTCCACATTTTCTCCCCCTTTTTATCAGAATATGACAAATAAAAGAAGTACAATCTGATGATATAATCAAATAGATATGAGAAGTAAAAGAAATAAGAGAGTAAATAACATAAGCATGTTCATCAAAATATAATCATGAAGCTTAAAGTCATGTCCACATAAAGTAGCAAATAAAAACACATAAGTCTAAGTACTATCCAAGCACAAAAAAAAAGATAAGAGTTAATATATGCCCAAAATAAAAAGTCTGGTCAGAACCAGACGATGGAGTAGGGATAAATGGATCAATTTACTGTAATCACTTGTTAATGCGCCTAAGGTATTTGCGCATATACTTGAATTAAGTCTCCTGGGATACATGCAAACCTTCAACCTTTTCCTCTAGGGTTCTCAACTGCTCATCAAAATCAGATGGCTAAAAGTCAGGATCATCCTCAGAATCATATTATAATTCATTAAATAAATCATCCATATTCACATCATCAAATAAATTAGCAATTTTTTATTTTTAAAAATTCTAAAAAAATAAAAACATGCAATATAGTACAAGCGAACACAATTAGCTCAGATCACATTACACATACCAATATCTAATTTCAATTTAGCAAACCTGTTTCTGTTAAGTGATTTGTGAAAATGTCTGCAAGTTGATTTTCAGTTTGAATATAATCTAATGAAATAATCTTATCTTCCACTAATTCACGAATATAATGATATCTAATGTCAATATGCTTAGTTTGTGAATGCTGGATTGGATTTTTAGAAATGTTGATTGTGCTAGAATTATCGCAATACAGAACCATAGAATCTTGCTCAAATTCATAATCATTTAACATCTACTTCATCCACACAAGCTGAGTGCAAGCATTACCGGTTGCAATATACTCAGCCTCAGCTATGGAAAAAGATATGGAACTTTGTTTCTTACTATGCTATAAAACTAGACAGTTCCTGACATAAAAACATCCACTACTGGTAGACTTGTGGTCATCAATATTACCAGCCCAATCAACATTCGTATAACCGGCTAATTGAACATTAGTATTATGTGGATATCAAAGACTAAGATTGGTCAAACTTGTGACATATCTCAAAATACGCTTAACAACAATCAGGTGAGATTCTTTAGGGTCAGATTGATGCCTAGTATAGATTCCTACGCTGAATGCAATATCAGGTCGGCTCGTAGTTAAATATTATAAACTACCTATCATGCTGCGATACAACTTAGGGTCTACACTTTTACCTGTCGAATCCTTAGAGAGCTTCAGAGTAGTACTCATAGGAGTATTGAAGTTTTTACAGTTCTCAAATCCAAAATTTTTCACCAAGTTTAGAGCATACTTGGTTTAAGAAATAAAGATCTTGTCTTCAAGCTATTTCACTTGCAGACCTGAAAAATAGTTCAGTTCTCCAATCATGCTCATTTCAAATTTGGACTTCATTAAATCTGCAAACTCAACAGACATGTTAGAACAGGTAGATCCATAGATAATATCATCAACATATATATGTACTATCAGTATGTGATTATTGTGTTTCTTTACAAACAGTGTCTTATCAACACTCCCCATTACAAAGTTATGACTCAGTAGAAACTTAGTCAATTTCTCGTACCATACCCTGGGAGCTTGTTTTAATCCATAGAGTGCCTTTTTCAGGCGATAAACATGATCAGTATGTTTAAGGTCTTCAAAACCCTTAGGTTGTTCAACATTTACTTCCTCATGCAGATCACCGTTCAAGAAAGCACTCTTAACATCCATTTGATAGATTTTGAATTTTTTATATCAAGCAATGGATATAAATAGTCTGATAAATTCAAGACGAGCTACTGGGGCAAAGGTTTCATCATAATTGATGCCTTCTATCTGAGTGTACCCTTGTACAACCAGTCTGCCTTGTTTCTTGTAATGTTAACTAATTCATCAAACTTATTTTAAAAAATCCATTTAGTTCCAATAATATGTTTATCATTAGGTCTAGGAACTAAGTACCATACATCATTCCTTACGAATTGATTAAGTTCATCTTGTATAACCACTATCTAGTTTTCATCAGCAAGCGCTTCATATACATTGGCCAGCTCAATCTGGGATGTGAAACACACATAATTACAAATATTTTCTAATTGTCTACGAGTGTGCACACCAATGAGAGGGTTTTCTAGTATTTTACCAGTTGGATGGTCTTTAAATGACCGTAGTTCAGTGTTATTTTGACTGGATGAAGAGTTTGGTTTATCAAACAAAGAGACTTCATCATCTTCTGAACTTAAGATAGGTGCATTCAGGTCATCATCTATAACCACATTAATGGACTCCTAAATTACACCAGTCCTCTTGCTGAGACCACGATACGTTTGACTGTTTAGAGCATACCCTAGAAAAATCCCTTCCTCACTTTTAGTGTCGAATTTTCCTAGATTTTTCCGGTCTCGTAGAATATAACACTTGTTACCAAAAACTCGAAAGTATTTGATAATAGGCTTCTTATTGAACCATAGTTCATATGTAGTCTTATTATTTGATTTTCTAGTATAAACATGGTTAATAATATAACAAGCCATGTTCACTGCTTCAGCCCAAAGATTTTTAGGAAGTTTCATAATATTTAACATCACATTAGCCATCTCTTGAAGCACACGATTTTTTCTTTCAACGACCCTATTCTGTTGAGGTGTCTTAGGAGCAGAAAATTCATGCAATATACCATGATTGCTACAGAACTTCTCAAAACTGTTATTATCAAATTCGAAACCATGATCACTACGAATTTTAGAGACATGTGATTCCTTCTCAGTTTGGATACGCTTGAGTATCCTTTCACTTCATCAAGAGTTTCAGATTTTTCTCTCATAAAAACTACTCATGTATACCTGGTAAAGTCATATACTATTACCAGAATATATTTCTTACCGCTTCGACTCTCTGTTCTAGTAGGTCCAATGAGATCCTTGGGGAGGAGTTCAAGGGGTTTAGATGTGGCACTGGAGTTCCCTTTCTTGTGAGCACTCTTAGTTTTTTTCCCAATCTAACATTCACCACAAATTTTATCTATTTTCTTAATCTTGGGTAGACCTCTTATTGCATCACCTTTGCTTCGTCTATAAAGATTATCGTCGTGTACATGTCCTAGGCGTTTATGCCATAAATTGGTCTCATCAGTTTGGACCATATAACACGATAACTTAGACGAGCTTGAATCACTGACTATATAGCAGTTCTCAGATGTTCTATGATCAGTTAATATCATAGAACCATTCTCATTAGAAATCTCACACCCTTAGTTGGTAAATTTGATGCTATGTTCATTATCACAAATTTGAGAAATGCTTAAGAGATTATACGTAAGGCCCTCTACATACAAAACATTCTCAAATGGAGGAAGATTAAAGAGTTGAACCATACTTTGGCCAACAATTCTGTAGTTGTTACCATCACTGAATGTGACCAAGCCATCAGTCATATCTTTAAGATTGGTGAACAAATAGTTATCACCTGTCATGTGTCTAAAGTAACCACTGTCTAGGTACCACTTTGATTGACTCGAAGCCTTTAAAGCAGTGTGGGCAACCAAACAAGCAACCTTAGGGACCAATTTCATTACTGTTTTAGGTTTTGGAGCATAGTTGGTTTTTCTATGCTTGTAGTTGTTATACATTCTACCATTTGAGTTAGATTTTAGAAGCTCCTTGAGTAAATCTACAATTTTCTCAGCTAAGGGGTTATGATTCTAATTTCTATAATTGATATGGCTACTTTTAGGTATCATAGCCTGAAAAGTTTTAAGATTTTTGAAACTATTTTGATTCAGACTTTTCCCTTTTGAGTTAGAAAACTCCCCTTTAACAAACTTAGGAGGAGTGGACTTACTTTTAGGAAGCATATTCTTATCATAGCCCAAACCATATTTATCACCACGTTTCCTTGATTCGGTTAGCAATCCTTCTAGTTTAGGATCACCCTGGGCATACCTCCAAGTATCCTTTAAACTCAAGAGAGATGAGACTTCTAGTTTTAGTTTTTCATTTTCTGATTTAAGGTTTTCAACTTGGGATGTTTTAAAATCTAAATCACACTTAGTTTTTTCAAAACAATTAGAAAAATGCGATTTTTCTAAAACTAGGTTATCAAAATCTTCTTTTAACTTTAAAAACTTTTCCTTTTGAATTTTTAGTTTTATAGCTATCTTGCAACTTTCCCTGTATAGGGCATTATAGCCATATTGTAAATCATCATCATTTTCATGGTCGCTTCTCAGATTTTCATCATAAGTTGAATTACAACTGTCTGAAGAAGTGACTCTAGCTAGAGTCATTAAGGCCTTGACCTCATTAGTAGACTCAGGTTCAAAATCATCTGACTCAGAAGAAGCTTTAGAGCAAGATGACTCATCCCATGTGGCTAACATACCTTTCTTCTTAGGTTTGTCCCTCTTTGAACATTAGTTTGCCAGATGCCCGTATTCATGGCAGTTGAAGCATTGGTTGTCTTTAATAGATTTCCAATTTTTAGATATAGTCCTTTTCTTTTCAGAAGGTTTTTAAAAATCTACTCTCTTTTTGCTTTTAAAAATTTTATAAAATTTCTTGGCTAATAGTGTCATATCATCTTTAGAATTTTCATAATCAGAATTATTAGCATTATCTTGAGAAATATTTTTAGAAGACTTAAGGGTGATTAACTTACCTTTAGGAGCCTTAAAATTTAACTTGTAGTTTTATAAAGAACTGACAAGATCTTTAACCCGCATATTATCTGTATCACGAAGTTCTTGAGTGACAGTCACCTTAAAATTGAATCTATCAGGCAATGAGTGCAGTTTCTTTGCACAAACTTTACTTTTTGGGATGCTATCACCAAGACCCCACATAGAGTTGACTATGTCATTTAACTTAGTATAGAAGTCCATGAAAGTTTCACTTTCTTCCATACGTATTTCCTCAAACCTAGTGGTGAGGATTTGAAGTTTAGATTTCTTGACTATAGTCGTACCTTCGTGTGTCATTTCTAGAATGTCTCAAGCTTGCTTTGCAGTATCACAAGTTATAATTATTTTGAATTCATCCAGTGATAGTGCGCAAGTGATTGCATTTAAAGCCTTTGCATTGACACTACTCTCATTTTTCTGAAGAGTGGTCCATGAATAATAGGGCGGTAATTTTATAGTCTTAGTTCCATCAGTGCCAGTTACTTCATGAGTATGAGGGGTTTATTTGGTCACTGTGGCTTGCCACACGCTCTCATCTATGGACCTTAAAAAGATCCTCATTTTGGCTTTCCAATGGGCATAATTGGAGCCATCAAAAGGTGGAGGCCATGTAATTGAGAGGCTATCAAAATTTGACATCTTATAAGCTCAGATCGGTTAGCTCAGGAAATGAATCCAAATAATAAAAAAGGAGCTATTAGGCTCTGATACCACTTGAAAAGGCCAAGCTATAAGTCCTAGGAGGCGGGGGGGGTGTGAATAGGACTATGCCAAATTAAAAAATAAATGCGGAATTATAAAGACAAACAAAGATAAATAGCACAATTATAAGCAACCTCAAATGCACAAGTATTGAGAGGTTAGTATAAATTGAGTTCTAAGGACAATCTTACACCAAAAACCAAAGGCTTATAGTAGGACAATCTTACTAGAACATTTGTAAGTATCAAAAACTCAAACTTAGAAAACGGCAAAGGAAATAGACTAAACTATTACAACATTTACCATAAGTGCATAAAAGGAAATTACACCATTCACCACAAGTACATAAAGTAAATTACAACATTCATACACATAAACAAATACTATCATCCACCACAACTACAAGAATTATAGTGGTTCGTTTGTGTGTACACCAACTATTAGAAAACAGCTACACAATTACTCCACTCCCAATATCCACACCCACGGGATATTGGCTTTCACTATGAAATAAGGTTTTTTAGGGTTCACCTTGAAACCTTCATAATTGTGACTTTCAAATGGGCTTACACAATTATAAAAACCCTACAATGAGTTTTTCCTGGCTAAATCTCACAAACCAAAATGTAGAAAATTAAATTGTACTTATCTGAAGATTCTTTTGATGAAGCTCGGTAGAACTAATTTGACGTAAATGAAGATGTTCAATGTCCAGTCTCACAAGTGAAAGGGTTCTAGGTCTAAATTTTTTAAAAAATTAAATCAACTTGGGCTACCTTGATTTGATTTTGATCTCAAAAGAGGGTAAATCACAATTTCCTTCTTTAATGAAATAAAGTTGAATGGAGATCACAAAATCAACTAACAAAAGCTATTAAAATGAATCTAAAATGAGCACAATATAGCTTAACAATTGCAGGAACTTATCTCTCAAAGTGATGACTTGATTAAGCTTGGAATTGAATGAAAAACTCTGAAATTCGTCTTCTATTTATAGGTGAAAAAACTATTTACTCGACTCGTCTAAGGGTCGGTTTGACTGGTCGAAGGACCAATCAATTTTTAAAATTTCTGGCACGATAAGATAAGATCGTTACTCGACTGGTCGAGTGGGACCAAAAAACCTTGCTGGACTTTGAGTCAAGCACTGCAAGACTGGTCAAGCACTGTTCGCTCGACTGGTCGAGCAGTCTTCAGGACAAGTCGAGAGTCCATCAGAAAGTTCCAAAATTTTGTTACTAATCTTGGACTAGTCGAGCCAGAGCTTGGACTAGTAGAACAAAGACTAGGATTAGTCAAGGAAATGACTTATAAACTTATGAAATGACCTACATAAAATATGCAATGAATATGACTCACCCTATGGTTAATCTAGGGTCATCCATACCTTGTTTATGAGTTTGAACAATTGAAACATCATTCGCTCTGCCCACTCATTCACTTGAAATACTTGAAGCTTGTCTTCAAAATCTTAAACTTGAGCTTAAAATAGGGCTTGAGTTCTTGAGTTTTTTAAGGTACTGAACTTGAAGAATAAACTTGAACTTGAGCCTTGAACTTGTACTTGAGCTTGAAATCTTGAACTTCGACAACGTTCTTCAACTTGAATACGTAGAATAGTTTGACAATAATGAAGATGACTCACAATGCATGAAGTTGATTTATTCATCTCATCAACACATGATACAGATTCTAAATGATTTGGCACAATAAAATTTAACAACTCTAGGTACTAGATTTATAATATAGCATTTACAACATATGCGATCACATTTGTGCCAGATTGCATATGCCAAGATCGCATATGTGCATGATATCAATACGTTAGACCATTTAGCTAGGTCATTCAACTGTTAAAATCTTAAAATATCATAGATCTAACTTCAAAAGTAAATAAACTACGCCCATAAAATGAACAAAGAAATAAACCTAACATGCACATACAAACAAATAAAACTTTCATGCATTCAATAACTTATGTATGATGAATGCCTTTGTGGTGTGTAACCAGATGAACCTTGTTCGTAATAATAACCCCCTCCTACACCTCTACTTTCATCGCCAGAATCATTCTTTGGTTCTCTTTTTACGACTTCAAATGCAAGAGAACTCTGGGTTGACTCCGAGCTGGAGGTGTCCAAAAGATGGTCATTCACATCTGATGAATCAGATGGTGGAGATGTCTTTCCATCATCCTCATTCATAGATTGAATAAGTTTTTTCATCCACATTTTATGATTTGATTTATAAGGGATTCCCAACCGCTTATAAAATGTTGTGAGAATTTTAAGAAACTTTGATGATTTACTCATGCTTGTACCTGCTTCAGCATCATGTTATTCAAAATGGGTGGATGTTGTTATTTGGCACTCCTGGATGCCATTTTCAAGCTTTCTTTTACGGCTTCTTTATAATCGTGTTCTTCGTGTTCCCTTAAAATTCTCTCTTGTTCTTCTTCTCTACTAACTATGGAGGGCCTGGAGGCAGTTCCTCTGCTTAACCCTTCTTTATTTATAATAGGCTTTTTCTATATATTTTGAGGTGGGTTGTATTGGTTGTAATTATAGGGGGGAGGGGTATAGAAAGTCTTTGTATTTGAGTCGAGAATGACTCGAAATAAATCCCAGACTTCCTGAGGAGCTTTGCTACATGGTGCAACGTCTCCTTCTCGACAAGCCAAATGTAATTTCAGTCGATTTGTTTTGTTTACAAATTACTTTTTACATAACTTACATTGTAATTATTGTGACTCAAATATTGCATATTTAACCCTTCAATTACATTAGTTTTCCAGACATTTAATTGATAATTTGATTTAATTATATACATTTTTGTCATGCGAGGTGATTCAGAAGCTTATGATAAATATGTGCCTAAAAGGATGGATTTAGAGCTCAAAAGAAGATAATGAAGAATTTGAGATTTGGAAGTCATTAATTAAGAATTCACATGCCAAAGATCCTAGGAATGAAGAGAATTAAAGATTTGAAGTGAACAAAGTGAGGAATGAAGAGAATTAAAGATTTGAAGTGAAGAAAAGGTATCTTAAAAATTGACCTGAAAAAAGATATTTTGAAATTTCGTGGCCAAAAAAACATGGTTCTGAAAAATTTCCATAATAGACTTCGATGCAATCGAAGACACTTAGATAACATCGAAGGTGCAATCGAAGTTAGTTCGATGCAATCGAGAATTTCAGGATTTCTCAAGCCAAACTCGCTGGACAGGTCTGGATGATTTTTCGATGCAATCGAAGACACTTAGATAGCATTGAAGGTGCAATTGAAGACACTTCGATAACATCGAAGGCGTTACGTAGAGTTCATAAATTTGAGGTTGTTTACAAAATTTCCAACTCTGTGGGAAAGTTGGAGTTCCACAACTATAAATAGGAGTCCCTAGGATGTTCCAAAGCATCTTTTAGGGTTTAAAAAAGGAGAGGAGGCCTAGGTGAAGCACCGATAATGCTCTTTCACTTCAATTTCTTCATGGGTTCTATTAGATTATTTTTCTTTTCTTATGTTTTTGAGTTAGCTATGACTAGTTAATCTTTTAGCTAGGGATAAGAGGTGAAGCTTGTAGTGTGTTGGGATATTTATTTTACTTTGATTTTTATTTATGTTGAACTTTATTGATTTATAGTTTGAATTTAAGGAATATTTTCAGTTTTCTATGGTTTATTGTGACTCAAATTACAATAGGCGTTGTGATAGCTTGAATATCTTCTTTTTCATTATGAGATTGTGAGATCGGTAAATCCTGTTATTCACCATCGTCTCCTATACATGGTAAGATGATGGAATCCCTTCCAATCATCATAATACTATTTCATGTGCGAACTAATTCAATGCAAAGTTCATATTGTGCTTCAGTTATTTTATCTTCCAATTGGATAAGATAAGACTCCAATTCCAATTGTGTTTCTTGAATCAAGTAAGGTAGCATCTTGATAGTTACAAGTGGATCCTTGGCGCTCTAGTTCCCTTTTATATTTGATAAATTCTTCACGATTACTCTCTTTTATTTAGATTTTAAATTTAGATCTTATTCTAGTTCTATTTTTGGTTATTTTCATAATATGTACAAGTTTAGTCCCTGTGGATTCGACCTCAACCTCACCGAGTTATTACTACATCGTGACCCTGCACTTGGAGTTGTGAACAAGTTTTTGGTGCCGTTGCCGAGGACTATGGTTACATTTTCTGAGATTAATTAGTATTAAAATTAGTTTTAAATTAGGGTTAAGTTTTTGTTTCTAGGTTAGTATTTTCTGCAATTATTTTTAGAACTAACTTTATTTTCTGCTTTGCATAATCCCAATGTAGCAACTCTAATCGGGTAAGCTCTCTCCAACTCTCTCTTATCTTTTTAGTTTTCTTTTACTGGAGTTTTTTTTTTTGTTTTTTTTTTAAAATTTTCCTTTTTAGGTTTTATTTGTTTGGTGCTTGAGGGCTGTGAGTGTTTCATGCCCAAGTGAGTTCGTAACAACACTCGATGTCTCTTAAGTGAAGGAGGATTAGTCGAAGGGCTATCTATCCATTAATAGATTAGACACCACTTGAGATCCTCTCGGTTAATTGAAGTTATGGCTGCACATTAACCTTAACACCCAGTTAAGGAAGCTTAGGATGAGAATGAGGCGCATCATGCACCCCCGCCTCATACTCTATGAGATTATTCACAACCTGCGAGGGTGAGTACACCTTCCTGCATGATATTCCCATTGAATGCGGGAACCGTGGATGTTAAACTAGGGGTGATTCAACTCCTCCCTAAGTTTTATGGATTAGAATCTGAAAGTCCATACTTGCATATGAAAGAGTTCGATGAGATAATACCTACATTATACTTCGCAAATGTGTCCAAGGACACTAAGATTGAAATTATTCCATTTATCTTTGAAAGAAAAGGCTAAGTCATGGTTACATTCATTAAAACCATGGTCTATTGGCACATGGGCTGAGATGACAAGGGAGTTCCTTAAAAAGTTCTTCATGTACCATAAAACGAATACCTTAAGGAAAGCAATCATAATTTTTTTATAAAAAGAGTATGAGACCTTCTTCTAGTGTTAAGAGCTACACAAGGATCTCATAAATTCATGTCCACAACATGGGTACGAAACATGGAGGATAACAAGATTTTTCTATGAAGGATTGACCTCACCCATGCGCTAATTTGTGGAGATGATGTGTAATGGGGAATTCATGAATAAGGAAGCCGTTGTATGGGATTATTTCAATAAACTTGCTGAAAACGCGCAATCATGGGATACCTCCTCAAGAACCACCACTTTTAAGCCTACTCAATCAAAGGAAAGGGGAGGAATTTATGTTTTAAAAGAGGAAGATGAAATAAATGCAAGAGTCCAAACTCACAAGAAAAGTCAAGGCCAAGGAACTTAAGAAGGCAGAACCCGATAAGGTTACGAAAGTTGTTTGTGGTATTTGTGCTTACAATATACATACAACTGAAAATTGTCTAACAATTCATGCTTTTCAAGAGATATTGAATGATCAATCAAATGCCGTAAATAATTACGAAAGACCTTTCAGTGGACCCATCTTAAATACATACAATTCTAGTTAGAGGATATATCCAAATTTCAGTTGGAGGAATGGACAAACGGCTAACCTACAAGAGGCCCTGACACAACTCTTAAATCAAAGGAGGCCTCAGGAGGATCTGATTTTAAAACACATTCAAAATCAAGAGCTTTTCAATCAAAGCACATTGCAAGCCTTTCTAGACCTTACTAAGGCCATTCAACAGATTGAGTCACACTTAACAATTGGAGAGAAAGAGACTCTTCCAGCCTAACTTCTACCAAATCCAAAACTGCAATATGAAATTAGTGACCCAAGCTCTTCAAATGAAATAAGCAAGCTAAGTCTATCACCACCTTTAGGAGTGGAAAGACAATTGACAAATCTATTCTGGTAAGGGCTGAAAAGCCTAAGGACCATGAAGAAGACGAGAATAATAGATCTAGCATTGCTCCACAGGTTAGAACCAAAATCTTAAAGTAAGCCAATTGCATCATTCTCTCAACAGTTGATTGCACCAAAAACTCTATCTAACTCTCAGGATATTCTAGAGGTTCTTAAATAAGTGAAGGTCAACATCCCTCTACTAGATGTCGTTAAACAAATCCCTTTGTATGCCAAACTTCTGAAAGATTTATGCACTACCAAAAGATGATAAAACATTCAAAAGAAAATCTATTTGACAGAAAAAGTGAGTGCTATCCTCAAACAAGATGTGCCTACAAAATACAAAGATCCTGGTAGCCCAACCATCACTTGTGTAATTGCGAACTACTGGATTGAGCATGCACTTCTTGACTTAGGGGAAGTATTAACTTAATCCCTTTCTCAGTTTACGAACAACTAGGTCTAGGTGAATTAAGACCCACCCGGACCACATTACAACTTGTCGATCACTCAGTTCCTGTACTAAAAGGGATGATTGAGGATGTGTTAGTCCAAGTCGATAAATTCTAATATCTAGTGGATTTTATTATTCTGGATACTCAACCTATCGTAGATATAAGCACTCAGATACCCATCATTCTTGGTCACCTATTCCTTGCTACATCAAATGGTATCATTAATTATAGGAATGGTATTATGAATTTATCTTTCGGAAATATGACATTGGAGCTCAACATATTTTTCAATATGAGCAAACAGGAAGAGGATGAGGAAGATGCCCATGACATTAACATGATCGATTCTTTCATGGAAGATAGAGCACTTATGACTCTATACTCTAACCCTCCAGAGACGTGCTTGGCCCACTCCCTTGATTTAGATGATGACATGATTAAGGAGTTGGGTGCTATGCTTGATGTTGTGCCGGTACTTAAAGTTAACCAATGGAGGCTATAATTGGAGAAATTACCCCAACGCACCGAAACTTGACCTAAAACCCTTACCCGCTGATCTCAAATATGTCTACTTAGGTCAAGATGAGACATATTTGGTGGTGATTCTTCCCACCTTAAGAAGGAGCAAGAGAGTATGCTTATTTTTACTCTCATTGAGCATAAAGGAGCCCTTTGATGGTCGATTACGGACCTCAAGGGAATTGATCCTTTGATTTCTACTCATTGCATTCATCTAGAGGATAATGTGAAAACCTCCAGATAACCACAACGTCGATTAAATCCAAATATGAAGGAAGTAGTTAAAGGAGAGGTACTTAAGTTATTAGATGTGGGTATCATTTACCCTATATCCGACAGTCAATGGGTGAGCCCAACTCAGGTAGTTCCTAAGAAGTCCAGAATCACCATCATAGTCAATGCTGACAATGAACTCGTGCCAACTAGAGTCACTACTAGTTGGAGAATGGGCATTGACTATAGAAAATTGAATATCGTCATAAGGAAGGACCACTTTCCTTTGCCCTTCATTAATCAAATTTTGAAAAGGCTAGCTGGTCATTCTTACTATTGCTTCCTTGACAGTTATTCGGGCTATAATCAAATAGAGATAGCCCTTGAAGATCGGGAGAGGACAACATTCACATGCCCCTATGGCACCTTTGCTTACTGAAAGATGCCATTCGGACTGTGTAATGCCCCCGTCACCTTTTAGCGATGCATGTTGAGTATATTTTCTGACATTGTGGGGTAATATTTAGAGGTCTTCATAGACGACTTCTCTATTTTTTGTTTGTCCTTCAGCGAGTGTTTGGAAAATCTTAAAAATGTACTGAAGTGATGTGAGGAAAAGAATTTAGTTCTGAATTAGAAGAAATGTCATTTCATGGTTCTCAAGGAAATTGTGCTTAGACACATAATTTCGTCTAATGGAATTCAGGTAGACAAGGAAAAAATTGATCTTATCTCTAACCTACATCCACCCAAGAGTGTACATTATGTGTGATCCTTCCTAGGACACGCCAAATTCTATAGACAATTCATAAACTTTAGTCATTTCTCTTTTTCTTTATGTAATCTACTTCAAAAGGATGCATCATACAAGTGGACTGAACAATGCCAAGAAGCTTTCACTAAGTTTAAGGGCATGTTGACTACTACACCTATCATGCAGCTACTTGATTGGAGCATACCTTTTGAGATTATGTGTGATGCATCTGACTATGTTATTGGGGTTGTGTTAGGCTAGAGAAAAGAAAAGAAGCCCTATGTGATTCACTATGCGAGTAGAACTTTAAATTCTGCCCAAGTGAACTACTCTACTATGGAGAAGGAACTCTTGGCCGTAGTGTTCGCTTTAGACAAATTTAGGTCTTACTCAATCGGATCCAAGATCATCATTTACACTAATCATGCGGCACTGAAGTACGTTCTTTTTTAGAAGGATGTCAAGCCTCGTTTGATAAGATGGATCCTCCTACTCCAAGAATTCGACATGGAAATAAGAGACAAAAAGGGAGTAAAAAACGCAGTAGCTAACCATCTTTCGAGACTTGATCTCCCCGATTTCCTTAAGTCAACACCAATAAATGATATGTTCCCTGTCGAACAATTATTTAAACTCTCTCAATTACCTTGGTTTGCTGATATTGCGAATTATCTTGCTACAGGTTTCACGCTGGCACATTGGATTGTACAAGATAAGAAAAAATTCTTCGTCGACGTACGTAAGTTTTTCTGGGAGGATCCTTATTTGTTTAAATATTGCCTAAATCAAATTCCAAGGAGATGTGTGGCAGACAATGAACATTAGAGTGTCATTTCCTTTTGTCACTCTCAAGCCTGTGGTGGTCACTTCTCTGCTAAAAGACCATGGGCAAAATTCTATAGTGTGACTTTTATTGGCCCACTATGTTCAGAGATACTCATGAGTTTTGTAAAGATTGTGAGCGTTGTTAAAAATTGGGAGGATTATCCCATCAAAATATGTTGCCACTAAACCTAATTCTTATCATTAAAGCATTCGATTACTTGGGCATCGATTTCATGGGGCCATTCCTCCAATCCTTTAGAAATAATTACATTCTATTAGTGGTAGACTATATCACTAAGTGGGTCGAAGCGATCCCATGCTGGAACAATGAGCATCGAACGGTCATTTGATACTTAAAAGAAAACATCCTTTCCCGATTTGGAACGCCTCAGACCATTATTAGTGATGGAGGGTTACACTTTTGTAATAGGTCATTCGAGAACTTATTGAAGAAATATGACATCTTTCATAAGGTGAGCACTCCATACCACCCACATACAAGTGGGCAATCTGAGATTTCCAATAGGGAAATTAAACAAATTCTACAAAAAAATGGTTAACCTTGACCATAAGGATTGGTCAATTCATTTGACTGATGCTTTATGGACTTGTCGTACAACTTTTAAGACCCCCATTGGAATGTTTCCCTTTAGACTCGTCTATGGGAAAGCTTGACACTTGCCTGTGGAGCTGGAGCTAGATCCTACTGGGCTATTAAAAATCTGAACATTAACTTGGACAACACTAGCTCACTGTGCAATCTTCAACTAAATGAACTTGAGTAAATCCAGAACGACGCTTACGAGAACTCGAGAATTTACAAGGCAGGATAAAGGTGTTCCATGATAGGCACATCCTTCGGAAGTCATTCATAATTGGTCGAAAAGTCCTTCTGTACAATTCTCAGTTACATCTTTTTTCAAAAAAACTTCGATCTTGTTGGGCCGACCCTTTCACTATTACTAATGTCCATCCTCATGAGGCCGTTGAGATAAAGAATCTGACAAATGGCAATGTTTTTATAGTGAATGGACATCATCTAAAGTCATTTGTTGAGAAGTTTGATTCAGAGGATATGTCCATACCTCTGATTGATCCTGTGTATCAGGATTGACCTCCTAATCTGATGGAGGTGTAGTTAGGTTTATTGCTTTCATAGGATTTAGGATTATGATAATTTATTTTTTTAATAAGTTTAGTCTTCATGTTAACCCATTCCATGTTAAGAACTTTGGAAAAGCTTCAATTCTCTTTCTTTAGGTACTATCTTTGCATCACTACTCCTTTCTTTTCGTTGTCTTATGTGCATTACATGCTTATATCTTTTACATTGAGGACAATGTAGAATTTAGGTTGGAGGTATGGATTAGGTAACTTAATCATTATTGTCTTAGTATTTGAGTAAAAATTCCTAAAAATTTTCAAATTTTTGAGTTAAAAACCCGTTTGGAAAGTAATAATTTTTTAATTTACGAATGCTTTGAGTATGATGATGTGATAGAGATTAAATTTTGAATTGTTGGAGTCTGATCATCTGAGTAGACTACCACTTAAAATTTTAATTGACTAAAAGGAAGTTTGAATATCATGATGATTTAAATCACAAGGCATATTTAATTTGTTTTTTGTGAATAATGCTAGAATTTCTGATTGTTAGCATGTGCATCATTGATAGATGTTGAGAATTAAGTCTAGAGAATTTTATTTGTTATAAAAAGATGAAAAGAACCAGTTAAAAAACAGAAAGATCGACAAAAAGGTCATAAATTATGAAAAGATTGGAAAATAATGAAAAGACTAGAAAATAATGAAAAGTCTAAAAAGAATAAATAAATAAAAAGGATTGTCGATATAAAATCAAAAACTGGAAAAAGAAAAAAAAAAAAAAAAAAAACGGGGGGGGGGGGGGGGGGGGAATAAGTTCGAAATTGGCATTCAATTATTTGATTAAGCTTAAGGTGATAAGCATGACTAACATTATGAAATAATAGTATTTTTTAAAAAAAAAAAACTAAGTTGAAATTCTCTAAGCACGTTGGAAAAACTTGATATATGAACTTGTGCTTTTAAATGATTGATGAAGAACATACCTAATTGATTGCTCGTGTGATTCGGCTCTAGGTTTTTAATTTTTCACTCTCACCTCTTTGGATTATACTCATTCATACTTGTTTACACAAATGATTGTTTTCTGAAAAAGGATTACAATTCGAGAATTGAAGATTATGTCATGCATGTTTTGCTTGGGACTAGCAAAATGCTGGTTAAGGGGGTGTGTTGAAACTCAAATATTACATTTTAACCCTTTAATTACATTAGTTTTCCTAGCATTTAACTGATAATTTGATTTAATTATATATGCTTTTATCATACAAGGTGATTCGGAAGCTTATGATAAATATGCACCTAAAAAGAAGGATTTAGAGCTCAAAAGAAGATAATGAAGATTTGGAGATTTGGAAGTCATTATTGAACAATTCACATGCCAAAGATCCAAGGAAACTAAGTGAGGAATGAAGAGAATCGAGGATTCAAAGTGAAGAAAAGGAATGCTAAAATTATCCTGAAAAAAAGATATTATGAAATTCTCGGGCCAGAAAAACATAGTTATGAAAAAGTTCCAGAATAGACTTCGATGCAATCGAAGACACTTAGATAGCATCAAAGGTGCAATTGAAGCTAGTTCGATGCAATTGAGAATTTTAGGATTTCTCAAGCCAAACTCGCTGGACAATTCTGGATGAGTTTTCAACGCGATCGAAGCTACTTAGATAACATCAAAGGTGCAATCGAACACACTTTGATAGCATCGAAGGCATTACGTGGAGTGCATAAATTTGAGGCAGTTTGTGGATTTTTCAACTCGGTGCAAAAGTTGGAGTTCCACTATAATACCCGATCCAGCCTATAAGTATGACCGATTGGTTAATAGATGAGACTCACCTTCCGAAATAAAACCCTGTAATGCCTGCATGTATAATTCAAATGCTCGAAAGAACCCCTTATAGTACACCCCTCATAATGCGACTGTAAATAACCGAAACCGATACTATGATGACCACCCTGTCCATTCCATATCATTTTCTATGCTTATGTCCATGATGATCGACGCCCTTTTCCAGACCTGCACTAGCCATGCATAGTGCACACCCAACTGATTGGAACCCCAAGACTTCGAAACCTACTTCATATCGACCGCCCCATCGCCGCGATCGCAGAGGTACCACCCGTGCATCTATACGATGCTCCGTTAGCAAGATACACCATGAATAATCATTAGTGTATCATGTGCGCATGACACCATATATCCCATTCCACACATGTGTGAAAAGGCCAAGCTATATGTCCTAGAGGGGGGGTGAATAGGACTATGCCAAATTTAAAATAAAATTAGCAGAAATAAATTAAACCAATAGCCTTACAATATAAATCAATTCACAATGCTAAATTTTAAATCACCTTGATAAATAAGTATTGAGAGATTGATACAAATTTAGTTCTAAGGACAACCTTACACCATAATAAACAAGGGCTTATGGTAGGACAACCTTATTTCTAGAACCTCTTTTGGATCAAGGACTCAATTTTAATATAAGTAAATGAAATAGCAAGGAATTGAAATTAAATGCAGAAGTATAGATCTAAATTATTACAACAATCCCCACACTTGCTTGAAATGTAAATAATTACAACATTCACATCCACTTGTACATTCTACACAATCGAATGATAAAAGATATGAAAATTAAGCAAGCATTCAATCCACAAGACAAAGAGTTATAGTGGTTCGCCTGTGTGTACACCAACTGTTTTCCAACACCACACGAGCTACTCCACTCTAATATCCTCACACACAGGATATTAGCGTTCACTATCAAATAGGTTTTCACAGGTTCACCAAAAACCTTTACAATTGTGTCTTTTTCACTTGGGCTTACACAATTCAAAAACCCTTCTTTTCTGAGTTTTCTGGTTTTCCTCAGACAACCAATACAATGAGATTTTTCTGGCTTAACCTCAAACAAAACCTGTACAATGAGATTTTTCTGGCTTAACCTCAAACAAAACCAAAAGTAAATAAATTTTACAGAATTGTAAAATACCTGGATTTCTCCTTTTCTTAGCAGCCCGGTAGAACCAATCGGAGTAGATGATTGAATGTCAAAGTTCAATATCCAATACTCACATTCATAAGGTTCTAAATTCTAATAGATTTTAGATTTAACTTGTTGGGCGTAGCTATATTTGATTTTGATTCCAAGAAGAAGGAATAAGATAATTCTTCTTTTCAAATAAGATTGGAATATAGAAACAAAATCAAATTAAATAAGCTAGCAAAAAGGAATATTAAATAAGCACAATGTAGCTTAAAATAAACACAGACTTATCTCAGAGTGATCACTTGAAAATTCTTGAATAGAATAGAGTTGAAGTGTGAAAACTCTGAATTTCGTGTTCAATTTATAGAAGCAAAAATCGTTCCTACGACTGGTCTTAGAAACCTTCGACTGGTCGTAGCTCTAACAGATTTTTAAAATATTGAGCGCGATCTTTAAAAGTCATTCCACGACTGGTCGTGAGTACCCTACGACTGGTCGTGGGTCACTACGACCGTCGTAGGACCATAGATAAAGTTCTTTGGACTTTGAGTCGTAGATCCACGACCCGTCGTGGAGCAGTCAAAGCCACACCTACGACCGGTCGAAGGACCTCCAGGGCCCAGGTCGTAGGCGTACCAAAAATTCAAAAATCTTCAACAACTTAGGGTGGTCGTGAAATTTCTTGGACTAGTCGAACCAATGCCGGATTGGTCGAACAAGAGCTAGGGCCCAGTCGTAGAATAGACCAAACTTATGTAAAATAAATATTTGATTTATGTATCCAAAGTGACCTACTTAAAGGGTCAACCTAAGGTCATTCAAACCTGAATCATGTCGTATGGACATTGAACTTCAACCATTCAACGAATGTAGATGTTTGAACCATATCAGGCTTCAGATCTTGAACTTGTTATAGCTTCAAACTTGAGCATAACAACTACTTCATGCATTGCTTATTAGTCTTGAAATCATGAGTTGTTTCTTAAGACTTGAACATCAACATTGTAGCTTCTTGAGACTTCAACATGTAGCTTCTTGAACTTCAATATGTAGCTTCTTGAAAAGTTTAACTTGTAGCTTCTTGAAGTATTTATGCAGTGTCTTGAATTCATATAAATCATCATACAAGCACAGGACACAGATAGATGTTTTGACACATCACAAATTTGACAACCAAAGAAGCATGAGACCATAACACTTACAATGTGCACAACACATGCTCCCACACATGCACCATACCACACATGGGTGAGAGAATCTCTACCCATATGTATTATATCACACACCCAGACCCCTCTCTCTCTCGTGTACACCCCAAAGTCAACTCTTCTCCATACCATATCCTATGCATGACATCATCTCCCATGCCCCTTTAATCCTCCATTAATTTTTAATCATGCACATTCCATAATCCTAGCCTAAGCTAACCATAATCACATTAACCTAACCACATTTTCATCCATTTCTCTACATATACTCCTCCATCCCTTAGCATTTTCACCATTTCCTATCATGAGAGAGAGAGAGAGAGGGGGGGGGGGGGGGAGGAGTGATCTTGTTGGCCCATTAATCCCATCCCTTCCATCCATTTCAACCATCAATTCTATCCCTTCCATCCATCTCAACCATCCATCCCATCAATTTCATCCCTTCCATCCATCTAGTTTATCAAGGCGAGTACACCCAGCCCACTCATTCTTATTTTATTTTCATTATGTTTATGTATGGTGGAGATGATGTTGATGATAATGATGTGATTAATGGCGTGGATGCATATGAGAAGACAATAAATAAATAAATAAATATTTATTATAGTCTTCATGTGGGACCCATTGATAGTGGGCCCCACCAGAATGTTTGCATCTCATCCAAACCCTCCATGTAGGGCTAGCCACACACACACACCCATACACACATGTGCACACCACACCATTAAAAGAAAAAAAAATGAAATGATAATAAATAAATAAATAAATAAAATTATATACATAGAGAGAGAGAAGGAGAGACGCTGCTATTAGCGTCCAGCGTATATAGAGAGAGAGAGAAGGAGAGACTTTGCTGCCAGTGTCCAAAGGACTCCTGCAGCGTCCCACCTGCTTCAAGAGGGGATGGGCCGTGGGACCACAACAGGCCCCACCCTTGATGCATGGTGTTGATCCACACAGTCCATTCAATTTCCCAGCTTATTATAGGCATTAAGCTGAAAAATGAAGCTAATCCGAATTCTGGTGGGCCACATCATAGAAAACAGTGATACACTACAAGAAAGAAGGTTTTTAGCGACAAAAATAGGTTTCGTCACTAAAAGTTCACTTTTAGCGACGAAACTTCTAGCGATGAATATTTTCATAGCTAAAAATCATGCATTAGACTTTTAGTGATGAAAGTTTTCGTCGCTAAAGGCTCCAACATTTTTTCATCCCATTACCTTTTAGCTACGAAAATTTTCGTAGCTAAAAATCCTGTATGAGACTTTAGAGATGAAAATTTTTGTCGCTAAATCCTCTAAACATTTTTTCATCAACTTCTAACAAGTTACTTTTAGCTACGGAAATTTTCGTAGCTAAAAATCCTGCATGAGACTTTTAGCGACGAAATATTTCATAGCTAAATGCCCCAAACATTTCCTGTATGACACTTTTAGCAATGAAAATTTTCGTTGCTAAAGACTCCGAACATTGACTTTTAGCAGCGAAAATGTTCGTCGCGAAAGGCTCCATACAGTTTTTCACTCACTTCGAATACATTACTTTTAGCTACGAAAATTTTCGTAGCTAAAAAACCTGTATGAGACTTTTAGCGATGAAAATATTCATCGCTAAAGCCTGTAAACAGATTTTGAAAAAATCCACAGGTTTGCTTTTAACTATGAAACGTTTCATAGCTAAAAAACGCAGATGAGACTTTTAGCGATGAAAATTTTCGTTGTCAAAGGCTATAAACAGTTTTTTTTTTTTTTTTAAATCCAATGGATTACTTTTAGGTATGAAACTTTTCGTAGCTAAAAATCATGGATGAGACTTTTAGCGATGAATGTTTTCGCCGCTAAAGGCTGTAAAAACTTTACCAAAGAAATCAGAAGGTTTCCTTTTAGCTACGAAATGTTCCGTAGCTAAAAAAACATGGATTATACTTTTAGCGGCGATTATTTTCGTCGCTAAAGGGTGTGAATAGTTTCTGGAGGTTTACTTTTAGCTACGAAAATTTTTGTAACTAAAAAACATTGATGAAGGCTATAAACATGTATACTTTTCGTCGCTAAAGGGTTTCTTTTTATATATATATATATATATAATATTCCCTTTAAATTTTCTTGATATACACCTGTTAGAATATAATTCATCATATTCTTCCTGATATACACCTGTTATATAATATATTTCATTATATTCATATTTATATTCATATTCACATCCATCTAAATCCAAACTACGTAAATCCATCCAGACATAAAGTACATTCATCCAAACACAAACAATCCTATGGAAAAAAACAAATGAAAAGAGAAAGAACATATGAGAGGCGATCCAGAGAAATGAAAAGAAAAACAACCTTAACCTAAACCTAAACCTATAACCTACACTTATAGGTTAGGCTTTAGGTTTAGGTTTAGCTTTTAGGTTTTAGGTTTAGGTTAAGGTTTAGGTTATAGGTTATAAGTTTAGGTTAGAGGTTATGGGTTATAGGTTATAGGTTTAGGTTTAGGTTATAGGTTTTGGTTTAGGTTTTAGTTTATAGGTTTAAGTTATAGGTTATAGGTTTAGGTTTTGGTTTTAGGTTTAGGTTAAGGTTATAAGTTTAGGTTATAGGTTATAGGTTATAGTTTAGGTTATAGGTTTTGGTTTAGGTTAAGGTTATAGGTTTCGGTTTAGGTTAAGGTTTAGGTTAAGGTTATAGGTTTAGGTTAGGTTTAGGTTTAGGTTATAGGTTATAGGTTATAGTTTTGGGAATTGAGAATAGGTTAAGGTTTAGGTTTAGAAACCGAGGTTCGAGCTCGGGATCGGGTTTAGATTTGGGTTTTCAAGTTTAGGTTTAGGTTTAGGTTAGGGAGTTAAGATTAGGATTTGGTGTAGGTTTAGGTTTAAGGAATTGAGAATAGGTTTAGGTTTAGGTTTAGGTTTAGGAAATCGGGTTCGGTTCGAGAAACGGGTTTAGGCTAGGGTTTTCATGTTTAGGTTTAGGTTTAGGTTAGGGAATTGAGATTGGGATTTGGTGTAGGTTTAAGTTTAGGGATTTGAGAATAGGTTAAGGTTTAGGTATAAGTTTAGGAAATCTGCTTCGGGTTCGGGATCGGGTTTAGGCTTGGGTTTTCAAGTTTAGGTTTAGGTTTAGGTTAGGGAGTTGAGATTGAGATCGGCGTAGGTTTAGGTTTAGGGATTTGAGAATAGGTTAAGGTTTAGGTATAGGTTTAGGTTTAGGTTTTAGCTTATAGGTATAGGTTTTGGTTTTAGGTTTAGGTTAAGGTGATAAGTTTAGGTTATAAGTTATAGGTTATAGGTTAAGGTTTAGGTTATAGGTTTTAGTTTAGGTTAAGGTTATAGGTTTTGGTTTAGGTTTAGGTTTAGGTTTAGGTTTTAGTTTATAGGTTTAGGTTTAGGTTTTAGGTTTAGGTTACTGAGGTTTTGGTTTAGGTTAAGGTTATAGGCTTTGGTTTAGGTTAAGGTTTAGGTTTTGGGTTTATGTTAAGGTTATAGGTTTAGGTTTTAGCTTATAGGTTTATGTTATAGGTTAAGGTTTTGGTTTTAGGTTTAGGTTAAGGTTATAAGTTTAGATTATAGGTTATAGGTTATAGGTTATTGGTTTTTGTTTAGGTTAAGGTTGTAGGTTTTGGTATAGGTTTAGGTTTTAATTTATAGGTTTAGGTTATAGGTTTAGGTTTTGGTTTTAGGTTTAGGTTAAGGTTATAAGTTTAGGTTAAGGTTTAGGTTACAGGTTTTGGTTTAGGTTAAGGTTATAGGTTTTCATTTAGGTTAAGGTTTAGGTTTTGGGTTTATGTTAAGGTTATAGGTTAAGGTTAAAGGTTTAGTTTATAGGTTTGTAACAACCCGGATTTTTGCCAACCTGGAATTCGACGTCCTTAGGCAATGGGTCAATCCTAAGACCTTATGAACCTGTCAGAACTCAATCCCAAAGTCTACAACCGCATTTGAACCCATTTCCTTCACAAATCCCACCCTTCACCACCTTGATCTTTCAATTTTTCCTAAGTACTTTCACCCTAGACATTATCTTAAACTAACTAAGTAGTATAACTTCGATCACTCTATATACAAACTACAAAGGACTAAGTACCACCTCATACAGAAATCTTATAGGACTAAATCCTTTAGAAATGAGATAAAGTAATTAAGTGCTAAACTAGATTAGCTACGAAATCCACTTGATCCACTTTAAATACGATCTGCAAGGCCCAAAACTGTAGAATCATTGACGCTAGGTTATCCTAAAATCTAGGATCAAACTCATTACCCGACTGCTCTCGGGAGCACTTTGAAACTTCGTATCAGGTCTAGACCGCACATCGGGAGTCCGAATAATACGAAGTCAAGGACTTAGGACCGCCTCACTGGGCTTGACAACTATCTCGGAAATCAAATCTAGCCATTATCTCATGGCTGTTCCCTTGAGTTCGGAGCGAGAGAGTGTGAAAACACTTGTTTCTTTCCAAAATAAATATCTTGAATAGTAATCTGAGACTTGTCGCTTGCGGGTCAGTATTAAGTAACCTGATCGTCAGAATCAGGCCAAATTACACCCTCGGATCAGGAAAATTTTTATAAACATTTACATGTTCTCGGAATCTCCGATCGAGATCCGCTGACCGTTGAACTGGAACTGGTCCGCCACGCGTGATCTGGAAATCCAACTAAAATGTAAACTTAACTAAATGTAGATCCGGTGTCGGTGAGCTTAAGTCCGACCTTTGGCTCAAGGGGGGCTCCAGAAATGCTCCGTTGAGCTGAAACAGATGCCCTTTGGACAAAACCCAAGTATACCTTGTTCCCAAGTCTATTTTAGAGACATTTTAGACTATATAAGGACCTTAAACCCTCTCCCATTTCAGCCATCCGAATTTGAGAAAAACCCTAGGGAAAGAGAGAGAAAGTGAGAGAGATGAGGGAGAATCTCCCTGCCATGCTTCCCTGCCGCTCCACGAGCTTCATCACTCCGTTCTAATCACTTTCCCGGTGATTCCAGCTCTGTTTCTAGGTAAGAAACCCTAACCCTAATATGTTTTGGGATTGTTTAGGTTGTAGGTTATGAAATAGCTAACCTATTTCATTCTGTAGGTTACCAAACTGCCGTATACAGAAACTTAACAACTCTATCGACTCCGTTTCGATTCTACGATAAAAGGTGCAGACTTTAGGTGTATAGATTATAGTTTTCAATGCTTTCAATTACACATGTACAAAGTACTTTCTGTTTTCTGTTTCGATTAAAGATGTAGATTATGAAATTTTACATATTCTAGGTATTGTTAGAAAATACCGTATACGTATAAATTTTGAAAATGTATTTGACATGATTATTTGTTGTATGAATATATGATATACAGATAAAATACTTATTTGGCGAAAGGATTCGCCTAAATACATGTTTTACTAATATACACTATGTATGTAGAAATACCGTATTGTAAAAAGTACCGTATACATATATATTTTAGAGATGTGTTTGCCATGATTATTTGTTGTATAAATATACTATATATGCGTAAAATATTTTCTTGGCGAAAGGACTCGCCCTAATACATATTTGTTAACATACACTAAGTATGTTGAAATAGTGTATGTTAAGTGTTTGTGAAAATGCTTGTGTGAGTAAGTGTTTGGATGTTGATGCCTTAGGTAGGTGCTGAGATGGGATTCTCAACTATCTTAGAGACATGTATGATTTCCTCCATGTGGTTGTTCACTTTAACCACTTATGAAATATATGTGATTGTATTCCTATTTATATAGTGCTTTATAACATGCTTTATAACATGCTTTATAATATGCTTTATGATATGCTTGTTAACATGCTCAACTGATTGTATGATTTTATTTATGTAATGTGTATGTTTGAATTCATATTTATGTTGTATGATCCATCATGGGTGATGGCAGAGTGGTGTAACGATTTCGTGCAATAGCCCTGGCAGCCCTAAACAGATAATATCATACTTTGATTGTATGATTTGAATCTTGATCCATTACTACTTTAACTATCTGTAATTGAATGTGATTGGGGCTATGATTATAGTCCAGACAATCGGAACCTGAATTGAATTCGTGGCTGTAATTCATTTGCCACGTGAGATGTGTTCGACGAACTCGAGTCGTACTTTGGTTGGCGATAGTAGTTGGCCACGCGAAGTGCTTATGCACTTCATATCATTCAACTTGTTATGCGCTCGAGCTAGCCGAGCTCGTCAAGTAACCCGATCTGTCTAATGTATGTTCACCATGTTTGGATGCTACTGCTTGAACCTAGGGTACCAAATTTATTATTGAAATCCCTTTTAACCATGGTACCTCAATCCGCTAAGACTCATGAGCCGGACATGGTGGTATGGGACACCCTGGTCGAGCTGTCGGCCTACGCAGGGGCCACGTGCCTCCCCGTAGTGACCAGTGACCAACCAGACTCGTGAGCCGACTATGGTGGTATGGGACACTATATTCGTGCTGTCGGCCTACATTGATAAGGTGGTGGGGGAGTGGTGCAATGAATGCGAGTAACAGCCCTGGCAGCCCTTTGTAGTAACCTCGAGCAAACTCTGAAATCGCGGTGAGCCTTAGAGTTTTGCCACGGTATATAGAGTATGAACTAGGCCTGTTTCTGTATAGTAATGAATCGTTTAAGAGGTGATGGGGGAGTGGTGTAACCTTTGTGTGTAACAGCCCTGGCAGCCTTTGCAGTGACCTAGAAAAACACACCATCGTCTAAGATTAACTAGGACTGACGACCCTAGAATGGATCAGGTTTGGGAATGATACAAGGGAGGTACCTTAGTTTCCCAATCCTGCTATTTGAAATGGACTAATAAATACTCGGTAATTATGCTCATCATCCATTGCATTTGCCTGGAAGATGTGGAGCACTGAGGGATGAAAGCATGCCATGAATGTGAGATGGTGTCGCACGAGGGAGGGTGTGGTGAGGGCAAACATCATGACTGCATTCATACTTACATTAATAAGAGTAGTTAGGAGTGTTTGATTTTACTGCTTTATCATTACTGCTTGACTGAGTTGATAACATATTAACCTATGCTTTACTGTTCCACTGAGTTGATCACTCACTCCCACGTTACGGGACGATGTTGTACACACCAACTAGATTTGTTGAGTTTCAGGTGATGGCGATGCTCATGAAGCAGAGCCGGACCACTACTGTGATGCTGAGGAGGAGTTCTCCTACATATAACCCTCTGACAGGTCTATGAAGACCTGATAATGTATTGACGGGGCTATGGTACTTGGGATAGAAGACATTACACTTCCTCACATTTGGTATATTTTAGAACTATACTTGTAATTAATTAACCTGGTAATTTTATCACACTCTGGAGACTCACCACTATTTTTATATTATATATATCTATCACAGTCTTTCGCTTGCAATGTAACTGTCTCTGGAGTATGATATGCTGTTTTGGCTTAATCTCACTCATGTTCAATGCATGAATACAGTCAACATTCAATCATCATTCATTTTGTTGCATAAGTGATGTTCTGGAACTCAGGAGTTGAGTTTATGCTCGACCCCCGATTTTCGGGATGTTACAAGGTTATAACTTCGGGAATTGAGAATAGGTTAAGGTTTCGGTTTAGGAAATCGAGTTCGGGTTTGGGATCGGGTTTAGGCTTGGGTTTTCATGTTTAGGTTTAGATTTAGGTTAGAGAGTTGAGATTGGGATTTGGTGTAAGTTTAGGTTTAGGGATTTGAGAATAGGTTAAGGTTTAGGTTTAGGAAATCGGGTTCGGGTTCTGGGATCGGGTTTTGAAGTTTAGGTTTAGGTTGGGGAGTTGAGATTGGGAATGGGATTAGGTTTAGGTTTAGGGATTTGAGAATACATTTAGGTTTTAGGTTTAGGTTTAGGTTTAGGTTTTGGTTTTAGGTTAAGGTTAAGGTTATAAGTTTAGGTTATAGGTTATAGGTTAAAGTTTAGGTTATAGGCTTTTGTTTAGGTTAAGGTTATAGGTTTTGGTTTAGGTTTAGGTTCAAGTTTAGGTTTAGGTTTTAGTTTATAGATTTAGGCTATAGGTTTAGGTTTTGGTTTTAGGTTTAGGTTAAGGTTATAAGTTTAGGTTAAGGTTTAGGTTACTGAGGTTTTGGTTTAGGTTAAGGTTATAGGTTTTGGTTTAGGTTAAGGTTATAAGTTTAGGTTAAGGTTTAGGTTACTGAGTTTTGGTTTAAGTTAAGGTTATAAGTTTTGGTTTAGGTTTTGGGTTTATGTTAAGGTTATAGGTTAAGGTTATAGGTTTAGGTTAGGTTTACATTTAGGTTATAGGTTATAGCTTCCTGAACGAGATAGGTTAAGGTTTAAGTTTAGAAATCGAGTTCGGGTTCGGGATCGGGTTTAGGCTTGGGTTTTAATGTTTAGGTTTAGGTTTAGGTTAGAGAGTTGAGATTGGGATTTGGTGTAGGTTTAGGTTTAGGGATTTGAGAATAAGTTAAGGTTTAGGTTTAGGAAATCGGGTTCGAGGATCGGGTTTTGAAGTTTAGGTTTAGGTTGGGAGTTGAGATTGGGATTGGGATTAGGTTTAAGTTTAGGGATTTGAGAATACATTTAGGTTTTAGGTTTAGGTTTAGGTTTTAGCTTATAGGCTTAGGTTTTGGTTAAGGTTATAAGTTTAGGTTATAGGTTATAGGTTAAGGTTTAGGTTATAGGTTTTTGTTTAGGTTAAGGTTATAGGTTTGGTTTAGGTTATAGGTTTAGGTTTAGGTTTTAGTTTATAGGTTTAGGTTATAGGTTTAGGTTTTGGTTTTGGGTTTAGGTTAAGGTTATAAGTTTAGGTTAAGGTTTAGGTTACAGGTTTTGGTTTAGGTTAACGTTATAGGTTTTGGTTTAGGTTAAGGTTTAGGTTTTAGGTTTATGTTAAGGTTATAGGTTAAGGTTATAGGATTAGGTTTAGGTTTAGGTTTTAGGTTTAGGTTTAGGTTTTAGGTTATGTCATGCCCCAGACTCGGTAACCAAACTCACAAGGAACTCGATAGTCGGTTCTGGCTGCAACAACCTTCGTAGTACCCCATTTTCGGCTCCTGTGGCATGTTCCGATCTTGGGATCCTATAAGGAGGATTTTCATAATAGTATAATCATTACCAATACGAGCATACCCAAGATCACAACAAGTAATTCTGAGAATAACAAAGGCACACATCACAAAATCTACTATGAATTTGAACTTTTACAAGCTTACATAAGGTCCAAAAAGACATATATAAGATAATAGAAGAAAGAAAGGAAGTCTGCAATAATAGGTCTTCAAGCTCAGCTCTAATCCAAACTCTGCCACTGCGATGCCTGCCTAGGATCTCCTGCATGCATCAATCATGCATAAGTTTATAAAAAGCTTAGAGGGTGATGAAGGTGTGTGATAATAGTGCACAGAAGAAAAATAGGAGATACGGGAAGGAAGCATGATCAAAGCCAACACCATTAGCCTTACCAGGGCTGTCATGAACGCAAGAAGCTATACCAAGGTAGTACAATAATGCAGGAATCCATACTAAGGTTATATAATGTAATGAGTATTGTAATGCAATGAGTACCAGGCGTCATGCTAAGGCAATGCAATATGAGGCTTACATAGCTGATGCAAATGCAATGCGAAGTAATGTCAGTGCTCATATCCAATCCACATATCAAGTACATTTCCATCATAAGGAAATCACCGGGTTCTATTACACTGCTGGATGACTGCCACTCTACAGACCCCGCACAGTCAAACGAGCGTAAGAGACCTCACTACCCTGCCTGCGGACAGCCAATTACCAGCAAGGCCTGAAGGTAGTGGACCCATTAATGAGTTAGTCAGACTTAGCCTAGTAATGCCCCCTTACATCAGGTGAGTAAGGCCACACCCCTATCCAACCGACTACACGACAGTGGGAGTCGCGGCCTAACGGTATAAGGCCCTCGTGCGCTCATATATTTCACCCGGACACGGGGCTGGAGCAGATCCTTGGTACCATAGAAGTTTTAAAATTTTCACCCATGGGCATCCTATGCACCCGGTATGCTCAAGTAACATTTTCGGTGTCCAAACATAACCATCCACGATGTATCTGTGAAGGCTACAATCTTGATAAAGCGAGGGTAATAATACTCATATGTTATGTAATGCCAGATGCATGAATAACACCATCAACTATGCATCAATTCCAAGCATCCAACATGCTCAAGAGGGAATACTACGTCCCTCAGGAAGGAAACATGAAATGCCCAATGACACAATTATAACCACACACACAGTGTCATCCAAGCATACAATGATGCACATAGGCCATGAAGATGGGTCTAAACGCATTATGCGGCGATATACAAAGTAGTATACTCCTCCTATCTAAGAAGGGATCAAGACTAGGTATTTAGATAATATCTATAAGGAATTCCACCTCTAGTGGGGGCCCATTTACCTGGGGTAACCTACGAGACTAAGCATACAACTACGTGTCTAAGTAACACAGAAGTGAGTCTAGTAAGAGTTTAAGATGAGCATCTAATGATATTTAGAGACAAACGGGCCTATAGGGGTCCATAATAGGGAATTTTTTCACCATTCCCCAAGAGGCATCTCGACCACAAACTATATGGATACAAGGCCCAAGGCCCTACATTTAAGATAAGAACACAGGTAACCACGTACATACATTCCTCATAATAGGCCATAGGAAGATATAATATCACTTTTAACAACATGGGCCCCAAGAGAGAAATTAAGGCCCAAGGCTCAATTCCCAATGGCCATAGAATCCATGCATTAAGTTGGACTTGGTGGGTAGCCTGCGTACATAATATATGACCCAAAAATAAGTTTTAGTTTGGATGATGAAATAGGCCCAACTACATTAGCCCAATAACAAGCAATTTAAGTGGGTAACCAAGGGCCCAATACTATCCTTATCTTAGCCCACAAGTCCATCAAAATGGTGGAAGCTGGCCCAATATATGGTTGGGCCAAGCTGGGATATCCCAACCCACTCTGGGCTCATGAGATGCCCCAAAATTCTGATCTAAGATGGGGTCCTCATGTGATCACTAAAGGTGACCCAAAAAAATGCATTGATTAAGCTTAAAGATTTTAAGAAAACACAAGCATAAAACATGTACACAAGTTCTCAATATGGTGGGTCCCATGTCCAATAAAGTTTCAACCATAACAATGTACATTTGAGGCCTCTTGATAAACGTTCAACCCACTTAGCTTCCTGGGCTTGTTAAAGCCCAAAAATTAGTCAAATAATGTGGGAATGATCTCATGAAGGCCAACAATATTCACAGGGGGCCCCATCAGATGGAGGGTGTGTATACATCAAGAAATGATCAAGTGGGCTTGCTGCTGGATTGTGAATCCACCAACAACCCAAGGCAGAGAGTGCCTCCATGATCGGGTGATCCAAGGCTTGGATGGCCTGGATCAAACATGCGTTAAGGTAGGTTCCACATATATACACATTGAGCCTTAAACAAATGGTCTAGGGTCTATGGTAGGCCTTTAACCATCCATAGGGAAACCCATGGGCCTACCTTAGGATCACCTAGGAGGACATCTAACCTCAACTGGTTTCCAAGAGGTAGCCCGCCACTACTCGAGTATGAAATAAGGCCTAAGGCCTAAGCAATCCATGACCTAGTGGGCCATACACTAAGCCCAATACTTAGGTAACATGGTAGGCCCTTAAGCAAGGTTTGGGCCCAACCATAAAGGTCATAAATCCATATACTGTGGTGGGCTTCATGGGCAGTCTAGTAATTCATTTACATGGGTAAGATTCATATTTAACACAAGTGAGTTGGGCCTCACTTTTGGCCCAAGTACAAGGTCAGTTTAGTGGGCAGCCAAGGGCCCAACCTCTTGTGTATTATTGCCCCTAAGTCTATCACAATAGATAGGAGAGTATAGGCCCAAGATCAATGGGCCTATCCAAAAGAACTTAGTCCACAAGGACTACTTATTAACACAAACATGTATATAATATATCACATAATGGGCCCAACAGAAATGGCCTAAACAAAAGCCATCCAATTCATACATTATGGTGGACTTGAAGGTAGTTCGTAACCCCAAGAATACACATGGGCAAGGCCTATACTGACAGTGTGGGCCTTGCCACACCAGCCCAAAGATTTAGCAAGGCCCTCCACAATATACATTTATGTGGGCCTTACAAGTCAGCCCACAATTAAGCATTTTATGAGGGCATCAAGGCTAATAAATGCATATGATCAGCTTGTAGATGGCCTATTGGGCCCATGAATCAATAAGGTCACCCCTTACACAATCTTGGGCTCAAGGGATAGGTTTCCAGCCCATTGGCCCTATAAAGCTATCAAAAATTCTAGTTAAGGCTAGCCCATAAACCACCACAAAGGTGGGCCTCAAGGGGCAATAATTAAGCCCAAAATTCTAAGGAGGGAGGGCAAAGAGTGTGTACAACACTCCCTTAAATCTGGTGGGCCGCCACAGCTCCAAAAGATCAACTATGCACAAATTTGGGCCTTTTACTAGAATTCCAGCCCACCCACTTCCTGGGCCTGCTAGAGTCCAGAAATTTATTTAATTTAAATGGGTTACTGACCTATGGGGACCCACACATATCACAGTGTGTAACATCCCGAAAAATCGAGGGTCGAGTAGTAACTCAACTCTCGAGTTCCAGAACATCACTTATGCAACATAGATAATGATGATTAAATGTTGTCTGTGTTAGTACAATAAACATGAGTGAGATTCTACCAAAACAGTAATTCATACTCCAGATCCATGTATAAAAAGTAAGCGGAAGACTAAAAGGTGTATATAGATATATATAAAATAAAATATTCTCGATCTCCAGAGTATGAACACTAACTGAGTCACCGTATATATACATGTTAGTTCTAAATCAAAATGTCAAAATAGTACAACTGAAATTATCAACCCTGTAGTCCCGTAGCATTGGACAGCCTATGTGAAGCCTCCAGCGAACTGCATGTAGGAGAACTCCTCTTAATCGTCATAGAAGTCGGGCTCAGTCTCCTGTGCTCCAGTGATACCTGCATCTGATACAGGGTTTGGTGGGTGTTTTAAAACACCGTCCCGTAACGTGGGAATGAGTGGCCAACTCAGTGAAACAATAAAGCGTAGGTTAACATGTTATCAATTCAGTCAAGCAGTAATGATAAAGCAGTACAATCAAATAATTCTAACTACTCTTGTTTAATGCAAGTGTGAAATGACATGATGTATGCCCTCACCACACCCTCCCTCGTGCGACACCATCTTACGTTCGCAGCATGCTTTCATCCCTCAGTGCTCCACATCTTCCAGGCACATGCAATGCATGATGAGCATGATTACCGAGTTATTATTAGTCCATTTCAAACAGCAGGATTGGGAAACTAAGGTACCTCCCTTGTATCATTCCTAAACATGATCCATTCTAGGGTCGTCAGTCCTAGTTAATCTCATATGATGGTGTGTTTCTAGGTCACTGCAAAGGCTACCAGGGCTATTACGCACGAAGGTTACACCACTCCCCCATCACCTCTTTAACAAGTTATCACTATATAGAAATAGGCCTAGTTCATACTCTCTACACTGCGGCAAAACTCATCGCCTCATCACAAATTCAGAGTATGCTCGAGGTCACTACAAAGGGATGTCAGGGCTATTACATACAAAGGTTACACCGCTCCCCCATCCCCTTATCAATGTAGGCCGACAGCACGAATATAGTGTCCCATACCACCATAATCGGCTCACAAGTCTGGTTGCTCACTGATCACTACGGGGAGGTACTTGGCCCCAGCGTAGGCCGACAACTCGACCACAGTGTCCCATACCACCATGCCCGGCTCATGAGTCTTAGCGGATCGAGGTACCATGGTTAACGGGATTTCACTGGTAAGTTTGGTACCCTAGGTTCAAGCAGTAGTGACCAAACATGGTGAACATACATTAAACATATCAGGTTACTTGACGAGCCTGACTAGCTCGAGCGCACAATCAGCTGAACGACATGAAGTGCATAAGCACTTCGTGTGGCCTAACCACTGTCGCCAACAGAAGTACGACTCGGGTTCGTCAAACACATCCTACGTGGCGAAATGAATCTCAACCACGATCTCAAGTCCAGTACTGATTGTCTGGACTATAAATATAGCCCCAATCACATTCAATTACAGATAGTTTAAGCAGTAATGGATCAAGATTTAAATCATACAATCAAAGTTTGATATTACCCGCTTAGGGATGTTAGGGCTGTTGCACGCACTCGTTGCACCGCTCCCCCATCAACCTTCACAGATTTTTATGGAATACAACTTAAACATGTGAAGTAATCAGAGCAGAATTACATAAACAAGTAATTCAAACATGTTAACAAGCATGTTATAAAACACAATGTAAACAAGAAATTCAAACACATACGTTTCATAAGTGGTTAAACTAAACAAACAACATGGAGGAAATTATACACATTACTAACGTAGTTGAGAATCCTATCTCAACACCCTTATACATTACAATTTACTAACTACTACTCATACAGACATTCCAACAAATATTTTAGATTACATACATCAACATACCTGACGTATGTTGATCACACAGGTATTAGGCCAAATCCTTTCACTAGGGAGCTGAGCCATGGATAACACGTGAGCACCCACGACGGATAGCCATGGCAAGCAGGAATCCAAGTTCCATTTTCATTCAATTATTTCCACAAATACTTGGGCTACACGTTTTAGTATATATAGTGTATATTGGTCGTGACGTGAATTAGGGCAAATCCTTGCGTCAAAGGGGTATCGCCAACACAACAATTATATATCCATGACAATTAGTCATGGCAAGCACGAATGAGAATTCTATACTCATTCGGTCATTTTCACAAACACTTAGAATACACTATTTTAACATACATAGTGTATATTAGCAAAAACATGTATTAGGGCGAGTCATTTCGCCAAACAAGTATTTTACGCATATATAATATATTTATACAGTGAATAATCATGGAAAACACATGTCTAAAATATATACGTGTACGGTACTTTCTACAATACACTATTTCTGCATACATAGTGTATATTAGCAAAACATGTACTAGGGCGATTCCTTTTGCCAAATAAGTATTTTATCCATGTATCATATATTCATATAACAAATAATCATGGCAAACACATTTCCAAAATTTATACGTATACGGTATTTTCTACGAATACCTAGAATACGTAAAATTCCATATTCTACATCTTTAATCGAAATGGAAAACAAACAGCACTTTGTACATGTGCAATTGCATACAGATCATGAATCTATCATTATCTGACATTGAAGGCGTTGAAAACCGTAACCTATACACCTAAAGTCCTCACCTTTACGCCGTTGGAGCATAAGAAACTCGATGGATTTGTCTAGCTTCCGTATACGGTAACTAGGTAGCTTAGAGAATTAAATAGGTTAGCTATTTCATCACTTAAATCGAATCAAACCCTTAAACAGGTTAGGGTTAGGGTTTTCTTACCGAGAAAAGATGTTGAAATCACCGGAAAAGCAATTAGATTGTAGTGGTGGAGCTCGTAGAGTGGCAGGGTAGAGCAGCCGAGAGATTCTCTCACTTCTCTCTCACTTTCTCTCTCTTTTCTCTCTTCTCTCTCTAGGGTTTCTCTCAAATTCATATGGCTGCAATGAGAGAGGGTTTAAGGTCCTTATATAGCCTAAAAATATTTCAAAATAGACCCCAGGTCAAGGTATACTTAGGTTATAGCCAAAGTAGGCTGTTTCAGCTCAACGGAGGACTTCTGGCAGGCCTCCTTGAGCCAAAGGTCGGACTTAAGCTCACAGACACCGGATCCAGGTGGAGTTAAGTTTTCGTTTCAGTCGGATTCCCAGATCACGCGTGGCAGACCAGTTTCAGTTCGATGGTCAGTGGATCTCGATCGGAGATTCCGAGTACATGGATATGTTTATGAAATTTTTCCTGATCTGAGGGTGTATTTGGGTCAGATTCCGACGGTCAGGTTGCTTAATACTGACCTGCAAGTGACAAGTCTCAGATTACTATTTGAGATATTTATTTTTAAAGAAAATCAAGTATTTTCACACTCCCTCGCTCTGGACTCAAGCGAACAGCCGTGGGACACTGTCTGGATTTGATTTCTGAGATGGTTGTCAAGCCCAGCGAGGCGGTCCTAATTCCTTAACTTCGTGTTTTTCGAACTTCCGACGTGCGGTCTAGACCTGATACGAAGTTTCAACGTGCTCCCGAGAGCAGTCGGGTAATGAGTTGATCCTAGATTTTAGGGTAACCTAGCGTCAATGATTCTACAAGTTTTGGGTCTTGCAGATCGTATTTAAAGTGGATCAAGCGGATTTCGTAGCTAATCTAGTTTAGCACTTAGTTACTTTGTCAAATTTCTAAAGGATTTAGTCCTGAGTGATTTCTGGTCGAGGTGGTACTCGGTCCTGTAAGATTTCTATCTGAGGTGGTACCTAGGTCTTTGTAGTTTGTATATAAGGTGATCCAAGTTATACCAGTTAGCTAGTTTAAGATAGTGTCTAGGGTGAAAGTACTTAGGAAAAATTGAAAGATTAAGGTAGTGAAGGGTGGGATTGATGAAGGAAAGGTGAGGTTTTTCCAGGAATGGTTGAAAGAAAGGACTTGAGACCTTTGATTGAGTGTTTGAGAAGTTAAACCGGTGTTAGGATTGACCCATCGTCTAAGGACGTCTAATTTCAGGTCGGGGAAAAAATCCGGGCTGTTACATAGTGGGTCCCACTAGATAAGAAGGGGGATATACGATACTTACTTCAAGTGGGCCATGCCATTAGAATGCAGGCCCAGCAGCCTAAGGTAGGGGCGTCCCATGGTGGGTTGTCCTACGGGCCTGGATATTTGACCCAAAACTGATTCAAATTGCAGGCTACACCATGATCAGTACAGGGGCCCGATGGCCCTAAAAATTTGTAGGGTGGTCCTTCCATAGGTGGTCTACAACACCACAAAATTTCAAAATTTTTAGACACCTAGAAATATTTTAATTAATTTAAATAAGACGATCTGTCCAGAAAATGGGACTGACCTGGACGTCCCAATGTGGTGGGCCAGTCCGGGCCTTGTCACGGTGTGCACAGGGGTCCATTAGACCTAAAATTTGGTAGGTGGATCCCACCATGAGTGGAACATACCCCCAAACAATTTCAAGATTTTATGATACTCAGAAGTATTTTAATTAATTTAAAGAATACAATCTGTCGAGGGTGAAATATTGTTGAAATATAACTATCTTGAATTTAGGCCATCAAATGGGTGGGTTCTGGGCCTCCAAAATTCCTAAAATTTGAATCCAAGTTCCCTCATCAAGCCCACAATAAGGTCGGACCCAAAAATATGGCCCGCCTTCTGATAAAATATTTTTTTAAAATTTATTTTTATGGAACTATGTTGCTGGACTGCATAGAAGAAATTTCTGGCAGCCCACTATATTGGCCCACCCTTTTGGATGCCCAAGTGGAGTCCATTGGCCCTAAAATTTTGAAAGTAGGGCCTACCATGGGTGGGACACCTCTCTACAAAATTTTAGAATTTTTGAGATATTATAAATATTTTATTTATTTCATACAAATTATGGGCAGCAAGGTCCAGCTTTATTTCCTGTTGCAGCAATGCTGCTGTCCCTGACTTGTGCACCCCATTAGAGTGGGCCCAGGTCTGCCAAATTTTAAGAAAATGTAGGACCAACATCCCTACACGAGTATACAACAAGGTGGGATCCAAAAAGGTGGCCCACCATTTCAAAAACCAGCTGACATTTATGTTTTTCCAGCAAGCAGAGTTGCTAGACAGTCCAGAAAATCTGGACCGTCCAACCTCCTTGGCCCACCCTTTTGGGTGATCAAACAAAGACAGATGAGGGTGAAATTTGGGAGACATCTAGGTGGGGTCCCCACCTTCAAGAGGCATGTATCAAATGGGGCCAAACACCTCATCAATCATCCCCAAAACTGAGCTCAAGACAGCTCAAAAATCTGTCCAGATAGCTTTTGCATAGCAACATAATATTGAATTAAAATAATTATAATCACTATAAAAAGAGGAAATCAATCTATGGAAATTGTGGTATGGACCACCCCAGTGGGCCCCACAAACATCTAGACCATTTCCATTAATAATTACCATTTGCATGTATCCTTTTTGGGTACATTTAGTGCCCCAACGTCCAAGAGTGGACTGTCAAGGACGTTCTCCCTCTTTGGATGGTCTGGATGGTCCCAGGCTGAAAGGTGGGCCACACACATCTTGATTTCAGAGATATAAACAAGGAAAATAAAAGAATTCAATCAAAAGGGAAGGAGCTCCTTGCATGGACTATGCATGCACAAAGGATGGGCTATGAGCCACATCCATGAAGACATGGGGGCCACCACCATCATTTGATGGGCCCCACAAGCTTCAAAATGAAAGGAATGGAAAGAACATCCATGGAATCAAAGAAATTAAAATTTTCTATCTAAGGAACACCCACAAGTTCCTAAGGAAGATCAATGAGAATTTAAGAGCACCCACCTCCAATGGACAAGCTCCAACTCCAAGTGCTAGCTTCTATGCTTCAAGGGAGATGTTTTAATGGTGTAGATGGGGGTTTGAGGGTAGGATTGAGGGGAAGATAGGAGGAAGAGTTGCTAAAAATGAGAAAAGGTGGAGAGAAATGAGAGAATGAGAAGGAGAGAGAAGGGAGAGAGAGGGTATAGCCAAGAAATCAATTATTTTCTTGGCTAGGGAAGAGAGTTGTAATCATAGCACATGGGGAGGAGAACCCAAGGCTAATGATGGGTTTCTAGAGAAGGTAGCCTATTACCTAGGTTAGGGGTAGGTATGATGGGTGCTAGGGTAGGGTAGGTAGGTTGTATAGATAAGAGAGTTAGGTGGGACCCACTCTTGGAAAACGTGCACATGGGTAAAGTGGGCCCCATAACATGGGCCCAAAAATAGTGTCAACTTTTGATGGACATGTCAGATTTACGCACTAGACGTGGCGTTGGAACCACGGCGACGATGCGGTCACAATGGCATAGGTCTCGGGTCAATCCGAGTTAGGTTTACATGACTGAACTCAAGGATGACACAAACACTACCTGATGGTCGCGGGTCACCAAAATTTGACTGGTAGGACCGTGAGACCACGAAGAACGAGATGCATACTCACACACGTACATGCACACATGCGAACTCGGGTCGGGTCTCACAGGTTATAGGTTATAACTTTGGAAATTAAGAGTAGGTTAAGGTTTAGGTTTAAGAAATTAGGTTCGGGTTCGGGATCGGTTTTAGGCTTGGGTTTTCATATTTAGGTTGAGGTTTAGGTTAGGGAGTTGAGATTAGGATTTGGTGTAGGTTTAGGTTTAGGGATTTGATAATAGGTTAAGGTTTATGTTTAGGAAATCGTGTTTGGGTTCGGGATCGGGTTTAGAAGTTTAGGTTTAGGTTTAGGTTGGGGACTTGAGATTGGGATTGGGATTAGGTTTAGGTTTAGGGATTTGAGAATACATTTAGGTTTTAGGTTTAGGTTTAGGTTTTACCTTATAGGTTTAGGTTTTGCTTTTAGGTTTAGGTTATAGGTTTAGGTTCGTTTTAGATTTAGGTTATAGGTTATAACTTTAGGAATTGAGAATAGGTTAAGGTTTAGGAAATCATGTTCGAGTTTGGGATCGGGTTTAGGCTTGGGTTTTCAAAGTTAGGTTTAGGTTTAGGTTAGGGAGTTGAGATTGGGATTAGGTGTAGGTTTGGGTTTAGGGATTTGAGAATAGGTTAAGGTTTAGTTTAGGTTTAGGTCTTAGTTTTAGGTTTAGGTTAAGGTTATATGTTTAGGTTATAAGTTTAGGTTTGGTTTAGGTTTAGGTTATTGGTTATAGCTTTGGGAATTGAGAATTGGTTAAGGTTTAAGTTTAGGAACCTGGATTCGGGTTTAGGTTTGGGTTTTCAAGTTCGGTTTAGGTTTAGGTTAGGGAGTTGAGATTAAATTTTGGTGTAGGTTTTGGTTTAGGTATTTGAGTATAGGTTAAGGTTTAGGTTTAGGAAATCGGGTTCGGGTTCGAGATCGGGTTTAGGCTTGGGTTTTCATTTTAGGTTTAGCTTTAGGTTAGGGAGTTGAGATTGGGATTAGGTGTAGGTTTAGGTTTAGGGATTTGAGAATAGGTTAAGGTTTAGGTATATGTTTAGGTTTAGATTTTAGCTTATAGGTTTAGGTTATAGGTTTAGGTTTGGTTATAGGTTTAGGTTATAGGTTATAGGTTATAGGCTAAGGTTTAGGTTATAGGTTTTGGTTTAGTTTAAGGTTATAGGTTATAGACTAAGGTTTTGGTTATAGGTTTTGGTTTAGGTTAAGGTTATAGGTTTTGGTTTAGGTTATAGGTTATGATTTAGATTTAGGTTTAGGTTTTAGTTTATAGGTTTAGGTTATAAGTTTAGGTTTTGGTTATAGGTTTGGGGTTAGAGGTTATAAGTTTAGGTTATAGGTTATAGGTTTGGGGTTGTAGGTTTAGGTTAAGGGTGTGGTACCTGCAAATACAGATATAAACACGGCCTATCCAAATGGTTAGGCCCTTCCAATGCTATCCATCGAAAATGGGCAGCTTCATAGTTCCCACCTTCCAGGGACCCCCGCTCATCCGGATAGCTTTGACGCACATCCGGGTCTACTCCATTAATTTCGAGCAAATACATAAACACGGCCTGTCCAAATGGCCAGGCCCCTCCAATGCTGTCTATAGGAAATGGACAGCTTTATCATGGTCATAACAGTGGTTCCCACCTTCCAGGGACCCTTGCTTATCCAGATAGCTCCAACGCACATCTAGGTTTGCTCCATTAATTTCGAGCAAATACATAAACTTAGAGTGATGAAAATTTCTAAGTAAATTGTATTAGGTTTACAATAATCTTAGAGTGCAGAAAAGTTCCAAGTATGTGCATTTCAGTCTGAGTTATTTCTATGTGCATTTCTCTCTCTCTCTCTATGTGTGTGTGTGTGTATGGCATCAACAGTTCCACAAAAAGAAGGTGATACCTTCTTTAGAAATAACTCATAGCTCTTCATATGCTGTGAAAATAAATAAGGAACATTTTTGAAAGAAAATAGGCCAACAGTCCTCACTTAACAAACTTCTCTGACCCGACATAGTGGAAGTGCTTGATAGATTCCCAGATGTCCCACGTGAAACAAGGTTGATGCATAGGGATAGCATGAGGAGAGATGCATGTGGTAATACTTGCACTCTAAAAGATAGTAACCATGATACCAGACTACACTTAAAAGTTGGTGATAATATCTGTTTATCCGCCTTAAATGTTACCATGAATCATTTCCAAGCTATTTACCAGTCAAATCAACCGACAAAGGAATTCTCAAGAACCACATGAAAGATTGACAAGTAATTTTCATTAGAACCTAATGCATATGCATAGACAGCCTAATGGTATGGTTGTGTTATGCAACTACCTGATACTGAAAGGACGAACAACCTCAAATCACGGCATTCTCCCGTGCATGCCTGAACTATTACTGTCAACTTGTAAGATAGATGTTTCACATCTTATAAAGAGTACAAATACATAATTTATCATGCCCAATTTTTTCTAATAGTTATAGCTAGTGAACAATTTCTAGGTTATTTTCAACACTAGGGGTGGCAATGGTCTAGATTTGATTTGGACCAGAATTTTAAACAGCTCTAGATTGGGAGCTGCACTTGTGAACAACTCTGAGTGAAACTAATGTCATTCATCAGGTGAGCACATACAGATATAGAATGTGGACTATTTATCGTCCAAATGAATGAGGCCCACATGATGATTAGGCTAGCCTATACACAGTGGGGCCTACATGATGAATGGTCAGTCCTCACACAAACACTGGCACAAGTTGGATAAGTAATATACACTAGCCTTCATTATTCAAATGTTTAAATGCTGATCCAAAAGTAAGGTTTATCTTATGAACATCTTAACATTCTCTAATTGATTCCCCCGTTTCTTTTCTAAATGCCTTATAGACTGTTATTGAAGGTTGAATGGAGAAAAAAAATTTACTTGAACTAAGAACATTGATCTTGGCAGGATCTTCACTATTGAAGGCACCTCCAACATAGGCCTGGTTTGGTTTTTGGGTCAAATGGAATAAAGAAAGAGATTCCAACAGTCACCACTAGTAACAGGTAGAACCATCGTTCAGGAATGTCCTTGTACTTCCTCATCAACATGTTGTGGATGTCTTCCTTGCCTTTATAGGAAGCTCAAAAATGTTCATACAACTCCATATGTGCATTGTTTCACAATTGAGAAATGGGGCTCCTATGTGCTATATTGGAAAGAAAGGGCTCTTTCACATCCATATATGCATTGTTTCACAATTGAGAAATGGGGCTCCTATGTGCTGTATTGGAAAGAAAGAGCTCTTTCACATTCATATGTGTTGTATTGGAAAGAAAGGGCTCTTTCACATCCATATGTTCATTGTTTCATATCCAAAACCATATGCAATTTTGGCACATCCAAAGCTCCCAAATTCCTAAAATCCCTGAATCCCCAATTTGTATAATATCAATGCATCCAATCCAATCATCCATCCATGCATAAGTACATGTCTAACCATCCAACCATCCATCCATGTAAATCAGAAATTATTAATTCTGGTTGGATCCTCAGATCCCCAAAATCCTAAAATCCCCAAATCCCTAACTTGTAAAATCAGAAAAACCCCAATTCGGGGTCCACATTCAAATCGCTAAGCCTCAAACTCCCTAATTTGTAAAATCCCTAATTTGTAAAATCAGAAATCCCTTATTATGGTTGGATCCTCAGATCCCCAAAATCCTCAAATCCCTAATTTGTAAAATCAGAAAACCCCAATTCGGGGTCCACATTCAAATCTGTAAGCCCTAAAATCCCTAAATTCCAAAATAAGGGTCCACATCAAATCAAAAATCCATAAATTACTAAATTCCAAAATCGGCACTGAGAGAGAGAGAGAGAGATACCTCACATTCGATAAATCCCTGTTAACCGAGCTTCAGAGAGAGAGAGAACGAGGGTGTGCATGGGCAGGGCATTCGTAGATTAAAGAAACACAAGAAAGGTTAGGGAGAGAGAGGGAGAGAGAGGAGAGGGGGATGTGGATTGCTACTGACAGGTTGAGAGAGAGAGGGAGAGGATTAGGGCGAGAGAGAGAGGAGAGGGGAACGCGGATTAGCTACTGACGAGAGAGAGAGAGAGAGAGAGAGAGAGAGAGAGAGAGAGAGAGAGAGAGAGAGAGGGAGAGAGAGGGAGAGGATTAGGGCGAGAGAGAGATCAGAGGTTCTCTGCTGGTAGTTAGATGCCGAACACGGATTAGATACAGGTTGAGTAGCGAGTTGGCTACTGAAGTGACGTCACCAAATTTTGTTGGGCCCACTATGATGTATGTGTTGTATCCACACCGTTCATTCATTTTGAGATATTATTTTACGGCGTGACCCAAAGAATGAGGCAGATAAAACATGTAGTGGACCTCACCATAGAAAACACTAGAGAGAGTGATTCCCACCATTGAAACTATCCTAAGGCCCACCATATTTTTTATTTGAAATCCAACCTGTTCAAAAGTTAAAAAAAAGACATGAAATAAGGTAAAACACAAATATCAGCTTGATCTAAAACTTTCGTGGCCTTTAGAAGTTTGTAATTGTGGGTGTCACTGTCCCCACTGTTTTCTGTGCTGGGTCCACTAGAGCTCTGGATTTAACTATGGATATGGCCCTAAAATGATCTCTCCAAATGGATGGAAGGTGTGGATATAAAACATACATCACAGTGGGGCCCAAAAATGAGAGGTATATAAATATCAGGTGGACCACACCACATGAAAATAATAGCGATTGGATATCCATCATTAAAATCCTCATAAGGCCCACTGTACGGTTTATTTGGCATCCAATCTGTTTATTAGGTCATACAGGCCTAGATGAAGGGGAAAAACAAAAATCATCTTGATCCAAAACTTTTATGGCCCCCATAATGTTTTAAATGGTTGACGCTCATTCAACACTAATTCTTGTAATGTGGTCCATTTCAAATTGGCACATGCCTCATTTTTTGTCTCATGTCATAAGATGACCTTTAAAAATAGAAGGATAACAAGGATTAAACACAAACATCAGCTTAATCTGGGACTCGGATTCGATGAGTCTACTTGCATCAAAAAATTGAAAAGATAAAAATACTTGGTTGTAAATTAAATATAGGGCACATACTGCTGCAACCAAATAATCTAGACCACTCGACAGAACACTTTTCACACATTTGAGTGTGAATCCATTACCCGAAAATGGTCTATTCACTGATGACCATTGGGTCAGTCGAGTAGAGTAATTTTTACACCAGGGCTACTTTGCACTGGGATCCCACTGGATGATCAATCCAAATGATGCTGATATCATGCAGGTGGGCCCAATCATAGAGATTCAGGATGATACCGACTGTTAAGGGCCTGTTTGGCTGACACCTAAAATGAGTTCATTCCATTTTAGTAAACCATAATTATGCACTGATCATAGGCAATCAGATGAGCAGGCGATATAATATTAATTATGTATTAACTAAAATGAGATGGATTCAGTTTAGTCTTACCAAATAGACCCCAAGTATTTCATGAACATTGAAATGTAAAATTTAAATTAATAATAGATGCCTAAATTGAATAGTTTCAAAATAAAAAAAAAAATCCATCGATCTAGCTCCCATTCATCCATACCTAAAACCTGCAAAACAAAATAGCAAAAAGAAATTAATTGGTATCAAAGTTAGAGATTGGAATTCGACTCAATATTGCATCAACATACATGAAACTCATTTCATCAAACAATTAAAAGATGACTAATGGTTGATAAAATATGGAAGAAAAGAAGATTCTTGGCCTTCAAAGAGCACACAAAACAAGAAAAATGTGGGATACATCTTGTTGAAGAAACATAATAGGGTAAAATCCACAAAAAGGAATGGTCCATCCACATCAACTACATGTATCAATGGTTAAAAAAGAGAAGGGTTAAAATAAACCTGCTTTCGCAACCTCAAAGGCTATGGAACCTCCTCATCATATATGTCTAGATCAATGTTCATCTCCAAATCAACTTCAAGTTTTGATTGTTTAGGCTGTACCCTAACCTGGACCAGCAAGAATTAAGTCAATGAACTTGTTTTATGAAAAAGTTTCCAATGCTAGGAACAACGTCAAATGATTTCATACCATTCCCAATCAATTGATGTACAGACAGGCATAAGAATGAACACTGCTGGTCTGATCTAAATATGTAAAAGGCAAACAATAACTTCCTGTTTTTAAGGCAAACAGAAATCATGTGCACTTGTCTCTTCAACTTACTGTTTGGATGAAACAATCTAGAAACAACCGAACTATTGGTGGCTTATTTGGATAATCCTCTGTAAACTGAAGTGTCAATTTAAACATATTTGTAAGTCTCCATTAAAATATTCATAATCATTTGTTGGGACCACCGAGATGTGGTTCATAAATCCAGTCCCTCCATTATTTGTTGAGATGTGGTTCATAAATCCACCGAGATGTTGGGTCCACTAGAGATTTTAATCTAACCCATTTTTGAGCTCATGCCCTAACTTGATATAGAAAAATGGATGGACGGTGTGGATAAAACACATACATCATCATAGCCGAAGTGTGAACTTAACTCGGCTCGAACTTAGTTTTGAACTGAGTCGAATCGAGCTTTTTTTGAGTCGAGTCGAGCAAGCTAACCAAGCTAACCAAGCTAACTCTGCTCATGTACATCCCTAACCAAGCTAACCAAAATCTCAAGTCGACCCACCATAAAATAAAAATAAAAAAAAACAAATGCAAAAATGTGAGGATTGAACGCTTACTAATAAAAAATTCCAGAGGGTAACAGAAGTCTTGGATCAAGCTAATATTTGATTTTTCTCAAATCATCTATGTCTTTCTTTTTAACTTATTAACAGGTTAGACCTCAAATAAACATCATAGTGGCCCTAAGAAAGTCTCAACGGTGGGTGTCACCGTCCATTCTGTGGTGTGCCTCTTGATTAGGTCATACCACCGGGAAAAAATAATGATTGGATATCCACTATTAAAATCCTTCTGAGGCCTAATGTACTGTTTATTTGACATCCAATCTATTGATTAGGTCATAAATACCTAGATGAAGGGAAAAAATAAATATCAGCTTGATCCAAAACTTTGATAGCCCCCATAATGTTTTTAATGGTCAATGTTCATTAAACACTATTTCCTGTAATGTGGTCCACTTGAGATTGAGATATAACTCATTTTTCCTTCCATACTATAAAATGATCTATAAAAATAGATGGACGGAATGGATGAAACACATACATCATAGTGGGGCCCACAGAGCACCGACCACTATAAAATGGCTGGTGGCAGGGGGAGTAGCCAATCCGTTTCCTAAAAATGGAAGTGGATTGCGTACTGAGTAACTCAGTACACAGTAAACTCTGTGGGGCCCACTGTCATTCATGCATTGTATTAACTTCGTACATCCTCTTTATCATATAATTATAGGGATTTAAACTAAAAATTAATCATATCCAAGGTTTAAGTGGACCACACCACCTTAAATAGTGTGAATTGAAGTCTACCGTTGAATATTTCTTGAGGGCCCACAGAAGTTTTAGATCAAGATGATATTTGTGTTTTCCATTCGTCCATGTTTGCGTGATCTTATGGACAGTTTGGATGACAAATAAACATCACTGTGGACCATAGAAATGTTTCAACGGTGGAAATCAATACTTCCACTGTTTCCTTTGGTATGGTATACTTGAGCTTTTGATATACTTCAGTTTTGGGCTTAACCCTTGAAATGATCTGGAAAAACGTATGGATGGTGTGGATAAACCACATAAATTTAAAGTGGGCCCCACAGAGTTTACTCAGTATGATAAGAGCGTACTGAGTAACTCATACGCAATCCGATTTCCCTAAAAATGCCTGCCCCTCCCATCCCAAAACCCACATCTCCCGCCCGCCCCTCCCAAAACCCAAATCCCTCAAATACTTCTCGCGCGCCCACCCCTCTCCTAAACTCTCTCTCTCTCTCTCTCTCTCTCTCTCTCTCTCTCTCTCTCTCTCTCTCTCGCGCTGATCCTCTGTTTCCCAACACCTCTCTCTCTCTCTTTAGGGTTTTGAAATCCCATTTTCGTCGCAAACCCACTTTAGATCTGTGACAGAGACTTGGAGAGCACTCGAAAGAAGAAGAAGAAGAAGAAGAAGAAGAAGAAGAAGAAGAAGAAGAAGAAGAAGAAGGAGAGGAAATCATAGTGGAAAGACATCTCTAGCTTTGATCTGACAACGGTTAGTTTCTCTCTCTCTCAAGTATGATTTTTGAATTTTGGGATTTATATATTTGTATATGTTTCCTAGCTGTATGTGACAAATCTATCCCGAGGTTGGTGATCATGAATACTTTTATCCCCTTCTCATGCACAAACCATTACAAGGGAATTTGGGGAAATATATAATCCTGATTTACGCATCCATCTGGTGTGCCTCTTGATGTTAGGGCTTCAGGAAATACATAATCCTGATTCATAACTCATGTGGGCGACAACACCGAGAACCATGGTGTGTTTATCTTTCAACAGGATGAAGGGATGCTCCAAAAATCAGCCACACCATGCGTAACTTAGTTTTTGAGTTACACTGTTACCAGTAGCGTGGCCCACCTGAGTTTTTGGATATGCCTAATTTTTGAGAAATACAATGACATGGTGTGGAATACATGCTTTAGTTATCGGAACTAATTCATGGTTTAAGTACATGTTATCATTATCAATTAGCTGGAATAAAATCCCATTTCAATATTAGCATAACAGTAACAGAGAAATACATAGGATATGTTGGGAACCAACATTTCAATCCTACCCTCCCCTGATGTGATAATGTGGCATTTTTGTACAAGATCTGGCTCATTCATCAGGTTGGCCCCACCTTATAAGGAAGCTTTCCTAAAAAAGGATAGTAGAGAAATGTAATTTTCATATTTTTAACTAAGACTGATATGGCCATCCTATCCAATCTGATTTGATCTGCACCCTACATGAAAACATGTTGTTTTTTAGTTCATGTATTTTGATGGTTCCTGATGCCATGATGTAACACAGACATCATAGTGAACCCCACAGCTCAGGGTTGCAGGCAATCTGCATCAGCTAGAAGCGGACATGGAATATGGGCCAGTGGCCATTTTTGCTTTTAAACATGACAACAACAACATGAAAATAAGAGTAAACCTCAGTATTTATGAACATGAAAATGCCTTTCAGTGCTTTTTAAAGAAATAACACAATGATGTTGTGTTTGATAGACATAGTTTCAATTGTTTGAATAATGCTTATAATGCTTAAATTAGTCCACTTGGACATGTGTTTACAATGCTTGAATCAGTCCACTTGGACATGTGTTTACGATGACTAAATCAGTCCATTGGAACATTGTTTATGATGCTTAAATCAATCAACTCGGATGTGTGGTAATGATGCCAAGATATTCGGCAACAACATGTGTTTATGATGCTTAAATAAATCGACCTGGATGTGTGGTAATGATGCTAAGATCAGCCCCCTAGAACATTTGCTTATGATGCTTAAATTAATCCACTTGAACATGTATGAATGATGCTTGACTTAGTTCACTTAACATGTGTGAATGATGCTCAACTTGGTTCACTTGAAAATGTGCAAATGATGATTGACTTGGTTCACTTGAACATGTGTGAATAATGCTTGACTTGGTTCACTTGAGCATGGGTATATGGTGCCTATGTTGTAATTTATAGATTTGCAAATTAGATAATTAGTTACTCGTTTGAGGATTTCTATGGGGTCATACATAGATTTGGTGTGTTTTTGGTGGCATAGAAATCACTCAAATTATCCCATTTTGGACAGTTCAAGGTTAAATGGATAGTATCCTTTCATACAATCTATTTAAATGTTCATGCCTGATCCATGGTCCATCTCATTTCTCTCTAGATATGTTTCTTCCATTTCATATCCAATGCCAAATATCTTTACATTGTTTTAGACATTCAGCATTGAAATGTAACGTAAGATCAACTTATCTCGAGAGGCATGGGGAGATGCTGCTAGATTTTCGACATGGACGTTTAGATGGGAATATGAACTATCCAACCTTGGATGAGTAACTAATTTAGGATTTAATTGTATTAGCTTGAAATTGATGAAGCAGACCCGGATGTGCGTCGAAGCTATCCGGATGAGCGAGGGTCCCTGGAAGGCGGGAATCGCTGTTATGACCATGATGAAGCTGTCGATTTCCTATGGACAACATTGGAGGGGCTGGCCATTTGGAGACCGTGTTTATATCTGTATTTACTAGAGATTAATGGAGTAGACTCGGATGTGTGTCGGAGCTATCCGAAAAAACGGGGGTCCCTGAAAGGTGGGAACCGCTGTTATGACCATGATGAAGCTGCCCATTTCCTATGGACAGCATTGGAGGGGCTTGGCCATTTGGACAGGCCGTGTTTATGTATTTGCTTGAGATTAATGGAGCAGACCCGGATGTGCGTCAGAGCTATCCAGAAGAGCAGGGGTCCCTGGAAGGTGGGAACCGCTGTTATGACCATGATGGCCATTTGGACAGGCCGTGTTTATACCTGTATTTTCAAGTACCACACCCTTAACCTAAACCTATAACTCCGTAACCTAAACCTAAACCTAAACTTAAAAACCCAAACCTAAACCCGATCTCGAACCCAAACCCGATTTCCAAGACTAAAACCCTACCCTATTCTCAATTCCCTAAAGCTACAACCCAAAACTCATACTTATAACCTAAAACTAGACTTTAACGTTAACCTATAACCTATACTTATAACGCAAACCCAAACCTTAACCTATACTCAAATCCCTAAACCTTAACCTATAACCCAACCTAAACCTATACTTATAACCTAAACTTATTCTCAAATCCCAAAACCCATAACCTAAACCTATAACCTATAACCTAAACCTATATCTATAAACCTATAACCTATAACCCAACCCCGAACCCGAACCCGAAAACCTATACTTATAACCTAAACCTAATCTCAAATCCCAAAACCCATAACCTAAACTAAAACCTTATCCTAAACATATAACTTAAACCCGAACTCAAACCCGAACCCGGACCAATCCCTAAACTTTAACTTAAACCTAAACCTATAACTTAAACCTATACCTATAACCTAAACCTAAACCTAAACCATTAACCTAAACCTATACCTATAACCTAAACCTACACCTAATCCTAATCTCAACTCCGTAAGCTAAACCAAAACCTAAACTTGAAAGCCCAAACCTAAACCCGATCCCGAACCCGAACCCGATTTCCAAAACTTAAACCCTACCCTATTCTCAACTCCCTAAAGCTATAACCTAAAACCTAAACCTAAACATATACCTATAACCTATAACCTATAACTTACACTTACAACCTTAACCTAAACCTACAACCTTAACTTAAACCTATTCTCATATCCCAAAACTTATACTTATAACCTAAAACTACACCTTAGCCTTAACCTAAACCTATACTTATAACCTAAACCTATTCTCAAATCCCAAAACCCATAACCTAAACCCTATACCTATAACCTAAACCCTAAACCTATACCTATAACGTAAACCCTAAACCTATACTTATAACCTTAACCTAAACTTATAACCATAGCCTAAACCTATTCTCAAATCCCTAAACCTATACTTATAACCTTAACCTAAACTTATAACCATAACTTAAACCTATTCTCAAATCCCTAAACCTATACTTATAACCCAAACCCAAACCTTAACCTAAACTCAAATCCCTAAACCTTAACCTATAACCCAACCTAAACCAATTCTCAAATCCCAAAACCCATAACATAAACCAAAACCTTATCTTAAACCTATACCCTAAACCCGAACCCGAACCCGAACCCGAATCCCTAAACTTTAACTTAAACCTAAACCTATAACTTAAACCTATACCTATAACCTAAACCTAAACCTATACCTATAACCTAAACCTATACTTACAACTCTTAACCTAAACTTATAACCATAAGCGAAACCTATTCTCAAATCCCTAAACCTATACTTATAACCCAAACCCAAACCTTAACCAAAATAAAAATCCCTAAACCTTAACCTATAACCCAACCTAAACCTATACTTACAACCCACACCTATTCTTAAATACCAAAACCCATAACCTAAACCTAAACCTATAACTTAAACCTATACCTATAACCTAAACCTAAACCTATACCTATAACCTAAACCTATACTTATAACCTTAACCTAAACTTATAACCATAACCTAAACCTATTCTAAAATCCCTAAACCTATACTTATAACCTAAACCCAAACCTTAACCTAAACTCAAATCCCTAAACCTTAACCTATAACCTCGAACCCGAAACCTATACTTATAACCTAAACCTATTCTCAAATCCTAAACCCATAACCTAAACCAAAACTTTATCCTAAACCTATGACCTAAACCTGAACCCAAACCCTAACCCGAACCCGAATCCCTAAACTTTAACTTAAACCTAAACTTATAACTTAAACCTATACCTATAACCTAAACCTATACCTATACCTATAACCTACACCTATACTTATAACCTTAAACTAAACTTATAACCATAACCTAAACCTATTCTCGAATCCCGAAACCTATACTTATAACCCAAACCCAAACCTTAACCTAAACTCAAATCTTTAAACCTTAACCTATAACCCGAACCCGAAAATCTATACTTACAACCTAAACCTATTTTCAAATCCCAAAACCCATAACCTAAACCAAAACCTTATCCTAAACCTATAACCTAAACCCGAACTCAAACTCGAACCCGAACCCGAATCCCTAAACTTTAACTTAAACCTAAACCTATAACTTAAACCTATACCTATAACCTAAACCTAAACATAAACGTATAACCTAAACCTATACCTATAACCTAAACCTACACCTAATTCTAATCTCAACTCCGTAACCTAAACCTAAACCTAAACTTGAAAAGCTAAACCTAAACACGATCTCGAACCCAAACCCGATTTCTAAAACCTAAACCCCACCCTATTCTCAATTCCCTAAAGCTATAACCTAAAACCTAAACCTATACCTATACCTATAACCTAAACCTAAACCTATACCTAAACCTACAACCTTAACTTAAACCTATTCTCATTTTCGAAAACTTATACTTATAACCTAAAACTACACCTTAACCTTAACCTATAACCTATAGTTATAACCTAAACCTAAACCTATTCCCAAATCCCAAAACCTATACTTATAACCTAAACTCAAATCCCGAAACCTTAACCTATAACCCAACCTAAACCTATACTTACAACCTAAACCTATTCTCAAATCCCAAAACCTATACTTATAACCTAAACCTTAACCTTAACCTAAACTCAAATCCATAAACCTTAACCTATAACCCAACCTAAACCTATACTTACAACCTAAACCTATTCTCAAATCCTAAAACCTATACTTAAAACCTAAACCTAAACCTTAACCTAAACTCAAATCCCTAAACCTTAACCTATAACCCAACCTAAACCTATACTTACAACCTAAACATATTCTCAAATCCCAAAACCTATACTTATAACCTAAACCTAAAACTTAACCTAAACTCAAATCCCTAAACCTTAACCTATAACCCAACCTAAACATATACTTACAACCTAAACCTATACTTACAACCTAAACCTATATTTATAACCTAAACCTAAACCTTAACCTAAACTCAAATCCCTAAACCTTAACCTATAACCCAACCTAAACCTATACTTACAAACTAAACCTGTTTCTAAAATCTAAAAACCCATAACCTAAACCTATACCTTATTCTAAACCTATAACCTAAACCAAAACCTATAACCGAAACACTCAACCCGAATCCCTATCCCTAAACCATAAACTTAAACCTATACCTATAACTTAAACCTAAACCTATAACCTAAACCTATACTTATAACCATAACCTAAACTTATAACCATAACTAAACCTATTCTCAAATCCCAAAACCTATACTTATAACCTAAACCTAAACCTTAACCTTAACTCAAATCCCTAAACCTTAACCTATAACCCAACCTAAACCCATACTTACAACCTAAACCTATTCTCAAATCCCAAAACCCATAACCAAAACCTATAACCGAAACACAAACCCAAACCCAAACCCGAACCCGAATCCCTAAACTATAACTTAAACCTATACCTATAACCTAAACCTATACCTATAACCTAAACCTAAACCTATACCTATAACCTATACCTATACTTATAACTTAAACCTAAACTTATAACCATAATCTAAACCTATTCTCAAATCCCAAAACCTATACTTATAACCAAAACCTAAACCTTAACCTAAACTCAAATCCCGAAACCTTAACCTATAACCCAACCTAAATCTATACTTACAACCTAAACCTATTCTCAAATCCCAAAACCTATAAATTAAATGAAAACCTATAACTAAAACACGAACCCAAACCCGAACCCGAACCCGAATCCCTAAACTTTAACTTAAACCTATACCTATAACTTAAACCTATACCTATAACCTAAACCTATACTTATAACCTTAACCTAAACTTATAACCATAACCTAAACCTATTCTCAAATCCCTAAACTTATACTTATAACCCAAACCCAAACCTTAACCTAAACTCAAATCCCTAAACCTATAACCCAAACCCGAAAACCTATACTTATAACCGAAACCTATTTTCAAATCCCAAAACCCATAACCTAAACCAAAACCTTATCCTAAACCTATAACCTAAACCCGAACCCGAATCCCTAAACTTTAACTTAAACCTAAACCTATAAGTTAAACCTATACATATAACCTAAACCTAAAACTAAACCTATAACCTAAACCTACACCTAATTCTAATCTCAACTCCGTAACCTAAACCTAAACCTAAACTTGAAAACCCAAACTTAAACCCGATCTCGAACTCGAACCCGATTTCCAAAACCTAAACCCTACCCTATTCTCAATTCCCTAAAGCTATAACCTAAAACCTAAACCTATACCTATACCTATAACTTAAACCTAAACCTATACCTAAACCTAAACCTATAACCTATACTTACAACCTTAACTTAAACCTATTCTTATTTTCAAAAACTTTTACTTATAACCTAAAACTACACTTTAACCTTAACCTATAACCTATAGTTATAACCTAAACCTAAACGTATTCTCAAATCCCAAAACCTATACTTATAACCTAAACCTAAACCTAAACCTTAACCTAAACTCAAATCCCGCAACCTTAACCTATAACCCAACCTAAACCTATACTTACAACCTAAACCTATTCTCAAATCTCAAAACCTATACTTATAACCTAAACCTAAACCTTAACATAAACTCAAATTCCTAAACCTTAACTTATAACCCAACCTAAACCTATACTTACAACCTAAACTTATTCTCAAATCCCAAAACTTATACTAATAACCTAAACCTAAACCTAAATCTTAACCTAAACTCAAATCCCTAAACCTTAACTTATAACCCAACCTAAACCTATACTTACAACCTAAACCTATTCTCAAATCCCAAGACCCATAACCTAAACCTAAACCTTATTCTAAACCTATAACTTAAACCAAAACCTATTACCGAAACTTTCAACCCAAACCCGAACCCGAATCCCTATCCCTAAACCCTAAACTTAAACCTATACCTATAACTTAAACCTAAACCTATAACCTAAACCTAAACCTAAACCTAAACCTATAACCTAAACTTATACTTATAACCATAACCTAAACTTATAACCATAACCTAAACCTATTCTCAAATCCCAAAACCTATACTTATAACCTAAACCTAAACCTAAACCTAAACTCGTATTCCTAAACCTTAACCTATAACCCAACCTAAACCCATACTTACAACCTAAACCTATTCTCAAATCCCAAAACCCATAACCAAAACCTATAACCTAAACAAAACCTATAACCGAAACACGAACCCAAACCCGAACCCGAACCCGAATCCCTAAACTTTAACTTAAACCTATACCTATAACTTAAACCTATACTTATAACCTAAACCTAAACTTATAACCATAATCTAAACCTATTCTCAAATCCCAAAACCTATACTTATAACCTAAGCCTAAACTCAAATCCCGAAACCTTAACCTATAACCCAACCTAAACCCATACTCACAACCTAAACCTATTTTCAAATCTCAAAACCCATAACTAAAACCTATAACCTAAACCAAAACCTATAACCGAAACACGAACCCAAACTCCGAACCCGAACACGAATCCCTAAACTTAACTTAAACCTATACCTATAACCTAAACCTAAACCTATACATATAACCTAAACCTAAACTTATAACCATAATCTAAACCTATTCTCAAATCCCAAAACCTATACTTATAACCTAAACTTAAACTTTAACCTAAACTCAAATCCCTAAACCTTTAACCTATAACCCAACCTAAACCCATACTTATAACCTAAACCTATTCTCAAATCCCAAAACCTATACTTACAACCTTCCGAAACCTAAACCTTGACCTAGACTCAAATCCCTAAACCTTAACCTATTACCCAACCTAAACCTATACTTATAACCTAAACCTATTCTCAAATCCCAAAACCTATACTTATAACCTTAACCAAAACCTAAACCTTAACCTAAACTCAAATCCCTAAACCTTAACTTATAACCCAACCTAAACCTATACTTATAACCTAAACCTTAGCCTAATGTTAAAGCTATTTCCATAAACCGACTTTAGTCTTTTCATTGTAGACATGGATAAGAGTTGGATGCGAGTTAAGAACAGGTTTGGCCTAGAGTTAAATAGGGGGTTCAAGAGTTCATGGAGTTTGCTCGAAATCGGACAGATTCAAGGAATAGGATTAGGTGTCCACATTAAAAATGCCTGAACATGATATGTAAGACTTTATACAAAGTAGAGGACGATTTGTTCATAGTTAGGATTGACCAGGGTTACACTTGGTGGATCTATCATGGTGAAGATATCACCCATAGAGTTGAGCGCATGAAGTCATTGCTGACCCAAATGTGCCAGATGACGAGGATGAAGACGTTGATGAAATGCAAGATATCATAAGGGATGTGTTCAGGGGATCAGCTGCAGATACTGATTTTGCAGCGACAAGCAGTGGCCAGGATATTCCTCTAGTCGGTGATGTCAAATCATAAAAGTTTAGTAGGTTATTGAGGGATGCGCAATGTCCACTTTATCCGAGGTGTGAGAGCTTCTCCAAGTTGAACTTTCCTATAAAGTTACTTCATTTGAAGATAATAAACCATTGGAGTAACAAATCTTTCGATATGTTACTTGAGTTGTTGAAAGAAGCATTACCAGAAGGTGAGACATTGTCTAAGTCACACTACGAGGCAAAATCCTTGATGTGAGACTTGGGCCTTGGTTATAAACTCATATATGTATGTATAAATGATTGTTTATTATATCAGAATGAGCATGATAAGGCTGAAGAGTGTCAATAATGTGGAGAGTCTAGGTGGTAGAAGTATGATAAAGCCAGGGGTAAGAAAATCCAGCAAAAGGTGTTAAGGTACTTTCCACTGAAACCCAGATTGTAAAAATTGTTTATGTCTCGTAAGACAGCTGAAGATATGAGGTGGCATAAGGAGAAACACGTTCATGATGATAGTACACTAAATGTAACATCCCAAAAATCGGGGGTCGAGCATAAACTCAACTCCCGAGTTTCAGAACATCACTTATGCAACAAAATGAATGATGATTTAATGTTGACTATATTTGTGCATTGAACATGAGTGAGATTAAGCCAAAACAACATATCATACTTCAGAGACAATTAAATTGCAAGCGGAAGACTGTGATAGATAAATAACATAAATAAATTGTGATGAGTCTCCAGAGTGTGATAAAGTTACCAGGTTAAATAATTATAGTACAATTCTAAAATATACCTAATGTGAGGAAGTGTAATGTCTTCTATCCCAAGTACCATAACCCCATCAATACAATACCATGTCTTCATAGACCTGCCAGAGAGATACAGATAGGAGAACTCCTCCTCCTCATCATAAAAGTAGTCCGGCTCTGCTTCATAAGCATCGTCATCACCTGAAACTCAACAAATTTGGTTGGAGTGTATAACACCATCCCGTAACGTAGGAGTGAGTGATCAACTCAGTGGAACAGTAAAGCATAGGTTAACATGTTATCAATTCAGTCAAGTAGTAATGATAAAGCAGTAAAATCAAACACTCCTTACTACTCTTATTAATGCAAGTATGAATGCTGGCATGATGTATGCCCTCACCACATCCTCCCTGGTGCGACACTATCTCACGTTTGCGATATGCTTTCATCCCTCAGTGTTCCACATCTTCCAGGCACATGCAATGCATGATGAGCATGATTACCAAGTATTTATTAGTCCATTTCAAACAGCAGGATTGGGAAACTAAGGTACCTCCCTTGTATCATTCCCAAACATGATCCATTCTAGGGTCGTCAGTCCTAGTTAATTTCAGATGATGGTGTGTTTTCTAGGTCACTGCAAAGGCTGCCAGGGCTGTTACACACAAAGGTTACACTACTCCTCCATCACCTCTTAAACGATTCATCACTATACAGAAACAGGCCTAATCCATACTCTCTACATTGCGGTAAAACTCATCACCTCACCCTAAATTCATAGTATGCTCGAGGTCACTCCACTAACGTCCTACCAACTGGCAGTCTATTTTCGAAGCCCAACCAGTCCACTTATTAACAATGAGACTTAGATGTAACCCGACTGGGGACCACAGCCAGGCTACGCCAGTGTAAGCCGACAGCTCAAATATAGTGTCCCATACCACCATAATCAGCTCACGAGTTTGGTTGCTCAATGGTCACTACGGGAAGGCACGTGGCCCCAGCGTAGGCCGACAGCTCGACCACAGTGTCCCATACCACCATGCCCGACTCATGAGTCTTAGCAGATCGAGGTACCATGGTTAACGAGATTTCACTGGTAAGTTTGGTACCCTAGCTTCAAGCAGTAGCGACCAAACATGGTGAACATACATTAGACGGATCGGGTTACTTGACGAGCTTGGCTAGATTGAGCACACAACAAATTGAACGACATGAAGTGCATAAGCACTTCGCGTGGCCAACCACTATCGCCAACCGAAGTACGACTCGAGTTCGTCGAACACATCTCACGTGGCAAATGAATCAGCCACGAATTCAATTCTGGTACCGATTGTCTGGACTATAATCATAGCTCCAAACACAATCAATTGCAGATAGATAAAGCAGTGGTGGATCAAGATTCAAATCATACAATCAAAGTTTGGTATTATCCGTTTAGGGCTGCCAGTGCTGTTACACGCATTCGTTACACCACTCCCCCATCACCCATGACGGATTTCATGGAATACAACATAAACATATGAAGTAAACAGAGCAGAATTAAAAACACATATATTTCATAAGTAAGCGGTTAAAGTAATTAACCACACGGAGGAAATCATACTGGTCTCTAAGGTAGTTGAGAATCCTATCTCAACACCTACCTAAGGCATCATCATCCAAACACTCACTCTCTCAAGCATTTTCACAAACACTTAGCATACACTATTTCAACATACTTAGTGTATGTTAGCAAACATGTATTAGGGCGAGTCCTTTCGCCAAGCAAGTATTTTATGCATATATAATATATTTATACAACAAATAATTATGGCAAACACATCTCTAAAATATATATGTATACAAGATTTTTCTACAATACAGTATTTCTACATACATAGTGTATATTAGCAAAACATGCATTAGGGCGAATCCTTTCGCCAAGTAAGTATTTTATCCATATATCGTACATTCATACAACAAATAATCATGTCAAACACATTTCTAAAAAATATACGTATACGGTATTTTCTACGAATACCTAGAATATGTAAAATTCCATATTCTACAACTTTAATCGAAACAGAAAACGGAAAGCACTTTGTACATGTACAATTGCATGCAGATCATGAATCTATCATTATCTGACATTGAAAGCATTGAAAACCATAACCTATACACCTAAAGTCCGCACCTTTTATCGTAGAATCGTAACGAAGCCGATAGGTTTGCCAAGCTTCCGTATATGGCAGTTTAGTAACCTATAGAATGAAATAGGCTAGCAATTTCATAACCTACAACCTTAACAACCCCAAAACAGATTAGGGTTAGGGTTTCTTACCTAAAAATGGAGCCGAAATCGCCGGGAATGTGATTAGAATGGAGTGGTGGAGCATGTATAACAGTGGCAGGGAGATGCTCCCACATCTCCCACACTTTCTCTCTCTCTTTTCTCTCTCTCTCTCTCTCTCTCTCTCTCTCTCTCTCTCCTAGGTTTTCTCCCAAATTCGTATGGCTGCAATGAGAGAGGGTTTAAGGTCCTTATATAGTCTAAAATCTCACCAAAACAGACCTGGGAACAAGGTATATTTGGGTTTTGTCCAAAGGGCACCTGTTTCAGCTCAACGGAGCATTTCCGGAGCCCCCCCTTGAGCCAAAGGTCGGACTTAACCTCACTAACACTGGATCTATGTTTAGTTAAGTTTTTATTTCAGTCGGATATCCAGATCACGCGTGGCAGACCAGTTTCAGTTCAATGGTCAGCGGATCTAGATCCGAAATTCCGAGTACATGTAAATATTTATGAAATTTTTCCTGATCCGAGGGTGTATTTTGGTATGATTCTGACGGTCTGGTTGCTTAATACTAATCTGCAAGCGACGAGTCTTAGATTACTATTCAAGATATTTATTTTGTAAAGTTCTCACACTCTCTCGCTCCGGACTCAAGCGAACAGCCGTGGGACACTATCTGGATTTGATTTCCGAGATGGTTGTCAAGCCCAGCGAGGCGGTCCTAAGTCCTTAACCTCGTATTATTCGGACTCCCGATGTACGGTCCAGATCTGATACGGAGTTTCGAGATGCTCCCGAGAGCAGCCAGGTAATGAGATTGATTCTAGATTTTAGGGTAACCTAGCGTCAATGATTCTATAAGTTTTGGGTCTTGCAGATCGTATTTAAAGCGATTCAAACGGATTTCGTAGCTAATCTAGTTTAGCACTTAGTTACTTTGTCTCATTTCTAAAGCATTTAATCCTAAGTGATTTACTAAAGTAAATCAATACCCTTACAATTATGAATCAATTCACAATGCTAATTATAAATCACCTTGATAAATAATTATCGAGAGATTGATCAAATTCGATTCTAAGGACAACCTTACACCATAATAAACAAGGGCTTATGGTAGGACAACCTTATTTCTAGAACCTCTTTTGAATCAAGAACTCAATGTTAATATAAGTAAATGAAATAGCAAGGAATTGAAAATAAATGCGAGAGTAAAGATCTAAATTATTACAACAATCCCCACACTTGCTTGAAATGTAAATAGTTACAACATTCACATCCACTTGTACATTCCACACAATTGAATGATAAAAGTTATGAGAATTAAACAAGCATTCAATCCACAAGACAAGAGTTATAGTGGTTACTTTGTGTGTACACCAAGCTTGTTTTCCATGACCACACAGAATGCTACTCCACTCTAATATCCTCACACGGGGGATATTAGCGTTCACTATCAAATAGGTTTTACTGGGTTCACCAAAAACCTTTACAATTGTGTCTTTTTCACTTGGGCTTACACAATTCAAAAACCCCTTTTACGAGTTTTGGTTTTCTCGGACAACCAACACATGAGATTTTTAAAACAATCTCAAACAAAACCAATACAATGAGATTTTTACGGCTTAACCTCAAACAAAACCAATACAATGAGATTTTTCTTAACCTCAAACAAAACCAAAACAATGAATTTTACAGAAATGTAAAATACCTGGATTTCTCCTTTTCTTAGCAGCCCGGTAGAACCAATCGGAATAGATGATTGAATATCAAAGTTCAATTTCCAATACTCACATTCATAGGGTTCTAAATTCTAATTGATTTTAGATTTAACTTGTAGGGCGTAGCTATATTTGATTTTGATTCCAAGAAGAAGGAATAATATAATTCCTCTTTTCAAATACGATTGGAATAGAGAAACAAAATCAAATTAAATAAGCTAGCAAAAAGGAATATTAAATAAGCACAATCTAGCTTAAAATAAACACAAACTTATCTCGAGTGATCACTTGAAAATTCTTGAAATGGAATGGAGTTGAAGTGTGAAAACTACGAAATTAGTGTTCAATTTATAGAAGAAAAAAAATCGTTCCTACGGTTTGGTCTTAGAAACCTAGGGTAGTGGTCGTAGCTCTAACAATTTTTGAAAAATTTAGCGATCTTAGAAAACGATTCTACGGTGTCGTGTGAACCCTACGACCCAGTCGTGGGACACCTACGGCCCAGTCGTAGATACCTACTGGCCCAGTCGAAGGACCATGAAATCGATTCTTTGGTCTTTCAGTCGTAGCTCCACGACTGATCGTGGACAGGTCGAAGCCGACCTACGACCGGTCGAAGGACTTCCAGGACAGGTCGTGGGCGTTCCAAAAAATCCGAAAAAAACTTCAACAACTTAGGACTGATCGTGAAATTTCTTGGACTAGTCGAACCAATGCTAGGGCCATGGTCGAACAAGAGCTAGGACAGGTCTTGGAACAAACTAAGCTTATGTAGAATAAATATTTGATTTATGTATCCAAAATGACCTACTTAAAGAGTCAACCTAAGGTCATTTAAACCAGAATCATGTCGTATGGATATTGAACTTCAACCATTCAACAAATGCATATTGTTTGAACCAATATCAGACTTGAACTGTTGAACAATATCAGGCTTGAAGTCTTGAACATATCTGGCTTGAAGTCTTGAACATATCTGGCTTGAAGTCAGGCTTGAAGTCTTGAACATATCAACATAGTAGCATCTTGAACTTCAACATCTGGAACTTCAACTTGTAACTTCTAGAAGTGTTTATACAGTGTCTTGAAAAACATATAACATTACACAAGCTCAAGGCACAGATAGATGTTTTGACACTTCAAAATTTGACAACCAAAGAAGTATGAGACCATAACACTTACAATCTCCCCCTTTGTCAAATTTGTGACAAAACACCCAAGTAATAATACTTCCAAGAGAAACACAATAGGTGAGGCATGCACAGATATATAGACATGATAAGCAATAGCTAGCAATATTCATTTTCCTAAAACTCTTGAGAAGTTTAACTCCCCCTGAGTAATAGAAACACATAACTAAGATTAACATCAAAATGACAAAGTTCACCAAACTTCTCCCCCTTTTTGTCACAAAAAGACAAAGGAAGAAGAACAGTAATGAAAGTAGTAGTTGTCACAACGGAAAAATGTCCAAAAAAAAAAATTTGAGATGCAAGCTAATATCAGTAAATAATACAGACCCAAAAATAACTTCAGTCAGAACCAGAAGAGGGTGCGGGATTAGAAGGATCAATTTTATGTAATCCCTTAGCAATTCGCCTCATATATTTACGCATATAAGAAAATTGTGTGTCTTGAGTCACACGAATTTGAGCCACCTGCTCTTGAAGCGAATTCATCCTTTCATCAAAATCGAGAAAGTGAAAATCGGGATCATCGGTAGAGTCGACTCAAGTTCTTCAAATAAGTCATCCATATTCACATCCTCGGGAAGATCACTAGCTTCGGCATTACACCTTCACCACCACTTTGCTACCCGGCATCCACACGGTCTCTACCCAAATCTAAAGTCATCTTATTAAGATTGGAATTATTAAAGGAAGATGATGGATGGGTTTTCTCTAGTAGGCATGGCTATGAGCATATGATTTGCTAACCTAGTCAATAAATAACCAAAGGGTATATCACTATGTCCAGGATGGTGACGTGACAGAATAATGGTATGACAGTTAAAGAAGGGAGGCATATTTTAGCACCAGAGATAACGAATGCAAAACACGAACCATAAAAGCGGTGAGTTCGGTTTATTACCGAACGTGGATAAAGATTTGAAACGAATATCTTATGAAGTACTGCGTATGCAGGTAACAAATACCTTGAGGGAAGTGTATGACCTTTATGAGTCCAATGAACATCCATATTACATAAATCTCTAGTAAGCATTAAATCGTTCAGATTCCGAGAGACTATCATGTAAAATATTAATTGGAATGCTTTCATCATTGATAGGTATTTCCATAATATCTGCAATCAAATGTCGATCTACAACAAACAAACCTTCTTGAGTATCAACTTTAAATGTTAAATTCTCAAGAGAAAAATCGCAGAATACATGCAAACATGGATTGGGCAATGGACTGGTATGCAGCTCCACCCCAATGTAGGATGTTATCCCATCCCACAGATTCCAACAAAGAAGGAATACCAAAAGAAGCAATGTGATTGACAGTAACATGACGTTCAACAATTACATTACGCATACGCAAATCTCGAGCATCAGTAGGATCATTTTCAGGAGAACGAAGATGACGTTGAACAATAGAAGTTGATCTAGAAGAAGATGGACCTCTAGTAGTTTTCTTTTACCCACTAGCATCCATTTTCAAAGAAAGATTTCAAAGAAACAACAAGATGCAAGATAGAAGAGATGAGATTTAGATAGAACAGATTTTTAAGATAAAAACCCCAAATCCTGCAATGAATGATCAAATAAATTCCACAAACATGAGTTTTGAATCATTAAAAACAAGAATCTACAAGAAAAATGAAAAAGAATCACTAACCTTGAAGATCTAAGAAGATGGGTTGGGGCAGCCGTAGTTAGAACCGTTGAAGAGAAATGAAGAAATGAAGAAGAAGGCAAAAATCCCCAATATAAAGTGAAATCCCCACTTTCTGACAATTGAGTACTTGTTCGACGGTCGTGCATTAGTAACCTGACTTATCGTGTATTCCCACGACAGGTCGAGAATGACCAAAAATTTGCAAATTTTTTTTTAAAAAAAAAAATTTAAAATTTAAGAAATTCAACTTATGTACATTATAATACACAAAATCATGCAAACTCAATTTAAATTGCACATACCGAGATCAAACTTTAATTTATTAAACACTGCTTTTGTCGGCGGTTTAGTGAAAATATCTGCGAGTTGAATCTCGGTTGGAATGTAATCCAAATATATTAATTTTTCTTCCACTAATTCACGAATGTAATGAAATCTAATGTCAATATGCTTAGTACGTGAATGCTGAACTGGATTTTTAGAGATATTTATCGCACTGGAATTATCACAAAATAAAATCATAGAGTCTGGTGATTCCATAATCACTTAACATTCGTTTCATCCAAACAAGTTGAGTACATGCATTTCAGTGACAATGTATTGACCTCAATGATTGATAGTGATATAGAACTTTGCTTCTTGCTAAACCAAGAAACAAGACAATTTCCAATGTAGAAACAACCACCACTGGTTGATTTCCTATCATCTATGTTTCCAGCCCAGTCAGCATCTGCATACCCAGCTAATTGAACATTAGTCTCATGTGGATACCAGAGACCCAATTTAGTAGAACTTGCGACATAACGCATAATCCGCTTAACAGCAGTTAAGTGAGATTCTTTAGGATTTGATTGATAACGAGCACAAATACCAACACTCAAAGCAATATACGGTCTACTAGCGGTTAGATAAAGTAAACTACCAATCAAACTACGATACAATTTAGGATCCACATCATTACCTGTAGAGTCTTTTGAAAGTCTTACCGTTGTACTCATAGGAGTATCAAAATTTTTACCTTTCTCAAATCCAAATTTCTTAATTAAACTCTGAGCATATTTGGTTTGAGAGATAAAAATTCCATCAGGTTGTTGTTTTACTTGCAACCCTAGAAAATAGTTTAATTCTCCAACCATACTCATTTCGAACTTAGACTTCATCAAATCTGCAAACTCGACAGTCATGTTAGTACAGGTTGATCCATAAATAATATCGTCAACATATATTTGAACCATTAGAATATCATCGTTATGTTTCTTAACAAAGAGTGTCTTATCAACACATCCCATCTGAAAGTTATGACTTAGTAAAAACTTAGTCAATTTTTCGTACCATGCTCTGGGAGCCTGTTTCAGACCATAGAGAGCTTTCTTGAGACGATACACATGATCAGTAAATTTAGGATCTTCAAACCCTGTAGGTTGTTCAACATATACTTCTTCATGTAAATCACCATTCGAAAAGGCACTCTTTACATCCATTTGATAAATTTTAATTTTCCTAAAACATGCAATGGAGATAAAAAGTCGATTGACTCAAGACGAGCTACGGGGGCAAATGTTTCATTATAGTCAATTCCTTCAATTTGAGTATATCCTGTACAACTAGTCTTGCTTTATTTGAATAATATTTCCAAGCTCATCGATTTATTTTTGAAAATCCATTTTGTTCCAATAATATGTTTATCTTTAGGTCTAGGAACAAGTTGCCGACATCATTTCGACAAAGCTGATTAAGTTCTTCTTGCATCGCAAGAATCAATTTTCATCGAGAAAGTGCTTCTTTTACGTTAGCTTAGGTTCAATCTGGGATGTAAAACATACGTAGTTACATATGTCCTCTAATTGTCTACGAGTGCGCACACCAGTGAGAGGGTTTCCAAGTATTTGAGAGGTTGGATGATCTTTAACAGTCCTTAATTCGGGATTAGTTTCACTTGATGAAATTTCTTGTTTTTCAAGTATAAGAACTTCATCATTGTCTAAACTAGGGACAGGTGTTTTCAAAAGATCATCAATCACAACATTTATTGACTCTTGAATCACACCGATCCTGTTGTTGAGAACACGATAAGCACATTTGTTTAAAGAATAACCTAAAAGATCCCTTCATCACTTTTAGTGTCGAATTTTCCCAAATTTTCACGGTCACGTAGAATATAGCACTTCTTTGCCAAAAACTTCGAAAATATTTGTGAAGGCTTTTTCTCAAACCACATTTCATAAGCCGTTTTATTATTAGATTTACAAATATAAACTCGGTTAATAATGTAGCAGTTTGTATTCAACTTTGCTTGACCCGAGAGATTCTAGGAAGCTTCATGCTATTTAACATAACACTTCCCATTTCTTGAAGCACTCTATTCTTCCTCTCGACAATTCCATTTTGTTGAGGAGTTTTAGAGTGCGAGAGAATTCATGCGATATTCACGATCGCTACAAAATTTCTCAAAACCGCTATTTTCGAATCGGATCCATGATCACTACGGATCTTCTTGACTTGAGAACATTTTTCGGTTTGAATCCGTTTTATAATCTTTTCACTTCATCAAGGGTTTCTGTTTTATCTCTCAAGAATGAAACCCAAGTGTATCTTGTATAATCATCCACAATAACTAAGATGTACTTTTGCCACCTCGACTTTCCGTTCTTGTTGGTCTATAAGATCCATGTGGAGAAGCTCGAGTGGTCTTGTGGTGATATTGGAGTTCACCTTTTTGTGAGAGCTCTAGTTTGTTTACCATACTGGCATTCACCACAAATCTTGTCTACTTTTTGCATTTTAGGTAGACCTTTTATTAGTTCATTTTTGCTCAATCTGTATAAATTTCGATAGTGTACATGTCCAAGGCGTTTATGCCATAAATCTGACTCATCAGTATGGACCATGTAACACGTTTGATTAGATGAGCTACCGTTGCTACAATATAGCAGTTTTGAAGTTCTGCGACAGTTAATATTACTGAACCCTTTTCATTTGTAATTTCACAACCTTGATTAGAAAATTTAACATTATGATTGTTATCACATATTTGAGATATGCTCAACGGGTTGTGTTTTAAACCCTCAACATATAAAACATTTTTAAATAAGGAAGGTTATAGAGTTGAACCGTACCTTTGCCAATTATCTTGCGGTTGCTACCATCACCAAATGTGGTGACCCATCAGTCATATCTTTAAGATCGATGAATAGAGCTTTGTGCTTTGTCATATGTCTGGAGCATCCACTGTCTAGGTACCATTTTGAATGGCTTGTAGCTTTGAAAGCAGTGTGAGCAACCAAACAAGTAACCTTGGGAACCCATTTCAGTACTGTTTTGGGTTTAGGAGAATAATTAGTCTTCTTTTGTTTATAGTTATAAGAGTGACCTACTGAGTTAGATTTTAATAGCTCCTTAAGTAAATCAATAATTTTTTCAGCTAGCGGATTTCGAATCTGATTTTTGAAATTTATATAGCTGTTTTTGTGTTTTTGAAAAGTTTTTGTATTTTTAGAAAAAACTTGACTAGTACCTTTTCCATTTGAGTTAGAAGTCTCTCCTTTCACAAAATTGGAAGGAGCATTCTTGTTTAGGAGATGTGTTTTTATCAAAGCCCAACCCGGATCGATCACCACATTTTCTTGATCCGGATAATAATTTTCTAATTTAGGATCACCTTGGGCATATCTCCATGTGTCCTTCAAACTCAAAAGAAAGATACTTCTTTTTTAAGTTTCTCATTTTCAGATTTTAAATTTTCAATTAAGGAGGTTTTTGAATTCTAAGTCACACTTTGATTTTTCAAAACAATCTGAAATTTGAGATTTTTCTAAAACAAGGGTTTCAAAACATTCTTTAAGTTTAAAAAACTTTTCTTTTTGAAGTTTAAGTTTGACCGCAATTTTACAACTTTCTTTATATAAGGCATTGTAGGCATCTTGTAGATCTTCATCATTTTCATGATCACTATCCAAATTTTCTTCACTTGTTGAATCATCATGATCTGAAAAGGTAAACTTGGCTAGAGTCATAAGGGCCTTAAGTTCACTACCCGACTCGGTTTCAATTTTCTGATTCAGAAGAGGCTTGAGAATCAGACGATTCATCCCAAGTAGCCAACATACCCTTCCTTTTGGATCTGTCCTTTTAGGACATTTGTTTGCTAAATGCCCATATTCTTGACAGTTATAACATTGACTATCTTTCAATGACTTCCAAGATTTAGACTTAGGTTTTGAACTTTTCTTTTCATTTGCCTTTTGAAAGTCAACTCTTTTCTTTACTTTTAAAAATCTTATAAAACTTTTTCGCCAAAAGGGCCATATCATCTTCAGACTTTTGAATCTGAATTTTCTTGAGTAATACTTTTAGAAGACTTCAAAGCAATAGACTTACCTTTAGGAGCTTTAAAACTTAATTCATAGGTTTGCAAAGAACCAACTAATTCTTCTACCTTCATATTGTCCGTATCACGAAGTTCCTGGATTGCGGTTACCTTTGAATTGAACCGTTCAGGAAGAGAGCGTAGTATTTTTGCACACACTTTACTTTCTGGAATCTTATCTCCAAGACCCCACATTGAGTTTACAATGTCATTCAATCTAGTGTAAAAGTCCATAAACATTTCATTTTCCTCCATATGAATTTCTTCAAATTTAGTTGTGAGGAGTTGGACTTTAGACTTCTTGACAATTGAAGTACCTTCGTGTGTCATTTCTAAAATATCCCAGGCTTGCTTTGCAGTATCACAGGATATGATTCTTTTGAACTCATCCGGTGATAGTGCGCAAGTGATTGCATTTAGTGCTTTAGCATTAGCACTACTCTCATTTTTCTGAAGAGTGGTCCATTGGAAATACGGAGTAATTTTCATAGATTTTGAACCATCAATACCGTTACTTCCATGATAGGAGGGTTCCATTCGATCAACGTGGCTTGCCACACACTTTCATCCATTGATTTGAGGAAGATCCTCATTACGGCTTTCCAATAGGCATAGTTGGAGCCATCAAAAGGTGGAGGCCTAGTAACTGAAAGACTATCAAAATTTGACATCTTTTAATATAGCTTAGATCGTTAGCTCAGGAAATAAATCCAAATAAAAAGCAACACAAAATGAGCTATTAGGCTTTGATACCACTTGAAAAGGCCAAGCTATATGTCTAGAGGGGGGTGAATAGGACTATGCCAAATTTAAAATAAAATCAATGGAACTAAAGTAAATCAATACCCTTACAATTATGAATCAATTCACAATGCTAATTATAAATCACCTTGATAAATAATTATCGAGAGATTGATACAAATTCATTCTAAGGACAACCTTACACCATAATAAACAAGGGCTTATGGTAGGACAACCTTATTTCTAGAACCTCTTTTGAATCAAGAACTCAATGTTAATATAAGTAAATGAAATAGCAAGGAATTGAAAATAAATGCGAGTAAAGATCTAAATTATTACAACAATCCCCACACTTGCTTGAAATGTAAATAGTTACAACATTCACATCCACTTGTACATTCCACACAATTGAATGATAAAAGTTATGAGAATTAAGCAAGCATTCAATCCACAAGACAAGAGTTATAGTGGTTACACATGTGTGTACACCAACTGTTTTCCAACGGCCACACGAGAATGCTACTCCACTCTAATATCCTCACACGGGGGATATTAGCGTTCACTATCAAATAGGTTTTACTGAGTTCACCAAAAACCTTTACAATTGTGTCTTTTTCACTTGGGCTTACACAATTCAAAAACCCCTTTTACGAGTTTTCGGTTTTCTCGGACAACCAACACAATGAGATTTTTAAAGCTCAATCTCAAACAAAACCAATACAATGAGATTTTTCTCGCTTAACCTCAAACAAAACCAATACAATGAGATTTTTCTGCTTAACCTCAAACAAAACCAAAACAATGAATTTTACAGAAATGTAAAATACCTGGATTTCTCCTTTTCTTAGCAGCCCGGTAGAACCAATCGGAATAGATGATTGAATATCAAAGTTCAATTTCCAATACTCACATTCATAGGGTTCTAAATTCTAATTGATTTTAGATTTAACTTGTAGGGCGTAGCTATATTTGATTTTGATTCCAAGAAGAAGGAATAATATAATTCCTCTTTTCAAATACGATTGGAATAGAGAAACAAAATCAAATTAAATAAGCTAGCAAAAAGGAATATTAAATAAGCACAATCTAGCTTAAAATAAACACAAACTTATCTCGAGTGATCACTTGAAAATTCTTGAAATGGAATGGAGTTGAAGTGTGAAAACTCGAAATTCGTGTTCAATTTATAGAAGAAAAAATCGTTCCTACGTTGGTCTTAGAAACCTAGGGTGGTCGTAGCTCTAACAATTTTTGAAAAATTTAGCGCGATCTTAGAAAACGATTCTACGGCCCAGGTCGTGTGAACCCTACGGCCGTCGTGGGACACCTACGGCCCAGGTCGTAGATACCTACGACCCAGGTCGAAGGACCATGAAATCGATTCTTGGTCTTTCGGTCGTAGCTCCACGATCGATCGTGGACAGTCGGTCGCAGCCGACCTACGACCGGTCGAAGGACTTCCGGGGACGAGTCGTGGGCGTTCCAAAAAAATCCGAAAAAACTTCAACAACTTAGGGTGATCGTGAAATTTCTTGGACTAGTCGAACCAATGCTAGGGGCCCGGTCGAACAAGAGCTAGGACAGTCTTGGAACAAACTAAGCTTATGTAGAATAAATATTTGATTTATGTATCCAAAATGACCTACTTAAAGAGTCAACCTAAGGTCATTTAAACCGAGAATCATGTCGTATGGATATTGAACTTCAACCATTCAACAAATGCATATTGTTTGAACCAATATCGAGACTTGAGCTGTTGAACAATATCGGCTTGAAGTCTTGAAGTCTTGAACATATCGGCTTGAAGTCGGGCTTGAAGTCTTGAACATATCAACATAGTAGCATCTTGAACTTCAACATCTGGAACTTCAACTTGTAACTTCTAGAAGTGTTTATACGATGTCTTGAAAAACATATAACATTACACAAGCTCAAGGCACGAGATAGATGTTTTGACACTTCAAAATTTGACAACCAAAGAAGTATGAGACCATAACAACGATGTATACTATGACATTGATACCTATGGTCATAGAAAGCTAAAGATGATGGGTATGTGGTTGATTTTAGGGGCAGGTGTGAGTTTGAGGCAAGATGCCTAATTCTACCAAGGAGTTTTATCACGGTCTAGACTTATCCTACTTAATCATGTCTAACTTAACAGGCAGGTTATCTTTCTATGTTCATATGCACAAAATGTATGCCGAGATGGCATATAATTTGGGACCTAATTCCTAACTATTCATTGCCCATTTGGGTAATTCCTTGGGCTTAAAGGACAAAGTCGCTATCGGTCATATACTCCTAATACTTTTTAAAGACGAAGTTATGAACTTTTGGTTACAAGTGGTTCGGCCAACACGGAAGAAAGTTGCGTAGTGGGTCTGAGCCGGATACATAGATCTTCTGCCTCATGAGGACAGAAAATGTATCGTATCAGTTCTTAATCCTAGTTGATCCCGACCTTCTGCTTGATCAGAGCATAAAGTTCATTGGTCACAACCAGGATTGAGAATTCGATTCAAACCGCGAACACCTTGCTTATATGTAGTTTCTCTGTTCCGTGTTCCTGATTGTACTAAGTCCTTAAGAGGGCGATTCTAAGGGGTATATAGATTTGACCTATCATTAAATCCAAGGGATATAGAAGTTTCCTCTAGGTATAATCTAAAGTCTATTCTTATACACTAGCTGATTTCAGATCATTTCTAATACAAGAAATTATTCATTGTGTAGGGTCAAACGTTGTCTAAGTGGAATTGAGTTATCTGTACTTGACGCTCGAGCATTTCACACATGCTCACACCAACTAAGAGGGTCCTAGGGTTCACATTATTAACTTGTTGGATTTCCTATACGGTCAGGTCTGTTGAAATCTAGGAGCACCGCTCTAGGTCCAAAACTCTAAGGCCTATTTGTCAAACAACCATTTACTCTAAAAGCTTAAACTATCAGAGTCTGGTGGGTTAATGTATATCAAGGGACTTTATCACTTTAACACTATTTAGCCAGTGGTCTTAAGTTGTAGTAAATGGGACTGTATTACTAATCCCACTTCAAGATTTGGAGTGGCATGTTTGGTAGGAGGGTGGGAGGGGATTAATTTTATAGGCTTTGGAAAATGAGTCTTGTGTAGGAAAGCGTGAGATGGGGTTCGAGTGGGAGCTCAGATGAGAGAAATGGAAAGGGTAGAGGGTAGGTGTGGCTGTAAACATTGGAGGAGGATGAGTTGGGCAGGAAATGATGAAATGAGTGATTAGAGTGGAGGTTTGAGACAGAAAACAGCAAGTTGAAAAGGGAAAAGGGGCTTAAAGGGTGAAATAAGAAAAAGGGGAGCAAATAGACCTAAAATAGGAGTCCCCCAGTAATTTCGCACGCACCACACGTGCCTAGGGGTCGGGCCGACCAAGACCAGACCAGACCCGGCCCAACCTGAGCGGGCCAACCTGACCGCGGTTCCACCGCAGTCCGTTTTGGTCGGCATGCTACCGCCACAGTTAGGTGATGTTCCCCAACCTCCCAAGGTGCCAAATGCACCCTGGGTCCACTTAGTTCCCCCCCGGATTGATGCGTGTGGCCCCCGACTCCGTTTCAAGTCGTTACGGGCCAAAACGGACGTATCTTGCAATCTGGAATGAGTTATCTGACGTATAATATATGATTTTGGGGCAGAACAAGCTAATGAAGCCAACCAACCCAACTATGTTGGGTTGCGCAGCCCAGAATTGTAAAAAAAAAATCCCCCGATCGATGGTCATTTCCCTGTTTTAATTTCGTTCTACTAAAAATAGTAGTTTTAGTTTGATTACTCTTCATCCGTTGGGCTGTAGGAGTTATGCCCAATGTGAAAAGAGCTTAGAATAATTAGGAGAACGGTTTGGTGAAGCCAAATAGGACACTTACTATTTTTTTTTGGCCGAAAACCTTGCGCACTAGTAGACATCACGACCTTATAATAAGTCGCGAATTCTAAGAGTTTTAGTTGTAGTTTGTTTCTTATTTCTTTCCCATTACTTGGTATCCCTATTTAAAGAGTTGTGAACTCATTTTTTTAGTCATTCATTAATCAATTTCAAATTTATTAGAATTTCTTTCTCTTTTCTGCTTTCTTTCCTCATGGATTCGAGAAGTCTCTGTGAGGAGTCCAGAGAAGCTCCGAGGATCTTATCCTGTATTCTACCGATTTTTTAATGGTTGGGGTGAGGTGAATTGGAATCTAGAATCATTAATAGATGGCCTAGGAATGTTTTAAGGTCGACCCGTGCGACCATGGTTGAATACAGACTCGATTTCGACATTCATTTTCAGTGAACTAGCTGTTGCACGGAACAAGGATGCCTAAGACTGTTTCTATATTCCGTCGCTCCCTCCTAAGTTAGAGTGCATCAGTGTGCGTCATGTCACCATAACCCAGGTCCGGTTTAATCTAAATCATGCTCTGATACAGTCTGTAACATCCCGAAAATCGGGGGTCGAGCATAAACTCAACTCCCGAGTTCCAGAACATCACTTATGCAATAAAATGAATGATGATTAAATGTTGACTGTATTTGTGCATTGAAAATGAGTGAGATTAAGCCATAACAGCATATCATACTCCAGAGACAATTAAATTGCAAGCGGAAGACTGTGATAGATAAATAACATATAAAAACTATGGTGAGTCTCCAGAGTGTGATAAAGTTACCAGGTTAAATAATTACAGTACAATTCTAAAATATAGCTAATGTGAGGAAGTGCAATGTCTTCTATCCCAAGTACCATAACCCCGTCAATACAATACCAGGTCTTCATAGACCTGCCAGAGAGATACCGATAGGAGAACTCCTCCTCATCATCATAGAAGTAATCCGGCTCTGCTTCATAAGCATTGCCATCACCTGAAACGCAACAAATCTGGTTGGTGTGTATAAGACCGTCCCGTAACGTGGGAGTAAGTGATCAACTCAATGGAATAGTAAAGCATAGGTTAACATGTTATTAATTCAGTCAAGCAGTAATGATAAAGCAGTAAAATCAAACACTCCTAACTACTCTTATTAATGTAAGTATGAATGCTGGCATGATGTATGCCCTCACCACACCCTCCCTCGTGTGACACCATCTCACGTTCGCAGCATGCTTTCATCCCTCAGTGCTCCACATCTTCCAGGAATATGCAATGCATGATGAGCATGATTACCAAGTATTTATTAGTCCATTTCAAATAGCAGGATTGGGAAACTAAGGTACCTCCCTTGTATCATTCCCAAACATGATCCATTATAGGGTCATCAGTCCTAGTTAATTTCAGACGAGGGTGTGTTTTCTAGGTCACTGCAAAGGCTACCAGGGCTATTACGCACAAAGGTTACACCACTCTCCCATCACCTTTTAAACGATTCATCACTATACAGAAACAAGCCTAGTCCATACTCTCTACACTGCGGCAAAACTCATTGCCTCACCGTAAATTCAGAGTATGCTCGAGGTCACTCCACTAACGTCCTACCAACTAGTAGTCTATTTTCGAAGCCCGACTAGTCCACTTATTGACAATGGGACTCGGATGCAACCCGACTGAGGACCACAGCCAGGCTACGCCAGTGTAGGCCGATAACTCAAATATAGTGTCCCATACCACCATAATCGGTTCACGAGTTTGGTTGCTCAATGGTCACTATAGGGAGGCACGTGGCCCCAGCGTAGGCCGACAGCTCGACCACTGTGTCCCATACCACCATGCCTGGGTTATAAGTCTTAGCGGATCGAGGTACCATGGTTAACGGGATTTCACTGGTAAGTTTGGTACCCTAGGTTCAAGCAGTAGCGACCAAACATGGTGAACATACATTAGACGGATCGGGTTACTTGACGAGCTCGGCTAGCTCGAGCACACAACAAGTTGAACGACATGAAGTGCATAAGCACTTCGTGTGGCCAACCACTATCGCCAACCGAAGTACGACTCGAGTTCGTCGAACACATCTCACGTGCAAATGAATCAGCCACGAATTCAATTCTGGTACCGATTGTCTGGACTATAATCATAGCCCCAAACACAATCAATTGCAGATAGATAAAGCAATAGTGGATTAAGATTCAAATCATACAATCAAAGTCTGGTATTATCCGTTTAGGGCTGTCAGGGCAGTTACACGCATTCGTTAAACCACTCCCCCATCACCCATGACGGATTTCATGGAATACAACATAAACATGTGAAATAAATAGAGCAGAATTAAATAAACAAGTAATTCAGGCATGTTAACAAGCATGTCATAAAGCATGATATAAAGCATGTTATAAAGCACTATATAAACAAGAAACACAAACACATATATTTCATAAGTAAGCGGTTAAAGTAATTAACCACACGGAGGAAACCATACTGGTCTCTAAGGTAGTTGAGAATCCTATCTCAACACCTACCTAAGGCATCATCATCCAAACACTTACTCTCTCAAGCATTTTCACAAACACTTAGCATACACTATTTCAACATACTTAGTATATGTTAGCAAACATGTATTAGGGCGAGTCCTTTCGCCAAGCAAGTATTTTATGCATATATAATATATTTATACAAAAAATAATCATGGCAAACACATCTCTAAAATATATACGTATACGGTACTTTCTACAATACAGTATTTCTACATACATAGTGTATATTAGCAAAACAGGCATTAGGGCGAATCCTTTAGCCAAATAAGTATTTTATCCATATATCGTACATTCATACAACAAATAATCATGTCAAACACATTTTCAAAAAATATACGTATACGGTATTTTCTACGAATACCTAGAATATGTAAAATTCCATATTCTACAACTTTAATCGAAACAGAAAATGGAAAGCACTTTGTACATGTGCAATTGCATGCAGATCATGAATCTATCATTATCTGACATTGAAAGTGTTGAAAACCATAACCTATACACCTAAAGTCTGCACCTTTTATCGTAGAATCGTAACGAAGCCGATAGGTTTGCGAAGCTTCCGTATATGGCAGTTTAGTAACCTATAGAATGAAATAGGTTAGCTATTTCATAACCTACAACCTTAACAACCCCAAAACAGATTAGGGTTAGGGTTTCTTACCTAGAAACGGAGTCGGAATCGCCGGGAATGCGATTAGAATGGAGTGGTGGAGCATGTATAGCAGCGGCAAGGAGATGCTCCCACATTTCCCACACTTTCTCTTTTCTCTCTCTCTCTCTCCTAGGTTTTCTCCCAAATTCGTATGGCTGCAATGAGAGAGATTTTAAGGTCCTTATATAGTCTAAAATCTCACCAAAACAGACCTGGGAACAAGGTATACTTGGGTTTTGTCCAAAGGGCACCTGTTTCAGCTCAGTGGAGCATTTCCGGAGCCCCCCCTTGAGCCAGGTCGGACTTAAGCTCACTAACACTGGATCTACGTTTAGTTAAGTTTTCATTTCAGTCAGATATCCAGATCACACGTAGCAGACCAGTTTCAGTTCAACGGTCAGTGGATCTAGATCCGAAATTCCGAGTACATGTAAATGTTTATGAAATTTTTCCTGATTCGAGGGTGTATTTTGGTCTAATTCTGACAGTCTGGTTGCTTAATACTGATCCGCAAGCGACGAGTCTCAGATTACTATTCAAGATATTTATTTTGTAAAGAAACTAGTGTTCTCACACTCTCTCGCTCCGGACTCAAGCGAACAGCCGTGGGACACTATCTGGATTTGATTTTCGAGATGGTTGTCAAGCCCAGCGAGGCGGTCCTAAGTCCTTAACCTCGTATTATTCGGACTCCCGATATGTGGTCCAGATCTGATACGGAGTTTCGAGATGCTCCCGAGAGCAGCCAGGTAATGAGATTGATTCTAGTTTTTAGGGTAACCTAGCGTAAATGATTCTAGAAGTTTTGGGTCTTGCAGATCGATTTAAAGCGATTCAAATGGATTTCGTAGCTAATCTAGTTTAGCACTTAGTTACTTTATCTCATTTCTAAAGGATTTAATCCTAAGTGATTTCTGGTCGAGGTGGTACTCAGGCCTTTGTAGTTTGTATAAAAGGTGATCCAAGTTATAATACTTAACTAGTTTAAGATAGTGTCAAGGGTGAAAGTACTTAGGAAAATTGAAAGAACAAGGTGGTAAAGGGTGGAATTTGTGAAGAAAATGGTTTGAAAAGGAATTTGAGGCTTTAATTGAGTGTTTAAGAAGTTAAACCGGTGTTAGGATTGACCCATCGCCTAAGGACATCTAATTCCAGGTTGGGAAAAATCCGGGCTGTTACACTAAGACACCCTGCGGACTCTTAAGCCTGGCAAAATTTTGACTGGTTTGCAGAGGATGCTCACAATGTTCGACTGGGTCTTGCAAGTGATAGTTTTAATCCATTTGGTAATATGATTAGCTCGTACAGTATGTGGCCAGTGGTACTTATGCCCTACATTGTACCTCCTTGGTTGTGTATGAAGGAGTCATTTTTCATGATGTCATTGCTTATTCCTGGACCCAGGTCACCTGAGAATGACATTGATGTGTATTTGCGACCGTTAGTAGATGAGTTAAATGAGTTGTGGAGTCAAGGTGTACCAATATATGACACATTTGCAGGACAGACATTTCGATTACATGCAGCGTTCTTGTGACAATAAATGACTTTCCCGCATATGGAAACTTTTCTGGGTGGAGCACGAAGGGCAAGTTGCTTGTCCTACATGTGGTATTGAGACTTGTTCATTGTCATTGAAGCATGGTAGAAAAACATGTTATATGGGCCATCGTCGCTTCCTTCCGAGCGATCATAGTTGGCGCAGTAATACGATGATCTTTAATGGCAAATAAAATCATAGGCCACCCCCGAAAGAGCTATCTGGAGAAGATGTGATGCAACAACTAAGTAACATTGGAGAAGTTAGATTTGGTAAGGCATCGCACTTGAAGAAGAGGAAACTTATAGTATTGGACTATAACTAGAGGAAGAAGAGCATCTTTTTTGAGTTGCCCTATTGGAGTGATCTGAAATTGCGACACAACTTGGATGTCATGCATATTGAGAAAAATATAAGTGATAATGTCTTCGAAACATTGATGAACATAGAGAAGAAAAAAAAAGATAGTTTCAAGGCTCGATTGGATCTACAAGAAATGGGTTTAACGAAAGAGTTGCACTTGTAACCACATGAAAATTCGTATACTATACCATCAGCCTGCTACATGTTGACAAAACTAGAGAGAAAGCGTTTATGTGAATAGTTGAGATCGGTGAAGTTTTCCGATGGGTATGCGTCAAATATATCTCGGCGCGTAATCATTACAAACTGTAAGGTAACAGGAGTGAAAAGTCATGATTGTTATATTCTTCTGCAACGCCTACTGCCGATTGCGATTCATGGATTCCTGAGCAATGATATCAGTGCAGCGCTGATTGAGTTGGGGATATTCTTTAAGGATTTGTGTTCGAAATCGTTGAATATAGATGTTATTAAACGACTGGAGAGAGACATTGCCATAATCCTTTGCAAACTTGAAAGAATATTTTCACATGTATTTTTTGATGTCATGGTACACCTAGCGATTCACTTACCGCACGAGGCGAAGCTTGCAGGCCTAGTACAATATCGTTGGATGTATCCGATAGAAAGGTGGTAGAACCTATTAAAATTTTTATTCATTCCATAAACTACATATATCCATGTTTTCATACTTATAACATAGTGGTTTTGTGTACAGATACCTTCACACACTCAAGCGATTTGTAAGGAATAAGGCATGACCGGAGGGGTCGATAGCTGAAGCGTACATTGATAATGAGTGCCTTACATTTTGCTCCATGTATCTTCGTGGCATAAAGACCAGATTCAACCGAGAAGATCGGAATGTTGATAAAGGGCAGGAGCATGAACAAGGACTCAGATCTGTATTTGCACATAACTTTCGTCCTTTAGGATCCCCGATGTTTCAGGATATGGACCTTGGGGATCTAGCAAAGACGCGGTGTTATGTGTTGAATAATTGTGAAGAAATAGAGTCGTACTTGGAGTAAGTTTTCCCTCGATTACTGTTTTCTCTACATACGATGATCTTAATGTTTCTTGCTGATGACGTGTCATTTATGTGTAGCGAACACATGGACGAGATGAAGTCCAAATTCCCCACAAATTATGATCGAATGCATCAGGATTAGTTTTCAGAATGGTTCGCCAAACGTGTAAAATTTCACATTGTATTTCACTACACTTAGAATTTTTGTTGTATTGCACATTATTTCAACTTAAGAAAATCCCTAAACAATTATATTCTACACATAATAATAGATGACGACATTGCGCACGAGCGACTCAGCGGATGCGTCTGATGCACTATACTCACTGGCGTGTGGCCATGATAGACGTGTATCTAGATATATAGGTTGTATTGTAAATGGGATTCGGTTCCACATAGAAGAACATGAGAAGTACAGGACCACACAAAATAGTGGGGTGGTTGTGAAGGGAACAAATGAGGAGGATGAAATTGACTTTTATGGCATTTTGACGGATATTATTGAGTTGAGTTATTGTATGAGAAAGCGGGTGTACTTATTTAGATGTGATTGGTGGGACATTGGAAATAAGACGTTGAGAATACAGACTAACAACTACTTTACGAGCGTAAATTTATCTTGGAAGTGGTTTAAGGACGACCTATTTATCCTCGCCAGCAAAGTCGAACAAGTATTTTATCTCGCTGACACCAAGTTAGGCGGCTCTTGGCACGTGTTACAGAAAATAAAGCCCAGGAATGTATTTGACGTTCCCGTACCAGAAGTTGAAGATAGCGAGGACGAAAAAAATGATACTTCTAGGGTTGAACAAGCATATCAGGAAGACATGCCATCTAGGGATACAGGGACTGATTCAAGTATTGATATTGATGTGGTGCAATTAAATAGAGATGATGTGCCACCTGATCATGTTGATGCCTCGATAATACGTGACATTGTTAGAGATGATAGTGGTTTCATTGATGACGACGTTGCAGATAATGAGGAGGAAATATTGATCAGTGATAGTGATGGTGAAGAAGAAATAGCCCTAAGCGATAGTGATGCAGACGACGACTATTAAATGTACACATGATTTACATGTCACTTTTCAATTTGAATAATTTATGTATTCCATGTATACGTGAAAATTACAAGTCATGATTAATTCCTTTTATTGACTTGTTTATAATCTACATTTGCAGTTGAGTCAATTTCTGATCATGTCATCCTCAAACCGAAGCATAGCAGAAGCACGCAACATACTTCATTAGATGTTGCAGATGGACATTTCGGTCCTATCTTCTTCTGGTAGGGCCATAGAGATACCCGGTTTGGTCGATGAGTGTAGAGTGGAATATATCGACGACGACTTAGATGAAAGATTATACTATCTCAAAGAAATTCTGAGACTGATAGAGATATATAGCCACGAGAAATGAAAGATGGAAGATGCGACTCTGTCACTTGCACATCTAAACGGAGCCCCGAGAGACCAGATTTCTGAAATAGCGGTGAAGACCGCTTGAGTAGAAGTTAGAATATGCCAATATGTCCTAGAGGGGGGTGAATAGGACTTTTTAAAGATTTATGAGTTGTTTAAAAATCCTATCACACTAATCCTATTATGTATGCAATTTTTCAGGATTACTCAAATGTAACTCTACTGGCTTCCAAGCCAAGTAGAGGATCCAATCACAAACTAATCAAGATATACCAATATGCACCTTAGTCTATGTTGGATGTGATTGTATATGTGTGAGATGTGTTCAGATATATGAATATGAATGCATTGTCATGAATCACACATATACAAAAGCAATCACAAACACAGTCATTTTTATAGTGGTTCGACTACTTGTCTACTCCACTCCCGATTGTGGTACTCAACCCTTGAGTGTACCGGATTTCACTAAGGAGGTTTCCCAGGGTTCACCTCAAACTTAAGGTTTTAAATCAGGTTCACCTTCAACCTTTACAGAGGTTTTACGTGGCTCACCTTAAACCCAGAGTTTTACTAGTTCACTCCTAACCAGATGTTTATGCTCTCTATAGAGCAAGGGTCCACACAACGCGCCCGGATTTTAGACCACACAGGTCAAGGACCTACACAAGGACCAAACGGTTTATGCCCTACAGAAGAGCAAGGGTCCAGACTGTGCACGCACTACGTACACTCCCACCGGAGGCCTCCTACGAGGGCTTCAATGGTTGAGAACCACTTAAGACCGAGACCTAGAAAGGAATGATCACAAGTGTCCTCTTGGACTCTAGATACTTACAGATAAGTTGATGAGTCCCGTTAAGCACAACGTCGAAGATCTCCTCCTTCTTATTGATGAAGAGTCTTCTGCTCCCTTGATCCGCAATACAAGATGATATACCAATGCTTGGCTTCGGGCTGGGTCAAGGGTGAGATGGAATCCTACTCTCTAAAGATTTTCCTATAAGGAAGATAGAGTAGATCATCTCCTATACATTCAAGGCATCCCAGCATAAAGATTTGCCATTAAGGTAGTAGCTGGAGGATCCTTGAATGCGAAAGTTCATTCCCCAATCCACTCTATTGAATATCAATGGTGAAGGCAGATTAGAGGATGAACTCCCTTGAGAGAAAGGGCTTTAGGTATAGGGTATAAGTTAAAACACTCAAAAGCTCTCTCTACTTTCTCTCACAACAACAAAAGACAAGTCCTCTATAAATAGGCAAAGAGTTCCAACGGATATAAAACGGTCACATTTATGACAGAGTTCGATATCATCGAGCAGGTTCGATATCATCGAGCGTATACTCTCGATGGCATCGATGGTCTACTTATGACTCAGACTCGATGTCATGCGCTTTTGAAACTCTTTGCCAATTGGTCGATGAATCGAAGTTAATATCGATGTCATCGAATTTCGAACTCTAATTCCATCGATGACAGGCTCAACCCATCGATACTTGAAAAATGAGAGAGACTTGACTTTGTGTTATTTCAGGTTTTCATGAATGATCGGGGGAACCGTTGAGGTCATCGAAATTTGAATGTCGATGACATCGAGATCAGAGTCGAGGCATCGATAAATCCAACTGATATATCTTTAAACTTGCTGGACAGTTTATGGCTTTGTTCGATGCAATCGATCTGGTGTCGATATCATTGATATTTGAATATCGATTAGATTGAAGGGCCCCCGATCATAGTTAAAAAATAACCTAAAATAACTGCTGTAAGAAATGCATGCCTATTATCGATATCATCGATTGACCTCCGATCTTATCGATACTTGAATTTAGATCATATCAGATGGTCATCGATATATCGAAGGAATTTGAGATTTTTATTAAAAAATAAGGGCGCCGAAAATCTGCTTATCGATCTTATCGAGCCACTCTCGATGGTCTCGAGATTTGAATATCGATGATATCGATATGTGTATCGATACATCGATAATTCGTCCAGATATATTGTGAAGTTGTTGGACATATTTGTGCTTATATCGATGATATCGATAGGTGTATCAATACATCGATAAATCTATCCAGATGAATATTTAGTTGCTGGACACTTTTGGTCCTCTTATCGATAATATCGTTCAGGTATCGAGGACATCGACAGTGCAGGTCGATCATATTGAGGGTTCTTCGATAGAATCGACAGGGCGAGAAAAACTTAGAGATTTTCCTATTTTGCAAAAAGTTTTCTCACCATAAACCCTAAGATGCCTATCTTATTTTAAGGGTTTTAATCACCTGGTGTTTTGGGACATGGGACGTGAGGCTATGATTTACCTGTCGCGAAATTTCACACATCTGGTTGAGGCAAACGCTTGAAATGATCTTCCTATCGAGTTCTGCAGCCAGTCTAACTCACTATACACGTAACTTAATAAACCAGGGCACTAGCACGTGCACTTTCAATCTCCCCCTTTGTCAATTACGTGACAAAATACCCAAAACACCCTAAAACACTTTTAGACACACCCTAAATTGTGTGTACATGTATTTACATAATTTTACAATTTTTCTACCCCATGTACACATTCTAGAAGTATCCGCTCTCCCTTAATTCAAAAACTCCACCTTTCTTGATACAGCTGCTCCCCCTAACACCTGCAACACATTAGATATACAATTTCCGCTCGAGGTGTTTTGAATTTGTTCTCCCCCTTTTTGTCAGTCATTGGCAAAGGTATAGCAAGTGATATTGACTGAAGCTTAAAATACTTGAGAGAACATGCATACAAGATACAGATAAGTAATGATCAAAATATTATAAGAAGTCATCTGTGGTCAGAATAGGTGTATGCATATCAATTTAAGGAAAGTAGTGATAACAGTAAATCATTTAAGTATTAAACACAGTATATACATTCCATCAGACAAACTAGGGGAACAAAATATGGCATTAATGATAAGAATTTTATTCAGCCAACGAAAAATCAAAACTGCCCTAGACGGCAGTAAATCCCAAACTAACAACTATTTTAGACAAGTACAAAAGATACTGGTCCACACAGCAGTAAATCAAGAACAAACAAGCCCATATATGGGCACCCAACAACATCCATCGACATTAGCCCATCTATGGACATATACAACCCAAAAAAAAAAAGCATATCCTAGAGGGCTGTCATACACACCAGTGACAGTGAAGAACATCCAAAAATATACTGATGTTCACACGTGAAGATAAAAGCAAAGTGTGTATGATAGCATGTATGACCCGGCCTTACGAAGCAGAGTGAGATGGCATCGTGTCGTCCCGTCGACACGTCAGCAGATCCACCAGTTATTGTACAGACTGCTGCACTTTTTGGACGACACGCTCCAGGACTGTCAACTGCTCACGGACAAAGTGAATATCTCTCTGGATTGCTCCGATTATGTCCATTTTGAACCGTTTTGCATGTCCGGGTATTGACGTAGATGGGGCTGGATCGGGTCGAGATGATTCATCTCTGGTCCTCTTAGTTTCCTCCCAACGAGGATCACCAACACCTTCAGCTCCATATCCTTGAATGCCTTCTTCCTTGTACTCGTGGTACTCCAGGTCCATTTTCCGAATGTTTTTTGCATTAAAGACATGAACAGGAAGTACAGGATCAGTGGTAGGTGGAAAATCAATTCTTTGACAGATCTTATTTATAATACATGGATATGGCAAATGCAGATCTCTAGATGTATGTATTGCATTTACCAATTAGTTGACGATCAATGTTGGAAGGTAAACCTTTGTCCCTGTTGCAACAGAGTATACAATCATGACCATAAGACCCGTCGGATCAAATCGATTTGTACTCCTTGGATACAGATTTGTAGCAAAGATCCCATGCATAACCCGAAAGCGGGGTTCCATGTACTTAGATTTTAAGGCGTTCCCTTGGTGCCAGGGAATATCTCTATTGTTGCACAGGTACTTGGTTACAATGGAACGGACCTCAGGAAGATCGAGATCAAGGTCGGGAAGTCCTTCTGGTACTATCTGTACATTGAGTATGTCAGCCAGTGTGGCAGGGGTGATGAATGCATCATCACCATCCAGAGAGACCATAAACGAAGGAGGATCAGATACTGGAGAGTGACACGCAGCAAGGAAATTGCACGTTTGCTCGAGTTGACAAGGCCCTCCGAAATCTAGGATGGGTAGCCATCCAACTGCAGCGAACAAGGGTTCTAAATTGTATGGTGCTAAACAAGCCTTGTCCACTATTCTCTCATGGATCAGCTTCCGACCGGTGTATTTCGCTGGATGTGAGGGCTGCCTAGCCAGAGGAGGAGGAGGTGCTGGAGAATCGGTTTGGGACCCACCTCACGAAGTTTCTGATCTTTAACGCGTGGGGATACCACTTTCTGGGGCCCTCGCTCTTTCTCTAAATGCGAGAACTTTTTGTTGGGTAGTTCTTGAAGATTCCCCCTGTCAAGACGCTATCCCTTTGTCTTTTCCCATATAGACAAAACAAGAGTTTAGGAAACACGACAAACACTTAACAAAATCAAAAATACTTAAAGGAGAAATTTGGCTTCTGTAGTATAGAAAGGTATTACCCGATTTGGGGAGGGATTTCGGTTAGTCTGTTATGGCTCCTAGTAATTTGGTCGAGTGTATCGAGCATAGAAAGCGATCGATAGACACAAAAAGATAATCACTTTTTGCCCTGCAGACTTTTATCGGGCGCCTTCTGTCGATAAGATCGATCATTGTTTCAATAATATCGAGAGGTTGCTTATCGATACCATTGAGTCTGTCTTCAATATTAATTTTTGGCCATCAATCAATCCGTATTCTAAGGAGTCATTGATAATATCGACCCCCAACCGATTACTCGAGAATGTCATATCGATACTCATATCGACAATGAAGATTTTTAATTTTCAGCATACAACCAATCCGCCAAGTATACTTTTAGAATTTCTATAAATCAATAGTATACCATTCAAAATTTCTGTACACACCAAAATTATAAACATATGTATGTTTATATACAAAAATTTGAGGTCAAGAACCTCAAATATATCATTTAAGGCTTAGCAGAATTTACATCATTTCAGCAAATATCCAGGTCAGATGCATGACTTGGACATGTCCTTCTACGCTTGGAATTTCAAGGTATGTGGAGATTAGTCATAAGACAATTTCGTTTTTCTTTTTCTACCCACTTTGAAATAAACTTCTTTCTCCTGTCTTGCATCTTAGGTGGTGATAGATGAGTGTTTTCCCTAGATGGACTCTTGACATTCTGTGTTTCTCTGATCGGTTTGAATTTTCCAATGTGATTTTGTCCAGAGTTATGTGAAGTCCGTCTAGGTGTTAGGCATTCAACCTCATAATGGCCCGTATCACCACATAAATGACATACTGGAGAGATTCTTAGATTACTTCCGGAAGTAGATGATGATTTAGTTGTTGGTGCTACGTTTCCTGTTTTCTTCTTAGTTTTCTCATACCCTAGGCCACTCTTATCTTTTTCGGGCCTTCCCATCCCTAACATCCTTTCAAGCTTTTCACCACTCTGAGAAAATTTATAGTTTATTTTAGCAAATTTTCTAGATTTCTCTAAGTCATAGCTGAGTGTTTGATTCTCATTCTTTAGATGCCAATTTTTATCTTTTAACAATTCAAATTGTTTGGTAAGTTTAGATGATTCAGTTTTTAGGGATAGGTTGATTCTTTCCAACTTGTCATTGTCTGCATAATATTGTTGTAGATCATTAATCAGGTGTGAATTGATCTCCAGTGTTTTATCCAGATCTTTTTGTAGTAGTACCTTCTTGTTTTCGAAGATTCTAAGTTTCTTGAGAATGTTGATGCTATGAGTGTAAAGTTGATTGTAAGCATCTTGCAACTTATCTTTTTCTATTTCTTCTTCATTTTCAGTTTCTTCATCATCAGATTGAGATGATTCCATGGCTTGCTGTTCTTTTTTGTTCTCAGATTCAGTGGGAATGACCGAAGCAGTGGAGACCATGAGAATTTTCAATGATTTCTGATCTTCATTGCTCTGAGTCACTAGATTCTGAATTTGACTCTTCTCTATCATCCCAAGTGGCGGCCATTGCTTTCCCTTTGGTTTTTCTATTTGGGCATTCGGTAGATAGGTGTCTATACCCTTGACAGGCATAGAATTGTGGTTCTTTGGTCTTTTTACTAAATTTGCCTGTAGAAGGTTTGTTATCCACCTTTCTACCTTTAGAGGGACAACCGCGATTCTTTTGAAAGAATCTTCTGAATCTTTGTGCCAGTAAAGCCACTTCCTCATCATCATCCTCTCCTTCACTTTCACTGTCCTCTTTTAGTGTTTTCTTATAGGCTTTTAGGACAGTTGTTTTGGATTTAGGGGTTTGAGTAAAGTGTAGTTCAAAAGTTTATAAGGAACCTACAAGTTCCTCTACTTTCATTTCATCAATGTTCCTACACTCCTCAATTGTTGTTACCTTGGGATTAAACCATTCCGGCAAGGATCTTAGTATTTTTCTGCAGATTTTAGGAACCGAAACTTTTTCTCCCAATCTACCCATGGAGTTGTAAATAATGTTCAACTTTGTGAAAAACTCCATAAATGTCTCATGCTCTTCCATTCTGAGACTTTCGAACTGTGAAGTCAGGAGTTGAAGTTTGGATCGCTTCACAGTGCTTGTGCCTTCATGGGTTGTTTCCAGTAAATCGCATGCTTCTTTTACTGTCCCACACATACTTACCTGATTAAATATATCCTGGGACATGGCACAGTAGACAACATTCATAGCCTTGGCTTCAGATGTTTGTTTTTCTTTGTCGAATGTTGTCCACTTTTCTTTAGATTTGGGCTTTGTGATTGTTGTGCCACTGTCAAGTACGATTTGTTCCATTAGTGGCACATATCCATTCTCAACTATATTGCAAATGTCATGATCCAAAGATCTCAAAAAGTAGTGCATCATAGCCTTCCAGTATGCATAGTTTGATCTATCAAATACTGGAGGTCTAGTGACCGATGAGCCCTCTCCTTTGGCCATATTCCCAACTTCAGTCAAGATCATTCTCTAGGCAATGAAGCCCTTAAAGAGAGACCTACTTTGATACCAATTGAAATAGCGGTGAAGACTGCTTGACTAGAAGTTGGAATATGCCAATATGTCCTAGAGGGGGGTGAATAGGACTTTTTAAAGATTTATGAGTTGTTTAAAAATCCAATCACACTAATCCTATTATGTATGCAATTTTTCAGGATTACTCAAATGTAACTCTACTGGCTTCCAAGCTAAGTAGAGGATCTAATCACAAACTAATCAAGATATAACAATATGCAACTTAGTCTATGTTGGATGTGACTGTGTGTGTGTGTGAGATGTGTTCAGATATATGAATATGAATGCATTGTCATGAATCACACATATAGAAAACCAATCACAAACACAGTCATTTTTATAGTGGTTCGACTACTTGTCTACTCCACTCCCGGCTATCGCACTCAACCCTTGAGTGTACCGAATTTCACTAAGGAGATTTCCCAGGGTTCACCTCAAACCTAAGGTTTTAAATCAAGTTCACCTTCAACCTTTATAGAGGTTTTACGCGGTTCACCTCAAACCCAGAGTTTTACTTGTTCACTCCTAACCAGATGTTTATGCTCTTCATAGAGCAAGGGTCCACATAACACACCCGGATTTTAGACCACACAGGTCAAGGACCTACACAAGGACCTAACGGTTTATGCCCTACACAAGAGCAATGGTCCACATTGTGCACCCACTATGTACACTCCCACCGGAGGCCTCCTACGAGGGCTTCAAAGGGTGAGAACCACTTAAGACCAAGACGTAGAAAGGAATGATCACAAGTGTCCTCTTGGACTCTAGATACTTACAAATAAGTTGATGAGTCCCGTTAAGCACAATGCCGAAGATCTCCTCCTTGTTGATGAAGAGTCTTCTGTTCCCTTAATCCGCAACACAAGATGATATACCAATGCTTGGCTTCGAGTTGAGTCAAGGGTGAGATGGAATCCTACTCTCTAAAGATTTTCCTATAAGGAAGATAGAGTAGATCATCTCCTATGCATTCAAGGCATGCTAGCATAAAGATTTGTCATTAAGGTAGTAGCTGGAGGATTCTTGAATGCAAAAGTCCATTCCCCAATGCACTCTATTGAATATCAATGGTGAGGGTGGATTGGAGGATGAACTCCCTTGAGAGAAAGGGCTTTAGGTATAGGATATAAGTTAAAACACCCAAAAGCTCTCTCTACTTTCTCTCACAGCAACAAAAGACAAGTCCTCTATAAATAGGCAAAGAGTTCCAACGGATATAAAACGGTCACATTGATGACAGAGTTCGATATCATCGAGAGTATACTCTCGATGACTCGATGGTCTGCTCGATGACTCAGACTCGATGTCATACGCTTTTGAAACTCTTTGCCAATTGGTCAATGAATCGAAGTTATTGTCGATGTTATCGGATTTTGAACTTTGATTCTATCGATGATAGGCTCGATCTATCGACACTTGAAAAATGAGAGAGACTTTACTTTGAGATATTTTAGGTTTTCATGAATGATCGGGGGAACCGTCGAGGTCATCGAAATTTGAATGTCGATGACATCGAGATCAGAGTCGAGGCATCAATCAATCCGGCTGATTTATCTTTGAAATTGTTGGACAGTTTATGGCTTTGTTCGATGCAATCGATCTGGTGTCGATATCATCGATATTTGAATATCAATTAGATCGAAGGGCCCCCGATCATAGTTAAAAAACAACTTGAAATAACTGCTGTAAGAAATGCGCGCCCACTATCGATATCATCGATCGACCTCTGATCTTATCGATACTTGAATTTAGATCATATCGGACGGTCATCGATATATCGAAGGAATTTGAGATTTTCATTAAAAAACAGGGGCACCAGAAATTTGCCTATCGATCTTATCGAGCCACTCTCGATGGTCTCGAGAAACAGTCTATTCACTTATAAAATGAGTCAATTGAATTATGTATTTAAAGTGACCTACCCTAAGGTCAATCGAAGGTCATTTATACCTTGTTAGTGATGTATGAACATTGAGTCTTCTTTTTCTTCAATTGATAGTTGTTCTTTGAAGTTCGTGAAGCTTGTGATCTTGTCATAGGATGAAGCTTAAACTTGAGTCTCTTGAAGCTTGAAATTGACTAACGTTAAAGTTTAAACTTGAGTATCAAAATCTAGGAACGTTGTCTTCACTTGTACGAAGTTTTGAAAATATTGAACTCTTGAAGCTTGAAAGCTTGAATTCACAATTCATGTTGTACATGAACATGAACATGTAATCTTGCCTTTGAAGTTTTTGAACTAAAGACCCTTGTCCTTGAGAGACGCACAGACTTAATTATGTAGATGAGCTACACAAGACAGATTCCAAAAGAGGTTTTGGCACTACAAAATTTGACAATTATAAGAGATAGAAACCATAACACTAACAATATCCTCAAATTTGTGACCAAACACACTCCATACAAACATAAGGATTATGCGCACAAAGAATCATGCACCCATTATCAAAAGAAACCAGTTACAACCTGGTTAAAGAATCATGCACCAGTTATAAATAGGTTAAAACAAAGCATCAATTTACATCAATTCCTCCAACTATACTCCCCCTAAATTACTCGTCCCCCCTTACACAAAGAAGGTTACATATCCACAATCAATCCGCAATCCACATGCCATATACTATATATCCACATATCAAGCATGACAAAATTCTCCCCCTTTTTGTCACAATATGACAAAGGAAGAAATCAATACATGGACCAGGATGTAGATAAACAAGGAAAAATAAGAAGAGTCATGAGGAATAAAGGCTTAAGATAGTCAAGATACTAAATTCATAAGCAAGTAATGTTCAAGCATAATCAACCAACATTAACAAAGTTTAACCAAATACAATTAAGTTAAGTCAAGTTCATCCAAGTTTAGCCAAGTACTACCTCAAAAGACAAAATAAATCCAAGTATCATTAACGTTATTATAAACCAAGATTAGAAAATACTAGTCAGATCCTAAAGAGGGAGCAGGAATAGATGGATCAATTTGATGTAAATCATTATTAATGCGCCTCATATATTTATGCATATAAGCAAATTGAGAATCCTAGGTTACACGAATCTGAGCCACCTATTCCTTGAGAGTATGCAACCTCTTAGCGAAATCAAAAGGCTGATAATCAGGGCCTCAGAATTTGATTCGATCTCATCAAAGATATCGTCCATGTTAATGTCATCTGGAGGTAAATCGCCTTCTTCTTCATTCACCGCTCTAGCTCCACCAACACCCACATTAACTTGGCCGTTAGCCAACCTTAAATTCATTTTGTTGATATTGGAGTTGCTGAAAATAAGGCGTTGAATGGGAGCCTCTCCAATAGGCATAGCCACTAACATATGCGTGGCTAGCATAGTCATAAGATATGCAAAAGGGATATCATTGTGTCCAGGATGAAGACGGAATTGTATGATGGAATGATAGATTAAAGAAGGAAGACATACAAATGTACCAGAGATAATGGAATGCAGAATCTTAACTATAAAAGAGGTGAGCTCAGTTTTGTTACCAGAACGTGGATAAAGATTTGAAATAAAAATCCTGTTAAGGACCTGTATCTCGGTAACAAATACTTTGAAGCAGATGCATTTCCATTTTGACTCCATTGCGCATCTATATTGCACAATGCTCTAGTAAGCATATGTTTTTCTGATTCAGATGGTTTACCTACTAGAGTGCTAATTGGAATACCTTCATCATTGATAAGTATGTCCATTAGGCTAGAAATCAGATGTCGGTCTACTTCAAATGGACCTTCTCTAGTTGTTATAATAAAAGTTAAATTTTCAGTTGAAAAATCAGAAATACATGCATACATAGCTTGCGTAATAGACCGGTATGCCGGCCCACCCCAATGTAAAATATTAGCCCATCCTACATATTGGAGAAGAGGAAGGATTTTAAATGGAGTAAGATGTTCAACATGAACTGGTCGTTCAACTATAATATTGTGCAACCTTAAATCCCGTACATAGGAGGGATCATCTTCAGGTGACTGAAGGTGTCGCCTTATGATAGGTGTTGATCTAGATGTTGAAGGACCACGAAAATTTTTCTTTTTACCTCTACCTTCCATTTGCAACTAGGAAATCAAGGAATCAAAAGGTTGTACAAGAAGTAGAGTGGATTTTTTCAAAATCAGATTTTGGAGAAGAAAACCCCTAAAATCTCAATAAAACAAGAAATAAATCACTCCAAAGATGAAAAAAAGTGGTATGAACTTGAATCTATAAGAAAAATGGAAATAAAGCACTAACCTTGAAGAACTATGGAGATGGGTTTGACCGGTCGAGCTAGGACCCGTTGGAGAAGAACCCCAAATGAAGAAAAAGGGATTTTCCCCCAAATAAATAGCAAACCCGTGCTACATGACTGGTCGAGTACATGCTCAACGGGTCGTACCACGACTGGTCGAGTATGTACTCGACTAGTCGTGCATAGCCAAAATTATGCATTTTTCTTGAAATTTGAAATATTAAACAAATAAAATAACATATATATATATATATAATATAATACATAAATGCATGAATAATCAATTCAAATTGCACATACCAAGCTCAAATTTCAATTTAGAAAACCTGCTTTTGTTGAGCGATTTTGTGAAAATGTTAGCAAGTTGAGTCTCGGTCGAAATGTATTCCAATGTAATTATCTTTTCTTCCACTAACTCATGAATGTAGTGATATCTAATGTCAATGTGTTTGGTTTGTGAATGCTGGATTGGATTTTTAAATATATTAATTGCACTGGAATTATCATAATATAACATCATAGAGTCCTGTGCAATTCCGTAATCGCTTAACATTCTTTTCATCCATACAAGCTGAGTACATGCATTACCTGCTACAATGTATTCAGGCTCAGCAGTTGAGAGTGATATGGAACTTTGTTTCTTACTTTGCCAAGAAACTAAATAGTTCCCAACATAGAAACAACCACCACTGGTTGATTTCCTATCATTAACGTTACCAGCCCAATCAGCATTTGTGTAACCAGCTAATTGAACATTAGTATCATGTGGATACTAAAGACCCAGATTAGCTGAACTTGCGACATATCGCATAATCCGCTTAACAGTAGTTAAATGTGACTCTTTAGGGTCAGATTGATATCTAGCACAAATCCCTACGCTAAATGCAATATCAGGTCAACTTACAATTAAATATAGCAAACTACCTGTCATACTGCGATATAATTTGGGATCCACTTTCTTACCTATAGAGTTCTTTGAGAGTTTTAGAGTCGTACTCATAGAAGTATCAAAAATTTTCTCATTCTCAAATCCGAACCTTTTAATTAAGTTCAGAGCATATTTGGTTTAAGAAATAAAGAAACCATCAGGTTGTTGTCTAACTTGTAACCCTATGAAATAATTCAATTCTCGAACCATGCTCATTTCAAACTTATATTTCATAAGATCTGCAAACTCAACACTCATATTAGCACAGGTAGATCCATAAATAATATCATCAACATAAATTTGTACTATTAAAATATGATCAATATATTTCTTTACAAATAAAGTCTTATCAACACTTCCCATCAGAAAATTATGACTTAGCAAAAGCTTAGTCAACTTTTCGTACCATGCCCTAGGAGCTTGTTTTAAACCAAAGAGAGCATTTTTTAGGTGATAGATATGATCAATATTCTTAGGGTCTTCAAAACCCGTTGGTTGTTCAACATACACTTCTTCATGCAAATCGTCATTTAAAAAAGCACTATTTACATCCATTTGATATATTTTGAACTTTTTAAAGCAAGCAATAGATATAAATAGTCTGATTGATTCAAGACGAGCTACTAGGGCAAAGGTTTCATCATAATCGATGCCTTCAATTTGAGTGTACCCATGTACAACGAGTCTAGCCTTGTTTCGAATTATATTACCAAGTTCATCAGACTTATTTTTGAAAATCCACTTAGTTTCGATAATATGTTTATCTTTTGGTCTAGGAACTAAGTACCAAACATCATTTCTAACAAACTGATTAAGCTCTTCTTACATCGTAATTATTCAGTTTTCGTCAGTAAGTGCTTCTTTTACGTTAGTCGGTTCTGAAAAGGCCTAGCTATATGTCCTAGAGGGGGGGTGAATAGGACTATGCCAAATAAATGTTATAACAGCGGAATTAAAAAACAATATGATAGCCAAAATAAATCACAATGCAGGAAAGTAAATCAACCTCAAAAATCTGATCTTGAGGGATTGATACAAATGTTATTCTAAGGACAACCTTTCACTAAAAACCAGAGTTTATGGTAGTACAACTTTATTTCTAGAAAGATCTTTGTATCAAATCTCAAACCAAAGAGGAATACAGAATTAAGCACAAATTAAAATAAAGTGTAATCACAAATGTATTGTTCTAGGGACAGCCATACACCATAAAAATGGCAGGGCAACCTTGCTGGAACAACTTTAAAGGAAATTTAAATTCAAGCAGATAAAGGAATAACAGAAAGTAAATTCTAAATTATTACAAAATTCCCACAATGTGAGACCCAACCTGAGTTCTCATGTGTGCATGTGTGTGCATAAGTGTGCATTTCGTTCATTTTGGTCCCGCGGTCCTACCGGTCAAATCCCGGTGACTCGCGACCCTTGGATTATGCTGTGGTCATCCTTAAGTTTGGTCACATAGACTCGACTCGGATTGACCCGAGACCCATGCCATCTTGTCCGTATCGGCGCCGCGATTCTAACACCGTGTCCCATGCATTAATCCGATGTGTACATCTCAAGTTATGAGCATTTCATCATGTGGCCCACTTTTTGTACAAATGCATGTGGACCAGCTCAATGGCACAATTTCCCATGCACACCACACACACTACACAATTTTTATGGAATAGACACTACCCACCCCACACACATCACCCAAAAGAGTGGGCCAAGGAGGGTGGATAGTCTAGATTTTCTGGACTGTCTAGCAACTGTGCTTGTTGTACAAACATAATTATCAGTCTATTTCTGAAATGGTGGGCCACCTTTGTGGACCCCACCTTATTATATTCTTGTGTAGGGATGTTTGTTCTATATTTTCTTAAAAATTTGGCAGACTTGGGCCCACTCTAAAGGGGTGCACAAATCAGGGGCAGCTGCATTATTTCAGCAGCAGAATGTTTTTTGAAATACCTTGCTGTCCATAAATTGTAGGAGTTAAATAAAATACTTTTACTATCCCAAAAATTCTAAAATTTTGCAGAGAGGTGTCCCACAGATGTAGGCCCTACCTGCAAAATTTTAGGGCCAATGGACCCCATTTGGGCATCCAAACGGGTGGGCTAATATAGTGGGCTGCCAGAAATTTCTGCTATGCAGTTCAGCAGCATAGTTCCATAAAAATAAATTTAAAAAAAAAAAATTCTCAGAAGGTGGGCCATATTTCTTGGTCCCACCTTGTTGTGAGCTTAATGGGGGACCTTAGGTCCAAATTTCAAGAATTTTGGAGGCCCAGAACCCACCCATTTGATGGCCCAAATTCAGGACAGTTATATTCCAGCAGTATTTCACCCTGTACAGATTGTATTCTTTAAATTAATTAAAATACTTCTATGTATTCAAAAATTATTAAAATTTACAGGGAGGAAGTAAACTCATGGTAGAACCTACCTACAAAATTTCAGGTCTAATGGACCCCTGTGCATACTGTGGCAAGGCCGGGACTGGCCCACCATGTTGGGACGTCCAAGCCAGTCTGATTTTCTGGAAAGCTTGTTTTATTCAAATTAATTAAATTATTTATAGATGTCCAAAAATTCTGAAATTTTGTGGAGTTGTGGTCCACATATGGAAGGACAATCCTGTAAATTTTCAGGGCCATCAATCCCCTGGACTGACCGTGGTATGACCTGTAAATTGGGTCAGTTTTGGGCCAAATACCCAGGCCCAAATGACTAACCACCATGGCATGCCCCTACCTTGGGCTGCTGGGCCTACATTCTAATGGCATGGCCCACTTGAAGTAAGTGTTGTATATCCCCCTTCTTATCTGGTGGGACCCACTATGATATGTGTGGGTCACCATGGGTCAGTAACCCATTTAAATTAAATAAATTTCTGGACTCCAAGAGGCCCAGGAAGTGGGTGGGCTGGAATTCTAGCAAGGGGCCCAAATTTGTGCATAGTTGATCTTTTGGAGCCGTGGCGGTCCACCAGATTTAAGGGAGTGTTGCACACACTCTTTGCCCTCCTTCGTTAGACATTTTGGGCTTAATGAGTGCCCTCTTGAGGCCCACCTTTGTAGTGGTTGTGGGTTAACCTTAACCAGAATTTTTGATAGTTTTATAGGCCCAATGAGCTGAAAACCTATCCCTTGAGCCCAAGATTGTGCAAGGGCTGACCTTATTGATTCATGGGCCCAATGGGCCGTCTACAAGCTGATCATGTGCATTTATTAGCCTTGATGCCCTCATGAAGTGCTTAATTGTGGGCTGACTTGCAAGGCCTGCATAAATGTATATTGTGGGGACCTTGCTAAGTCTTTGGGCTTTTGTGGCAAGGCCCACACTGTCAGTATAGGCCTTGCCCATGTGTATTCTTGGGTTTACGGGTTGCCTTCAAGTCCACCATAATGTATGAATTGGATGGCTTTTGTTTGGGCCATTTCTTTTGGGCCCATTATGTGATATATTATATGCATGTTTCTGTTAGCAAGTAGGCCTTGTGGACTCAGTTCTTTTGGATAGGCCCATTGATCTTGAGCCTATAGTCTCCTATCTATTGTGATGGGCTTAGGGGCAATAATACACAGAAGTTGGGCCCTTGGCGCCCACTAAACTGACCATGTACTTGGGCCAAAAGTGAGGCCCAACTCCCTTGTATTAAATGTGAAACTTGCCCATGTAAATGAATTACTGGGCTGCCCATGAAGCCCACCACAATATATGAATTTATGACCTTTATGGTTGGGCCCAAACCTTGCTTAAGGGCCCACCATGCTACCAAGTATTGGGCTTAGTGTATGGCCTACTAGGTCATGGATTGCTTAGGCCTTGGGCCTTATTCCATACTCGAGTAGTGGCGGGCTACCTCTTGGAAACCAGTTGAGGTTGGATGTCCTCCTGGGCGATCCTAAGGTAGGCCCATAGGTTTCTCTATGGATGGTTAAAGGCCCACCATAGACCCTAGGCCATTTGTTTAAGGCTCAATGTGTATGTATGTGGAACCTACCTTAATGCATGTGGTCCAGGCCGTCCAAGCCTTGGATCACCCGATCATGGAGGCACTCTCTGCCTTGGGTTGCTACTGGATTCACAATCCAATAGCAGGCCCACTTGATCTTTTCTTGATGTATACACACCCTCCATCTGGTGGGGTCCCCTATAAATATTGTTGGCCTTCATGAGATCATTCCCACTTATTTGACAAATTTCTGGGCTTTCGAAAGCCCAGGAAGCAGAGTAGGCCGAACGTTTATTAAGGAGCCTTAAATGTACATTGTTATGGTTGAAACTTTATTGGACATGGGACCCACTATATTGAGAACTTGTGTGCGTGTTGCATGCTTATGTTTTCTTATAATCTTTGGGCTTAATAAATGCATTTTTGGGTCACCTTTAGTGATCACATGAGGACCCCCATCTTAGATCAGATTTTTGGGGCATCCCATGGGCCCAGAGTGGGATGGGACATCCCAGCTTGGCCTAACCATATATTGGACCGACTTCCACCATTTTGATGGACTTGTGGGCTGAGGTAAGGATAGTATTGGGATCTTGGTTGCCCACTTAAATCGCTAGTTATTGGGCTGATGTAGTTGGGCCCATTTCATCATCCAAACTTAAACTTATTTTAGGCCATATATTGTGTATGCAGGCTGTCCACCAAGTCCAACTTAATGCATGGATTCTATGGCCATTGAGAATTGAGCCTTGGGCCTTAATTTCTCTCTTGGGACTCATGTTGTTAAAAGTGGTATTGTATCTTTTTATGGCCTATTATGAGGAATGTGTATATGTGGTTACCTGTGTTCTTATCTTGAATATAGGGCCTTGGGCCTTGTATCCATATAGTTCGTGGTTGAGATGCTTCTTGGGGAATGGTAGTTAAATGTCCCTATTATGGACCCCTCTAGGCCCGATTGTATCTAAATGTGATTAGATACTCATCTTAGACTCTTGTTAGGCTCATTTTCACATTACTTAGACCCGTAACTTGTATACTTAGTTCGTGGGCTATCCAGGTAAATGGGCCCCCACTAGAAGTTGGATTCCTTAAGGATATTGTCAAGTACCTAGTCTTGGTTCCTTCTTGGATAGGAGGAATGTAATATACATTGTGTATCGCACTATAGTGTGATTAAATTGATCCTCATGACCATGTGCATCATTGTATGCTTGGTTGACACTATGTGTGTGGTCATATTGGGCATTGCATGATACCTTCCCCGAGGGACGTAGTATCCCCTCTTGAGCACGTTGGATGCTTGGGATTGATGCATGGTTGATTGTATGATTCATGCATCTGACATTGCATAGCATATGAGCATTATCGCCCTTGCTTCATCAGGGTTGTAGCCTCCACAGATATATCATGGATGGCCATGTTTGGACACCAGAAATGTTACTTGAGCATACCGGGTGCATAGGATGCCCATGGGTGAAATTCTCAAAACTTCCATGGTACCAGGATCTGCTCCAACCAGCGTGACCGGGTGGTATATATGAGCGCATGAGGGCCTTATACCATTAGGCCGCGACTCCCACCGTCGTGTAGTCGGTTGGATAGGGTGTGGCCTTACTCGCTTTGATGTAAGGGGGCATTGCTAGTGAGAGTCTAACTAGCTCGTGAATGGGTCCGCTACCTTCGGGCCTTCTTGGTGATTGGTTGTCCGCAGCGGGGTAGTGAGGTCTCTTACACTCGTTTGGTACCGTGGGGTCAGCAGAGCGTGAGTCATCCAAAGTGGTGTAATGGACCCGGTGATTTCCTTATGATGGAAATGTATTTGATATGTGGATTGGATATGAGCACTAACATTACTTCGCATTGCATTTGCATCAGCTGTGTAAGCCTCATATTGCATTACAGTACTCATTGCATTACAGTGCTCATCGCATTACAGTACTCATGGCATTACAGTACTCATTGCATCATAGTACTCATTGCATTATATAGCCTTGGTATGGCTTCCTGCATTATCGTACTGCCTTGGTATAGTTTCTTGCATTCATGATAGCCTTGGTAAGGTTAGTGGTATTGGTATTAATCATGACTCCCTTCTGCATTCTATATCTTCTTCTGAGCACTATTATCACACACTTACACCACCCTCTAAGCTTTTATAAGCTTATGCACGATTGATGCGTGCAGGAGATCCTAGGTGGGCGTCGTAGCAGCAGAGCGTGGAGTAGAGTTGAGCTTGAGGACTCCAGTGTTGCTGACTCTTTTCTCTCTTTTCCTATTATCTTATGTATGTCCTTTCGGACCCGATGTAAGCTTGTAAAAGTTTAAATTCTTAGTGAATTTTATGATATGTATCCTTTGTTACTTCCACATGTACTTGCTGTGATCTTGGGTATGCTCGTATTGGTAATGATTATACTGTTATGAAAATCCTCCTTGTAGGATCCCAGGATCAAAACCGCCTCAAGAGCCGAGAATGGGGTACTACGGAGGCTGTTGCGGTCAGAACCAGCCATCGAGTTCCTTGTGAGTCCGGTTACCGAGTCTGGGGCGTGACAGGAGTTGGTATCAGAGCATAGCAAGTAATTTTAGAATAACTTGGGATAGTATCACATATCTGATGCGAGCTTAGGACAAGTAATGTCCCGAGTGCGTTTCCCTCGTTTTGTTTGCGCCTTCAAGGATTCTAATTACGAGGTATCCATCACCTTTGTTCTTTCTGTAGACTATGCCGTCCAGTCAAGGTACTCCTGATTGTGATGCCCGTGGCCGGGGTGCCCATGGACATGGTTCTCATTCCGCTCCAGTGATCCAAGTGACTTTTGCTCTATCATCTGAGATTCCTATTTCCCCTTTGGAGCCTGTCGTACCTATTCATGAGGCTCCCGCCGTACCTGTGCCTCCGTCAGAGGCCAGTGCTACCCCTGCTTATCTGAGGATCCCTGTAGGAGCTGAGCATCTCCAGTAGTTGATGTAGGTCGTCACTGATGTTCTTCAGACCCATCAGCCTGTTCCTGAGGCGGTCGGACGGGCGGAACAGGAGCGTGTGAATCCCCTTTTGCGAGATTCGACTCTGCAGCGTGCTCCGTTGGCGGTATTTCTACTTCACGGTGAGGCTGAGTGGACCAGTTCGCAGAGGGTTCGTGATCAGAGGAGAGGCCGGAAGAGGCAGGCCCCCTCCGGTAGCTCACGACAGCATCGACAACGGCAGAGGTGCGTAACCTATCAAGCCGCCAGAGCATCAGCATCACATACAACAACTTCTTCTTCTAGACCGTTTACTGGCATTTGCTATGGATGTGGGCAGACGGGACACCGTAGGCGTGAGTGTCCCCATCAGCAGGATGGACCTTCGCAGCAACCACAGTAATAGCAGAGACCGCATATGCAGAGTAGACAGACACCTCCCCAGCCACCTCAGGCTTGATTTTGCGCTACTCATCAGGACCCTTATTTATTAGGGGAGTCGTTATGGGTATTCTCCTTGTCTCCTTATGTAAGTCTTATGTTTTGGTGCATCGCACCCTTTTTGCATCCAAGGGCTTTTGTTCACTCAGATTACCATTAGGGTCTGCCGTAAGAGATTATCAGTATCGACACTTTTTAGGAAGATCCCTGTGTTAGGCCGATGATATTATCGTATTCCGTTTTGGTTGGTGAGATGTCTTACTGGCTAAATAGTCTTGTATTGGCAATGTTGAGCTTGTTTTGTTGTCCAGGCAGTGTTCCTGGTTAGGGATGATAGGCCAAATTGCAAGTTTTGTGGCCGAGTGTGACGCTTGCTAGCGTGTAAAGGCCGATCATCTGAGACCCCCCTAGTCCCTTGCAGCCGTTGAGTGTCCCAAAGTGGAAGTAGGAGAGTGTATTGATGGATTTCATTGCAGGTTTGTTGAGATTAGGGAGCGTTATCCCCATTTGTGTGATGATTGATTGCTTGTGTTGCCTTCTCTTGTGATTGATAATTACGATATATATATATATATATATATATGATGTTATACATTTCGTTGCCTCAGTTTTGTCAATTTCGAGGACGAAATTTCTTTGTTGGTGGGGAGGATTGTGAGACCCAACCTGAGTTCTCATGTGTGCATGTGTGTGCATAAGTGTGCATTTCGTTCATTTTGGTCCCGCGGTCCTACCGGTCAAATCCCGGTGACTCGCGACCCTTGGATAATGTTGTGGTCATCCTTAAGTTTGGTCACATAGACCCGACTCGGATTGACCCGAGACCCATGCCATCTTGTCCATATCGGCGCCGCGATTCTAACACCGTGTCCCATGCATTAATCCGATGTGTACATCTCAAGTTATGAGCATTTCATCATGTGGCCCACTTTTTGTACAAATGCATGTGGACCAGCTCAATGGCACAATTTCCCATGCACACCACACACACTACATAATTTCTATGGAATAGACACTACCCACCCCACACACATCACCTAAAAGAGTGGGCCAAGGAGGGTGGATAGTCTAGATTTTCTGGACTGTCTAGCAACTGTGCTTGTTGTACAAACATAATTATCAGTCTATTTCTGAAATGGTGGGCCACCTTTGTGGACCCCACCTTATTATATTCTTGTGTAGGGATGTTTGTCCTATATTTTCTTAAAAATTTGGCAGACTTGGGCCCACTCTAAAGGGGTGCACAAATCAGGGGCAGCTGCATTATTTCAGCAGCAGAATGTTTTTTGAAATACCTTGCTGTCCATAAATTGTAGGAGTTAAATAAAATACTTTTACTATCCCAAAAATTCTAAAATTTTGCAGAGAGGTGTCCCACCGATGTAGACCCTACCTGCAAAATTTTAGGGCCAATGGACCCCATTTGGGCATCCAAACGGGTGGGCTAATATAGTGGGCTGCCAGAAATTTCTGCTATGCAGTTCAGCAGCATAGTTCCATAAAAATAAATTTAAAAAAAAAAATTTCTCAGAAGGTGGGCCATATTTCTTGGTCCCACCTTGTTGTGAGCTTAATGAGGGACCTTAGGTCCAAATTTCAAGAATTTTGGAGGCCCAGAACCCACCCATTTGATGGCCCAAATTCAGGACAGTTATATTCCAGCAGTATTTCACCCTGTACAGATTGTATTCTTTAAATTAATTAAAATACTTTTAAGTATTCAAAAATTATGAAAATTTACAGGGAGGTAGTAAACTCATGGTAGAACCTACCTACCAAATTTTAGGTCTAATGGACCCCTGTGCATACCGTGGCAAGGCCCGGACTGGCCCACCACGTTGGGATGTCCAGGCCAGTCTGATTTTCTGGACAGCTTGTTTTATTCAAATTAATTAAATTATTTTTAGACGTCCAAAAATTCTGAAATTTTGTGGAGTTGTGGTCCACCTATGGAAGGACAATCCTGTAAATTTTCAGGGCCATCAAGCCCTTGGACTGACCGTGGTATGACCTGTAAATTGGGTCAGTTTTGGGCCAAATACCCAGGCCCAAATGACTAACCACCACGGCATGCCCCTACCTTGGGCTGCTAGGCCTACATTCTAATGGCATGGCCCACTTGAAGTAAGTATTGTATATCCCCCTTCTTATCTGGTGGGACCCACTGTGATATGTGTGGGTCACCATGGGTCAGTAACCCATTTAAATTAAATAAATTTCTGGACTCCAGCAGGCCGAGGAAGTGGGTTGGCTGGAATTCTAGCAAGGGGCCCAAATTTGTGCATAGTTGATCTTTTGGAGCTGTGGCGGTCCACCAGATTTAAGGGAGTGTTGCACATACTCTTTGCCCTCCTTCGTTAGACATTTTGGGCTTAATGAGTGCCCTCTTGAGGCCCACCTTTGTGGTGGTTGTGGGTTAGCCTTAACCAGAATTTTTGATAGTTTTATAAGCCCAATGAGCTGGAAACCTATCCCTTGAGCCCAAGATTGTGCAAGGGCTGACCTTATTGATTCATGGGCCCAATGGGCCGTCTACAAGCTGATCATGTGCATTTATTAGCCTTAATGCCCTCATGAAGTGCTTAATTGTGGGCTGACTTGCAAGGCCTGCATAAATGTATATTGTGGGGACCTTGCTAAGTCTTTGGGCTGGTGTGGCAAGGCCCACACTGTCAGTATAGGCCTTGCCCATGTGTATTCTTGGGTTTACGGGTTGCCTTCAAGTCCACCATAATGTATGAATTGGATGGCTTTTGTTTGGGCCATTTCTTTTGGGCCCATTATGTGATATATTATATGCATGTTTCTGTTAGCAAGTAGGCCTTATGGACTCAGTTCTTTTGGATAGGCCCATTGATCTTGAGCCTATAGTCTCCTATCTATTGTGATGGGCTTAGGGGCAATAATACACAAGAAGTTGGGCCCTTAGCTGCCCACTAAACTGACCCTGTACTTGGGCCAAAAGTGAGGCCTAACTCCCTTATATTAAATGTGAAACTTGCCCATGTAAATGAATTAATGGGCTGCCCATGAAGCCCACCACAATATATGAATTTATGACCTTTATGGTTGGGCCCAAACCTTGCTTAAGGGCCCACCATGCTACCAAGTATTGGGCTTAGTGTATGGCCCACTAGGCCATGGATTGCTTAGGCCTTGGGCCTTATTCTATACTTGAGTAGTGGCGAGCTATCTCTTGGAAACCAGTTTAGGTTGGATGTCCTTCTGGGCGATCCTAAGGTAGGCCCATAGGTTTTTCTATGGATGGTTAAAGGCCCACCATAGACCCTAGGCCATTTGTTTAAGGCTCAATGTGTATGTATGTGGAACCTACCTTAATGCATGTAGTCCAGGCCGTCCAAGCCTTGGATCACCCGATCATGGAGGCACTCTCTGCCTTGGGTTGCTACTGGATTCACAATCCAATAGCAGGCCCACTTGATCTTTTCTTGATGTATACACACCCTCCATCTGGTGGGGTCCCCTATAAATATTGTTGGCCTTCATGAGATCATTCCCACTTATTTGACTAATTTACAGGCTTTCGCAAGCCCGAGAGAGCAGTAGGCCGAACGTTTATTAAGGGGCCTTAAATGTACATTGTTATGGTTGAAACTTTATTGGACATGGGACCCACCATATTGAGAACTTGTGTGCGTGTTGCATGCTTATGTTTTCTTATAATCTTTGGGCTTAATAAATGCATTTTTGGGTCACTTTTAGTGATCACATGAGGACCCCCATCTTAGATCAGATTTTTGGGGCATCCCATGGGCCCAGAGTGGGATGGGACGTCCCAGCTTGGCCTAACCATATATTGGGCCGACTTCCACCATTTTGATGGACTTGTGGGCTGAGGTAAGGATAGTATTGGGATCTTGGTTGCCCACTTAAATCACTAGTTATTGGGCTGATGTAGTTGGGCCCATTTCATCATCCAAACTTAAACTTATTTTAGGCCCTATATTGTGTATGCAGGCTATCCACCAAGTCCAACTTAATGCATGGATTCTATGGCCATTGAGAATTGAGCCTTGGGCCTTAATTTCTCTCTTGGGACTCATGTTGTTAAAAGTGGTATTGTATCTTTTTATGGCCTATTATGAGGAATGTGTGTATGTGGTTACCTGTGTTCTTATCTTGAATGTAGGGCCTTAGGCCTTGTATCCATATAGTTCGTGGTTGAGATGCTTCTTGGGGAATGGTGGTTAAATGTCCCTATTATGGACCCCTCTAGGCCCGATTGTATCTAAATGTGGTTAGATACTCATCTTAGACTCTTGTTAAGCTCATTTTCACATTACTTAGTTCGTGGGCTACTTCAGGTAAATGGGCCCCCACTAGAAGTTGGATTCCTTAAGGATATTGTCAAGTACCTGGTCTTGGTTCCTTCTTGGATAGGAGGAATGTAATATACATTGTGTATCACCCTATAGTGTGATTAAATTGATCCTCATGACCATGTGCATCATTGTATGCTTGGTTGACACTGTGTGTGTGGTCATATTGGGCATTGCATGATACCTTCCCCGAGGGATGTAGTATCCCCTCTTGAGCACGTTGGATGCTTGGGATTGATGCATGGTTGATTGTGTGATTCATGCATCTGACATTGCATAGCATATGAGCATTATCGCCCTTGCTTCATCAGGGTTGTAGCCTCCACAGATATATCGTGGATGGCCATGTTTGGACACCGAAAATGTTACTTGAGCATACCGAGTGCATAGGATGCCCATGGGTGAAATTCCCAAAACTTTCATGGTACCAAGATCTGCTCCAACGGCATGACCGGGTGGTATATATGAGCGCATGAGGGCCTTATACCATTAGGCCGCGACTCCCACTGTCGTGTAGTCGATTGGATAGGGATGTGGCCTTACTTGCCTGATGTAAGGGGGCATTGCTAGGCTGAGTCTGACTAGCTCGTGAATGGGTCCACTACCTTCAGGCCTTGCTGGTGATTGGTTGTCCGCAGGCAGGGTAATGAGGTCTCTTACGCTCGTTTGACTGTGCGGGGTCTGTAGAGCGGCAGTCATCCAGTAGTGTAATGGACCCCAGTGATTTCCTTATGATGGAAATGTATTTGATATGTGGATTGGATATGAGCACTGACATTACTCCGCATTACATTTGCATCGGCTGTGTAAGCCTCATATTGCATTACAGTACTCATTGCATTATAGTGCTCATCGCATTACAGTACTCATGGCATTACAGTACTCATTGCATCATAGTACTCATTGCATTATATAGCCTTGGTATGGCTTCCGGCATTATCGTACTGCCTTGGTATAGTTTCTTGCATTCATGATAGCCTTGGTAAGGTTAGTGGTATTGGTATTGATCATGACTCCCTTCTGCATTCTATATCTTCTTCCGAGCACTATTATCACACACTTACACCACCCTCTAAGCTTCTATAAGCTTATGCACGATTGATGCGTGCAGGAGATCCTAGGTGGGCGTCGTAGCAGCAGAGCGTGGAGTAGAGTTGAGCTTGAGGACTCCAGTGTTGCTGACTCTTTTCTCTCTTTTCCTATTACCTTATGTATGTCCTTTTGGACCCGATGTAAGCTTGTAAAAGTTTAAATTCTTAGTGAATTTTGTGATATGTATCCTTTGTTACTTCCACATGTACTTGCTGTGATCTTGGGTATGCTCGTATTGGTAATGATTATACTGTTATGAAAATCCTCCTTGTAGGATCCCAGGATCAAAACCTGCCTCAGGAGCCGAGAATGGGGTACTACGGAGGCTGTTGCAGTCAAAACCGGCCATCGGGTTCCTTGTGAGTCTGGTTACCGAGTCTGGGGCGTGACACACAATGCTTGAATTAAACGATTACAACATTCATCACCACACATACATGCCACAAATGAATATTAAAGATTAGAAATGTAAATCATTCAACCACAACACAAGGGATTATAGTGGTTCGCCTGTGTGTTCACCAACTGTTAAACAACAGCCACACAGAATGCTACTCCACTCCTAATATCCTCCCACAGGGGATATTAGCGTTCACTCATAAAATAGGTTTTCACAGGTTCACCCAAAACCTTTACAATTGTGTCTTTGTCTGTGGGTTTACACAATAAAAAAAACCCCACTTCTGAGTTTTCCTGGCTCTCCTCAGATAACCAATACAACAAGATTTTTCTGGCAAATCTTGAAAGAAACCAAAACAGAAAGAAATTTACAATTAAACGTAAAATACCTAATTAACTCCTTCATTGTAGCAGCCCGGTAGAACCAAATTAGAGTAAATGATTGAATGTTCAAGTTTAATGTCTAGTACTCAATTACAATGGTTCTAGTTCTAATAAATTTTAAATTAGACCAAATAGGGCTTGTCTTAATTGATTTTGATTCCAAAGAAAGGGAATAACAATTCCTCTTATCAAATTAGATTGGAATAGCAGAAACAAAATCAATTAAATAAAGCTAAAGAAAGAGAGTATAAAATAAGCACACTTAGCTTAGATGGAGCACAAAATTACTTCTCAAAAGTTTGACAAATATTGGCTTGAATGGATTAATTAATTGCTTGAATTCTTCTGAGTTTCGTGCTCTATTTATAGGTGAGCAGATCGCATCTTCGACTGGTCTAAGGAGATCTTCGACTAGTCGAAGAAATAACAGATTTGAAAAAAATCGGGCGCGATAAGCTTTGACCGTTCTACGACTGGTCGAAGGCCTCCTTCGACTGGTCGTAGGTCACCTTCAACTGGTCGAAGACCTTGTAAATTATCGCTAGACTTTGAATTGAAGATTTACGACTCGTCAGTGTAGAATCGACACTGTTTCTTTCGCACGTCGAAGACCTCCTTCGACCGGGTCGAAGCTTCAACAAATTTATCCGAATTTTGTAACAAACTTACGACCGATCGAGGAATTTCTTGGGATGGTCAAGCAAAGCTAGGACTAGTCGAAGAAAGCCTAGGACAAGTCCCCGAATCGCCTAAACACAAGTGTCATATACATATGACTTATGTATCCAAAATGGCCTACTTCTAAGGTCAACCTATGGTCATTCAAACCCCAATCAAGAAGTAAGGACATTGAAAACATTAGGAACAAGTGACCTAGAAGTTTAAGCCTTGAAGTCTTGATGTAGCTCAACCTCGAAAGTGACTTGAGTTCTATACGAACTACTTTGTACTCTTCTTGAAGTCTTGTATTCTTGAGTCTTGTCTTGAGAGCAATACTTGAAGTCAAGGTTGATCTTTGTACTTGTAATCTTTGCTTGTTGTGAGCTTTGCTTGTTTATGAATGTTGATCTTTAGAAAGAGCTTCACTAATGCAAGTTATATAACAGTGTTTTTATCACCACTAATTTGACAACATACAGGGATATAAACTATAGCACTTATAATCTCCCCCTTTGTCAAATTAGTGACAAAACACATAACAAGATATAACCAAGATAAAAGTAGAATCACCGGATTAAGTTAGAGAAGAGTTAGAGAGAAAACATAAACCAGTTGACATCAACTCTGGCTTACCTGCAAATTAAATCAATAACTAACATAAAACCTATCTAACAATAAACCATTCTTAAACCATTCCAAACATACTCCCCCTAAGTAACATAACCATTCTCCCCCTTTTTGTCACAATATGACAAATAAAATAACAATATAAAGGGATATATGAGAGGAAATAAGATAAGATATGAGATAATAGCATAGTATCACAAAAAAACAAATATCCAGCAGAAAAGAAAAATAGTATCCAATTCCAAATCGGATGACTCAGTGCTAAGATTTAAAGTTATTACAAACCAGAAAATCCCATATAGACTAGTCAGAATTAGAACTAGAAGACGGAGCAGGAATATAGGGATAAAGTTGGTGCATGCCTTTGTTTAATCACCGAAGATATTTCCGCATGTATTTGAATTGAGAATCATGAGCAACATACATGTTTTCTATCTTTTCATTCAAATTTTCAACTTTACCCTCCAATGCACTTAGACGTGCATCAAAATCAGATGGTACAAAATCTGGATCATTTGTTGAATCAGAATCCAGTTCCTCAAAGATATCATCCATATTAATGTCATCCCCCGCTTCTTCATGACCAGCACCACCACCATTACCACCTTGTTCAGGAAGTAATTCCAGTTTCATCTTATTGAGATTAGAGTTGTTGAAAATCAGATGATGGATAGGTGCCGCATTAACTGGCATATCGACCAACATATGTGTAGCTAATACAGTCATTAAATAACCAAAAGGGATGTCACTATGACCAGGATGGAGTCTAAACTGAAGAAGGAAATGACAGATTAAGGATGGCAGACAAATCTGAGTACCACTGGAAATAGCATGAATAATACGTACTATAAATGAGGTCAAGTCGGTTTATTACCTGACCAGGATACAAATTAGACACAAAGATTACTGGAGTACTATGTATTTGGGTAACAAATACCTTGCGGGAAGCGCATCCCCTTTTTTAGTCCAGTGAACATCCATGTTGCACAAGTCTCTAGTGAGCATACGTTTTTCAGATACAGAGAGTTTATCAGTCAAATTATGAATATGAATACCCTCATCATTCACGGGAATATCCATAAGGGCTGAAATTAAATGACGATCAATTTCAAATGGCCCTTCACTAGTAGATATTTTAAAAGTTAAATTATCCAGTGAGAAGTTACTAATACATGTAAACATAGATTGAGCAATGGACCGGTATGCAGGCCCACCCCAATGCAATAAGTTAACCCAACCTACAGCTTCAAGCAAATGAAGGATATCAAAAGGTGCAATATGGTTAATATCAACAGGATGTTCAACAATAACATTACGAGCTCTAAGGTCTATAACATAAGAAGAATCATTAGTAGGCTCAAGAAGATGACATTTGGTCAATTTGGAGGAAGAAGAAGGACCACGGGAAGTAGATTTTCTACCTCTAGAAGCCATACGTAGCAATAATAATAAGGAAATAAGAAAATGCAAAGGATTGAGAAATGGGTTTACTCAAAACAGATTTTTCAAAATCAAATCCCCAAATCTCAATGAAATCCTAAATAGAAAGCTGCAAGTTAGAAAAGAGAGCAATCTAGACACTGATTTGCAAGAAAAACGTAAATGGAACACTAACCTTGAAGAACAAGAATGGTGGGTTCGACAAGTCGAAACTCGGCTCCTTAGAGAGAAAAAAAGAAATGAGGAAGAAAGCAAAAATCCCCAAATTTAAGTGATTTTCGAGATCTACGACTGGTCGTAGGTATCTACAACCGGTCGTAGGTCGACTGGTCGAGTATACTCACGACAGGTCGAAGAAAGTCCAGAAAAACATATTTCTTACAATTTTTAAAGAAAATGGAATTAAACCTAGCAAATATATACACTATGATACATGTAGGCATAAATAATCATTTTGAAATACACATGCCAAGATCAAATTTCATCTTATTAAACCTAATTTTATCAAGAGGTTTTGTGAAAATATCAACTCTCTGATCTTCAAGTAGGAATATATTCGGAGATATAACTTTTTCTTCTACCAATTCCTAATATAATGAAATCTAATGTCAATGTGCTTAGTACGAGAATGTTGAATAGGATTTTTTGAAATATTTATTGCACTTAGAATTATCACAATGCAATAACATAGAATCTGTTTAATTCCATAATCACTTAGCATTCGTTGCATCCAAACAAGTCGTATACATGCATTACCATTGCGATATACTCGACTTACCCAAATGATTGAAAGTGATATAAATTTTGTTTCTTACTAAACCAAGAAACTAAACAATTTCCAATGTGAAAGCAACCACCACTGGTTGATTTTCTATCATCTAGATTACCGGTCAATCAAGATCTCGAGTACCAAAAAGTTGGACACTAGTCTCATGAGGATACCAGAGACCAAGATTTATAGTACTTACAACATATCTAATAATCCGCTTAACAACAATCAAGTGAGATTCTTTTGGATCAAATTGAAATCTTGCTAAATACCAACACTTAAAGAAATATCGTGTCTACTAGCGGAGTTAAATATAACAAACTACCAATCATACTCCGATAAAATTTTGAATCAATATTTTTACCGTTATAGTCTTTTGAGAGTTTCGTAGTACTCATAGAGTATCGAAATTCTTGCCATTCTCAAATCCAAATCTCTTGATTAGATTCAAGGCATACTTAGATTGAGAGATGAATATTCCTTCAGTTCTTTCGCTTAACTTGCAAACCAAGAAAATAAGTTAATTCCCCAACCATGCTCATTTCAAATCGTGATTTCATCAAGTCGCAAACTCAAGTACTCAAGTTAGTACAAGTTGATCCATAGATGATATCATCAACATAAATCTGACTATTAAGATATGATCATTATGTTTTTTAACAAATAGAGTTTTATCAACAGATCCCATTTGAAAATTGTGACTTAAAAGAAATTTTGTTAGTTTCTCATACCATGCCCTAAGTGCTTGTTTTAATCCATAAAGTGCCTTTTTAAGCCGATACACATGATCAGTATTTTTGGGATCTTCAAAACCCATTGGTACATTCAACATATACTTCTTCATGTAAAACGCCATTTAGAAAAGCACTTTTCACATCCATTTGATATATTTTTATCTTTCTAAAACATGCAATGGATATAAATAGCCTGATAGATTCAAGACGTGCTACTGGTGCAAAAGTTTCATCAAAATCAATTCCTTCTATTTGAGTATAACCTTGTACCACTAGTCTAGCCTTGTTTCTAATTATATTTTCACTTTCGTCCGACTTATTTTTGAAAATCCATTTTGTTCCAATGATGTGTTTGTCTTTAGGTCTTGGTACGAGATACCAAACATCATTTCTTACAAATTGATTAAGTTCTTCTTGCATTGCAACAATCCAGTTTTCATCAGCAAGAGCTTCTTTTACATTGGATGGTTCTATTTGGGATGTAAAACATACATAATTACATAAATCCTCAAGTTGTCTACGGGTGCGAACACCAATGAGAGGGTTTCCAAGAATTTGAGTGGTTGGATGATCTTTAACAGTCCTCAATTCAGATTCAGTCTGATTTGATGAAGTATCGGGTTTATCAATGATTAGAACTTCATCATTATCTGAATTAGAGATTGGCTTATTTAAGTGATCATTAATGACAACATTGATGGATTCTTGAATCACACCAGTCCTTTTGTTTAGAACCCTATAAGCACGACTGTTTAAGGAATATCCTAGAAAAATCCCTTCATCACTCTTTATATCGAATTTTCCCAAATTTTCACGATCACGTAAAATATAGCATTTGCTGTTAAAAATTCGAAAGTATTTGACAGAAAGCTTTTTGTTGAACCATAATTCGTAAGTCGTTTTATTATTATCTTTGCTAGTATAAACTCGATTAATAATATAGCAAGTCAGATTTGTATTCTGACTTGACCAAAGATTTTTAGAGAGCTTCATGCTATTCAACATGACATTAGCCATTTCTTGAAGCACCCTATTCTTTCTTTCCACAATTCCATTTTGTTGTGGAGCTTTGGGAGCTGAGAATTCATGTAATATTCCTTGGTCGGTACAGAACTTCTCAAAATTGCTATTCTCAAATTCAGATCCATGATCACTACGAATCTTACTGATTTGAGAAGATTTTTCAGTTTGAATCCTTTTGAGAACTTTTCTTACTTCTTTAAGGGTTTCAGATTTATCCCTTAAAAAGACTACTCAAGTGTATCTGGTAAAGTCATCAACTATTACCAGAATATACTTTTTACCACCATGACTTTCCGTTCTAGTAGGTCCAATTAGATCCATGTGAAGAAGTTCGAGTGGTTTTGATGTGGTATTTGAATTCACCTTTTTGTGTGAGTTCCTTGTTTGTTTGCCTATCTGGCATTCACCACATATTCTATCTAATTTTTGAAGTTTGGGTAAACCTCTTATAAGTTCTTGATTGCTCAATCTATATAAATTTCGATAATGAACATGTCCAAGACGCTTGTGCCATAAATCGGTCTCATCTGTATGAACCATGTAACATATTTGATTAGATGAGCTGGATTCGCTAATAATATAGCAATTTTCGGACGTTATACGTCCGCTTAATATTCTGAGAACCCTTATTATTTAGTATCTCACACTTTGATTAGAGAACCGAATACTATGGTTATTATCACATATCTGAGATATGCTAAGTAAGTTATGTTTTAGGCCTTCAACATATAAAACATTTTTAAATACAGGAAGATTAAAAAGTTGAACCGTACCTTGGCCTATAATCTTACAGCTTGCTACCATCACCAAATGTGATGAACCATCATCATATCTTTTAGATCCGTGAATAAAGCTTTGTCACCATCATATGCCTAGAGCATCCACCGTCTAGGTACCACTTTGAATGACTTGTTGCTTTGAAAGCAATGTGAGCAACCAAGCGGGTGACTTTTGGAACCCATTTCATAACTGTTTTGGGTTTAGGAACATAGTTGGTCTTCTTTTGTTTATAGTTATAAGAATAACCTATAGAGTTAGATTTTAGGAGCTCCTTGAGTAAATCTACTATCTTTGCAGCTAGTGGATTTCGTTTCTGATTAAAGTTGACAGATTGCTTCCAGGTTTTTGAAGAGTTTTTGGGTTTTTAGAAAAACCTTGATAAGTATTTTTCCCTTTTGAGTTTGAGGACTCTCCTTTCACAAACATAGGAGGAGTATACTTTTGTTTAGGAGATAAATTTTTATCATAGCCCAAATTGACTGGATAGATCGCCACATTTTCTTGATCCTGGATAAGAGTTTTCTAACTTTGGATCACCTTGGGCATATTTCCATGTGTCCTTTTGACTCGAAGAGAAGATACTTCCTTTTTGAGATTTTCAATCTCGATTTCAATCAACAATTAAAGAATTTTTGAATTCAATCGCATTTTGTTTTTTTTTCAAAACAATCTGAAATTTGTGATTTTTCTAAGACAAGTGATTCAAAACATTCTTTGAGTTTAGAAAACTTTTCTTTTTAAAGTTTAAGTTTGACAGCAATTTTACAACTTTCTTTGTATAAGGCATTGTAAGCATCTTGAAGATCATCTTCATTTTCATATTCACTACTCAAATTTTCTTCACTTGTTGAGTCATTATCTGAAAATGTGAATTTGGCTAGAGTCATAAGTGCTTTAACTTCATTCCCTAACTCGGTTTGAATCTTCGATTCGGAAAAGTTTCAATCGGATGATTCATCCCACGTAGCCAACATACTCTTCTTCTTGGGTTTGTCCTTTTTGGGACATCTATTTGCCAAATGCCCATATTCTTAACAGTTGTAACATTGACTATCTTTCAAAGATTTTCGATATTTGGGTCTAAACTTCTTTTTATCGTTTGATTTTTGAAAATCAACCCTTTTCTTGCTTTTAAAAATCTTGTAGAATTTCTTAGCCAAAAGATCCATATCATCTTCTGAATAAGAATTTTCTTCTGAATTACATTTAGAGGATTTTAGAGCAATCGATTTACCTTTAGGAGCTTTAAAGTTTAACTCGTAGGTTTGTAAAGAACCAACTAATTCCTCTACCCTCATATTATCCGTATCACGAAGTTCCTGGATCGCGGTTACTTTAGAATTGAACCGTTCAGGAAGTGAGCGTAATATCTTTGCACACACTTTACTTTCTGGGATTTTATCGCCAAGACCCCACATTGAGTTTACAATGTCATTTAGTCTAGTGTAAAAGTCCATAAACATTTCATTTTCCTCCATATGAATTTCTTCAAATTTGGTTGTAAGGAGTTGGACTATAGACTTTTTAACAATTGATGTACCCTCGTGTGTCATTTCTAGTATATCTCAGGCTTGTTTCGCAGTATCACAAGATATGATTCTTTTGAACTCATCCGGTGATAGTGCGCAAGTGATTGCATTTAGTGCTTTAGCATTGGCACTATACTCACTTTTCTGAAGAGTGGTCCATAAATAATAAGCAGGTACAGACATAGTTTTTGAACCGTCGGATTCAGTTACTTCAATGGTAGGAGTTTTCCATTCAGTTACTGTGGCTCGCCACACACTCTCATCCATTGATTTTAGGAAGATTCTCATTCTGGCTTTCCAATAGGCATAGTTGGAGCCATCAAATGGTGGAGGCCTCGTGACTGAAAGGCTATCAAAATTTGACATCTTTTTAAATAGCTTAGATCGTTAGCTCAGGAAATAAATCCAAATAAATAGCAATAAGAACGAGGTATTAGGCTCTGATACCACTTGAAAAGGCCTAGCTATATGTCCTAGAGGGGGGGTAATTAGGACTATGCCAAATAAATGTTATAACAGCGGAATTAAAAAATAATATGATAGTCAAAATAAATCACAATGCAGAAAAGTAAAACAACCTCAAAAATCTGATCTTGAGGGATTGATACAAATGTTATTCTAAGGACAACCTTTCACCAAAAACCAAAGTTTATGGTAGAACAACCTTATTTCTAGAAAGATCTTTGTATCAAATCTCAAACCAAAGAGGAATATAGAATTAAGCACAAATTGAAATAAAGTGTAATCACAAATGTATTGTTCTAGGGACAGCCATACACCATAAAAATGGTAGGGCAACCTTGCTGGAACAACTTTAAAGGAAATTTAAATTCAAACAGATAAAGGAATAGCAGAAAGTAAATTCTAAATTATTATAAAATTTCCACAATGCTTGAATTAAACGATTACAACATTCATCACCACACATACATCCCACAAATGAATATTAAAGATTAGAAATGTAAATCATTCAACCACAACACAAGGGATTATAGTGGTTCACCTGTGTATTCATCAACTGTTAAACAACAGCCACACAGAATGCTACTCCACTCCTAATATCCTCACACAGGGGATATTAGCGTTCACTCACAAAATAGGTTGTCACAGGTTCACCCAAAACCTTTACAATTGTGTCTTTGTCTGTGGGCTTACACAATAAAAAAAAACCCCACTTCTGAGTTTTCCTGGCTCTCCTCAGATAACCAATACAACAAGATTTTTCTGGCAAATCTTGAAAGAAACCAAAACAGAAAGAAATTTACAATTAAACGTAAAATACCTGATTAACTCCTTCGTTGTAGCAGCCCGGTAGAACCAAATTAGAGTAAATGATTGAATGTTCAAGTTTAATGTATAGTACTCAATTACAATGGTTCTAGTTCTAATAGATTTTAAATGAGACCAAATAGGGCTTGTCTTAATTGATTTTGATTCCAAAGAAAGGGAATAACAATTCCTCTTATCAAATTAGATTGGAATAGCAGAAATAAAATCAATTAAATAAAGCTAAAGAAAGAGAGTATAAAATAAGCATACTTAGCTTAGATGGAGCACAAAATTACTTCTCAGAAGTTTGACAAAGATTGGCTTGAATGGATTAATTAATTGCTTGAATTCTTCTGAGTTTCGTGCTCTATTTATAGGTGAGCAGATCGCATCTTCGACTGGTCTAAGGAGATCTTCGACTAGTCGAAGAAATAACAGATTTGAAAAAATCAGCGCATAAGCTTTGGCCGTTCTACGGTCGAAGGCCTCCTTCGACCCAGTCGTAGTCACCTTCGACCGTCGAAGGTCTCCTTCGACCAGTCGAAGACCTTGTAAATTATCGCTGGACTTTAAATCGAAGATTTACGACTGGTCGTACAAGCAGTCGACACTGTTCCTTTGACTGGTCGAAGACCTCCTTCGACTGGTCGAAGCCTAACATAATTTATCCAAATTTTGTAACAAACTTACGACTGATCGAGGAATTTCTTGGACTGGTCGAAGCAAAGCTAGTACTAGTCGAAGAAAGCCTAGGATAAGTCCCCGAACTGCCCAAACACAAGTGTCATATACATATGACTTATGTATCCAAAATGGCCTACTTCTAAGGTCAACCTATGGTCATTCAAACCCCAATCAAGAAGTAAGGACATTGAAAACATTAGGAACAAGTGACCTAGAAGTTTAAGCCTTGAAGTCTTGATGTAGCTCAACCTCGAAAGTGACTTGAGTTCTATACGAACTACTTTGTACTCTTCTTGAAGTCTTGTATTCTTAAGTCTTGTCTTGAGAGCAATACTTGAAGTCAAGGTTGATCTTTGTACTTGTAATCTTTGCTTGTTGTGAGCTTTGCTTGTTTATGAATGTTGATGTTTAGAAAGAGCTTCACTAATGCAAGTTATATAACAGTGTTTTTGTCACCACTAATTTGACAACATACAGGGATATAAACTATAGCACTTACAGGTTCTATCTAAGATGTAAAGCACACGTAGTTACACACATCTTCTAGTTGTCTACGAGTGCGTACACCAGTGAGAGGGTTTCTAAGAATTTGATTAGTTGGATGGTCTTTAATAGTTCTCAGTTCAGAGTTATTTTGACTTGATGAAGAATCTGGTTTATCAATTAGAAGTACTTTATTATTATCTGAATTTGACACAGGTGTATTCAAGTGATCGTCAATAACCACATTAATTGATTCTTGAATTACACCGGTCCTCTTATTAAGAACCCTATATGCTCGACTATTCAGAGCATACCCTAAAAATATCCCTTCATCACTTTTGGTGTCAAACTTACCCAGATTTTCTTGGTCACGTAAAATGTAGCATTTGCTACAAAAAACTCAAAAGTATTTGACAGTAAGCTTCTTATGAAACCACATTTCATAAGTCGTTTTACCGTTTGATTTTCTAGTATAAACACAGTTAATTATATAACATGCAGTATTTATGGATTCGGTCCAAAGATTTTTAAGGAGCTTCATACTGTTTAACATTACATTTGTCATTTCTTGAAGTACTCTATTTTTTATTTCTACTATACCATTTTGTTATGGTGTTTTAGGTGCAGAGAATTCATAAGATATTCCCTGATTACTGCAAAACTTCTCAAAATCGCTATTCTCAAATTCTGATTCATGATCGCTATGGATCTTATAGACTTGAGTCTCTTTTTCAGTTTGGATACTTATAAGTACCATTTTAACTTCATCGAGAGTTTCTGATTTGTCTCTTAAGAAGAGTATCCAAATATATCTGGTAAAATCATCAACGATTACCAAAATATGCTTTTTGCCACCTCGACTCTCCATTATAGTTGGTCCAATAAGATCCATATAGAGGAGTTTGAGTGGTTTAAATGTGGCATTGGAGTCCACTTTTTTGTGAGAACTCCTAGTTTGCTTGCTAATCTGGCATTTGCCACATATTTTATCTATTTTTTATATTTTGGGTAGGCCTGTTACTCTCTTTTTCTCAATCTATACAAGTTACGGTAGTGTACATGTCCAAGGCGTTTATGCCATAACTCGGTCTCATCGGTATGGACCATGTAACACGATAAATTAGATGAGCTAGAGTCACTTACAAAAAAGTTGTGTTTTAAACCTTCTACATATAAAACATTCTCAAATAAAGGAAGGTTAGAAAGTTGAACCATACCTTGGCCAATAATCCTACAGTTGCTACCATTACCAAATGTGACTGAACCATCAGTCATGTCTTTAAGATTGGTGAACAGACCTTTGTCACCAGTCATGTGCCTGGAGCATCCATTGTCTAGGTACCACTTTGAATGGCTTGAAGCTTTGAAAGCCGTGTGGGCAACCAAGCAAGTAACCTTAGGAACCCATTTCATTACAGTTTTGGGTTTAGGAGTATAGTTGGTCTTCTTGTATTTGTAGTTGATATAAAACCAACCCTTCGAGTTAGATTTTAAGAGTCCTTAAGTAAATCAACAATATTCTCTGGAAAAGGATTACAATTCTGATTTTTATAGTTGATATGGTTGCTTTTAGGTTTTAAGGACTGAAAAGTTTTAGCATTTTTATAATAATTTTGATTTGAACTTTTCCCTTTTGAGTTTGAAGACTCTCCTTTCACAAACTTAGGAGTATTCTTATGTTTGGGAAGAATATTTTTGTCGTAGCCCAAACCGAATCGGTCGCCACATTTTCTGGATCTAGATAATAGTTTTTCTAACTTAGAATCACCTTGGGCATACCTCCATGTATCCTTTAAACTCAAAAGTGAAGAGACTTCAAGTTTTAGTTTTTCATTTTCAGATTTTAAATTTTCAATAAGGGAGGTTTTGTAATCTAAATCGCATTTAGTTTTTTCAAAATAATCTGAAATGTGGGATTTTTCTAAAACAAGAGTATCAAATTTTTCTTTAAGTTTCGAAAACTTTTCTTTCTGAAGTTTTAGTTTTACCGCAATTTTACAACTTTCCTTATATAGGGCATTATAAGCATCTTGAAGATCTTCTTCATTTTCATGATCACTATTCAGATTTTCTTCAATGGTTGAATCATCATTATCTAAAAAAGTGAACTTGGCTAGAGTCATAAGGGCTTTGACTTCATTACCCGACTCGGTTTTAGAATCTTCTGATTCAGAAGAGGCTTCAGTGCTAAAAGATTCATCCCAAGTAGCCAACATACCTTTCTTTTTTAGGTTTGCCCTTTTTAAGACACTTGTTTGGTAAATGCCCATATTCATGGCAATTGTAACATTGACTATCTTTTAAAGATTTCTAAGTTTTATATTTAGATCTTTTCTTATCATTGGATTTTTTAAAATCAACCCTCATTTTACTTTTAAAAATCTTATAAATTTTTTTAGCTAAAAGGGCCATATCATCTTCAAAATTTTCTAAATCATAATTACTATTTTCTTGAGAAATACATTTAGAAGATTTAAGGGCAATGGATTCACCTTTAGGAGCTTTAAAGTTTAACTCATAAGTCTTTAATGACCCAACTAATTCTTCTACCCTCATATTGTTCGTATCACGAAGTTCCTGGATCGCAGACACCTTTGAATTGAACCATTCAGGTAGTGAGCGTAGTATCTTTGCACAGACTTTACTTTCTGAGATTTTATCATCGAGACCCCACATAGAGTTAACAATGTCATTTAATCTAGTATAAAAGTCCATGAAAGTCTCACTTTCCTCCATGCATATTTCCTTAAATTTGGTTGTGAGGATTTGGACTTTAGATTTCTTCACAATTGATGTTCCCTCGTGTGTCATTTATAAAATATCCTAGGCTTGCTTTGCAGTATCACAAGATATAATTCTTTTAAATTTATTCGGTGATAGTGTGTAAGTGATTGCATTTAGTGCTTTTGCATTGACACTACTCTCACTTTTCTGAAGTGTGGTCCAAGAGAAGTAAGGTGTAACTCTCATAGTTTTGGATCCATCGATGCCAGTTACTTCAGTGGTAGGGGGTCCAATTAGTCACTGTGACTTGCCACATGTTCTCATCCTGGCTTTCCAATAGGCATAATTAGAGCCATCAAATGGTGGAGGCCTAGTGACTGATAGACTATCAAAATTTGACATCTTACAAAGCTCAGATCGATTAGCTCAGGAAATTAATCCAAAAGGTAATAACAATAAAAACGAGCTATTAGGCTTTGATACCACTTGAAAAGGGCGAGCTATATGTCCTAGAGGGAGGGGGGGGGGGGGGGGTAATAGGACTATGCCAAATTAAAACTTTAATAGCGGAATTTAAATAAATTAAATACAGATAACAATAGACAATTTCACAATGCTGAATTTAAAGACAACCTCAAATGAACAAGTATTTAGAGGTTGATACAAACGTTGTTCTAAAGACAACCTTACACCATAAAAACCAAGGGTTTATGGCAGGACAACCTTACTAGAACGGTTTGTGTATTAAAAACTCAAACTGATATAGATAAAATGTAATACTCCGTTATTTTTTTTAAAACGGTGGGTTCCACCGTTGCTTTTGGTGTGGCCCACCTGAGCTGTGGATGACCCTCATTTTTGGGCTCAGGCCTTAACCTTGAAGGGCAAGACTGATGAACGGTGTGGATTCATCATGTTATTCCTGTGGGGTCCATTTCTTTAAAAAAAAAAAAAAAAAAAAAAAAAGAAGAAGAAGCAAGTGACGTGCTAACACACGACACCCACAAGCAATCTCCTCTCCTCCACGTTTCTCTCTCCTTCCTTGTTCTTTGCGACTTAGTTGCGCACACGAACCCATTCACCATGATTTCCATCATCATGGTGGGACCCATTCCTCAATCTAAACCGTCCATTAAACTCCCAACCCACTAACTCACCTGTGATTATTTTTTTTATACCCCATTTTCTCATGCTATCTAGAGGAAACGAGAGAGAAAATCATAAAAGAAAGTTTGTGAGAAAAAAAAAAGAGTTCAGGAAAAGGGAGAGTATCCGTAAAGGTTCGACATCGAGTTCGGAGCAATCCAAGCTAATCTAGTACACGTAGAAATCAGCACTTCAGATTATTTTCTTTCCATCACACTATTTTTCCATATCAGGTAGGTGATCATTCCCAAATTGAAAAAAAATCATATATATGGCTTTATATAATCTAGACATTGAAATATTCATAAATAATTTCTTATTGAAAGAAATTCTTTATTTGACTACTGTACAAATGCAATTATTATTATTATTATTATTTGCATTTGATATTATTTGTTAGTGATGATGAATATTTATTATGTGAACTATTATTTTTAATTTTTACGGGTGCTATGCCCTAAAAGGATCACCGTATTATCTGTTATAGGCACTCTGATATTAATTTTTACAATGTTTCCTTGTAAGTTAGATGCATCATATGTGAATAATTATTTTTTTTATACAATGATTCTCACGGGTGCTCTGCCCAGGGTCATTCCCGAAATGATCAGCACGACACGGGTGCTCTGCCCAGGGTCATTCCCAAAAGGATCAGCACGGTGCTCTGCCTGGGTGATTCCCTAAAAGGATCGACGCACGGTGCACGCCTCTGGCTTTGTCCCTAAAAGGTTATACCGGTGCTCTGCCGAGGGTCATACCCTGAAAGGATCAACACTGGTGCTCTGCCATGGGTCATCCCTTAAAAGGATCAACACACATGAGTGTTTTGCCACTCCAAATCTTAGCATTTTTAGAAAGCTATGTTAAATAATTTATTTACTTCATATTCATGAATGTCAAATTATTAACTATGATTTTTACATCTTATGTTCGTCTTATTTTGATTAATATGTCAAGATTAAATTTAGTAGTATTTGTGAGATTTTTCAACTCGGGATTGATGTGATCCTATTGAGTTGTCAACTCATTATGTTTTAACTGTTTCAGTTATGAATATTTTGAAGATGCAGGTACTTCTATTAGTAGTGGAGCATGGAATGTGATTTGATGCACGTGGCATGTTATTTTACATAGGATGGATTTTATTTTATTTTAGAACTCTGAATGTAGTAATGTTTGACTTAATTTTTCTTATTTCAAGTTAAGTTCAATAATCATGCATCGATGTAATAACAAACTATGTAGTTAGTTATCTTAGTCTGTGTTTGGATTTTAAAATTTTGGACTATGGTGGGAGAAAATGAAATGTGTATGAAATTGTCATATTTTAATTGTATTTTATTTATTTATTTATTTTATATAGGTCATGGGTTTGAAATTCGGGTCCTGGACACCTTATTCGGGTATCCGAATTTTGGGGCATGACAAAGTTGGTATCAAAGCCAGGTTGATCTCAAACAATGGACCTAGAATAGAGATTTAGCTCTAAGTCTTCCTATGTGGCCTTAACTAGGAGGTGAGAAATTTAGAATACCTATGTAGGACATTTTCATCTATTGTAATATAACACTTAGATCTCATTTAGGCTGTATATTAACATATGAAATCAAATCTGGACATTAAAAATTTTCTGAGAATTTTTCTAACTATTTATTGAGTTGAACAGCAATAATTTATATAAAATGTCTAACTTTAAAAAATCATAACTATTTAAGTAAAATTCCGATTGAGATGATTCAAAAACTCAATTAAAGCTTAATTAGTATAATTTTATAAAAAAATAGGTAAAAATTAAAAATATTGACCCTTCATGTATGTATTTGAAGTTAAGAAAAACCTGTACAGAAATCGTTCAAATCTGGACAGCGTGCACTCTCTAAATTTTTAAAAAATTTTACAGGCTTCAAAATATTATAAAATTTTACAGGGGTATAGTATACTTATAGATATATCTATATAAAAATTTTCAAGTTAAAATAATGTCTACAAATATAAAAAATATCAAATAGAATAGAACCCTTATGACCAGAAATTTCTGCACATAATTCTAAACTACATTTTAGTTTAACTTCTCTTAGATCTTCATGTATGCCTACATTGAACCATCTAATTTCTTATAATCTTAAAATTATTCAATAAAATTCATAATTCCCTTTATTTATCCTAGGCTATGACGGATCACAGTATGAACCTCGGGGCCGCATCGGAGACTCAAGTACCCGATGGCGTACCAGCAAGAACAATTATTGACAAGATCCTCCAGGCGATGGAAGGGTTTGCCTCATTTATGGGAACACAAGTACTTATAAGTCAATCTCAGGAGTAGACTCAAGCGACGCTTATAGCCCCTGAAGGGACGGGGTCCTTATTGGAAAAATTTAAGAGGCAGAGACCGCCTACGTTTAAAGGTGGGCCTGACCCAAGTGAAGTTGAGGGTTGGAAAAGGCAGATGGAGAAAATTTTCACAGCTATGAGATGTAATGAGTAACAAAAGGCTGAATTAGCAATATATGTGTTGGAAGGAGAAGCCGATCATTGGTGGGAATCTACGACTAAGGAGAACTCGAGCATAGAAAGGTGGACATGGGACCAATTCTGTACAAAATTTGAAAATAAATACTTTCCAGCTTATGTGCGTGCTCAAAAGGTTACAGAATTCATGAAATTAGAACAAGGAGATATGACGGTGCATCAATATGAAGCAAAGTTTACAGGGTTGGCACGATTTGTGACATTTCCCATACCGGATGAGCTTCGTAAAGGGCAGAAGTTTGTTGAAGGACTGAAACCTTCTATCCGTACTGACCGGCGGCGCCATTTCTTATTAAAACGTATGCAGAAGCAGTGGAACGCGCCAGCGCAATAGAAAAGGATTTTGATGAGCATTGGAAGAATCGCGAGCCGAGGAAGGACATGAGGAGTGGAGCTAGGACCACGCCCCATTTATCTCCCACACAACATGAATCAACTAAGCGACAGAAGATGATGCCAACATTAGTACCCAGTCATGCCACTATGCAATTTTCAACGCAATTCACTGGGACTTGCCATAACTGCGGAAAGGTGGGCCATCCTGCCCGCCATTGTCTTCTACCACCTCGTCACCAATATCCAGGGAATCAAGGACCGCCACGATCGTTTTACAGGCCGCCTCTTCATTATGCACCGTCTACATCATATCAACGACCTCCGCCGCCGCCTTCTCAGATGATTCATCCAGCTGCGAGACCAGCACAACCTTATCCTCAGAGGCCTGCACAGCTACATCCACGATCCCAGCCGCCTGGACCCCCTCAAGCTTATCCGAGACCACCTCAACAATGGCAACAACAGGTCAAGCCTCCCCAATATCAGCAACTGAGGCCAGAAAGTCAGGCGCCCCGACCTCAAGCTCAAGGCAGTGTTTACGCTCTATCTTCATTCACAAATAATCCAGCCCGACTTCAGGAGTATGAGGATCCAAACCGAAGCTATGATGATCCAACGCCACATCAAGATGATGTTGCACAGATGTATGAGACTACTATTTCTGCTTATGAGGACCCAGCACAACCTGCGGATATCACTCCTCAACATGGTGTTGAAGCTACTAATGATGTGGTGGAAGGTACTACTTGGCTTACACCTCTCTTGCCAGAGCATTATTCGATTCAGGAGCTGTACATTCATTTATATCTTATTTCGTCGTATGCTCACTTGGTATATCACCCATACGATTAGATAAGAAAATTATCGTAGCAACCCCTCTCGGTAAGTCCATGAATTTAGAGCAAATATGTGAAGAATGTCCCATCATAATTGAGAATGAAATCGCACAAAAATCTCATTATTATGCCTATGAGGGAATATGATGTCATCTTAGGAATGGATTGGTTGTCCCAGTATCGTGCCAAGATAGATTGTTTCAGGAAGACAATTACGTTGAACATAGAAGGACGATCTCCACTGAAATTTTGTGGGACACGAAGAAGGAAAGCGCCGATTGGTTTGTCGGCTATTATGGGAATCGAGCAATCAGAAGAAGGGATTGAACAAATACCTGTGGTAAGGGAGTTTCCAGAAGTTTTTCAGGATATTCCAAAGTTACCTCCAAAGAGAGATGTGGACTTCGGTATCGATCTAACGCTCGGAACTGCACCCATCTCTAGAGCACCTTATCGCATGGCCCCTGTAGAATTAAAAGAATTAAAAGATCAGATCCAACAGTTGCTAGATTAGGGTTTCATTAGACCCAGTATGTCACCATGGGGAGCACCGGTCTTATTTGTAAGGAAGAAGGATGGAACTATGAGATTATGTATCGATTATCGTCAGTTGAATAAAGTGACAATCAAGAACAAATATCCTCTTCCTAGGATTGAGGATTTATTTGATCAGCTTAAGGGAGCGAGGTTCTTTTCTAAAATAGATTTGAGGTCAAGTTACCATCAGTTGAGAATCAAGGACGAAGACGTGCACAAGACAGCTTTTAGGACTCGTTACGGGCACTATGAGTTCTTGGTAATGCCATTCGGATTGACAAATGCTCCAGCGGTATTTATGGATCTTATGAATCGAGTATTCAAACCTTATTTAGATCGATTCGTTATTGTATTCATCGATGATATTCTTATATATTCCAAGACTCATGAGGAGCATGAGGAACATCTCAGGACTACTCTGCAAACGTTAAAGGAAAATCAATTGTATGCCAAGTTATCAAAATGTGACTTCTGGAAGCATGAAGTAAAATTCTTGGGGCAGTGGTGTTAGAGAAAGGGATATCTGTGGACCCAGCTAAAATTGAAGCAATATTAGAATGGGAGCAGCCCTCGAATGTGTCTGAAGTGTGAAGTTTTCTAGGCCTTGCTGGTTACTATCGAAGATTTATAGAAGGATTCTCTAATATATCAAGACCCCTAACTAATCTAACTAAGAAGAATACGAACTTTAAGTGGGATCAAGATTGCGAGCAGGCATTTACCGAACTGAAGAAGCGGTTGACATCAGCCCCAATTATGCATTACCGAATCGAAGGAGAAAGATTCGTCGTTTATATCGATGCGTCATATCGGGGTTAGGATGTGTTCTTATGCAAGGAGGCAAAGCTATCGTATTCGCTTCACGGCAGTTAAAGACTCACGAGCGAAATTACCCGACGCATGATCTGGAGTTAGCAGCCGGTGGTTTTGCTTTGAAAATTTGGAGGCACTACCTATATGGGGAACAATTCGACTTATATTCGGACCATAAGAGTTTAAAGTATCTCTTTAATCGAATGAATTGGAATATGGGTCAGAGAAGATGGATGGAATTTTTGAAAGACTACCATTTCGATATTTCATATCACCCGGAAAAAGCAAATGTTGTGGCCGATGCCTAAGCGAGAAAGACACGAGACTTGTGGCCACTTAATGATCAAAGAGTAGGAGATGCTAAATGTCATTAAGGATTTCGATCTGCGACTCCAAATAAGAACCTCGGGCGTATCTAAGTAACCTAGTAGCACTGACACCTGGTGTGTAATTTTATTTTTATTTTCTTAAGTTTAATAGCTAAGTTTAACTTATTTGAGATTAGATCATGATAAACTTTTCTCTTAGATTCGGCGTATTCTAGAAGCCCGGAAAGGAAGACGTTTGGCTACAAGAAAAAGGAGCGGAAGGAATGGGGAAGGAGAATGCGGAGAATGGCGAATGGCAATCGATGAAGGGATTAGGTTTCGTGGAAGGCTATGTGTTCCAAACGAACGACTTAAAGCAAGAGATTTTGGACGAGGCTCATAGATCAAGATTCACTATCCATCCGGGGAGACCAAAATGTACCACGATGTTAAGCGCCAATACTGGTGGAACAATATGAAGCGGGAAATCGCCGAGTACGTATCTAAATGTGCGACATGTCAATAAGTGAAAGCAGACCATCGAAGACCACCAGGACTCTAACAGCCGTTACCGGTCCCCAAGTGGAAATGGGAGCATATATCCATGGATTTCGTAGTTGGATTTTCGAAGACAGGTCGACACCATGACACTATATGGGTGATCGTGGACAGATTAACCAAATCCGCACACTTCATCCCAATAAAGATTTCTACATCTGCAGTGGAGTTGAGTAAAATTTATATTAAAGAAATCGTCCGACTTCATGGTACTCCAGTATCCATCGTCTCCGACCGAGATCCTAGGTTTAAATCGCGGTTTTGGGCAAGTCTACAAGAAGCTTTGGGAACTACTCTCGATTTCAGCACAGCATTTCACCCGCAGACCGATGGGAAAACAGAAAGAACAAACCAGATTTTAGAAGATATGTTACGCAGTTGCATTCTCAACTTCAAGGGCAATTGGGACGATCATCTGTCGCTGGTGGAATTCGCATATAATAATAGTTACCAATCCAGCATTGGTATGACACCATTCGAAGCTTTATACGGAAGACCCTGCAGATCACCAAGTTGCTGGACCGAAGTAGGAGAAAGGACATTGTTGGGACCAGAACTTATTCAAGAGACCTCCAAGAAGATTGACATCATTAGGGAACATATGCGCGCCGCCCAGAGTCGCCAAAAGAGCTATGTAGATAATCGACGCAGAGACTTAGAGTTTTGTGTGGGAGATCATGTGTTTATAAAAGTTTCTCCAATGAAAGGAGTTATGCGTTTTGGAAAGAAAGGGAAGCTCGTGCCACGTTTTATCGGACCCTTCGAGATCTTACAAAGAGTAGGAGCTGTAGCATATAAGTTGGCCCTACCGCCTCAGTTATCCAATATCCACAATGTATTTCATGTCTCCATGCTTCGAAAATACAAGCCGGACGATTCTCATGTCATCGAATGGGAGCCGCTAGAGATTCAAGAAAATGTCACATATGAAGAGCAACCTGTGCACATTCTCGATCGTAAGGAGCAAGTACTTCGGACGAAGGTTATACCACTTGTAAAGGTACAGTGGAGTCATCACAGCGAGGAAGAAGCATCGTGGGAGCGAGAACAAGAAATTCGAGAAAAGTATCCTAACCTCTTTTAGGTATATAAATTTCGAGGACGAAATTTTGTTAAGGTGGGTAGAATGTAATACTCCGTTATTTTTTTTAAAACGGTGGGTTCCACCGTTGCTTTTGGTGTGGCCCACCCGAGCTGTGGATGACCCTCATTTTTGGGCTCAGGCCTTAACCTTGAAGGGCAAGACTGATGAACGGTGTGGATTCATCATGTTATTCCTGTGGGGTCCATTTCTTTAAAAAAAAAAAAAAAAAAAAGAAGAAGCAAGTGACGTGCTAACGCACGACACCCACAAGCAATCTCCTCTCCTCCACGTTTCTCTCTCCTTCCTTGTTCTTTGCGACTTAGTTGCGCACACGAACCCATTCACCATGATTTCCATCATCATGGTGGGACCCATTCCTCAATCTAAACCGTCCATTAAACTCCCAACCCACTAACTCACCTGTGATTATTTTTTTTATACCCCATTTTCTCATGCTATCTAGAGGAAACGAGAGAGAAAATCATAAAAGAAAGTTTGTGAGAAAAAAAAAGAGTTCAGGAAAAGGGAGAGTATCCGTAAGGGTTCGACATCGAGTTCGGAGCAATCCAAGCTAATCTAGTACACGTAGAAATCAGCACTTCAGATTATTTTCTTTCTATCACACTATTTTTCCATATCAGGTAGGTGATCATTCCCAAATTGAAAAAAATTCATATATATTGCTTTATATAATCTAGACATTGAAATATTCATAAATAATTTCTTATTGAAAGAAATTCTTTATTTGACTACTGTACAAATGTAATTATTATTATTATTATTATTTGCATTTGATATTATTTGTTAGTGATGATGAATATTTATTATGTGAACTATTATTTTTAATTTTTACGGGTGCTATGCCCTAAAAGGATCACCGTATTATCTGTTATAGGCACTCTGATATTAATTTTTACAATGTTTCCTTGTAAGTTAGATGCATCGTATGTGAATAATTATTTTTTTTGTACAATGATTCTCACGGGTGCTCTGCCCAGGGTCATTCCCGAAATGATCAGCACGACACGGGTGCTCTCCTGTGGTCATTCCCAAAAAGGATCAAGCACGGTGCTCGCCCTGGTGATTCCCTAAAAGGATCGATGCGCACGGTGCACTTGCCCGGGCTTTGTCCCTAAAAGGTTATACCGGTGCTCTGCCGAGGGTCATACCCTGAAAGGATCAACACTGGTGCTCTGTCATGGGTCATCCCTTAAAAGGATCAACACACATGAGTGTTTTGCCACTCCAAATCTTAGCATTTTTAGAAAGCTATGTTAAATAATTTATTTACTTCATATTCATGAATGTCAAATTATTAACTATGATTTTTACATCTTATGTTCGTCTTATTTTGATTAATATGTCAAGATTAAATTTAGTAGTATTTGTGAGATTTTTCAACTCGGGATTGATGTGATCCTATTGAGTTGTCAACTCATTATGTTTTAACCGTTTCAGGTTATGAATATTTTGAAGATGCAGGGTACTTCTATTAGTAGTGGAGCATGGAATGTGATTTGATGCACGTGGCATGTTATTTTACATAGGATGGATTTTATTTTATTTTAGAACTCTGAATGTAGTAATGTTTGACTTAATTTTTCTTATTTCAAGTTAAGTTCAATAATCATGCATCGATGTAATAACAAACTATGTAGTTAGTTATCTTAGTCTGTGTTTGGATTTTAAAATTTTGGACTATGGTGGGAGAAAATGAAATGTGTATGAAATTGTCATATTTTAATTGTATTTTATTTATTTATTTATTTTATATAGGTCATGGGTTTGAAATTCGGGTCCTGGACACCTTATTCGGGTATCCGAATTTTGGGGCATGACATAAATAAAGAAATAAATAGCTAGGAAAGAAATCTCAGTTATTACAACATTCTCCACACTTGCATAATAGAAATTACAACATTCTCCATAATGCAAAAAGGAAATTACAACCATCCACAAAAAGATATAAACAATCAATCTATAAGACCAAAAATTATAGTGGTTCGCTTGTGTATACACCAACTGTTTAAAAAAATAGCCACATAACTACTCCACTCCTAATATCCTCACACAATGGATATTAGCGTTCACTATGAAAATAGGTTTTTTCAGGTTCACCTAAAACCCTCACAATTGTTCTTTCAAGTGGGCTTACACAATTCAAAAAACCTCACACTCTGAGTTTTCTGGATCACCTCAGACAAACCAAAACAGAGAGATTTTTCTGGCACAATCTCAATGAAACCAAAATACAGAAATTTACAATAATGTAAAATACCTAGATATTCTCTTTTTGATGCAGCCTAGAAGAACCAAGTCGGAGTAGAATTTCAACGTAGAAGTTCAATGTCTAAACTCACTCATGAAATGGTTCTAGGCTCTGAATTAATTTTAAATTAAATCAAGTTGGGCTAGCTCTATTTGATTTTGATTCCAAGAAAAGGGCAATCTCAATCCCTTCTTCAAATATGATTGGAATAAAGAATACAAAATTAAATATAGAAAAGCTAAATTAAGATAATATTAAATGAGCACAATATAGCTTAAAAAGATGACTAACTTATCTCTCAGAGTGGTATATTGATTTAGCTTGAATTAAATGAAAAACTCTAAAATTCGTGCTCTATTTAGAGGTGAAGAAATCACGTTCACGACTGGTCTTATGGTCTCCACGACTGGTTGTAGGACCAACAGATTTTTAAAATTTGGGCGCGGTAAGAGAAAGTCGTTCCATGACTGGTCGTAAGACCTTCACGACTAGTCGAGGGACTTACACAACTGGTCATAACCTGTCCACGACTGGTCATGGGGAACCAGATTTAGTTGCTAGACTTTGAGTTGTGACTATAGGACTGGTCGAGAATGAGTCGAGCACTATTCACACAACCGGTCGAGCAGTCTCTAGGACTGGTCGTGGCTTAACAAAAATTTTTAAATTTTACAACAAACTTAGGAGTGGTCGTGGAATTTCTTGGACTGGTTGAGCTAGTGTTAGGACTAGTCAAGCAGAGTCCAACACTAGTCGACAAACAGTCTATTTACTTATAAAACAAGTCAATTGAATTATGTATTCAAAATGACCTACCCTAAGGTCAATCTAAGGTCATTTATACCTTGTTAGTGATGTATAAACATTGAGTCTTCTTTTTCTTCAATTGATAGTCGTTCTTTGAAGTTCGCGAAGCTTGTGATCTTGTCATAGGATGAAGCTTGAACTTGAGTCTCTTGAAGCTTGAAATTGACTAACGTTAGAGCTTGAACTTGAGTATCGAAATCTAGGAACGTTGTCTTCACTTGTACAAAGCTTTAAAAATCTTGAACTCTTGAAGCTTGAATTCACAATTGATGTTGTACATGAACATGAATAAGTAATCTTGGCTTTGAAGTTTTTGAACTAAAGACCATTGTTCTTGAGAGATGCACAGACTTCATTATGTAGATGAGTTACACAAGTCACAGATTCCAAGAGAGGTTTTGACACTACAAAATTTGTCAATTATAAGAGCTAGAAACCATAACACTTACAAGAAGGCAACCAAAGATACGCACTATTACACTTCGCGTAGTGAGAGAATGCTTCTCCAAAAGCTATTGCTGAATCCAACATTTCAAAAGTTGATTTCAAACGTGTCATGACATCCAGCTTCATCGTTCTCTGAGATGACAAATTCAACTTCTTCAAGGTCTCATTCCATATATATAATCATGAAGGTGACCCCCGTATGTACTTCACAAACTCTCTCTTATGTTCTCGATCATTGCCTCAATTGTTTTAATGCCATCTTGTACAATCAAGTTTAGGATGTAGGCACAACACCTAACATGAAATATCTTTCCACCAAAATACAAGTCACTGGTGTTCTTAAACTTGTTCCGCAGATTTGTTATCACACTATCATTTGCAAAGGCATTGTCTAAAATTATTGAGGAGATTTTCTTCTCAATGCCCCACTCCACAAGACATTTGTACATGCAATTTAAAATCATCAATCCAGTGTGAGGAGGTACATGATAACAAAAGTTTATGATTCTTTTACAAAACTATCATTCAAAATCAACGTAGTGAGCAGTTAGTGACATATACCCCTTTTGTTGATTGGATGTCATCCACAAATCTAATGTCAGGCTAATTCAAGAAATTGATTCTAACTGTCCTTTCAACTTGAGCTTCTTGCTTTCATACATCTTCATGCACACTCTCTTTATTATTGTACGGGAGACCTCGTATCTGGGGTTAAAGCATCTGGCTAATTCGACAAAAGCAGGACTTTTACTATCTGAAATGGTCTTTTATTAGTAATAATAAATTTGGTCATCAACTCATTCACCTGGTCTTTGTTATACTTATAGATGGACAATGAACCTTGCAACAGACCCACTAAAGATTGGGTAAATGAAAGTGTATGTTGCCCTGAGGTTTGAGTTCTCACTTTTTTATGACACGTTAAACTGTGTTTCTTCAGAGTTATGGTCGACCCATCTTCTTGCTTAGCATATTGAGTTTTGCAGTACTTGCATTGTATCTTCACGGTGACATTCTTCAAGGTTACTTCTTCAAAATCGTCCCACACTACTGATCTTTTTTCACTTTTCCTGTAATATGTGACTGTGAGGTACTAGTATCAATGGACACCTTTTCATCTTCTAGACATAATCCTTTATCTTTTAGGATCACTGGCGATGTAACTAACAAACTGCCTGGGGTATTTGAAAGACCCTCACTAACCATCTAATAGTTGAAATATACTAAATTATATTGGCATTAATAATTTAATGGCAAAAGAGTTATACTAAGTCCTAAATTAATTACCCATCCAAGGTTGGATAGATTTTAATACTTTCATATTCTCATTTAAACACTCACGCTGAAAATCCAGCAACATCTCCCCATGCTTCTCCAGATAAATTAATTTTCCTTTACATTTTAATGTCAAAATCTAAATATTATAAAGATATTTGACATTAGAAATGAAAAGGAAGAAACATATCCAGAGAAAAAATGAGGAGATGGATCGTAAATCAAGCATGAACATTTAAATAGGTTATATGAAAGCATACTATCCATCTAACCTTGAACTGTCCAAAATTAATTCAGGTGATTTCTATGCCACCAAAAACACATTATATCTATGTATGGTCACATAGAAATTCTCAAATGGGTAACTAATTATCTAACTCATAATCACAAGTCACAAGTCACAATAATAAGTTAAATTAGTTACCCATCTAAGGTTGGATAGATTGTAATACTTTCATATTCCCATTAAACGCCCATGACAAAACTTCGGTAGTATTTTCCCATGCTTCTCTAGATAAGTTGATCTTACGTTACATTCTGATGTCAAATATCTAAGCAATGTGAAGATATTTGACATTAGAAATGAAAATGAAGAAACATATCCAAAAAGAAATGAGGAGATGGACTATAGATTAGACATGAACATTTAAATAGGTTATATGAAAGCATACTATCCATCTAACCTTTAACTGTCCAAAGTAGGACAATTTGAACGATTTCTATGCCACAAAAAACACACTATATCTATGTATGGCCACATTGAAATCCTCAAATGGGCAACTAATTACTCACAATCACAACTCACAAGTCACAATAATAAGCTAAGCAAAAAAAGCAATGTAATACATATTAAGCTAACTATATAATGCACGAAAATAAGATAAGCAAAAAGGCATTGTAATACAATTATACAAACCTATTAAGCTAATAGTAAGCAGTAAGCAATAAGCATTAAGCAATAAGCAATAAGCAATAAGTAATGTAAATGGTAATACCAAAAAGCAATGTAAATGGTAATTCCAACAAATTGACTACTAATTGTTTAATTCAAAATTTTAAATAAATTAAACACTTTTGCAATTAGGAATTAGGGTTTAGGGATTAGGTTTAGGGTTAGGGAGGGTTAGGGTTAGGGTTTAGGGTTAAGGTTAGTGTTAGGGTTAGGGTTAAGGGTTTACGGTTAGGTTTAAGGTTTAAGGTTTAGTGTTAAGGACCTTAAGGTTTACAGTTTAGGGTTAGGGTTAAGGTTAGGGTTAAGGGTTTAAGGTTAAGTTTAAGGTTTAAGGTTTAGGTTTAAGGTTAGGGTTAGGTTTAAGGTTTTGGGTTTTGGGTTTAGGTTAGGGTTAGGATTTATGTTTAGGGTTAGGGTAGGGTTTAGGATTAGGGTTAAGGTAGGGTTTAGGGTTTAGGGTTACGGTTAGTTCGGGCGAACCACCAGCAAGCCAGGGTGGGACGCTGCAACTGAGCTTGTGAGGTCTCGAGCTCGACCGCACCATTAGCGAGCCAAGGCAAGACCCACCATGAAGGCCAGTCCGAGTGCGAGCTCAAGCCAGGGTGGGACGCTAGCTACAGCCGAGCCAGTGAGGTCCCGACCTCAACCGGACTACTAATGAACCAGGGTGCAACGCACCATGAAGTGCGGTCCACAGTGAGCTAGGACGGGACCCACCGTTGTGTTCAATAGCTAATATGCGTCCGTCCTGATCAAGGGTGAGCCACGATCAATGTCTCGAGCTTGGGCGGGCCACCGGTAGCCTGCACAGTTGCACCCGACATCCTGAGCCAGGGCAAAAGCTCAAAAATACACAGAAAAAGCAAAAAAGTAAATGGAACCTACTTGATGAATGGATGAGGATGAACAGTGAAGATAGGGTGTTGGGCTGCTAAGTGGCTGGATTCCGATCGAGTTCGGTGCGGTGTCGACTCGAGTACGGTTAGGGTTCAGGTAGAAGAAGGGTAAAGGTAAAAAAAATAAAAGTATAATATGAATTTATACTATACGATTCCGGTTCAAATCGGATCGGATCCGACCGGATCGGATCGAGTTGTTACATGACCCGAACTCGACTCAGTTTGGCGTCGGATCCGAGTGAGTCTACTCGATTTAACCAGACCCTGACTTTCGGTTCAAGTCAAATCAGACTAACCGGTTCGGTCGAGTCGGATCTGACGAGTTGGGTAAGATCCTGCCCACCTCTAATGGTGCAAATAAATCATATACATTACGGTGGGCTCCACAAATTTAAATCAACACTTTTGTATCGATTTTCAAGGTGGAATTCTCTCATATTTTCAAACCAAGTGAAAAAGTAATAATTACTTATTTACCATGATTTACATGTATCATGGAAAATCAAACAGACCCTTAGCTTTTCTAAGTATCCAATGTGCCCGAAGTCAACAACAGATCAAAGTCAACTAAAAATAAATCTTCATTCAAACCAAATATCAATGAATTATTCAACAATCAAACCAATTAGTAAACTAATAAATTAAAAAATAACTACAAGCTTTACCTCTTAACCCTATCTAAGAAATTTAGCCAACCATAAACATGATTGAATTCAAAAGCAAAAGAAAAACATGAAAAATCAAAAAACAACCAAAGGATTGAAGAAGAAGGACTCTGTGAAGTTCTACAACTCCCTGCTCTCTCTTCTACCCTAATTCGTATTTTGGAAAGCTAAATTTATCCCTTTTTATAGGAAAAATCCGCACCAACTTGTAACGACTTCAATTTTAAGCACTTACATTACTCTTTGGTCACACCAATTGTAACTTTCGGTCGAAAGGAATATTCCTTCAGTGGCACCGAATTTTCTTTTAGTTACATCCGAATTTCACCAAAATAGATTTGGAATATCTTTTTCCCTTAAGTCGCACCAAACTCTCATTTAGTGGCACCGAACATGGCTTCGATCATACTTAATGAGGAACTGAATTTCTTCAAAAAATCACAATTTCTTGTTAGACTATTTTGTGCACATTTGGTTAGATCAAACCAACTTTAAGTGGGACTGAACAGTCCATTATTTCTCTTAATGTACTTTGTGATTTGGCCAATCTTTTCTCTCTCGTTTGCACTTGGCTTTCTTGGATCTTTGGTACTTGAAATCTTTATAAATCACCTCCAGATGTCCAATTCTTCATTATCTTATTTTGAGCTCTAAATCCATCCTTTTAAGCATGTATTTATCTTTAGGTTTAAAATCACTTTTCATGTAGAAAACATATATAACTAAATCAAATTAATACTTAAATGCTAGGAAAGCTAATGTAATTGAGGAGATAAATATATTTAGGCCTTATCACCTTCCATTAGGAATCAGGTCTAACAATCAGCTAGATACTATGCTTTACAAGCTACATATTTAGTCTAAGAACCTAAATAATAACCCCCAAAAAAAAATGTTTAGACCTAAATCTCTGGCTCAAAAGATCTTATAATAAATGCAATGTTCAATCCATAAATATACATGACCAATGAAAAATCAATCCACCATTTGTTGTTATAACTAAGTAAGCTGGTCATTATAACAATTAGCCCAATTAGTGATAGATTTTGTAATTAACCTCATGATATGCAAAAAACTGTGATCACATCATGAAAATGATGGTTGACGTAGGAAAGGGCGTGGAAAAGGGAAGAGGAAGAATATCGTCTCCTACACGAGGTGTAACGGCTCTTAAATCCCATGAGAAATAAGAAAATTCAAAATATTTTATTAAATTTTGTCTTTGAAACGAGATTACAATGCTTTAAATAATAAAACACAATTCCAATTAAGAGTTCTAATGTGAATAAATTTAAACTTTTCCAAAATAGTACAACTTATTGAAAATAGAAAGTCCTAATCTAATTATGTAAGATAATTTCTGCATTGATACGAAGCAAATCTTAAGAAGATATCACATACTAAAACTCTAAGATGAAAGAGATACGTCTAATTTAAAACTTATTAAAAATAGTAAGTTTTCCAAAAAACCAAGAATTTTAAATAGGAATGAGTCGTTTTCTTGTTAAATAGAGCGATATAACCTACTTATGGGGGTTGGTTGGCCCTAGATGACCTTTTTCAGTCAAAATTCATAAGTCATTCATCCTATAACTTATACCTGATCAAAAGTTATGGCCAATTTACGGTTTGCATTTTGAATAGTAATTTCTCTTGATCCGAACATGCCTGGGGCCAGTTATGTCATGCCCCATGTAGGACTGGGGCCGAATATAAAATATTATGTCCACTTTTGTTTGGGCTTCTTTTAGTGCATCTGTGCTAAGAATAGGTTTGCAACCCACTCTACATCAATGGTCCATCGTGAATTCTTAACAGCCAATCAAGGAGTAAGAAATCAATGATGTAGTGAGTAGAATTTGTGATTCCATTAGCTCAAATTTAACTAATGGCCTATGATTTGGATGGCTAAAACATGGATACAACACCCAAGTGAAAAATGGATTCATCAATTGCAAGGAACAACAACAGATTGAGCACAAGGGATGACTTTAATATACTAGCAATTTTGATGGATAATTTTTTTTTTTCAATTATTTAATCATAATTGATTATCAAGTAGATCATTTTAACTATTTTAATCAAGATTTGTGATGATATGCCCATTGGATCACCAATCCAAACCATGAATTATCGATCCAAACCATCTAAATTGATTAGTAACTGATTGATTTTCAAATCTACAGTTAAACTTATATTCTGATAGATGCTTCATCAAGATCTTGAGAATTGCCTATTGGATGACTTGATCTTTGACACCGTTTAATATGTTCAAATCTAAAGAATATTGTTTAATATGTTCTTTGACACAATATCAACAACATCATATAAAAATCTTGATTTGAACAAGGATAAAAAGCTGAGATATAAGGCCAAGAATTATTGAACCGTCAATTTCAGCATGTTTTGTGGACCCTAGTAGAGTGTAATAGTTTCTTATTTCATGGCTCTATTAGATATTCAAGATCATGATTTTAAATGATTTTAGCATACGTAAAGTCATATAAATTATCCATGTGTATAGCCATACATTTAAGCATATCCCATAGTACTATAAAATTATTATTTTTTACCTTAAAATTATTTTTTCCATGATCTTTGTAATAAAAACTTCATTTTAATATAATGATTGGATGTATAATATTTTAGTATGGCACACACAATCGTGGCATGTACACACTCGATTAATTTACCCTACTTTCATATAAATGCATGCGTATAATAATTAATGTATTGCCACCTTTATGAACACTTATGATTTTCCTACAATTAACCATGATCATTTTGATCAAGAAATCATTTTTACAAGAGGGCATGATGTATAGATAATCGAATCATGCATTTAGATCAAGAAGACAGTACTTGTGGGATCCACATCTCCATGGCATGTATACACATATTGTTTGTACCCTTATCCACCCTAAAACATCTCTTTATTACTTCACACCCTTAATATGAGAATTACATGCATTTATAATATGTTTATCACGTGTTTATTATGTGTTTAATATGCATGTGTATAATAGAATAAGACTTTGGCTCCTCTACATAAAGCATGACAAACCACTCATTGGAAGCACTCACAATTTAAACAAAGAGAGGGAAGGAGAGAGAAAGAGATGAAAATATCTTTAAAGATTTGGTCCTAATCTGACTAGTTTGGCGTGTGGGGTCACAAGTGTTTAATCAATTTATGTGCAACACAACTCTCACATTTGACTGAATTTGGCATAACAAGTGTGGCCATCATTTAGATTAAACAACATCAATGAGTAAATTAAATTAATTATAAATGGTGTGCTTAGGTGAAATTTTGAGAGAGAGATGTACACACTTATGCCAGCTTACTCCGGTCAAAGACACAGACATGCAGGTTACTTAAATACCTTTTCCAATATTCAAAATCCTTTTTCAATGTCCTTTTACAGTTGAGACTTCATAGATCTCCAAATAAGGGGGAACTTGGACAACTCTAACCTCAACCTATACTTGAAGTTGGGTTCTGCTTGGGCTAGAAATCTTTAACCCGATCCCAACCACCAATAAAATGCAACTTGGCTTTAGTAACTAAAATTTAATTAGCCTAACTTGAACTTTGGGGCTTGTTTGGAAGGTGTGATTGGATGGGATGGAATTGCATTGGGTCCAACATAAATTACATCAGCTTTTTGGAAACAGAGGAAACGTTTAGATTAATTCAGCTATCATTAGTCCAATCACACCAAGAAAATGGGATTTTTGGTGGATTTTGAAATCCATTACATCTTGGTTGATGCATATGTTTTATCCACACAGTTTATTGTCCATCTACATGTGCCCTTCACATGTGACAATCCAGTTGTAAATGTATGCAGGAGACCAGCATCAAATTTAAAATCTGGTTCCTTGATTATAATTTCATGGTCCACCGAACATAAATTTCAGTTAATATAGCTTTTTATTTAAGGAATAATTTGATCCAAACATGGGATCCATCTGGCAACGTACGTACCATCATGTTAACTCCACCTAAGATGTCCATTAAATGTGTGACCTCAAGTTAACCCTAGTAACAAAATTTTAGTCCTAGTTGAAAACTCAGGTGGGCCAAAACACAATAAACAAGTTGAGAGTAGACACCTATTGTTAATTTAAATAGCATGCCCACTGTATTATACGTGCATTCCAGCCCATTCAAACCATTCAAATATCCTGCATCAAGGGTTAGGATAGATTAGGTTGTTTTTGTGAGACCCGACCCTAGTTTACATGTGTGCATGCGTGTGTGTAAGTATGCATTCCGTTCATTTTGGTCCCATGGTCCTACCGGTCAAATTCTGGCGACCCGCAACCCTCGGGTAATGTTTGTGGTCATCCTTAAGTTCGGTCACGTAGACCCAACTCAGATTGACTTGAAACCTATGTCATTGTGTCCGCCTCGTCGCCGCGATTCCAACGCCGCATCCCGTGCGTTAATTCGATATGTATATCTCAAGTTATGAGCATTGATCGATATGGGTCATTGATTGCATGATTGGTGGGCTCCACTATGGGTTATACATTTTCTTATGCCATCATTTCACCCTAGGCTGAGATTTTTAGAAAGGTTATTACCCTAAGCCTTGTTAATATCACCATAGGCCACCATCATTGCCTAGGAGAGAGAGAGCTCATCATTACAAGTCTTAAAAGTCTCTCTCTCTCTCTCTCTCTCTCTCTCTCTCTCTCTCTCTTTCCCTCTCATATTTTTCTCTTTACTCTTCTTCCCTAGCAACTTCCCTCCATTTCTCCAGCCCATCTTTCCTCCATTCTAGCCTCTTCTCCTCCTTTTTCTTCTTAATTACCCCATTGAAAACCCATCTCATCCATCTATCTTGATTCCTTGGAGCATTTGGAGCTTGGTGATCCAAGTTTGGTGAAGATCCTTAGGTGGGTGCTTTCTTATGTGGTAAATCTGATTTCTATAGTGGAGATCTCTTTTTTTATTTATGAGGAGAGTGTAGGACCTACTAATCAATGGTGGAGATCCCACACGTCCTCATAGTTGTGGCCGAACGACCCACCTCATGCATGCATGTCCCATGCATGGGGCTTTCCTTTATAGACCCCATCATGGTGGATCCTTGAATTTCCTTGCATTATGAGGTCATCTAGACCTTAAGATCATGGTAGGAATGGAATCCCCACCATCCATTTTAATTTCTAGTCATGCATGTATGAGATTCATAGGGTAGATGTATATTGGTGTATGATGGTGGAGATCCCACACGTCCTCATAGTTGTGGCCGAACGACCCACCTCATGCATGCATGTCCCATGCATAGGGTTTTCCTTTATGGACCCCATCATGGTGGATCCTTGAATTTCCTTACATGATGAGATCATCTAGACCTTAAGATCATGGTGGGAATGGAATCCCCACCGTCCATTTTAATTTCTAGTCATGCATGTATGAGATTCATAGGGTAGATGTATATTGGTGTATGATGTGTGGTTGGATTTTCTTGGGAGGGCTCAATAGTGGCAGAACCCTTCCCTTATAGCCAGGTTTTTCCTTTTTGTCCTTAAATCTATCCTTCATTTCTGATGTGTGTGGCCCACTTAGGGGCCCTAGAATATCCAGACCGTCCAAGCAAGGTAGACGCCCATGGTTGTCCATTCCTTGGACGTTGACACCCTATTTACTCCTATTTTGATGCATGCAATGGGTTTTTGTGAAGGAGTTTTATCTGGAAGTTTGTGGGGCCCATTGAGGTAGACCAAAACACTAATCTTGTGGGGTATTTTTCCCTTTAATCAGTGGTTATGATCAGTTATTTCAAGGCATACCTTGCTGTCCAGAAAATTTTTGGACTATTTTTGGGTTGCTTTTGACATAGTTTATGGACTAATTTGGAGGATATTTTACCTCCATTAATTGATTATTTCTAGAGGTGTGGACCCCACCTAGAAGCATGTTAAGTTTCCCTTCATTTGTCCCTGTTTGATCACCCAAAAGGGTAGGCCAAGGAGGGTGGACGGTCCGGATTTTTCTGGACTGTCTAGCCACACTGTTTGCTGAAAAAACATAAATATCAGCATGATTTTGAAATGGTGGGCCACCTTTGTAGACCCCACCTTGCTGTATAGTTGTATAGGAAGGTTGACCTTACATTTTTTCAAATTTTGACAGAACTGGGCCCACTCTAATGGGGTGCACAAGTCAGGGGTAGCAGCATTGTTTCAGCAACAGATTATTATTTTTTTTTAATACTTTACTGTCAACAAATTGCAGGAGTTAAATAAAATACTTTTACTATCCCAAAAATTTTAAAATTTTGCAGAGAAGTGTCCTACCCATGCTAGGAACTACCCGCAAAATTTTAAGGCCAATGGACCCCATTTGCACATCCAAAAGGGTGGGCCAATATAAAGGGCTTCCAGAAATTTTTTTTGTGCAGTCCAGCAGCATAGTTCCATAAAAAAAAATTTTAAAAAAATATTTCTTAAAAGGTGGGCTATATTTCTAGTTCTACCTTATTTTAAACTTGATGAGGGACCTTGGGTCCAAATTTCAGGAATTTTGGAGGCCCAGAACCCACCCATTTGGATGACCCAAATTCAGGACAGTTATTTCCAACAACATCTCTTCCTGGACAGATTGTAAATCCAGAATTTATTAAAATACTTCTGAGTATCCAAAAATTATAAAAATTTACAGGGAAGTGTCCCACCCATATTAGTACCTACCCACAAAATTTTGGGGCTAATGGACACCCGTACACACCATGGTGGTGGCTGGACCTGCCCACTATAATATGGTGTCCAGATCAGTCCGATTTTCAGGATAGATTGATTTCTTTAAATGAATTAAAATATTTATAGATGTCCAAAAATTCTAAAATTTTGTAGAGGTATGTTCCACTCATAGTGGGACCTACTTACCAAATTTCAGGGCCAATGAACCCCTGTGCACACCATGGCGAGGGCCGGACTGGCCCACCATGTTGGGACGTCCATGTCTGTCCGATTTTCTGGACAAACTATTTTTTAAAAAATTAATTAAAATACTTAGTAATATCCAAAATTTCTGAAATTTTTTGGGGGTGTAGTTAACCTATGGAACTGTCATTATATAAAATTTTAGACCCAACAGACATTCAAGCTGAGCATGGTGTTGCCTGCAAATTGGGTCAGTTTTGGGTCAAATACCCAAGCCTGTAGGACTACCCACTATGGGACGCCCCTACCTTGGGCTCTAGGCCCGCATTCCAACGGCATGGCCCACTTGAATATATGTGTTGTATATTTTCTCTCTCATTCGATGGGGTCCATAGTGATGTGTGTGGGCCATCAGAGAAATAAATATACTATAAATAAATTTTATTGAATTTCTAGCAAGCCCAGATAGTGGGTGGGCTGGAATTTCAGCATTTCGCCCAAGGTTGCTCCCCACAAATGTATGTTTTGGGGCAGCATGGCCCACCATATTTGGTGACATTATTACATATATCTTGCCCTATCTTGATTGGATTTTTGGGCTTAATTAGTACACTCTTAAGGCCCACCTTAAATGGGTTTTATTAGAACAATATTCATAGTTGGTTGTTGGGTTTCCTAGGCCCAATGTCTTGAAACTTCCTTGATAGATCCCTGACCTTTGAGCCTATATTTAATACACTATTGTGATGGGTTTTATGAGCTAAAATACTCAGGTAGTTGGGCCCTTGCTTGCCCATTAAAGTAAACCATACTTGGGCCGAAATGTGAGGCCCAACTTGCTTGTTTTAAATATAATGATCACCCATATGTTAGAATAATGGGCTGGCCATCAGGCCCACTACAATGAATGGACTCATGATCTTTATGGTTGGGCCTAACCTTGCTTGAGGGTTCACCATATTGCCTATGTGTTGGGCTTTGAGTATAAGCCCACTAGGTCATGCATTGCCTTAGGCCTTAGTTCATGTTCGAGTAGTGGCGGGCTACCTCTTCAGAACCAGTTGAGGTTGGATGTCCTCCTAAGTGGTCCTAAGGTAGGCTCATGGGTTCTTCTATGGATGGTTAAAGGCCCACCATAGACCCTAAGCCATTTGTTTAAGGCTCAATGTGTATCTATGTGGAACCTACCTTAACGCATATTTAGTCCAAGCCATCCAAGCCTTGGATCGCCCAATTGTGGATGCACTCTCTGCCTTGGGTTGTTGCTGGACTCACAATCCAGTAGCAGGCTCACTTAATCTTTTCATGATATATACACACTCTCCATCTGGTGGGATCCCCCAGTGAGTATAGTTGGCCTTCATAAGATTATTTCCACATAGTTAATTAATTTTTGGACCTTACCAGGTCTAGGAAGTCAAGCAGGCCAAAAGTTTATCAAAGGTCCTTAAATGAACAATTTATGGTTAAAACTTTATTTAGCTATACGACCCACCATATCGAGAACTTGTGTACGTGTTGCTTGTTTGTATTTTCTTATAATCTTTGGGCTTAATTAGTGCATTCTTTTAAGTTACCTTTAGTGATCACATGAGGACCCCATCTTAGATTAGATTTTTGGAGTATCCCATTGGCCCAAAGTGGGTTGGGACGTCCCAGCTTGGCCCAACCATATATTGGGCTGACTTCCATCATTTTGATGGACTTGTGGGCTGAGATAAGGATAGTATTGGGCCCTTGGTTGCCCACTTAAATTGCTAGTTATTGGGCTGATGTAGTGGGGCCAATTTCATCCAAGCTTAAACTTATTTTTGGGCCATATATTGTGTACGTGAGCTACCCACTAAGTCCAACTTAATGCATGGATTCTAGGTCATTGGGAATTAAGCCTTGGGTCTTAATTTTCCTCTTGGGGCTCATGTTATTAAATGTGGTATTATATCTTTTTTTTTTATGGCCTATTATGAGGAATATATGTATGTAGTTACCTTTATTTTTATCTTAAATGTAGGCCTTGGACCTTCTGTCCATATAGTTCATGGTTTATATGCCTTTTGGGGGAATGGTGGTTAAATGTCCCTATTATGGACCCTCTAGGCCCGGTTGTATTTAAGAGTGATTGGATAATCATATTAGACCCGTAGCTTGTATACTTAGTCGTATGGGCTACCCTATGTAAATGGGTCCCTACTAGAAGTTGGGTTCCTTAAGGATGTTGTCTAAGTACCTAGTCTTAGTTCCTTCTTAGATAGGAGGAATGTAATATACATTTTATATCGCCATATAGTGTGATTAAATTCATCCTCATGACTCAAGTACATCATTATATGCATGGTTGACACTATGTGTGGTCATATTGTGCCATTGGGCATTGTATGTTACCTTCGCCGAGGGACGTATTATTCCCTCTTGAGCACGTTGGATACTTAGAATTGATGCATGGTTAATTGTATGATTCACGCATCTGACATTGCATAGCATATGGACAATTATCTCCCTTGCTTCATCGGGGCTATAGCCTCCATAGTTACATCGTGGATGGCCAGGATTGGACACCGAAAATATTACTTGAGCATATCGGGTACATAGGATGCCCATGGGTGAAATTTTTAAAACTTCCATGGTACAAAGGATCTGCTCTAACGCCACGATCGAGTGAAAACCATGAGCGCACGAGGGCCTTACACCATTAAGCCACGACTCCCACTATCGTATAGTCGGTTGGATAGGGGTATGGCCTTACTCGCCTGATGTAAGGAGGCATTGCTAGGTTAAGTCTGACCAGCTCGTGAATAGATCCGCTGCCTTCAGGCCTTGTTGGTGATTGGCTGTCCGTAGGAAGGGTAGTAAAGTCTCTTACGCTGTTTGACCGTATGGGTCCAGAGAGCGGCATTATCCAAAGTGTAATGGACCCCGGTGATTTTCTTATGATGGAAATGTACTTGATATGTGGATTGGATATAAGCATTGACATTACTTCGCATTGCATTTGCATCGGCTATGTAAGCCTCACATTGCATCGCCTTCGCATGACGCCTAGTACTCATTGCATTATATAGCTTGGTATGGCTTCCTGCATTATTGTACTACCTTGGTATAACTTCTTGCGTTCATGACAGCCTTGGTAAGGCTGGTGGTGTTGGATTTGATTTGTTTCCTTCTTGTATCTCTTATTATTCTTCTGTGCATTATTATCACACACCTTCACCACCCCCTAAGATTCTATAAGCTTATGCACAATTGATGTGTGCAGGAGATCCTAGGCAGGCGTCGCAGTGGCAGAGTTTGGATTAGAGCTGAGCTTGAGGACCCAGTGTTGCAGACTTCCTTTCTTTCTTCTATTATTTTATGTATGTCCTTTTGGACCTTATATAAGCTTGTAAAAGTTCAAATTCTTAGTGAATTTTGTGATGTATGCCTTTGTTATTCTCAGATTTACTTGTTGTGATCTTGGGTATGCTCGTATTGGAATGATTATACTGTTATGGAAATCCTCCTTATAGGATCCCAGGATCGTAACCTACCTCAGGAGCCGAGAAATGGAGTATTACGGAGGCTGTTGTGACTAGAACCGGTCATCGGATTCCTTGTGAATCTGGTTACCGAATCTGGGGCGTGACAGTTTTTCAACTCAGGTGGACAACAGTACAAATCAAGGGTGAGCATCCTCTGCCTTGTTTCCCATGTTGTGGCCCACCTGAGTGTTCGAACAGGCTGATGTTTAGTATCTAGAGGCAACATGCATCCGATGGACGGGTTGGATGACCTGTATTCATCACACAGCCCCACATTTTCTCTATGCCTCAGTAAACTTACGGTGGCACGGATAGCAATGGAGCACCCCTCTGTATGCATTAGTTACAGATATGATAATGTAGATGGAAAAGGATAGCTTGCATGAAAAGGTATGGTCCATGATTAGGACTGTCCATGCGTTGATGACTCTACGTACATCGGGTTCATTATTAGAACAGCCTCTATATATATAAATATATGACAGGGCTACGGTTGGAATTGATCGAAGCCAGTTGAAATTGTCCACGACTACTCAGCATTGTAGAAACCACTGGTGGACCTGTGACGTATAGACACTCAATGGTAGGGCCCACCTGATTTACGGTTCCGGTCTTGGGAGCAGATTAAGGTGCCTCCAGGCCTCACCCACACGGTTCGGCCCTGACCGTGGGGCTCACCTTGATGTATGTATTGTTTATCCACTCTGTTCATCTATTTTTCAGATATATTTAGGGTATTAGCCCAAAAATGAAGCAGATACAAATATCAGGTGGGCCACACCATATGAAATAGTGGTGATCGAATGCCCACCATTAAAACCTCCTAGGGCCTACCTTAATGCCCACAATAATGTTTGTTTTCCATCCAACTGGTTGATAACGTCACACAGACCTGGATGAAGGGACAAGAATATATCAGTTTGATCCAAAGCTTTTGTGGGCTGAAAGAAGTTTTTAATGGTTAATCACCACTTTCTTATGTATTATGGTCCACCTGAGATTTGGATCTGCTTCATTTTTAGGCTCATTGCCTAAAATGAGATGGAAAAACAGATGAACGGCATAGATATACAATACATACATCATGGTGGACCTATGGTAGGGCGGCACTGTGTTGGTGATGCAGGACGTACCAAATCCGCTCCCATGTCTCGTCCCCTTAACCAGTGGGCGCGGATTGGGTACTACCCCACCAGGACCTTGCTAGAAACGGACGGTCATGTCAGGGAATCTGTGGGCCCATGGTGATGTGCGTGTTTTATCTACACTGTCTATCCATTTTTGGCAAATGATTTTAGGTGATGAGAATAAAAATGAACCAGATCAAATGCTCAAGTGGGCCACACCAGAGGAAGCAGTGGTGACAGTGACATCCACTGTTGAAACCTTCCTGGGGCCCACCATGATGTTTATTTTCCATCTAACCTGTTATTAAGGTCACATATACCGGGATGAAGGGAAAAAATTAAATATCATCGTGATCCAAAGCTTCTGTTGTCCCCAAGAGGTTTTGAGTGGTAGAGATTCAATACCCACTATTTCCAATGATGTGGTCCACTTGATAATTCGATCTAGCTCAATTTTTGAATTATCATTTGAAACGATTTTTAAAATTGGATGGACGGCGTGGATGAAATACATACATCACGGTGGGCCCTATAGAGCTCACAACAGGAACATCCGTCCCTAGCGAGGTCATAGTGAGGGCGGTACCCAATCCGCGCCGTACGCTCCTCAGTCTCGTCCACTGAGGGCCCGTTTGGCCGGGTGGATTGGAAGGGATTCAATGGTATTAGGGTGGATGGCGTGGATTTCTAGGTAACGATGGTGTTGTCAGTGGATTGTCTTGAGATCCATGGGATTGGATGTATCCCAGTATTGCTATAACCAGTCCGTTCGGCACGCCCGGCCAATCCGGGGATTCAACCTTCCCATCCCTTCCAATCCCACCAACCAAACACGTCCCAGACAAATTTCAACGAATTAGGGTGGATTGGATGGGATTTAAAGGTAATGATGGTGTTGTCGGTGGATTGTCTGAAGATCCATGGGATTAGAATCAGATGACCGACCGTGTTTGGCAGCCCCGGCCATTCCCGGGATTTAACTTCCAATCCCTTCCATTACCATCCAATCCCTTCCAATCCGACCGGCCAAACGGGCCCTGGACCAAACGTGAAGTTTCTTTTTACAGCTAAAGATATCATAATATCTCAACCGTCCACTTCAACTCGCCTGCCTACTCCTCTTCAGAGGAATTATGTATGGCAGTTGGATTGATGACACATGCATGTTCCACTGGCCTTAAAGTTCTACGACTGAGATTGACAGTTATTTCTCAGACCGTTGACCTGATAGCCCAGGTGGATGGTGGATGCCCCATTAATCTCGTGGGCTGGAAGATCATAGCCATCAAAGCTTTGGCCTTTGTCCACTCGAAAGGTTAAACACTCCCATCCGTGAAGTTTTCAGGCAATAGTCTATCCGCTATAATGTCCATCAGATCAGCTGTATGGATCACCGAACCATCCGTTCATCCATGCAATCTCAAGGCCCAAGGGTGGTATTCGCTTTGTAGGGTCAAGAATCAAACCATTTCTCGTCTATTCGAGTGGAACCATAAAGTCCTGATGCAATGTGAATAGTATCCTGATCAAGTCATCTTGACCGTTGATCTTATTTTTGATACTTTAAATGTAAGATTTCTCAAAAATATATCATATTAGATGTTTCTAGAAACGTGATCATTAACCCGCAAACAGACCCCTAGGTAAAGTACATCAAAGGTCGAGAAGAGAAGTAAAACGCTTTCATGCCCGGATCTTCCTATCTAAATTTCTTAGGCCGGCAGTACCAGAAAAGGGGCTTTAGCCTCGGTTCAAAACTGTGCCAAAAAGTTTTAAAAACTGAGGTTGAAACCCTCCTAGCTAAAAGTTTTATGAACTGTTTGTTAATGCTGAATTATTGCACTTAACGCGGAATTGGAAAAATATTCCATGTTTAGTGGTGTTTGTTAATGCATTGTTAACGCGAAAGAAGGAAAGTGTTAAGTGGTTTTTCACTGAATTCTTTCCGTGATAGGAGTCAGGCTTAATGGTGAACGCAGAATGCACTCCATAAGTTTTTCTTTAAAAAAGAAAAAAAAAAAAATTTTGCTTCCAAAATTACCACTTTTACTGCAGAAATTTTCTTCTTTTTAAAATGTTTGTGCAAAACAAAACTAACTTTTAACATGTAAAACTTCTTTATGCCCCACCTTGATTTATGTGTTTGATCTACACCATCCATCAACTTTTTCAGATCATTTAAGGTGTGAGCCAAAACAAAGAAAAAAAAGAAAAAAAGAGGTAGGTCCAAGGATTAATTGGACCACAATACAAGAAACAGTGTTCAATGAATGTTGACTATTAAAAACGTTTTGGGGCAATAAAAGTTTTGGATAAGGCTAATATTTATTGTTTCCCGTCGTCTGGGTCTTTATGGCCTAATCAATAGATTAGATGTCAAATAAACAGTACAGTGGGCCTTAGAAGGATTTTAATAGTGGATATCCATTCATTATTCTTTCCAGTGGTGTAGCCCACCTAAGCTTTATATCCTTATCATTTTCTGTATCAAGCCCTAAAATGATCTATAAAAATGGATGAATGGAATGGATGAAGCACGTACATCATAGTGGGGCCCACGGTGCACCGACCACCAGCCACAGGGCTGGTGTCAGAGGGAGTAGCCAATCCGTCTCCGAGTCAGGGACGGGATTGGGAAGCGGATTGGCTGGTGTATTGACGTCAGCAAGTTCTATGGGTCCCATCATGACGTATTTGTTATATCTAAACTGTCCATCCATTTTGCGAGCTCGTCGTAAGACTTGAACCGAAAAATAAGACAGATATAAAGATAAACTGGACTACACTGCAAAAAGTAGTAGGGGATTGAACGTCTACCATTGAAACCCTTTTGGGTTCACAAAAGTTTCGGATCAATATGAAATTTGTTTTTCCTCTTCATCCAGGTATTTTTGACCGTATGAATAGATTAGATGGAAAATAAACGTTATAGTGGGCCTTGCAAATTTTTTAACGGTGAAAATCATTATCCCGCTGCTATTTTTGGTGTGGTCCACTTGAGTTTTGGATATGATTCATTTTTTGACAATGCTGTAAAATAATCTTGAAAATTTTATGAACGGTGTGGATATATAAATACATTATTGAAGGGCCCATGTAACTTTGATCTCCTTTGAAACGTTCCTACAACTCGGACCTCGAGGAGCGTCTTCGCATGACACGTATCTACACCAGCTATATAGCTGGTGTGTGATATGGAAACGGATTGGCTACTCCCCTAGCCACCAGCCTGGTGGGTGATGGTCGGTGCTGTGAGGCCCCCATGATGTATTTGTTTCATTCATTCCATTCATTCATTTTTTACGTATCATTTTATATCTCTATCCCAAAAATTGCCACCACACTTATACATGCAAATCATTAATTTGCAATCCGTTTTTATGAATAATGATATTTTAATTTTCTATTAAGTACTTTATATTTTATTTGAATTAAATAGAATAATTTTATTTTCATTTAACAAAAAATAATTTCTTTCTAATGTAAAATATTTCCAAACTGGAGATAGGGGCAAATGTGTCAAATTAACATATTTCAGACATTTCATATGTTTGTTAACAAACAGATTGTTTCAAATTCAGTACTTAATTTTCAGACTTCAACCATAATTACAAAACAAGTTTTTTTACTTCAGATTTCAGATTCAGGCTTTAAACTTCAGATTTAACAAATGGGGCCTTAACCTCAGTTTTAGCAACCAAGGCTAAAATGACTTTTATAGCCTTAGTTCTTCAAGTAATGCTAAAAGAACCTTTTTAGTTTCAATTTTCTCGAAATGAGGCTAAATCAAAATTTTAGCCTTCATTGTTTCCGACTGAGACTAAGGCTCCATTTGTTAAATCTGAAGTCTAAAGCCTGAATCTGAAATCTAAAGTTGAATCTGGAATCTAAAGCCTGAATCTAAAATCTGAAATCAAAAAACTTGTTTGGTACTGAATTTGAAACAATCTATTTGTTAACAAACATATGAAATGTATGAAATATGTTAATTTGACACATTTGCCCCTATCTCCAGTTTGGAAATATTTTACATTATAAAGAAATTATTTTTTTATTAAATATTACCAGGAGGGGGCAATGGAAATTTCTTCGTTGGATCAAGCACAACATCCATAAGGACCCTTGAATCATGTGTCACCCATTCCCATCCAGTTATGACATATGTAAAAAATCATATTAAAGTCACAGATGGCCATAACGTTTTAAGCACATTCACCCCTTCCTCTTCCTCTGTAAGGTATTTGTTTATCTGTTAGGATACATGCAGGAAACAGTATTGAATGAGCTTTGTCCATTGAAAGCTTTTTGGGGGCCATAAAAGTTTTGGATCAAGCTAATTTTTGTTTTTCCACTTCATCTGGGCATGTATGACCTAATCAACATATTGGATGTCAAATAGGAGGATTTTAATAGTGGATATCCAATCACTATTGTTTTCCTATGGTGTGGTCCACCTGAGATTCATATCCATCTTATTTTTGGGATAGAGAAATAAAATGATATGTAAAAATAGATAAACGGAATGGATGAAACACATCCATCAAGGGGCCACACAGCACCGACCATCACCCACCAAGCTGGTGGCTGGGGGAGTAGCCAATCAGTTTCCGTATCACACACCAACTATATAGCTGGTGTAGATGCATATCGTGTGAAGACGCTCCTCGAGGTCCGAGTTGTAAGAACATTTCAAAGGAGATCAAAGTTACATGGGCCCTACATAATGTATTAATGTATTTATTATATTCACACCGTTCATAAAAATTTTGAGATTATTTTAGAGCATTTTCCAAAAAATGAATCGTATCCAAAACTCAAATGGACCACACCAAAAATAGCAACGGGATAATGATTTTCACTGTTAAAAAATTCGTAGGGCCCACTATAATGTTTGTTTTCTATCTAATCTATTCATAAGGTCAAAAATATCTGTATAAAGAAGAAAAACAAATTTCATATTGATCCGAAACTTTTGTGACCCTAAAAGGGTTTCAATGGTAGACGGTCAATCCCCTACTGCTTTTTGCAGTGTGGTCCAGTTTATCCTTAGATCTGTTTTTTTTTTTTTTTTTTTTTTTTTTTTTTTTTCGCTCAAGTCTTATGACAAGCTCGCAAAATGGATGGATGGTTTAGATATAACAAATACATCATGATACGACCCACAGAACTTGTTGACGTCAATACACCAGCCAATCTGCTTCCAATCCCGCCCCTGACTCGGAGACGGATTGACTACTCCCCCTGACACCAGTCGACTGGTGGTCGGTGCTCTGTGGGCCCGACTATGATGTATGTGCTTCATCCATTCCGCTTATCCATTTTTACGGATCATTTTAGTGCTTGATATAAAAAATGATAGGGATATAAATCTTAGGTGGGCTACACCATAAGAAAAAAAATGAATGGATATCCACCATTAAAATCCTTCTAAGGCCCACTATATTGTTTATTTGACATCCAATCTGTTGATTAGTTCATAAAGACCCAGATGAAAGGAAATAATAAATATCAACCTTATCCAAAACTTTTATGGCCCCTAAAATGTTTTTAATGGTTAATGTTCATTCAACACTGTTTCTTGTAATGTGGTCCACTTGTGATTGATATATAGTTCATTTTTTTCCTTCTTATCATAAAATGATATATAAAAATAGATAGACAACATGGATGAAACACATACATCATGGTGGGGCCCACAGAACACTGACCACCAGCCAATGGCTGGTGGCAGGGGAGTAGCCAATTCATTTCCCCCTCAATCCCAGCCCATTCGCTTCGAACGTGGATTGCATCCTACCCTCTATGGGGCCCACCCTGATGTAAGTGTTTTATTTAAGCCTTTAATCATTTTTCTCATATTAATTTAATATATGATCCTAAAGATGAAGCAAGTCCACAACTCCAGTGAACCACACCAGAGGATGCTGCAGTGATAATGACATCCACCATTGAAACCTTTCTAAGGGCCATTGTGATGTGTATATTTTACCATCCAACAAATTCATTAGGTCATGTAGATGTGGATGAAGTGAAAACACAAATATCGTCTTGATCTGAAACTTCTCTAGCTCCCAAGAAGTTTTTAATGGTAGATGTTCAATCCCCACCTTGTGGTCCAATTAATCCTTGAACCTGCATCTTTTTTTGGCTCACACCTTAAATGATCTGAAAAACTTGATGGACGGTGTAGCTCAAACACATAAATCATAGTGGGGCATAAAGAAGTTTTACATGTTAAAAGTTAGTTTTGTATTGCGCAAACAATTTGAAGAGAAGAAAATTTCCGTAGTAACTTGAAAAGGGGTAATTTTGGAAGCAATTTTTTTTAATAGAAAACTTATGGAGTGCATTCCGCATTCACCATTAAGCCAGACTCCTATCACGGAAAGAATTCAGTGAAAAACAACTTAGCGCTTTCCTTCTTCTGCGTTAACAATGCATTAACAAACACCACAAAACATGGAATATTTTCCCAATTCCTCGTTAAGTGCAATAATTCAGTGTTAACAAACAGGCTCGAAATCCAAATTTTAGCCTTAATTGCCTCCAGCCGAAGCTAAATCTATTTTTAACCTCAGTTCTCAACAATCGAGGCTAAAGCCTTTAGCAACAGGAGTTGTAGTCTCAGTTTAGGTAACTAAGGTCAAACTAAGACTAAAGATAGTTTAGCCTTTGTTGGCATCAACTGAGGCTAAATTTAATTTTTAACATCATTTATCAATAATCAAAGTTAAATCTAGTTTCTATCAACAAAAGCTAACAATATTATAATCAACCAATGATTGAACCTGTGCATTTTCACCCATTTAACATCCATTAAGACAACAATCAACAAAACAATTAATGGTCTATTTAAAGTTTTCAAAACAAACAAACTGTCACATAGCCTTCCACATGAACTGTTTCAGTAAGGTCCCCTTCCACATGACTATTTTCTCTCAGATCGGAGCATCACAGCCAAAGGAGCATCATTTCCCTAAGTTACCATCAATCCTGTAAAAAGGAAACCATAAAACTAAATTATGATGAATATCATTATCTTATAAAGAAGAGCATGATCAGTCTTAAAATGCTTACCGGAGATTATTGTTTAATTTTCTCAATCGGGGGGGAATCTAGCCAGTAAAATGGTTATTTCCAATATTCCTAGCAACACAGTAGAGATGTGAATTATTAAGAGGTTCAACAAGTTAAAAAAAATACCAAAGATTTTTTTTTTTTTTTTTTTTAAAAAGAGGCTAGTTTCCAAATTAATTAATATTGTATATGATCAATTAAGATGAAACATTTTATATGTATGGGCTGCTTGGGATGTGAAACAGGCAACCTTGGACCCAACAAGATATTCCTGCTTATATGCAGAAGCACAAACAAACATGAGATAGTGATTTAAATAGTAAAAAAGACCAAATACATGTGGTAAAACATTTACATATGTAACTAGTTTCCTAATAAAATACTTTACCATGGAAAGCATTTACATATGTAAATGGTTTGCAAACAAATGTACCTCATATTTACATTTATTTTTTATAAAACAGTAATTGGTTATGCAAAAGATGTAAATCTCTCAAATTTCTTACAAACGATATTAGAATATCTAGGGATCTGATCTCAGAATTGTTTGTAGAAGGAAAAGATAATCAGGCGTGTATCTAACCTATATTAAGGTAGAAAGCATTGCTATCATGTGTATACATAAAGACATGAAATATCCATTTTTATCACACTGACTTGTGTATATTAAATTAAGATTCAATAGAATAACAACTCTCTGTGGATGAGATGTTGGAGAAGGAAGCATACTCCTTACCTGCTTCGAGTAAATGAGAATTTTGTCAAACTCCCTTTGTTCAGAAAAAACAGCGACAACTTTTGGGGTAACCCTTACCTTGATATATATTTTCAATGCAAGATCATTGTCCATAGTCTACAATAGAAAAAAGAACCAATACTTGTAAGCATAATAAATGATAAACAGACTAAGCAACAAGATGGATAAAAGAAACCGTGAAAGTAACAAAGACCAAATAAAACTAACCCCTGCATGAGTATAAAATTCATTTTAGTGCAACTTAAACACCAATTATAATCAATATATTTTCCATGAATTATTAAGGGTAAATTATTACCATTACCATATAATGAAACCATTGAGTGACTAGGAAAGGAAAAGTTCCAAACCAACCTTCACAAGATCCCCTAGTTCCTCACTACACTCAAGCTTGTCCTCAGCCAACAAATTCTCCAAAAGATTCTTTTTATTCTGGTTCACAACTAGGCGGGATAATTCTAAAGATTCAAAGGCATTGAGTTTTCCTATAGTTAACAATGTCTTAAAGTACTGTAACAGTGGTGGTGTTTGCCCAGCTTGCAAAGGAACACTCTGCACAATATCAACAGCATTAACATATCCTGAGAAGTAAATTTGCCTCAAGTTGGCAATGTTGGAAAATAGACACGGACAAATAAAGTGCTTATACAATTTCTTTATTACTGATAGAGGAAGCCATGGATTTAGAAAGCCAACAGAGAAAAAAAATGAAAATGAGTAAGAGACTGTGTAGGATATAGTCTCAAAGAAAAAGAAAGCAACAGTGAGGACATGATACAATAAATAATTGTGATAATGGCAAATAACAAAATTCAGGTTGTGTGCAAGACTGGATGGAGAGTAGAGATAAACACAACAAAAAATTGATAACTATACCTGAAATTTAGCAACAGTATCAGGAGTATGAAGGATGCATTGTGGAGATTCAGTTGCAAGCTCTGTTACACATTATCATACAGGCTCCAATCTTCCAATAACATTCACAAATGATGCTTCTCGACTTTTGCATGGTTGGAAATTGAGGCAGTGTTTGTGCTTAAGACCAATTGCTCTTGTAACTCATCTGTAAGGCCCATATCCTAGACCGTACTGTTCCGTAGGCTTCTGCGGTCCTCCTGGTTGAATTCCGATGACCTGTGATTTGTTATCGGCATTTGTACACGATCGTGAGTCGTGAGTCGTGTCCCATATATCAGAGTCGACTTAAACCGACACTTGTACCCTTGCGACCACGCCGTCACCACAGTTTCGATGTCGCGTATTATGCGCTGAGGCGATACCCGTGCCAAGAAATGTGAGCCCGCGTTCAGTTCGAGGAAAACGTTGCCCGTTGCAAATTCAAAGAGAAATATCAAATCAATTACATCAAATGTCAAGTACCACATCCCATCCTCAAGTACAAGTAATCCTTAACTCTCTTACAACCAAGTACCCTAAAGTCAACTCTCCCCATCACCCATCACTCACTCACCATCCCTCTCTTCCATCACTTCTCTCCCATCACCTCTCTCTCTCTCTCTCATTTCTTCATTTTCAAGCAATTCGCAAAGGAGGAAACATTTATGGCTTCCACGGAGAAAAAGAAAGGAGCTAGTGTGGCCACCTTCCTACCTCCCATCTCCACCATGAAAAGTCTATCTCGACCATTGAATCATACCCCTTGGAGCTCTAGATTGCATTGGCGGAAGAAGGAAGTGGAGATCTAACGGTGGGTGTTTTATGATTTGAGGGCCCACATATGGTGGGACCCATCTTGATCTATGTATTGCAACCATGGAGGGCCTATAGTGGTGGGGTCCCTCTATCACCATCCGATCTCTCCCTTTTCTCTTTCTTTCTCTCTTTCCCTTCTTTGTATGGTAATGATGATGATGAGGTGTGTGGCCCACCATGATGTTTATACCCACGCCATCTACCAGTGGACCCCATCCATATGGGACACACCATGATGTTAATATGATATCCTAACCGTCCATCTAGGACGTAGTCCACCCCATGCATGTGGGTGGGGCCCTCCTTGATGTATTTATCCACACCCAGATCCATAGCTCTAGTGGCAGATTGAATGAAAGATACCTCGTTCCTACAGAGAGATGTGGAAGGACAGTGGAAGTGGCTAGTTGTGAGGTGTGGGGTGTGAACTGTCAGTGGGGGTGGCTAGCAGTGGGGTGTGACTGACGGTGTGGTGGGTGCTAACAGTGAGGTGTGAATGGACAGTGGGGTTTGTGGGACCCACCAACGTCATCCACTCATCTTGATGAGCCACACCGTGATGCGTGTGGGGCATTCACCATCCCTGGACGGTGGGACCCACCCCACGTGTGGGGCTACCCATGATGTATGTGTATGTCTAGGCAGTCCAGGGCCTGGACGTTGTATATTTATTAAATATAATATTATATTAATATAATATATGACATGATATATTATATTATAATGTAATATAATATTATATATTTAACATAAATGTTGTGGTGGGCCCTACATGAGACCCACCTCTGTTTCTTTTAAAAAGCAGCAAAGGCTGCATATTAGTATATAATATAATATTAATATATTATATTTCATATATATGTTATGGTGGGCCCTACGTGGAACCCACCTCTCTTTTCTTTAAAGAGATAACAATGCTGCTCGTACAGAAGCTATGTAGTTGCTTTCTCTCTTAAATGTCAGTGAGTTCCACAGGTCTGTGAGACCCGACCCGAGTTCGCATGTATGTGTGCGAGTATGCATCTCATTCATCTCGGTCTTGCAGTCCTACCGATCGAATTCCGGTGACCCACGACCATCAGATAGTATTTGCGGTCATCCTTAAGTCCGGTCATGTAGACCCGACTCGGATTGGGCCGAAACCTGTGTTATCTTGTTTGCATTGCCGTTGCGGTTTTGATAATGATCATGTGGCCCACCTAGTGAGGAGAGCACATTTTTCAAGGTGGCCTACTCCCTTTTTGGTGCAATTTTCAACAAACACCACACACACTACCTAAAGTTCCATCTTACGCACCACCTACCCTTAATCACCATCCTCATGCTTACTAACCTATTAAACCTACAACTTTGGTCGTAACTCCCTACTTGCAATCATCTCCCCTCTTTAACCAAGGTAAGAAAGCAATGATTACTTTGCTTAAAAGGATTTTCTCTTCTTTTTTCCCTCATTTTCTCCTCTCTCTTCCATTGCTAGAACCTCCAAAACATCCTACCCTGCTGAAAATTTCAGCCACATTTCTTCCATTCCCTCCTCATCTAACCCTCCACTTCCCATCTTAACCCTTCATCCATGGTCCTTGAAGCATAAGGATTTCAATGCATCAAGAAATTGGAAGATCCAAGCAAGGTGGGTGCTCTCCTTAGCTTCTTCTCTTTTCCTTTTCCTTTCTTTCTTTTCTTAGCATACATGGAAGCATGTAGGACCCCCCAATTCATGGTGGAGGTCTTACATGGTTCCTAGGATGAAGGCCATGGGCCTAGATCCTACTCATTTCCTTCCATGGTGGGCCATTCTCCATGGACCCACCATTATGCCTTCTCCTTTATTTTTGCATCTCATAGGTCACCTAGGCCTTTGCATGCATGAAGGGATGGTGTCCCTACCCTTCAGCAAATCATCTTGATGCATAATAGCTTACATGTAAGTGTATACATAGTGGATGGTGTGGATTGTGGAGTGGAAGGTTCATTAGTGGCAGGACCTTTCACCAATGGCCGATTTACTTCTTCCTTCTCTCTTTCTCTTTATTTTTCTCCTGTGTACTCTAATGATGTGTGGCCCACCAAGGAGAGGTCAGCAACATCTCAGACCCTTAGGTAAATGGGAAGTCGAAGCCCACTTTGACTAGATGTCTGTTGGAGCATAAAAATTATCATCATGAAAAGAAAAGATTGATATTCAGGAGAGAAACAGGGGAGGAAGACAAGTTTCACGGATCGCGTAACTAAGAATTGCGCGGATCGCGTAACCAAGAAAGTCAATTATGCGGGAGGCGCAACCAAGTGATCTGGTTGTGTGGATAACATAACAAGGGTGACAGTTGCAAGGGTCGCGCAATCAAGCAGAGACCTACGTCGATCGCGCAACAAGGGTGACAGTTGTACGGATCGCGCAATCAAGAAGCAGTTGCGCCGATCGGGTAACAAGGAAAGCAGTTGCGTAGGTCGCGTAACTAACAAAGACAACCAACACCTGTGAGGGGCCTATAAATACCCCACTCTTCCTCTCATTTGGGTGAGAGAGATATTTCAAAAACTGAAGCGGAGCAACTGAAGGTAGAAGGGAGAGGCAATAATCAATTGCGCAGACCGTGCAACGAGTGATACCAGTTGCGCGGACTATGCAACCAAGATATCTTTTGCGCGAACCGTGCAACCACATTACCAGTTGTGCGGGTCGTGCAACAGGTCACCCAACTAGCTTTATGCAAGAGCTTTGTTGAGTCTTCAAATCTTCTTTGAAAGGAGAGATCAGATGATCAATTCAGCAAATTCCTCCTAAGTATTGGGAGAAGACTGAAGAGGTTGCCGAAATGCTGCCAAAATTTCTATCTTCATGAAGATTGAACGATCAAATCAGCAATTCCTCCTAAGTGCCTAGGAGATGATCGAAATAGCGCCGGAATGCTGCCGAAATTTATATTGCACCATAAGAATTGCACTTAAAATAATTCTTCAATTCTAATTGATCTACCTTAGAATCAAGGGATGTAGAAAGGATGTAAATGAACTCAATATTAATAAAGATATGATGATTGTTTTGAATACTCTTTTGTTATGTTTGAATAAGATCAGTTCCCAAAGTAAATACTTTTGTTTTCTTATCGAAATAAAATGGCAACTCTGCTGGGGACTTTTATCTTATTTTAGCATTAACAAAAAGATTATTAAGAACTTTCACCATAGTTTGGTGTCTTTCTGACGCCAAAATGCGACTCTCAGTGGGAACATCCTCCCCTTCATCTCTAAGGTAGATCATCTTATTTTTTTTAATGCTAATTATAGACGTGTTTCACTACTGAAGGTGTCCAAATTCTACTAAAAATTACAATTAATGGCAATTCCTGCAAGAGAAACAAGCTTTCATTTTACGTCAACCAGATTCGTGATAGAATATATGCCGGATCAAGCTTCCGCATATGCGACTCAGTTTCCTACAGACAAAAGCAACATGACTCAAGCAACAGCTGGGGTCGTATCTATTTCACCCCAATCATCGAATAATGACAGAGGCTAGATTACTGTAGTGTCCCGCAAGACAAGAGCACGGAACGTGACAAATGCTTGAACAAATCTGCCTTCGCCGAGAGTCAAAAGGCTTATAACACGAAATGTAGTCAAGGAGCATCTTGAACTCTCTCCACCTGCAATATACCCTGAGCGAGTAATTTCACAGGTGGCTTTTCATGATTTTTCGGCTTTAGTCACCCCAAGAGTAAGATGGACGAAGGAGCAGAAAGGCAAAGCATTAATGGCAAGTCTACCAACATCTTTATCTCCCCAAACAAATTCGCTGATGTCCACACCACTCTAACTGATTGATAGTCCCAAGAGTGTGGAGAAGTCAAACGAGACTCCATCTTCTCCAGTCTCTTAAAGTCCTGTTATGTCTGCATACTCTCATCCTACTCTCACTACAACTTCATCAAAGAGTGGCGAAGCTACGGTATATGTGACTGAGACAAACCAAAACAATATACCGACTGCAGAGGATCGCATCAATGAGATGGCAGAAGTACAAAGGATATTAACAGAAGAATGCAGACATCTCAGAGAGGCATTGGCAACCCTGGCACATAACGTAGCTTAGATGACGGCTCCACCAATGATGGGTACGGTAAATGGATGGGAAAATCGGCCTGAAGGCTATCATCCACAAGGGGAAGGATCACGAGGATCCGTTCTCGCTGCAAGAATGTTGAGGGTCAAATATTGCATATTAGACCCCAGTTACTATCTGGATTTATGAACATCACACTGCTTAACGGGTTATTTTAATCATGTTTGTGATACAAGGTGAATCTAGGAGCGTGGACTGGAAAGGACGGTAAAAGCATGGATTTAATGCTCTGACATCACCAAGGCATTGGACGGGACCCCAGGGGACCAAGAACGATGAATTTACATGCCCGAGATCGAGAAAAATCAAGTTTGTTCACGTTAAAGAGGCACGAAATTGGTGCGAGAATGCGAGGATCACATGGTTTCGCCATCGATTGACTCGAAACTTCATACATGTGATGGGGGCCGTAAATTAACCGTACAGATTAAATTTCAGCCACTGGATATATCGGGAAGTGGCCGAACAGACTGATCAGCCCCTTAATTCCCTAAGTGTGGCCCACCTGCTATATAAATAAGCCTCAACTTCAGAATCGACGCATTATATGAAAAGACAAGACGCATGGATGGAGTGGATTTTTCAGAAATATCACGGTGGACCCCACATGTACAAATGCGTGTACATCATACACGTCTCCCGCCGCGCACCGGATTGGCTATAGCGGGTCAGCAGGTGCTGACCCGCATCTTCCTCTCAAACGGAAAGTTCCGTTTTCGGCTTCTGCGTAACGAACGGACGAGTCCGTTTTTCGGAAGATTGTGGGCCCAACACATGCCCTGTACGGATGATCTAAACCGTCTGTCACGCAGAGGGGCGAAAACCAGTCAAACCCATGTTGAATTTGGGTAATCTCATACACGCACATGCCCGTTACAGAGGTTACAAGAGGGTTGTTTTGCAGCGTTCAAAATATTGCAGCGTGATTGAATCTTGTGGGCCACATCAATGGACAATAAAAACCGTTCATCTTCGACCGTTTTTTTTCGTCAGGCATCTAATGGACGGCGTGGATTCCTCAGTCTAATTCAATAATGGGCCCCACCAACCTCAGCAGAAAACTCCGTTTTTGAGACAGCGTCTGACCGAAGAATGTTGTGGCCCACCTTGATCAACTATATGGAAGTTCCAAGCCGACCACCATCTGAGGCCGGCCACAAACCGACCGGGTATAGGATCGTTGGAGGCCGAAATCGACCCAACTGCGGCGGTTTGGTTTCCTAAATAGAGATTGAGTCTCTGTTTCCTTCCGCCTTGAGCCGTCCATTGCTCAACTACCACCCACTTTCATGAGCGGTGACAGTTGATTCCGGCCGTCCAGAGTGGCCAGGAGGAGGATGTAAATCAAAACCTCCTGTTTTCTTGCGGCCGATTACAGAGAAGATCGTTAAAGGTTGGATCTTCTATCAGACGTTGATCCATGCAGTGGCCCATCAAAAGCTCGGATCTATTTCAAATTTCGAATATTGGCCTAAGTGGACACTCTTGAAACAATGGTCGGTTCAGATTTGTTGAATGATCATCGGAAGTGGACCCCACGGATACCACCAAATCTAACACACGGTCGGTTTACTTTTCGGTTACAAGCAAGTGCCAACAGGCCCAGGCACGCCTCTCTCGTGTGGAAACCTCACCACCTCCCATCCACCATTGCTATAAAAAAGAAGAGAAAAGAGAGGGGAGGGGATATCTCAAGCGGCAGGGAGGAGAAAAACGGAGAGAGAGAGAGAGAGAGAGAGAGAGAGAGAGAGAGAGAGAGAAAGAGAGAGACAGAGAGAGAACTTTTATTTTATGTTTTTAACTGTTTTCTCCCTTTTCCTGTTGAGTGATCTAGCCAACATGGTTGGCTAAACCTCTTAGCTAGGGCTAAGAGGTGAAGCTTGTGGTATGATGGGATGATTCTACGGCTTCGATTATGTTAGTTAAACTACTTTGATTTTAGTTTTATTATAAGGAATTGCCTGTAGTTGTTTTTATGGTTTGTTGTGACTTCCATTACAATAGATCTACAATGGCTGCAAGTAATTTCTTTTCTTTAATTTGATTATGTGGTTAGGAAGCCCTGTTGTTCACCATCGCCCCTTGGACATGGTTGAGTGATGGAATCCCTCCTAACCTTCATACATCACACTGATTGGTTGTGGATTGGTTTAACTCTATTGTTTGCTTTGTCTCATGGACATGGTTTTGTGATAGAATCCATTCTAATTTACACCTGTCTCATCTTTTGAAAACTTGATCAAAGGAAGTTCAGATTGTTCTTTAAGCGATATATCTTCCAACTGGATGAAGATGGGACTCGAAGTCCATTGAGCTCGTGAATCAAGCGTAGATCTCCCGATCTCTACAAGTGGATCCTCCGAATCCCTAGTTTCCTTCTCTGAATTCCTTAAATTTTATATTCTTGTTTTCACCATTATTCCTTCAAACTACACTTGTTTTAGATTTCATCTCATTCTAGTTCTAGTCCTTGTTAGTTTTGAGTTACGTACGAGGTTTCGGTCCACTGTGGATTCGACCTCGGTCTTCTGAGAGTTTTATTACATCATAACCCTATACTTGGGGAGTGAACAAGTTTTGGCGCGTAGTTCTTGGGATTGACGACTACGTTTCCTGAAGATAACTGGTTTTAGGATTAGTTTGAGATTAGGACTCTTTTTTTTATTCTTAGGATTTCCTAATTTAGGTTTTTCTTAAAATTTTAGAAAGTTTATATTTAAAGTAACTTTCTATTTTTAGATGGTTTTCCCTTTTTAGAAACTAACCCAACTTTCTTATTTTGTAGGATTCTGAGATAGGTTTCTAAATTGGTAATTTCTCTCTTAATTTTTTTTTTCCTTGCTATTTCTAGATTAGGATTCCTTTTTAGTAAGTTTCTAATTCTAACTCTTTTAGAATCAAATTTTGTTTCCTATTTTATTTTTTAGAAACTAACTTTCTTGTTTTGTAGGCTCATTAGAAATTTCTAATTCGGTAACCTCTTTCTAAATTCTACTTTCTATTTTTAGAACTCTTCTATTTCTAAGCTTTCATTTATTTTAGAAATTATTTCCTTTTTAGAAACTCATATTGCTTTCTATTTTAGGATTAGGATTTATAATTCAGAACTTTCTAATTCTAGGTTTAGGAAACTTTCCTTTTCTAGAAACTAACTTTGAATTTTCTAACTTTAGAATTTCTATTTCTTAGGAACTAATCTCTTTTGGTTTCTTTTTGCAGGATCTTAATTTAGAGACTCCAATTTGGTAACTTCCTTCCAACCCTCTCTTTCTTTTTAGATTTTTATTTCCCTTCTTAGGATTAGGTTTAGAATTTGATTGAGGGCTGTGAGTGTTTCATGCCCAAGTGGGCTCGTGACAACACTCGACGTCTCTTAACTGAAGGAGGATTAGTTGAGGGGTTAACGTCCATCGCAGGACTAGACACCGCTCGAATTCCCCGAGTTAATTGAGGATATGGTGAAGATCAACCTCGTCTACCCCAACCTAGGGTAGAAGATGTCCAGGGATGAGAATGAGGTGCATCAAGCACCCCGCCTCGTACCTTACGAGATTACTTACAACCGGGCGGGGTGAGTACGCCCTCATGCATGGTTTTTCGGAGAATGCGGGACATATGGATATCAAGCCGAGTGATCCAACTCCTTCCTAAATTTCATGGGCTTGAGTCGGAGAATCCATATCTACATCGAAAGAGTTCGATGAGATCATGACTACCTATACTTTCCTAACGTGTCGATGACACGGTTAGGTTAAAACTCTTTCCTTTTCTTTGAAAGAGAAAGCCAAGACGTGGTTACATTCATTACGTCCTCAATCTATTGGCGGATGGAATGACATGACAAGGGAGTTCATTAAAAGTTTTCCATATCATAAGACGAACACCCTTAGGAAGTCGATCATGAACTTCGCCCAAAGGGAAGATGAAACATTCTTCCAATGTTGGGAGAGCGGTTCAAAGATCTGTCGAGTTCATGCCCACAACATGGTTTTGAAACGTGGCGCATCACGAATTTTTTCTATGATGGACTGACGTCTCCCATGCGCCAATTAGTTAAGACAATGTGTAATGGGGAGTTTATGAATAAAGGTGTCGATGAAGTGTGGGACTACTTTGATAAACTTCTTGAGAACACACAAACATGGGACATCTCCCCTAGGCCGAGTACTACGCCTAGGCCGACTCATTCCAAAGAAAAAGGTGGAATGTACTTCCTGAAAGAGGATGATGATATTAACGCCAAGGTAGCCAATCTCACTCGAAAACTCGAGGCCATGGAATTAAAGAAGGATAAGGCCAAGGAAATTGTTTGTAGTATTTGTGGTTGCAACATTCACACTACTTTTGAATTGCCCAACTATATCTGCCTTTCAAGAGGTATTGAATGAGCAATCCAATCTTTGTAAGCAATTACCAAAGACCTTTTAGTGGGCCCACCTCTAACACATACAATCTCACAGTTGGAGAAACCATCCAAACTTCGGTTGGAGGAATGGACAAACCGCTACACCTCAAGGTTTCCTAAATCAAAATCCAACTCAAGAGAAACCTCAAGAGGATCCGGTTAAACATTTTCAAAAGCAAGAGCTTTTTAATCGGGGTATGCTACTGAGGCCTTTCAAGACCTTACAAAAGCAATACAGGGACTTAAAATGTGAAAATGCGATTGGGAACAAGGGGAGCTTCCCAGCTCAACCTCTTCCCAATCCTAAATCGCAATATGAAGTTAGCGACCCAAGCTCTTCAAATCAGATGGAGCAAGCTAAATCCATCACCACTCTTAGGAGTAGAAAAATCATTGACAAAACCATTCCGGTTAGGGCTGAAAAGTCTAAGGACCCGGAAGTGGATAAAGAAGATGGATCTAGCCATGCCCCACCAGAGTTAGAACCGAAACCTCAAGGAAAGCCGGTTGCTCCATTTCCCCAACGGTTGGTTGCACCAAAACCTCTCTCTAACTCTCAGGATATCCTAGAGGTGTTGAAACAAGTGAAGGTCAACATTCCTCTACTTGATGCCGTGAAACAAATACCTTCCTATGCCAAATTCTTGAAGGATTTATGTACGACCAAAAGACGACAAAATATTCAAAAGAAAATCTTCCTGACTGAGAAAGTGAGTGCCATCCTAAAGCAAGATGTGCCGCATGAAAAATTCAAAGACCTGGTAGCCCAACCATATCATGTGTAATTGGGGACTATCGAATTGATCACGCACTTCTTGACTTAGGAGCGAGCGTTAATCTTATTCCCTACTCGGTATACAAACAGTTGGGTTTAGGTGAATTAAAACCCACCTTAACCACACTACAACTTGCTGATCGCTCTGTTCGTGTACTAAGAGGAATAATTGAGGATGTGTTGGTCCAGGTTGATCGATTTTACTACCCAGTAGATTTTATCATCTTAGATACCGAACCCATCAACAATACAAGCACTCAGATTCCCGTCATTCTTGGTCGCCCATTCCTTGCCACTTCAAACACAATTATAAATTGCAGGAATGGTGTCATGAGTATGTCTTTCGGAAATATGACATTAGAAATGAATATCTTTTTCAACACTGGTAGACGGGTAGAGGAAGATGACGATATCCACGATATTAACATGATCGATACTTTCGTGGAAGATAGGACACCCCTTACTTTATCCTCTGATCCTCTAGAGACGTGCCTGGCCCACTCCCATGAGTTTGATGATGACATAATTAGGGAGACGTGTGCCATACTTGATGCGGTACTGGTACTTGAAGTTAACCGATGGAGGCCTCAATTTGAAAAGTTACCCTACACTGATGAAGTGCCTCTACCGTCTAACCTCAAGCCACCGAAGCTTGACCTAAAACCTTTGCCCACTGATTTAAAATATGCATATTTAGGTCAAGATGAGACATACCCGGGTGATTTCTGCCCACCTTGAGAAAGAACAAGAGAGTATGCTCATATCTACTCTCCTTGAGCATAAGGGAGCCCTTGGATGGACAATCGCGGACCTCAAGGGAATCGATCCCACGATTTGTACTCACCGCATATATCTTGAGGATAATGCGAAGAAATGACTCGGCAACCACAACGTAGACTAAATCCAAACATGAAGGAAGTGGTTAAGGCCGAGGTTCTTAAACTATTGGATGTGGGTATCATATACCCTATATCTGATAGTCAATGGGTGAGTCCAACTCAGGTGGTTCCTAAGAAGTCAGGGATCACCATCGTAGCCAATGCCAATAATGAACTCGTGCCAACTAAAGTCACTCTTGGTTGGAGGATGTGCATTGACTACGAAAAATTAAATACCGTCACGAGGAAAGACCACTTTCCTTTGCCCTTCATTGATCGGATCTTGGAAAGGTTAGCCGGTCATTCCTATTACTGTTTCCTTGACGGGTATTCGGGCTACAACCAGATAGAGATCGCCCCTGAAGATCAAGAAAAGACTACGTTTACATGTCCTTACGACACCTTTGCTTACCGAAGGATGCCATTCGGGCTATGTAATGCTCCTGCCACTTTCCAGCTGATGTATGATGAGCATATTTTCGACATGGTGGGGCAATATTTAGAGGTCTTCATGGACGATTTCTCTGTCTTCGGTCCATCTTTCAGCGAGTGCTTGGAAAGTTTTAAATGTGTGCTGAAAAGATGTGAAGAAAAGAACTTGGTACTTAATTGGGAGAAGTGTCATTTCATGGTTCAGAAGGGAATTGTCCTTGGACACATTATTTCATCCAAAGGAATCGAGGTGGATAAGGCAAAGATCGATCTTATCTCTAACCTACCTCCACCCAAGAACATAAGGGACGTGAGATCCTTCTTAGGACACGCCGGGTTTTACAGAAGATTCATAAAGGACTTTAGTCTCATCTTTCGTCCTCTATGTAATCTACTTCAAAAGGATGCACCATACGAGTGGACTGAACCATGTCAGGAAGCTTTCACTAAGCTTAAGGGCATATTGACTAGTGCACCCATCATACAGCCACCTGACTGGAGCATTCCTTTTGAACTTATGTGCGATGCGTCTGATTATGCTCTTGGGGCAGTTCTAGGCCAGAGAAAAGATAAGAAACTCTACGTTATTCATTATGCAAGTAAGACTCTAAATCCTGCCCAGGTGAACTACTCGACTACGGAAAAGGAACTCTTAGCCGTAGTGTTCGCTTTGGACAAATTTAGATCCTACTTGATCGGATCCAAGATCATTATTTATACTGACCACGCAGCGCTTAAGTATCTTCTATCTAAGAATGATGCTAAGGCCCGTCTGATAAGATGGATCCTCCTACTTCAGGAATTTGACCTAGAGATAAAAGATAAAAAGGGAGTAGAGAACGTAGTGGCTGACCATCTTTCTCGCCTTAATCCCTCTGATTCCTTTGGGATGACACCGATTAATGACATGTTCCCTGACGAACAATTGTTCAGAGTCTCTCATTCGCCTTGGTTCGCTGATATCGCTAATTATCTTGCCACAGGTTCTATACCGACACATTGGTCTGCGCAAGATAAGAAGAAATTTTTCACCGAGGTGCGCAAATTCTTCTGGGATGATCCATACTTGTTTAAATATTGCCCAGACCAAATCTTGAGGAGATGTGTACCAGACGATGAGCATCAGAGTGTCATCTCCTTCTGTCACTCACAGGCCTGTGGTGGTCACTTTTCTGCAAAAAAGACCACGGCCAAAATTCTGCAGTGTGGCTTCTATTGGCCCACTATGTTCAGGGATACTCATGAGTTTTGCAAAGCTTGTGAGCGTTGTCAGAAATTGGGAGCATTGTCTCGTCGAAATATGATGCCCTTGAATCCCATTCTTATCATAGAGGCATTTGATTGCTGGGGCATCGATTTCATGGGGCCATTCCCCCAATCTTTTGGGAATTTATATATTTTGCTTGCCGTAGATTATGTCACTAAATGGGTTGAAGCGATTCCGTGTCGAACTAATGACCATCGCACGGTCATTAAATTCCTGAAAGAAAACATCCTTTCCCGATTCGGAACGCCTCGAGCTATCATTAGTGATGGGGGCTCACACTTTTGTAATAGACCATTTGAGAGTTTAATGAAGAAATACGGTATCTCTCATAAGGTGAGCACCCCATACCACCCACAGACAAGTGGGCAAGTTGAGATTTCCAATAGGGAGATCAAACACATTTTGGAGAAAACGGTTAACCCTAACCGTAAGGATTGGTCAATTCGATTGACTGATGCCTTATGGGCATACCGTACTGCTTTTAAAACCCCTATTGGAATGTCTCCCTTTAGACTCGTCTATGGGAAAGCTTGCCACTTGCCTGTGGAGTTGGAACATAGAGCCTACTGGGCGATCAAAAATTTGAATTTCAATCTGAACAACGCCGGCTCGCTACGCAAACTTCAATTAAATGAACTTGAAGAAATCCGGAACGACGCGTACGAAAACTCGAGAATTTACAAGGAAAGGATGAAGGCGTTTCATGACCAACACATTCTACGAAAATCATTCACGCCAGGTCAGAAAGTCCTTTTATATAATTCTCGATTACATCTCTTCCCGGGTAAGCTTTGATCTCGTTGGACCCGCCCTTACATTGTTGTTACTGCATATCCTCATGGGGCCGTCGAGATAAGAGACCCCGACAATGGCAAGGAGTTTAAAGTAAATGGACATCGCTTAAAGCCATTTGTCGAGAAATTTGATTCAGAGGACATGTCCATGCCTCTGACTGATCCTGTTTACCAGGAATGATCTCCTAGTCTGATGGAGGTATAGGTAGGTTTATTGCTTTTATAGGATTAGGGTAGTTGCTTTGGTCTAGCTGAAGACATTAAACTTAGCGCTCCTGGGAGGCAACCCAGCTTTTCATTCCATTTCATTAGTTCAATGTTTGTGGGTAACATTACTGCAAACCCTCACGAGACTACAACTCGTCCACTAGGGGCAACCTAGGGTTTTAAAGGCTTGTTGCATACGCTAAATGCAATCAGAAGCACTGCGAAAGTGGTATAGGTAGGAGTTTATTTTTGTTATTTGTGTTTTACTTTCGATTGGTTTCACTCTTGTGCTGACCCGCTCTCATGTTGAGATCTCTACGGAAAAGTCTCTCTCGACTCGTTTCCCAGGTACTATCTTCCCATCACTTCTCACTTACTTTCGTTGTCCCATGTGCATTGCATGATTACATCTTTTACATTGAGGACAATGTAGATTTTAGGTTGGGGGTGGGAGATTAGGTTTCCTAATCAATGTTTTCTTGGTCTTGAGCGAAAATTGTGAAAATTTTAATTTTTCTGGAATTTCTGTGAATTCGAAGTGATTTTGACGGCCATCTTGGATTTAGAATTACAAGATACGTGATGTTGGTAATTTATGACTCCTGGATTCAGTGTCTGTTAGATTTCACAGTTAAGTTTGAATTGTTAATCCATGATTAGAAGTTTTAAACATTGATTGAGTCATGATTTCACATGTCACATCTCGCTTTCACATTAAGGGTTCAGTTCAATATTGAAGGATTGACTTGGTGATCAGTAAGCATGAAAGGAACCAACCTGGGGAATTTGTCCATCATGTTCAATAAGAAGAATGAAAGAAAATGAGAAAACCCAGCTACAAGATAGCTGCCTGCGGAAAGGGTTGGGCGAATGGACTTCACCATAGGTTTGCTCCCCATAGGTGTAGAGTCGATTCCCCATGGTTGTCTTTAAAAAAAAATAATAAATAAATAATTTGTAGAAAATACAAGATTTCTGGACAAGTGTTCACCATAGGTTTGCTCCCAATAGGTGAGGATTTGATTCCTTTCATTAACATTAATTTTGATGAAAAAATCAAGGGGTGGAATGTTGATCTATGAGGCAGGTTTTGGTTTAGGTTTGGATTGTCATGAGTTTTCTTAATTATTACCAATGATATCATGAAAGAGAGAAGTAAATCTTAATGTTGATAAGCTGAGATTACACTATACACTCATGGAACTCAATGTATAGAATTATTTTAGTTAATAGATTAATATTTGAACTTGATTATGAAGTCTACCATGCGCTTACCTCCAGGAGAAATTAATGCCCAACATTCATGAATCTTAGATTTCTCATATCTGAATCGTTCTTCAAAAATATCACTCGGTTTCACGGAAATTGCCTTAATTCTCAACTTATTCTTCGCATATTTTGCTCGGGACTAGCAAAATGCTGGTTGGGGGTTGTGTTGAGGGTCAAATATTACATATTAGACCCCAGTTACTATCTGGATTTATGAACATCACACTGCTTAACGGGTTATTTTAATCATGTTTGTGATCTGGTGAATCTAGGAGCGTGGACCGGAAAGGACGGTAAAAGCATGGATTTAACGCTCGACATCACCAAGGCATTGGACGGGACCCCGAGGGACCAAGAAACGATGAATTTACATGCCGAGATTAGAGAAAATCAAGTCATTCACGTTAAAGAGGCACGAAATTGGTGCAGAATGCGAGATCACATGGTTTCCGCCATCGATTGACTCGAAACTTCATACATGTGATGGGGGCCGTAAATTAACCGTCTGATTAAATTTCACCCTTGGATATATCGGAAGTGGCCGAACAGGACTGATCAGCCCCTTAATTCCCTAAGTGTGGCCCACCTGCTATATAAATAAGCCTCAACTTCAGAATCGATGCATTATATGAAAAGACAAGACGCATGGATGGAGTGGATTTTTCAGAAATATCACGGTGGACCCCACATGTACAAATGCGTGTACATAATACACGTCTCCGTCACAAGCCGGATTGGCTATAACGGGTCGAGACGGCGGCCGACCATCTTCCTCTCAAACGGAAAGTTCCGTTTTCGGCTTCTGCGTAACGAACGGACGAGTCCATTTTTCGGAAGATTGTGGGCCCAACACATGCCCTGTACGGATGATCTAAACCGTCTGTCACGCAGAGGGGCGAAAACCAGTCAAACCCATGTTGAATTTGGGTAATCTCATACACGCACATGCCCGTTACAGAGGTTACAAGAGGGTTGTTTTGCAGCGTTCAAAATATTGCAGCGTGATTGAATCTTGTGGGCCACATCAATGGACAATAAAAACCGTTCATCTCCGACCGTTTTTTTCGTCAGGCATCTAATGGACGGTGTGGATTCCTCAGTCTAATTCAATAATGGGCCCCACCAACCTCAGCAGAAAACTCCGTTTTTGAGACACGTCCGACCGAAGAATGTTGTGGCCCACCTTGATCAACTATATGGAACTTCCAAGCCGACCATCTAGAGGCCGACCTGGACAAACCGACCGGGTATAGGATCGTTGGAGACCGAATCGACCCAACTGCGGTAGTTTGGTTTCTAAATAGAGATTGAGTCTCTGTTTCCTTCCGCACTGAAGCCGTCCGCATTGCTCAACTACCATTTACTTTCATGAGCGGACGGTTGATTCCGACCGTCCAGAGTGACCGGAGGAGGATGTAAATCAAAACCTCCTGTTTTCTTGCAGCCAGTTACACAGAGAAGATCGTTAAAGGTTGGATCTTCTATCAGACGTTGATCCATGCAGTGGCCCATCAAAAGCTCGGATCTATTTCAAATTTCGAATATTGGCCTAAGTGGACACTCTTGAAACAATGGTCGGTTCGAGATTCTTCAATGAACATCGGAAGTGGACCCCACGGATACCACCAAATCTAACACACGGTCGGTTTCTGTTTTCAGATTGCGCAAGTGCCAACTGGCTGTGCACGTCTCTCGTGCGGAAACCTCAGCCGACCTCCCATCCACCATTGCCATAAAAAAGAAGAGAAAAGAGAGGGGAGGGGATATCTCACGGCAGGGAGGAGAAAAAGAGAGAGAGAGAGAGAGAGAGAGAGAGAGAGAGAGAAAGAGAGACAGAGAGAGAACTTTTATTTTATGTTTTTACTGTTTTCTCCCCTTTCCTGTTGAGTGATCTAGCCAACATGGTTGGCTAAACCTCTTAGCTAGGGCTAAGAGGTGAAGCTTGTGGTATGATGGGATGATTCTACGGCTTCGATTATGTTAGTTAAACTACTTTGATTTTAGTTTTATTATAAGGAATTGCCTGTAGTTGTTTTTATGGTTTGTTGTGACTTCCATTACAATAGATCTGCAATGGCTGCAAGTAATTTCTTTTCTTTAATTTGATTATGTGGTTAGGAAGCCCTGTTGTTCACCATCGTCCCTTGGACATGGTTGAGTGATGAAATCCCTCCTAACCATCATACATCACACTGATTGGTTGTGGATTGGTTTAACTCTGTTGTTTGCTTTGTCTCATGGACATGGTTTTGTGATGGAATCCATTCTAATTTACACCTGTCTCATCTTTTGAAAACTTGATCAAAGGAAGTTCAGATTGTTCTTTAAGCGATATATCTTCCAACTGGATGAAGATGGGACTCGAAGTCCAGTTGAGTTCGTGAATCAAGCGTAGATCTCCCTGATCTCTACAAGTGGATCCTCTGAATCCCTAGTTTCCCTTCTCTGAATTCCTTAAATTTTATATTACTGTTTTCACCATTATTCCTTCAAACTACACTTGTTTTAGATTTCATCTCATTCTAGTTCTAGTCCTTGTTAGTTTCAGATTACGTACAGGTTTCAGTCCCTGTGGATTCGACCTCGGTCTTACCGAGTTTTTACTACATCACAACCCTATACTTGGGGAGTGAACAAAGAACGATAACGCAAGATGATATAAGACAAGTCGTTGAAGAAACTGTGAGAATAGAAAGGAAGCGTGAAAATACTGGCCGCTTCAGATATCATACGCCATATCCAAGGGTGGTAGAGGATGTTCCGTTCCTGGCTAACTGTAAGCATCCAGATTTTCAGAAGTTTAACGGGGAAGGCTTGCTAGAAGAACATCTGATGCACTTCATTACCAGCATGGGGAATTTTTCTACGATACCGCAGTATTGTTTAAGATTGTTTGGGTCATCACTAACACACAAAGCATTTCGGTGGTATTCCACCCTGGCTCCAGGGTCGATACGAACTTGGGAGCAAATGCAGGACGCTTTTATGTCAAACTTCTTCTCCTCAGAACGTGATGTTAGCATTACAGAGTTGGCTTCTATACAGCAGAGAGAAAATGAGCCAGTAGAAAAGTTCATAGATAGGTGGAAAACATTGGGAGCCTCATGCAGACAATTGCCAGAAGAAAAAGAACAGGTTAAAATGTGCTTGAATTCTATGAAAACAGGAATCGCGTTCGGACTCACCAGCGCCGATATCAGAACATTTCGTGATCTAGCTACCAAGGCTCATGCTTTGGAATTAATGACTCGTAAAATGCCAGCATTCCACCACGAGACAGCTAGGAGGGTACCCGACAGGATGAATGTGAATACTGTCGATCGTGATAAGAAGAGCAAAGATGCAAGTGATTCAAGGGACAAAAGGCCAGAACAGAAAGAAGGATGGAACCAGTCAAGAAATAGATACAACGGGAAGATACTCTGAATGCTTGATTCTCATCAAGGGTTCAATTTTGATAAGGAAGATGTAGTTCTTATGATGAAACAGCTGCTGAAAGTTGGCACGATACAATTACCGGAACCCAAACGCCCTAAAGATGTAACAAAAACCAAAGAAAGAGATTTTTGCCGCTATCATCGTCTGGTGGGACATCCGACGGAGAATTGCTATACGTTGAAGTGTATAATACAATGAATGATAAACAAGGGTGAAATAATAACCAGTGAAGGAAAAGAGAAGAATGTGAGGGCGACAATAAACATGCTTACGATCCGGGAAAAGGCCCGAGCAGTGAAAGAGAAAGAAGATCAAACGACAACAAAGAAAGTAGCAGTTATCACGTTGCGATCAGGAAAGAAAATGACAAGCCCTATGAAGCAGAAACTAGGGATTATGAGAAATGAAGTGGTTGAAAAACAGAACAATGTTGATGAATATAAAAAAGGGAGTGAAGCGGCAAGGGTGACTTATGATGTGGTTAGTCATTTGAAGGGCATACCAGCACGGTTGAGCATTTATGACGCACTCAAGTTATCGGAGGAGTTCCGACAGAGCTTAGTTCAAGCATTATCTGATCATAATGTTAGAGAAATTTTACTGACAGAAATGAGATGTGAAGAGCGCGAAGAACGAGCACATTGCCTGTCAATCGTCTCATTCTCTGATGATGATTTGATCTGCGAGGCAGAACATAACAGACCATTAATGATAGAAGGTCATATCCGCGGGAAGAAAGTTAAACGGATTATGATAGATAATAGGTCTACAGTAAACCTTCTGCCACTCTCTATGATAAGCAAGCTGGGATATCGCCATTCCGATTTACGCCCTAGTGGAATGATGATACAGGGTTTCAATCAAGATGGGCAGTGCGTCCTTGGTAAGATTACAGTGACAGTAGAAACAGGAGAGTTGATGACCGATGTTGTGTGCCACGTTATAAATGCCATGAAAACATACAATCTTCTCCTAGGAAGGCCATGGATACATCAGTATGGTATTGTACCCTCCACGCTGCATCAATGCTTCAAATACTGCAAAGGCGGAGTACAATATAAAGTGATGGCAGATGCAAAACCATATACAGAGGCTGAGTCTTTCTTCGCAGATGCAAGCTATTACAAAGGGTTCACTGAAGAAGTAAAAGATGACAAGGAAAATAAAATACTAAAATATATTCACTTAAACCATGTCAGAGAAGAAAGGGCAGAATCTTCTAAGAATGCAGAAATAAAGAAGAAGTTCTATTTCGTACCAAAGCACTTGAGACAACTAGGGCAACCGCCATTAACCTTATTATCGCCATAACAGCTAAAAATTTTACAATCTAACTATACAGTGCCATTGCCGAACGTTGAAAGGTGTAAACCGTTTTCAGCCGCCCCAAGGAGATTTCAAGTCAGGGTTAGGGCAAGACACCTCGAGCCCATAGAATTTTACGCCGTAAAGGAAATAGAGCCAAAGGAAGAAAGCTGGAGTAACATATACCGTGGAAGATTGACACCACAAAATCTAGAAAAATATAGTTCCTTAAGCAAGAAAATCATGAGAAACATGGGTTTTGATTATGAGAAACATGGGTTTTGAACATGGCTAAATCATGGGAGAGGAATTCAAATCCCTCTTGGGATTGAACAGGAAAAGTGAAGAAAGTTTCAAGGATTAGGTACAGAGTCATCAGTGAATATGATTACGAACGCACGAATATTGGAAGAGGACCCCAAAACAGTTAAGCATCCTAAAATGGCTTCGAGACAAATGGAAGATGGGGGGCAACCAACAATAGACAGTTAGCAAGAGATAAACTTGGGCACGGGAGAAGAACCAAGGAACACATTTATCAATGCCGGTCTTTCTAAACAAGAGGCTGAGCAATATGTCCAACTTCTCAAAGAAAATAAAGATGTCTTTGCTTGGACTTATGCAAAAATGTCAGGCTTAGAGCCATCTGTGGCGATGCACCGATTAAATATTTCCAAAGAGAAAAAGCCAGTTAAACAAGCGCAAAGATAATTCCATCCAGATTTAGTCTCATTGATTGAAGAAGAGGTTAACAAGCTGATAAAGGTTGGGTTTATCAGAGAAGTCAAATATCCTAGATGGATATCGAATATTGTCCCCGTGAAAAAGAAAAATGGACAAGTTAGAGTGTGCATTGACTTCAAAGATCTGAACGAGGCCTGTCCGAAGGATGATTTTCCTCTCCCAATAACAGAGTTGCTGATTGATAGTACGACTCAATATGCAACTATGTCCTTCATGGACGGCTACGCAAGGTATAATCAGATCAGAATGGCACTGGAAGATGAAGAAGTAACATCATTCAGAACTCCGCTTGGAATTTATTGCTATAAGGTTATGCCATTCGGCCTTAAAAATGCCGGAGTGACATATCAAAGAGCAATGCGAAATATCTTTCAAGATATGATGCATAAACACATAGAATGTTATGTGGATGACTTGGTAGTCAGGTCAGGAGGTCATCAGGAACACCGCGAACACTTGACATCAGTTTTTCGTCGACTGAGAAAGAAATAGCTAAAGATGAATCCTGCTAAATGCACATTCGGGGTGTCTTCAGGTAAATTCTTCGGCTTCGTCATATGGCATAAGGGTATCGAGATCGACCCTGAGAAAGTCAAAGCCATCCAAAATATGCCAGCACCGACAACATCGAAAGAATTGAAAAGTTTGCAAGGAAAGCTGGCGTACATTTGCCATTTTATTTCAAATTTGGTAGGAAGATGTCAACCATTCTCACATTTAATGAAGAAGGACATAGAGTTTGTATGGGATCAAGCCTGTCAAAACGCATTCGACTCGATAAAGGAATTACTGAAGCAACTGCCAGTACTGACAACTCCAATAAAAGGAAAGCCACTTATTTTATATATATATATCTGCAGCTAAAAAATCTTTGGGTGCCCTGTTGGCTTAGGTAAATGAAGAAGGGAAAGAGACTGCTCTTTATTATCTAAGTCGAACACTGGTGGGTGCAGAATGCAACTATTCTCCGATCGAGAAGGAGTGTTTCACGCTGATATTCACAGTACAAAAGTTAAGGCATTATTATCTCTCCCATAACATAACTTTGATCTCGAGAGCAGATCCGATAAAGTTTTTGATGACAAGGCCACTGTTGTCAGGAAGATTGGCCAAATGGATGCTGTTACTCTCAGAATATACTATTACATATGAATAAAGCAGTAAAAGGATAAGTAGTGGTGGATTTTCTTGCAGCACACCCTGTAACAGAATGCGAGGCTGTTAATGATGACTTTTTGGATCAGCAAATAATGCTGACCGAGTCACAAAGTCCGTGGCAGATGTATTTTGACGGCGCTGCATGAACATCAAGAGTGGGGGCAGGAGTGATATTCATTACCCCTCAAGGCGATTTGTTACCTTACTCCTTCGCATTGGGTACTACATGCACAAATAATGAAGCCGAATACAGGGCCCTTATTATCGGAATGAAAATAGCCCAAGAGATGGAGATAAAAATGCTACACATCTTCGAAGATTCTAAATTAATTATAAGTCAGTTGATAATGGAATTCGAGGTAAGAAAGCAGGAGCTATCACCCTATTGTCGAAAAGCGCGGAAGTTGTTAGGACAATTTTGTCATGTAGAAATCAAGCATATACCGAGGTCTAAGAATGTAAAAGCAGATGCTTTGGCTAGTTTGGCAGCAGCCCTGTCCTGCCCTAATCGAAGCCCTCTTCAAGTAACTATAGAGGAAAAAAGATTTCTACCATCTTCGGAAGTCATCGAAGAAGTCGCCGATACACTTCCGATATCTTGCTTAGAAATAACGACAGAAGACTGGCATCAACCTTTCATCGATTACCTCAAATATAACATCCTGCCAGAAGAACAAGTACAGAAACAACAAATCAAGCAACGGTTAAACAGATTCATTATATGCAGTGAAGTATTGTATAGAAAATCCTATAATGGAGTATTGTTACATTGCTTGGATAAATAAGAAGCAAGCCAAATATTATGGGAGGCACACTCCGGTGAATGCGGAGCACATCAGGCTGGCCGGAACCAATTTCACATAATACATCGAATTGGTTATTATTGGCCCACCATGTTCAAAGATGCAACAGATTATGTAAGGCAGTGCCATGAATGTCAAATTCACGGAGATGTTATACATGCTCCTCCAGAAGATCTGCATCAGTCTGTCACCTCTTGGCCCTTCTCTACTTGGGGTCTTGACGTAATTGGCCCTATAAATCTGTCGTCGTCCAAAGGAAAGTAGTATATTCTAGCGGCCACCGATTATTTCTCCAAGTGGACTGAACCAATTGCCTTGCGCAATGTCAAAGAGAAAGATGTGGTTAATTTCATCAGGCACGCTATAATATACCGTCATGGTATCCTACAAAAAAATGTTACAGATAATGGCACTCCTTTCAAAAACAGAGGTATGAAAAAGTTGTCAGAAATTCAATATTCGACACTCGTTCTCAAAACCTTACTATCCACCGGCTAATGGATTAACGGAAGCATTTAATAAAATAATAGTCAAGATATTGTAGAAGATAATGACAGGGAGTAAGCGTGATTGGGATGAGAAATTACAAGAAGCACTGTGGGCATACAAAATCACTCATTGTACGACAACAAGAGCGACACCGTATTCATTGGTCTATGGTGTAGAGGCGATTATCCCAATGGAAATACAAGTAACTTCGCTTAGAGTGGCAGTACATCAGTCTATAACAGACGATGAAAATGCAAAATTAAGGATGAAATAACTGGATTTACTTGATGAAAAATGCTTGGCAGCCCAGCAGCGATTCCAGTCATATCAAGCAAGAATATCGGCTGCTTTTGATAAGCGAGTTAAATATCATTCTTTCAAAAAGGGAGATATTGTATTAATGTTGAAAAGACCTATAGTGGTCACTCACCGAACAAGGGGCAAATTCGAGCCTAAATGGGACGGGCCATATATAATAAAGGAAGTGTACTTCAACGGGGCATACAGAATCATAAATCAAGATGGACAGGGTATCAGTATACTAGTCAATGCTCGCTTCATCAAAAGATATCATCACTGAGAAGGCCTCTGATTTTGATCCGGAATATTATCAGTATAATGATTCTATATCAAAAGGGGGCAAGAGTATATATCATCAAATGAATAAAGAAGCAGTTCACGAGCATATCAAGATTATATGTCTATAATTATTATCATCAATCAGACTCTGCAAAATTATGCTGAAATTGATAGCATCACCGAGCTGGTATATTATGAACACGGATGAATACCCTTGAGGATATTAGTAGAAGTGATGACGTATCAATCTCAGCCAGAAATATTATCATTCTTGCAACAATGATGATGATGTCTACTATTTGTTGACACATTTCAAGACAGTCTAGCCAAGCACTAAGAGAGCCAAATCCGAAAAAAGAGTCAAATCCTAGAAAGGGCCAAATCCTAAAAAGAGTCAAATCCAAAAAGAGCCAAATCCTAAAAAGGATCAAGTTTTAAAAGGACCAAAACCTCTAAAAGGATCAAACTCCAAAAGGACTAAAAGCTCTAAAGCTGATCAAACTCTGAAAGGATCAAGCTCTAAGAAGGCCAGCTACACATAAGATCTATCATTTTCGCCATCCGAGCAGCGGCGAGGAGTCAGTGGCCCCAAAAAGCCCGTGAAGACCATCGTACGTACCCATGCGGGCAGCGATGAAGCCAGTGACTAAAAGCCTAGAAGGCCAAAAGTCATAAAATGGCTAGTCTTACATAACCCCCATGCCGTCTGTATAGCTTTCCAGCAGCGTCACGGGGAATGGAGGAAAAATGCCCTCCTGTGAATGGGCTTGACCTTGCAGATGAAGAAAATAAGGGCCGCAATGCGAGCTGTACATCAGCCAACCATGCATAAGACCCTCTAGATCTACAGTTTGATTTTAGTACTAACTCATGAGGAAGGGTTTAAACCTACTCATTGATGGACTGGTGACCCTAGGTTTGGTACCCCAAAGGTAGCCTTGCGAGCTCTATGAACTTTAGAGAGTTACCGCGGCCAACCCTGTGTGTAAAACCAAGCGAGTTCACCGCCCCGGTAGCTTCACTGGGCCCCTCTGATGGATCGCGGTTTGTGAACTCTCAAGGCAGTGAGAAGTTCAGTGAACTCTTAAGAGTTATAGAGACTATCACGTGAGACCACACTCCACTACTCAAGAGCTTAAACTGTGTGTATGCTCCACTACTCATGAGCTTAAACTATGTATGACTAACTAAATTGAAACGTAATATCACCAATTAAGAATAAGGATCATCTAGGAAATCCCTACTGATGAGGCATAAAGGGATATAAATAAATATACAATATAATAGTAAAATAAAATAGAAGGAGCATAACGCATCATAAACACATTGGTCAGAACATCACATAAATCAGACAATGCATCGTCATCTAAATGTCATAAGTCACTTATGATTTTTGAAAGCAGGAACAGTAGAAAAATATCTATTAAAATTATGCATTTTACAGCTCTCCTGTGATGCCTAATGTTGCTAAGTATTGTTGAAAATTTTCTTGAAGACTAACTTGAGCAGCGACATGCTCAATCGAGCATTCGAAATTAGTTGGGCATGATCCGGAACGCCCGCTAGCTTTTCTTCTAAAGAGATGATCAGCTTTTCATTCTTCATTAATTCGGATCTCTCAGAATCCACAGAATGGCAATTGCATTCTATCTTCTTCTGGACTCTTTTAATATTTAGCTCTATCTCTGAACTTCGCCTCTCTAATTGTGAAATTTCTTGCTTCAGGACTGTAATATGATCTAGAACAGATGATTTCTCATTAACAAGAGTCTTCAATTGATCTTGTAAAGATGATTGTTCTTGATCGTGACGAGAGATAAGAGGGGCAAGTTAGGAAATTCTCTCTTTGAGATCTGCAAGCTGCTTTCTGTACTCCAAGATCTCAAGAGGAACAGTCATAGTTGCAGTTGATGATATGGCTGTTATTGAATTGTGAAATCTCAAGAGAGCGTTGCGTAAGGAGGAGATATCAACTTTAGCCATGCGAGAAGCACTGTTCAAGACATTCAGCGCAACAGCTAAATCACACCATTGATCAGGATCTATGAAGATTTTGATGATAGCCAGTATCGAATTCCTGATCAAGGCTAATTTATGCATAGAGATCTTTTCAAAAGATGTCGCATTCAAGGAAGTGCCGATAGAACCAGAACTGGCTGCACTACTCAGAGGTAAATTCCCTATCAATGAATGAAATAAAAAAAAATTATAATAAAGGTTTTATGTACAGGTGATAAGAAAAGTAGCAATAAGAAAAAGAATATACTTTCTACTGGTACCGAAGCGACAAGTGGTTTCACTCTGCTAGCAAGAGGAGGATCAGGTGCTATCATATCGGCAAAAGACGGAGCCGTGCTTTCAGCACTCAGGGTGGCGGTAGCAAGGATGAGCGAGTCAGTGGGCTCCTCTGGAAAAATAATTTCGCGCACCACTGATTGTGGGGGTATGGAGGATCTCGGCGAGGCTGATGGTGCAATAGGGGGCAGGTGCAGAGGAGAAGCGCTATGTGCTTCCGCAGTCATAGCATGATCACCTGAAATAAAATGAGTGAGATAAGAAAGAAAGGAAGAACAAAAGTGAAATGGTGATAGCAAAATTATCTTACGCAGCGAATATCCGTATTCTCCATAATTGAGGGGTTCTTCTTCTTCCCTCACTACAGGGGAAGTCTTTACAAGAATAGCCTCAAAAGTAGAAGGGATATGTCCTCCGTCAGTAGGAACACTTTCTGTGATTGCCTCATCTTCGTCGCTGATATTCACTTCTCCTTCTTCATAAGCATCATCTTGATTCTCCCTTTCTACCTCACTCTCATCAAAGGAAGTATCCTCAGATGAAGAAGTTGAAGAAGACGAATCTTCGCCAGCAATATCCTCTGTGCTTGAATCTTCGATGACAACTTGTTTGCCTTTAGAGGGAGGAGGTTGGGAACTTTCCAGTTGAATACCCGCAGTAACTTGATCTAGGATAGTAACGGTAGTAGCCTCTCCCTGTGGAGAAGCCTGAGTGCGTGTGCGGGATCTTGTCTTTGGAGAAGAAGGTGGCTTCTCCGAGAGGCGAACAGTCTCGGATGCAGGAGAAGGAACCGGTTGTTGTTGAGGGAAGGTGGAAGAAGAAGGTTGGTTAGGTGGACCAACATTAATCTCTGGTTGAATGGGAGATTCTGCTGCAACTTCTTCTTTATGCGGTTGATAAAGGGGAATTTGCTCAAATTCGCAAATATCACCGTATGCTTTCCATCCTTCAAGAGTGTTATCAGGTTTTATTTCACGAATGGGTTCATCTACTGAGATCATGATGCGACGACTATCCGAAGGAGCATGACTAGTTTCTGCAATGAAACCGATGCCTGTTTTGAAAGTGCGACCTTTGAGCCTGGGAGGAGGAAGCCAGACCGGTTGTGACACTGAAAGACTTTTCGGGACCAGGTATGATTGGTGCACCCACCATCTCATGTGATTGTATGATGCTCTTGGAGTACGATCGCATCCTGGGATGATGAAGGAAGAATTAGCTTGGCCTAACAATTGCTTCCAGACCATTGCCCAATTAAATGGACCAGTCCCGTAACTGTGCATCCTTCGAGTAACTAGTCCACAGTCTTTCTGTACTTCAGCCAGTATGTGATAAAGGCTGCAAGTTCCCTATGAACGGAATATTCGGCATGACCTTTTATGCCTTTCCTAAGGCGTTCAAGTTCTCGCGAATGATTACCTTTGAATCTGGAAAGGTAAATGAATAAGATTAAAGTTATATATATAAAGCTGTAATAAAAGGGGAGTGAAGAAGAAGAAAATTACTTCAGAGCTCGGCTGAAATACGCCAGCCATTGCATGGGATGGATCTTATGGATATTTGGAAATTTTGACATCTCTTTGAAGAGTTCGATGGTTGACTCTGAGATGAAAGGGATGCAATCAGGCGATGAAATGAAAGCGAATTCTTCGTTAGTGGGGACGAATTCATCAAAGAACTGGCCGGTAATTGGTAAACCTACAATTCTGTGGATATCCCATAGTGTGATGCTCATTTCACCTTCAAGGAGATGGAAAGAATTGGTGGAAGGGTACGAATAATTGAGGAATGCCTTCAAAATAGAAGTTTCTTTGCAAAAAGGATGTGATGTTGCTTCCATTGCCAGAAAGATGCTGATGTCCGATAAAATCTTATCATGCTTTGTTAAAATTGCCGCAGTCCATTCAGAATAATAATTTCGAGGAGTCAGAAAGCCTCTGGTTCTGAATTCTTCTGGACTCCAGAGTTGGGGACGGTAGCTAAAACGTTGCTTGAGTGTTTCATAGAAATGAGACGGATATAGACTATGGACGTCGTAAGTAGGGACGAGAAAAACCATGGAGTGAATATCGCCTATTTATTGTCTCGGTCTTGGCAGCTGCAGAATTCCTTCTAATAATCTGGGTTCTTTAAAAGACCAAGATTTTGCATAAGCTAACCTTTCTGCAGATAAGTAATCTCTAGGTTCATAGCCCAGCATAGAGTAATGGCGGTGCACGCTGAGTGGAAGAGAGATAACACCTCGTTTATAGGGGTTGTCAAATTTGATGGCACCCTGTACTTCGCGCACTGATTCCCAGGAGTTGTTGAGTTTCTTGCAATTATGCTCCTTGATCTTCTCTTGAAATTCTCGAGCCTTGTTTCTACAATGCTTCTTAAGCCTAGAAGGAGGAGGGGTATCTTCTCTAAGAGGCGGTCTTTGACTACTCATCTGATGATGTGCTATAGTCTTTAACCACTCCTCCCAATCGTATTCACCGCCGTGTCTTGGAGGCATGGTCAGGTCACCCGTGGCGATGGCCCTGTGAATGGGGGATGATAACGATTTGATCCATGATGTGAAGTCGAAAGTGGGTAGAACGGGCTCTTTTATGTAGGCAAGACGCCTAACAGTTGTCTTGAAACGTGTAGGTGAAGGTTGAGCTAGAGGAGATGACAATTTTGTTGCCTGAGGAGTTGTAGTATGATAAGTGTCAGTATTTGGTAACTCTTGGTGGGATGGTTGACTGGAAGGAGGGTTGATGGCAGTAAAATTCCTCTTGGTACCAGCCATGATGAAGGAAACAAGCTAAGTTCGAGAGATCTGCTGAGATATCAGTTGTGCGGGTCACGCAGCAGAATAGGAAGTTGCGCGAGTCGTGTAGCACGATTTGTACTTACACGGATCGTGCAACGAAGTCGGAGTTACGCGGGCAGCGTAACGGCTAAAAGGCCTTGCGCAACGAAATGAGGTTGCACGCGTTGTGTAACAATGCTCAATTGCGCAGGGGGATGAAAAATTTCGCAAGGGCTTCGCTGCAAAAACTTCAGAATGAAGAAAATGGAAGATTTTCAGTATTTATAGGCAAACGACCGAGTACGTTCCTCGGGTGTCGGTTGCGCGTGTCGCGTAACCAACTAAAGAATTAAGTAAGAAGTTCGGTATGAGTTGATCCTGATTCTTTGATTCAGCAAAACAAAGAACAGATCAAGGGGGCATCTGTTGGAGCATAAAAATTATCATCATGAAAAGGAAAGATTGATATTCAGGGGAGAAACAGTGGAGGAAGACAAGTTACGCAGATCGCGTAACTAAGAAAGTCAATTATGCGGGACTCGCAACCAAGAGATCTGGTTGCGCAGATAGCATAACAAGGGCGACAGTTACGCGGGTTGCGCAATCAAGCAGAGAGCTACACCGATCACACAACAAGGGCGACAGTTGTGCGGATCGCGCAATCAAGAAGCAGTTGCGCCGAACGCGGAACAAGGAAAGCAGTTGCACGGGTCGCGCAACCAATAAAGACAACTGACACCTGTGAGGGGCCTATAAATACCCTACTCTTCCTCTCATTTGGGTGAGAGAGATATTTTAGAAACTGAAGCGGAGCAACTAAAGGTAGAAGGGAGAGGCAACAATCAATTACGCGAACCGCATAACGAGTGATACCAGTTGCGCGGACTACGTAACCAAGATATCCTTTGCGCGAACCGTGCAACCACATTACCAGTTGCGTGGGTCGCGCAACAGGTCACTCAACTAGCTTTATGAAGTAGCATTGTTGAGTCTTCAAATCTTCTTTGAAAGGAGAGATCAGATGATCAATTCAGCAAATTCCTCCTAAGTATTGGGAGAAGACTGAAGAGGCTACCGTAATGCTGCCGAAATTTCTATTTTCATGAAGATTGAACGATCAAATCAGCAATTCCTCCTAAGTACCTAGGAGATGATCGAAATAGCGCCGGAATGCTGCCGAAATTTATATTGGACCATAAGAATTGTACTTAAAATAATTCTTCAATTCTAATTGATCTACCTTAGAATCAAGGGATGTAGAAATGATGTAAATGAACTCAATATTAATAAAGATATGATGATTGTTCTGAATACTCTTTTGTTATGTTTGAATAAGATCAGTTCCCAAAGTAAATACTTTTGTTTTCTTATCGAAATAATGTCCAAGCCCACCATGCATGCATAGTTTGGGTGGCCTCCAAAATGGCTTTTTCATGAAGGTTTGAGTGAGCTCTTGGGTCTGAAATTTTGTGAACCCATCAAGGTGGACGCCACATGTTGAATCAGGTCCATAAACCCTTTGATTAATTTATATGGGCTGAAATATGGACAACATCTGTTGCTGTCCATATTTCAGGCCAAATTTGAGCATGACTTTTAAGCTAATGTTTAGATATGTTTGCATGCCTTTTACTCCTAAATTTCTTTGGGAGTATTCTAGAGTGTGGGCCCCACTTTGATGTAGAATGGGCCCACATCATTTCCCCCATACTTGAGGCCTATGGGATGGGCCAAAGTAGGCTCACTGTTCAGCAACATTGCATGTTAGAAATGCTCATTTTTCATATTGATTTGGGAGTAAGTGGACCACTCCAGTGGACCCCACTTGCTATCCATATGTGGGAACATCAAACCCACTAATTTTCTAGTAATTTAGGCAAGTATAGGCCCACCCCATGTGGTGTCAAACATGAGACAATAGTATTTTCTGCACCAACAGATTTTTTTTCTGATTTTCATTACTAACCATAATTTGTATGAATTGAATAAAATACTTATACTACCTCAAAAAATCTAAAATTTTATAGAGAGGTGTCCCACCCATGGTAGGACCTACCTACAAAATTTAGGGCCAATGGATCCCATTTGAGCATCCAAAAGGGTGGGCAAACATAGTGGGCTTCCAGAAATTTATGCTGTGCAATCCAGCAACATAGTTTTATAAAAATAAACTTTTAAAAAATACTTTCTCAAAAGGTGGGCCATATTTCTAGGTCCCACCTTGTTGTAGACTTGATGAGGGACCTTGGGCCCAAATTTCAAGAATTTTGGAGGCCCAAAACCCATACATTTGGATGGCCCAAATTCAGGACAGTTATTTCTAACAACATTTCACCCTAGATAGATTGTAACTCTGAAATTTATTAAAATATTTTTGAGTATCAAAAAATTATAAAATTTTATAGGGAAGTGGTCCCCCATGGTAGGACTTACATATAAAATTTTGGGACCAATGGACGCCTGTGCACACCGTGGGAAGGGCCGAACTGGCCCGCCATGTTGGGACTTCCAGGTCTGTTTGATTTTTTGGACAGGCCATTTTCTAAAAATAAATTAAAATACTTCTAGTTATCCAAAAATCACGAAATATTCTAGAGGTGTATCTCATACATGGAAGGACCACCTTGCAAATTTGTAGGGCCAATGGGCCCTTGTACTGACCGTGGTAAGACCTGCAATTTGGTTTAGTTTTGGGCCAAATACCCAGGCCCGTAGGACTACCCACCATGGGACGCCCCTACCTTGGGCTATTGTTGGGCCTGTATTCTAGCAGCATGGCCCAATTCTAATATGTGTTATGCACTTACCTCTTATCTGGTGGGATCCATAGTGATGTGTGAGTGTCATCAGGAAATAAATACTATAAATTAATTGCTGGACTCCAACAAACCCAGAGAGCGGGTGGGCTGGAAATTTAGCAATGGGCCCAACGTTGCCACCCCATAAATGTCTATTTTGGGGCAGTGTGGCCCACTAAATTTAAGGAGGTTTTAAGTCAGTTATCTTGCCATTCTAATTTTATTTTTGGGCTTAATTAGCGCAAGATTAGAGGTCCATTCCAATTGGATTCTTCTTGGGCTAGTCTTCTAGTTAATTAATGGGCCTTATAGCTTTGGTTAGGCTGGAACTTTTGATAGGCCCGTTGGACCCTTGGGTCCTATATTTACCACGTCATTATGATGGGTCTTATGAGCCAAATACTCAAGTAGTTGGGACCTTGCTTTTCCACTATAATAAATCCATACTTAGGCCGAGATGTGAGCCCCAACTTACTCGTGTTAAATATAAGGATTTCCCATATGTTTAAATACTGGGCTGCCCAATAGGCCCACCACAGTGAGTGAACCTATGACCCTTATGGTTGGGTCCAACCTTGCTTAAGGGCCTACCAGGTTGCCTTTGTATTGGGCTTAGTGTATGGCCCACTAGGCCATGGATCGATTGATCCTTGGACTTTTCCTTTCATACATAGCAAGCTACCCTTTTCACGACCTAGTTGAGGTTAGATGTCCTCCTTGGTGACCCTAAGGTAGGCCCCAGAGGCCCTTATATGTAGTTGGAGGCCCAACTTGGACCTTGTTAGGCTTGTTTCCTCCTTGAGGTTTTAGGACTCCCCTAACTTGCGTGTTATCCCAAATTGTTAGGCCCCCATTTAAGAGAACTTCATTTCCCCTTAGAGTACTTGTCTGTATATCTTGCCCTTGGCTCTCCTTAGGACGGAGGATTCCATATTCTGACTCATATGCTTCATCTGTATGAATTGATTGCATTGTATGGTGGTCATTAAGGGATGAAGTTTCTCCCATCGTGCACATTGTGTGCCTACGGCTAGTGCATGATTTGTATGTGTGACTCATGCATTGGCATCACATTTCATGATGATACTGCCCTTGCTTCATTAGGGCCTTGCCTCCACAGGGACGTTCGTGGATGGCCGTATGTGTGGACACCGAAAGTATTATTTGATCATACCGGGTGCATAGGATGCCCATGGGTGAAATTTTCAAAACTTCCATGGTACTAAGGATCTGCTCTAACATCGTGACCGGGTGGAATATATGAGTGCACGAGGGCTTTATACCGTTAGGCCACGACTCCCACTGTTGTGTAGTCGGTTGGATAGGGTTGTGGACTTACTTGCCTGATGTAAGGAGGCATTGCTAGGCTGAGTCTGACCAGCTTATAAATGGATCCACTACCTTCTGGCCTTGCTGGTGATTGGTTGTCCGTAGGCAGGGTAGTGAAGTGTCTTATGCTCGTTTGATTGTACGGGGTTTGTAGATTGACAGTCATTCAGCAGTGTAACGGACCCCGGTAATTTCCTTATAAATGGAAATGTACTTGACATGTGGTTTGGGTATGAGCACTGACATTACTTGCATCACATTAGCATTGACTATATAAGTTCCTTCATACATTGCCTTGGTATGGCGCCCAATACTGATTGCATCATATTCATGATAAACCTTGGTAAGGCTAGTGATATTTTCATTGAGCATGTTTCTCTCCTTGTAGCTCCTGCTATTCTTCTGTGCATCATTGTCACACACTTTCACCACCCTCAAAGCTTCTATAAGCTTATGCATGATTGATGCGTGCAGGTGATCCTAGGCGGGTGTCGTAGCGGCAGAGCTTGGAGTAGAGTTGAGCTTGAGGACTCCAGTGTTGCTGACTTTTCTCTTCTTTTCTATTATCTTATGTATGTCCTTTTGAACCTTATGAAAGCCTGTAAAAGTTCAAATTCTTAGTGGATTTTGTGATGTGTGCCTTATTATTCTCAGATATACTTGCTCTGATCTTGGGTATGCTCATATTGGAAATGATTACACTGTTATGGAAATCCTCCTTATAGGATCCCAGGATCGAAACCTGCCTCAGGAGCTGAGAATGGGGTACTACAAAGGCTGTTGTAGCCAGAACCGATCATCGGGTTCCTTGTGAGTCTGGTTACCGAGTCTGGGGCATGACAGGAGTTGGTATCAGAGCATAGCAAGTAATTCTGGAAAACTCGAGGCGACATCATATGTCTGCCGAGAGCATAGGACAAGTAGTGTCCCAAGACCTTTCCTTTTGCTCCGTATTGAGCTGTGATAGTCCTAATTCCTTGCATCATCATTATTTTATAGATGATGTCGCATAGATGTGGCGCCCGTGGTCGTGGCACTGTGGTCGTGGTGCCCGTGAACGAGGCGCTCGAGTTACCCGTCCTATTCAAGTACATCCTGCTCCTGTTGTTGAAGATCTGATTCCTGAGGTCCCAATCTGGCCTGCTCCCCCAGTTGAGCCTTTAACGCCCGTACCTCCAATTGCTCCAGTTCCCCCACCTATCCCCGTCCTCAGCCTGCTGTTCCAGTTACAGAGGCTCCAATTGCTCTGGTTCTCCCACCTATTCCCCCCCTAAGTTTGTTGTTCTGGTTTCGGAGGCTCCTGCCCCGCTGGCCTCACCCATGCTTCCACCTGAGGTGAGTGCCAACCTTACCTTTCCGACAGTACCTATAGGACCCGTGCATTTTCAGCAGCTGATGCAGCTTGTCGCCACTGCATTGTAGACCCGTCAGCCAGCTACTGCCAAGGTTTCTGGACAGTCTGACTTACCCCGTGCTAGTACCATAGCCAGAGAATTCCGACAGCATGATCCCCCGACGTTTAGTGGTGACCCTGACCCTTCTGCCGTCAAGGCTTGGTGCACTGAAGTTGCGAGGATTTTTAACACTATTAAGTGCCCTGCGGGTCAGAGTGTATCCCTTGCTACTTGTCTTCTTCAGGGTGAGGCCCTTCATTTGTGGTTATCTGTATCCAGGATGGTCGGACCTCAGTTCGTTTGGACGTGGGAGGAGTTCGTGATCCGTTTTAACCAAAAGTTCTTCCCTAAGTACGTTCAGATCCAACGGGCTATCGAGTTTGAGACCCTAGTGCAGTGTGATATGATTGTATCTCAGTATGAGGCCCGTTTCTTGGTCTTGTCTAGATTTGCTCCTCATTTCACCACTGATGAGAAGATGAGGGCCCATCGTTTTGTGGCTGGTTTATGTCCTGTCCTTCGCAGCCATGTAGTGGGGTATTACTTGGAGACGTTCGACCAGTTTGTGCATCGAGTACTAGTTTATGAGGAGGATTAGGCTATAACCCAAAGGTTGAGAGAGCAGAATTCTAGTGGAGACCAGAAGAGGAGAGCACCAGCCGGTAGTTCCAGGTAGCACCGTCAGCAGAGATGAAGTGGTAGATCAGAGTTTCGACAGCCTACGGTTCAGACGATATCTTCATCATCATCTTCAACACCGCCAACCACTTCATCTTCTGGCCCTTTTTCGGCATTTACTTCAGTTGTGGATAGGTCGGGCATCGGAGGCATGAGTGCCCTCTCCTTATTCAGCAACAGAGGTCACTGCAGTTGCCACCTCCTCGTCCTCCTCCTCAGTAGTAGCAGAGAGAATAGCTTCCACCCACCGCTCCTAGGGCTCCTCCTCAGCAGCAGAGGCAGTCAGGCAGACCTCCTCAACAGACACAAGAGCAAGCGAAAGCAGCGCACAAGCACTGAAAGAGGGGGATATCCGTATGTCGTCCTGGTCCCAGTCCAAGGTGTATAGAGCTCAACGGTACGGCTCAGACCCTTAGTCTTCCTGTTGCTTCCCCTACAAGCTCAGGGTCGCTTTTATTCTGTGCTGTAGGCACCAAGCCAGGACCCGCAGTCATCGACCGGTGGAGTCGTTGAGGGTATTCTTCTTATTTCTACTTACGTTGCTCATGTTTTGTTTGATTCTGGTGCTTCCCATTCGTTTATGGCCAAGCAGTTTTGTTGATCGACTGGTATTCTATCGGAGTCCGTGTTTGAGGCCTTGTCCGTTTTGACTCTCATAGGGAAGTCTATTGTGTTGACTCGTCGCTGAACTTCTTCCCGGTGTTAGTGGGCGAGATGTTCCTTCCTGCTGATCTGTTCATAATGCTAATGTGAGGATTTGATGTTATTTTGGGTATGGACTGGGTTGTAGAGTATGGTGCCGTCCTTAGACTGTGCTGCGAGGACAGTTACGTTTCACATTCCAGGCTTACCAATATTCCAGTTCGTCACCGAGCCCAGAGGAGAGCCATTATTAAGTTTCTTAGTTTCAGTCATTAAGGATTCTATGACAGTGAGTATTGAGCAGCTGCCAATTGTTTGTGAGTACCCGAATTTATTTCAGGAGATCCCGGGTTTACCTTCGCATCAGCAGGTAGAGTTCCAGATTGATTTGATACCCAATACCGCGCCTATCTCAAAGGCCCCATACCGGATGGCACTGTTAGAGTTGAGGGAACTGCAGGAGTAGTTGAATGAGCTCTGGGAGTTAGGTTTTATTTATCCTAGTAGTTCGCCTTGGGGAGCCCTGGTATTGTTTGTGAAGAAGAAGGATGGTTCGTTGTGGCTCTATGTGGACTATCGCGACCTCAACAGAGTCACCATCAAGAACCGATACCGGCTTCTCCGTATTGATGATCTATTCGATCAATTATAGGGTGTGCAGTATTTTTCCAAGATAGACTTGCGCCCCAGTTACCATTAGATTCGGGTCCGAGAAGAGGGCATTCCGAAGACGGCTTTCCGGATGCACTATGGTCACTTTGAGTTCCTGGTCATGTCGTTTGGATTGACCAATGCTCCCGTCATATTCATGTAGTTGATAAACAAGGTTTTCTGGTCGTTCCTGAATTAGTTCATGGTGGTTTTCATTGATGATATTCTTATATATTCGAGGACCCGAGAGGACCATGCTGAGCACCTGTAGATTGTGCTTGAGACCCTCCGTGCCCACAAGTTGTATGCGAAGCTAGAGAAGTATGAGTTTTGGTAGGAGGAGGTGAAGTTCCTCGGTCACGTGGTGATGAGGGAGGGTGTCATTGTCAACCCCTCGAAGGTTGATGTAGTGCGTCATTGGGGCCAGCCTTCAAATGCATCCAAGATTCGCAGTTTCTTTGGTCTAGCAGGATATTATTGACAGTTTATCAAGGATTTCTCCCGTATTACTGCACCGCGGACCCGGTTGATGCGGAAAGGCATCGAGTTCATCTGGAGTGACGCCTGTGAGAAGGCATTTATAGAGTTGAAGGACTACCTCACGTCCGCTCCTATTCTCGCTCTTCCTGATGGGAGTGAGGGTTTTATTGTTTTTACTGACGCCTCCAGAGTTGGCTTGGGTGCTGTACTGATGCAGCACAAGAAGCCATTGGCGTATGCCTCATGCCAATTCAAGGTCCATTACCTGATCTACCCCACCCATGATTTGGAACTTGCAGCAGTCATCTTTGCACTGATGGTGTGGAGGCATTATCTATATGGGGTCAGGTTCGAGCTCTTCTCGGATCATAAGAGCTTGAAGTATCTACTTTTGTAGTTCGAGACGAACTTGCGACAAAGGCGTTGGATGAAGTTACTGAAACACTATGATTTTGATCTTCAGTACCATTTGGGCAAGGTGAACATGGTGGCGGACGCGGTCAGCAGTCAACCACGAGGCCTGGTGGCACATATGATGGTTTGTCAGTGGCAAATGCCGAGGTTGTTTTAGAGTATGACTTTGAGTTTGGTCTGCAATCTTCCATTGTTCAGCTTTCGAGCTTGTTGATTCAACCCTCTTTGGTGGCTAGGGTGATTGAAGCTCAACAGACGAATGAGTCACTTCAGGAGTACCAAACAGAGGTTGCCTCCGTGGAGCAGTCAGGCTGGCAGATTGGTTCCGATGGTGGATTACGCTTTAGAGGCCGGTTGTGTATCTTGGATCTGTCAGAGTTGCGTCGTGATCTGATGACTGAGGCACTTACTATCCACACGGGCTCCACGAAGATGTATCGTAATATGAGGAGGCAGTACTTCTGGCAGGGGATGAAGTGCTAGATTGTGACTTTTGTGGCCGAATGTGACACATGCCAGCGTGTCAAGGCCGATCATCAAAGACTCCCTAATCCTTTGCAGCTGTTGAGCATTCCAGAGTTGAAGTGGGAGCACATATCGATGGACTTCATCGCAAGTTTGCTGAGGACTCAGCACAGTCATGATACCATCTAGGTTATCATCGATCGTCTGACGAAGTAGGCTCGTTTCATTCCAGTGCATGCTTCCTGGTCTATGGACCGACTTGCAAAGGTATTCATTGAGGAGACTGTGAGACTGCATGGCATTCCAGTTTCGATCGTCTCTAACCGAGACTCCAGATTTATGTCTCAGTTTTGGAAGAGTTTCCAGCAAGCGCTGGGGGTCACTTTGCATCTCAGCACCGCTTATCATCCGCAGATGGATGGGCAGACCGAAAGGGTCAACCAAATCCTTGAGGATATGCTCAGGGCTTGTGTGATCGAGTTTGCAGGAAGTTGGGATGAGTATATGCGCCTCGTCGAGTACGTGTACAACAACAACTATCAGGCAACTATCAGTATGGCTCCTTTTGAGGCACTTTATGGCAGATTGTACAGATCTCCTAGTTGTTGGACCGAAGTTGGAGAGTGTCGTCTCTTAGGTCCCGAGCTTGTGCTGTAGATGTCAGAGTTTATTAATGTTATCAGGCAGAGGATGTGCACAGCTCAGATCCGGCAGAAGAGTTATGCTAATCGTCTCAAGTTCATAGTCGGGGACATGGTATACCCCAAGGTCTCTCTTATGAAGGGCGTGGTTCGCTTTGGTGTGAAGGGCAAGCTCGCCCCGAGATTCATTGGACCTTTTGAGATTACCGAGCGTATAGGCGCTATCGTCCTATAGGCTTGCCTTACATCCTGAGTTGTCCGCAATCCACGACGTGTTCTATATTTCTATATTGAGGAAATATGTGTCAAACACTATTCCTGTGATTGATTGGTAGCTACTTGAGGTCCATGAGGAAGCTTCCTACATTGAGCAGCCGATTCATATTCTTGATCGGAAGGAGCAGGTCCTCAGGATAAAGGTCATTCCCTTGGTGAAGGTGCAATAGGGTCATCATTCAGAGACCAAAGTATCTTGGGAACGCGAGGCTGAGATTAGAAAGTGTTATACCCATTTGTTCGATGATTGATTGCTTGTATTACTTACATTGCCTTCTCTTGAATGATGATTGATATATATGATGATGTTTATGTGTTTTGTTGTCTCGGTTTTGTCAATTTTGAAGATGAATTTTTTTTGTTGGTGGGGAGGATTGTGACACCCGACCCGACTTCGCATGTATGTGTGTGAATATGCATCTCGTTCATCTTGATCTCGTGGTCCTACCGGTCGAATTCTGGTTACCCGCGACCATCGGATAGTATTTGCAGTCATCCTTAAGTTCGGTAACGTAGACCCGACTCAGATTGAGCCAAAACCGGTGTCATCTTGTTCGCATCGCCGTTACGGTTTTGAAACTGCGTCTTCTGCATCCATCCGTCGTGTAAAAATAAGATGTATGTAATTCAATTCTAGCCCTTGATAATGATCATGTGGCCCACCTAGTGAGGAGAACACATTTTTCAAGGTGACCCACTACCTTTTTGGTGCAAATTTCAACAAACACCACACACACTACCTAGAGTTCCATCTCACACACCACCTACCCTTAAACACCACCCACATGCCTACTAGCCTATTAAATCTACAACTTTAGTTGTAACTCCCTACTTGCAATCATCTCCCCTCTTTAACCAAGGTAAGAAAGCAATGATTGCTTTGCTTAAAAGGATTTTCCTTTCTTTTTCCCTCATTTTTCCTCTCTCTCCTATTGCTAGAACCTCCAAAACATCCTACCTTGGTGAAAATTCCAGCCACATTTCTTCCATTCCCTCCTCATCTAACCCTCCACTTCTCATCTTGACCCTTCATCCATGGTCCTTGAAGCTTAAGGATTTCAATGCATCAAGAACTTTGAAGATCCAAGCAAGGTGGGTGCTCTCCTTAGCTTCTTCTTTCTTTCTTCTCTTTTCTTTCTTTTCCTAGCATGCATGAATGCATGTATGACCTACCAATTCATGGTGGAGGTCCTACATGGTTTATAGGATGAAGGCCATGAGCCTAGATCCTATTTATTTCCTTCCATGGTGGGTCATTCTCCATGGACCCACCATGATGTTTCTCCTTTATTCTTGCATCTCATAGGCCACCTAGGCCTTTGTATGCATGAAGGGAGGGTGTCTCTACCCTCTAACAAATTATTTTGATGCATAATAGCTTGCATGTAAGTGTATGCATAGTGGATGGTGTGGATTGTGGAGTAGAAGGTCCATTAGTGGCTAGACCTTCCACCAATGGCTGATTTACTTCTTCCTTCTCTCTATTTTTCTTTTGTGTACTCTGATGATGTGTGGCCCGACAAGGAGAGGTTAACAACATCTCAGACCTTTAGCTAAATGGGAAGTCGAAGCCCACTTTGACTAGATGTCCAAGCCCACCATGCATGTATGGTTTGGGTGGCCTCCAAAATGGCTTTTTCATGGAGGTCTGAGTGAGCTCCTGGGTATGAAATTTTGTTAAACCATCAAAGTGGACCCTACCTATTGAATTAGGGCCATAAACCCTTTGATTAATTTATATGGGCTGAAATATGGACAACATCTGTTACTGTCCAGATTTCAGGCCCAATTTGAGCATGACTTTTAAGCTAATGTTTGGATCTGTTTGCATGTCTTTTTCTCCTAAATTTCTTTGAGGGTTTTCTAGAGTGTAGACCCCACTTTGATGTGGAATGGGGCCCACATCATTTCTCCCATGCTTGAGGCTTATGGGATGGGCCAAAGTAGGTCGACCGAAAATTTCTGACACCCAAAGAACATCAGCATGTTAGAAATGCTCATTTTCCATCTTGATTTGGGAGTAAGTAGGCCACTCCAATGGACCCCACTTTTTATCCATATATGGGACCATCAAACCCCCCAATTTTCAGTAATTTGGACAAGTATAGGCCCACCTCATGTGGTGTCAAACATGGGACAACAGTATTTTCTGCACTAGCAGATTTTATTTTATTTTTTTCTGATATTCATTGCTGACTATAATTTGTATGAATTAAATAAAATACTTATACTACCTCAAAAATTCTAAAATTTTGTAGAGAGGTGTCCCACCTATGGTAGGACCTACCTGCAAAATGTTAGGGCCAATGGATCCCATTCGGGCATCAAATGGGTGGGCCAACATAATGGGGTTCCAAAAATTTCTGCTGTACAGTCCAGCAACATAGTTCCATAAAAACAATTTTTTTTAAAATACTTTCTCAGAAGGTGGGCAATATTTATGGGTCCCACCTTGTTGTAGACTTGATGAGGGACCTTGGGCCCAAATTTCAGGAATTTTGGAGGCCAAAAACCCACCCATTTCTATAGCCCAAATTCAGGATAGTTATTTCCAGCAACATTTCATCCTCGACAAATTGTAACTCTGGAATTTACTAAAATAATTATCAGTATCCAAAAATTATAAAATATTTTAAGAGGGTGGTCAACTCATGGTAGGACCCACATACAAAATTTTTGGACCAATGGACCTTTGTGCACACCATGGCAAGGGCCGGACTGGCCCACCACATTGGGACGTTCAGGTCTGTCCAATTTTCTGGACAGACTATTTTCTAAAAATAAATTAAAATACTTCTAGTTATCAAAAAATCATGAAATTTGTTGGAGGTGTGTCCCACCTATGGAAGGACCACCCTACAAATTTTTTGGGCCAACAGGCCCTTTTACTGACCGTGGTGTGGCTTGCAATTTAGGTCAGTTTTGGGCTAAATACCCAGACCCGTAGGACTTCCCACCATGGGACACCCCTACCTTGGGCTATTGCTGGGCTTGTATTCCAGCAGCGTGGCCCACTTTTAATGTGTGTTGTGCACTTTCCTTTCATCTAGTGGGACCCACAGTGATGTGTGATGGTTATCAGGAAATAAATACTATAAATTAATTGCTGGACTCCAACAAACCCAGAAAGCGGGTGGGCTGGAAATTCAGTAATGGGCCTAACGTTACCATCTCATAAACATCTATTTTGTGGCAGTATCGCCAACTAGATTTGTGGAGGTTTTCAGTCAATGATCCTGCCATTCTAATTTTATTTTTGGGCTTAATTAGTGCAAGATTAGAGGCCCATTCCAATTGGATTCTTCTTGGGCTAGTCTTCTAGTTAATTAATGGGCCTTATGCCTTGGTTGGGACAGAACTTTTGATAGGCCATTGGACCTTTGGGTCCTATATTTATCACGTCATTGTGATGTGTCTTATGGGCCAAATACTCAAGTAGTTGGGCCTTTGCTTGCCCACTATAATAAATCCATACTTGGGCCGAGATATGAGCCCTAACTTACTTGTGTTAGTATAAGTATTTTCTATATGTTGGAATAATGGGCTGCCCATTAGGCCCACCACAATGAGTGAACCTATGACCCTTATGGTTGGGCTTTAACCTTGCTTAAGGGCCTACCAGGTTGCTTATGTATTGGGCTTAGTGTATGGCCCACTAGGCCATGGATTGATTGGGCGTTGGACTTTTCCTTTCATACATAGCAAGCTAACCTTTTTGGGACCCAGTTGAGGTTAGATGTCCTCTTTAGTGACCCTAAGGTAGGCTCGTAAGGCCCTTATAGGTGGTTGAAGGCCCACCTTCGACCTTGTTAGGCTCGCTTCCTCCTTGAGGATTTATGACTCCCTTAGCTTGCGAGTTATCCCAAATTGTTAGGCCCCCATTTAATAGGACTTCATTTCCCCTTAGAGTATTTGTCTGTATATCTTGTCCTTGGCCCTCCTTAGGACGGAGGATTCCATATTCTATAGGTAGTGCACTTACATTATTATGACTCATATGCATCATCTGTATGAATTTATTGCATTGTATGGTGGTTATTAGGGGATGGAGTTTCTCCCATCGTGCACATTGTGTGCTTGTAGCTAGTGCATGATTTATATGTGTGACTCATAGATTAGCATCACATTTCATAATGATACCGCCCTTGCTTCATCAGGGCCTTTCCTCCATAGGGATGTTCGTGAATGGTCGTATGTGTGGACACCAGAAATATTATTTGAGCATACCGGGAGCATAGGATGCTCATGTGTGAAATCCTCAAAACTTCCATGGTACCAAGGATCTGCTCCAACGCCATGACCGGGTGGAATATATGAGCGCATGAGGGCCTTATACCATTAGGCCGCAACTTCCACTGTCGTGTAGTCGGTTGGATAAGGGTGTGGCTTTACTCACCTGATGTAAGGAGGCATTGCTAGGTTAAGTATGACCAGCTTGTAAATGGGTCTGCTACCTTCAGGCCTTGCTGGTGATTAGCTGTCCGCAGGTAAGGTAGTGAGGTCTGTTATGCTCGTTTGACTGTACGGGGTCTGTAGAGCGGTAGTCATTCAGCAGTGTAATGGACCCCGGTGATTTCCTTATAAATGATAATGTACTTGACATGTGGTTTGGGTATGAGCACTGACATTACTTGCATCACATTAGCATTGACTATATAATCCCCTTCATGTATTGCATCGTATTCATGATAAGCCTTAGTAAGGCTAGTGATATTCTCATTGAGCATATTTCTCTCCTTGTACCTCTTATTATTCTTCTGTGCACCGTTGTCATACATTTTCACCACCCTCAAAGCTTTTATAAGTTTATGCATGATTGATGCATGCAGGTGATCTTAGGTTGGTGTCGTAGCGGTAGAGCTTGGAGTAGAGCTGAGCTTGAGGGCTCTAGTGTTGCTGACTTTTCTCTTCTTTTCTATTATCTTATGTATGTCCTTTTGGACCTTATAAAAGCCTGTAAAAGTTCAAATTCTGAGTAGATTTTGTGATGTGTGCCTTATTATTCTCAGATATACTTGTCGTGATCTTGGGTATGCTTATATTGAAAATGATTACACTATTATGGAAATCCTCCTTGTAAGATCCCAGGATCGGAACCTGCCTTAGGAGCCGAGAATGGGGTACTACGGAGGCTGTTGCGGCCAGAACCGGCCATCGGGTTCCTTGTGAGTCTGGTTACCGAGTCTGGGGCGTGACAAGGTCTCACGTGATATACGTGCACATCCAAGCTATTCTAACGGTGGGACCCACTCCAGATGTATGTGATTCATCCCTGTGGCGTGAGACCCAATGATGTATGTGCTTTATCTACACTGTCCACTATTTGGATGGTGTGGTCCACCATGATGCATGTGTTGTGTCTAACCATCCAACCATTTGAGATATCATTTTATGGCATGAGTAAAAGAATGGGTTAGATCTAAAGTTCAAGTGGACCCCACCATTTAAATAGTGGACAGTAACATCCATCGTTCAAACTTCTAAGGACCATAGTGGTTCCCACTCAAGCTGATATTTGGTTTTCACTTCATTTATCTCTATGTTAACCTATGAATTGGTACGATCTTAAAAATACATAAGGGTGGGCCCAATTTGAGACATATGAGGCCCATCGGTGAAGCCTATTTGATATACATGAAGCACATTGGTGCGACCCAAATAATGTGGCCCACTTGACATATGAGGCTCATGGGCGAGGCCATTGTGATGCATTTGAGGCCCATGGATGAAGCCCATTATGATGTATTCGAGGCCCATGGGCGAGGCCATTGTGTTGTATTCAAACCCCATGGGCGAAGCCCATTGTGATATATTTGAGGCCCATGGGCGAGGCCCATTGTGGTATATTCGAGGCCCATGGGCGTAGCCCATTGTAATTCATTTGAGGCCCTTGTACAATGCCTAACATAATATATGAGAGGCCCATAATGGGGCCCAACGTGATGTATGTGTGGCTGATACGTTGTGTATAAATCCCTTATGTGGGCCACTCCTTGGGAGCAATGTTGGTTAGATGTCCACATTAATGGGCAATGATGGTTGAATGTCCACATTGTAACCTTCCCTTAGGCCTTATTAGGCCCATTCTCATCATTTTCTTAGTGGGTTAACTCAAATAAGTCCATTCGCCATAAACGGATGGCTCCGTACCATCGGATTTGATATAACCACGGCCGAGGGTCAATCTTTATATTATGGTTTGATCTGCCATTCATATATGGATCCCGCCGTGTATCGAGGCCGATTCAAATTGTTGAGGCAGAATATCGAGGCCGATTCTGATTTGTCGAGGCCGGTTCCGATTGTCGAGGCCAAGTATCGAGGCCGATTCTGATTTGTCGAGGTCGATTATATAGGACGATTCAGATTGTTGAGGTCGATTATCGATGCCAATTTCGATTATGATTGTCGAGGCTGATTATTGAGGCTGATTCCAATTCCGATTGTTGAGGCCGATTATTGAGGTCGATTTTGATTCCGATTGTCGAGGCCAATTATTGAGGTCGATTCCTATTTCGATTGTCGAGGCTAAGTATTAAGGCCAATTTTGATTGTCGAGGTCGATAGTCGATGCTAGTTATTGATACGGATTTATGAGAATATGACAGCATAACATCATGATACATGCCCATATGCATCATCTGCATATTTTTTTATGACATGTGGTTGACCATTACATATGTCATTGAGTAGCCTGTTATGAGACTCCCTGATAGGCAGAGGTTATCTCACATGAGTGCACGGTATGCGCTGGATTGTTGCATGACTGGATTGTATGACTCATGCACCATGCATTGTGTGTTGTGATTACTGTATGCCCTAGCTACATCAGGGTCGTAGCCTCTACAGGCATATCGTGGATGGTTAGATGGGACACCATAAATCTATTATTAGCATTGGGCTGCCATAGATGGCCCTGGGTAAAAATCCCTAAACCCTCTTGATACCAGAGGATGCCCCAAAGTCAAGATAGAGTGAATACATGAGCACCCAAGTGCCGAATACCAGGAGGCCACGTCTTCCACTGTGTTGTGGTTGGTTGGTAGGGGGTTTGGCCTTACCTGCCTGAGGGAGTAGGCATAACTAGGCTAAGTCTGACCAGCTCTTAAATGGGTCCACTATCGACAAGCCGGGTAGGCATTGGTATACTGTTAGCAGGTGGATAGTGAGGTCTTTTCTACTAGCTGGGCTATGCAGCCTGCAGGGGAGGTAACCAGTTTGGAGTGTACAAAACCCCGGTGATGATCCCAGAGATGAACAGTACTGATATGTGGACTTATTGAGCAGGAATTGCATTCTCATTCATTCATTCATTCACTATCCACTTGGGCTAGTGGTGCGCAACCAATTGTTATGTGTACTTTCACAATGGCCAGGATTTCGGTTGGGGCACATGACTAACCTGAGATTAGGAGTTTACCACATTGAGTCTGACTATCCAAATTTAGGTATGGGACTGGTTGGGATAGAAGTTCCTTGTGATGGACCCCATAGCCTGTGATACTACGTACTATCATTCCGACTTCACACTCTAGCTTGGTCATTTCATTCGCATTGCATATTGCATTGCATCCTCAGCACATAGTATTTGACTTACTATTTCTGCATTGCATAACTGATCTACATTTCTTCACCAGTATATGATATTACTTTATTATATTTTTATATTGCATAACTTGGATAAGGCTGATGGTCTTTATGGGCCTATCGACATGTTTTCGCATTACTCTGATATCGTATGATTTATGAACTCGATAGTAATTCTGATATTATAGTATATGGGCCTATCGACATGTTTTCGCATTACTCTGATATCGTATGATTTATGAACTCGATAGTAATTCTGATATTATAGTATTTCCGCTTACTCGACTTACCTTGTGCACACACTTTCACCACCCACTAAGCTTTCTATAAGCTTATGTACAATAGATGCATGTAGATGATGTTAGGTTGTAGCAGCGTTGAACTTGGAGCATGTAGTGGTCTTCTAGAGCTTTGATTTTTGATTTATGTATTTCCCTTCCAGCATTGTACTCAAATGATTATATTAGTGGATATGTGATGATAATGATGTTGCCTTTCTGATTTGGGTAAACTTGTGGTTATGCTTATTATGAGATAAACGTACATTGAAAAATCCTCCTTGTAATCCTAGGATCGGAATCTAGTGTATGTACGCTAGGAGCCGAGAATGGGGTACTATGGAGGCTGTCGGCACTGGATTCGGCGATCGAGAATTTTGTGAGCCCTGTTTCCGAATTTGGGGCGTGACATCATCGTTCTCATTACCTGCATTCATGCGATGATTACTAATAGATACTGGACTAAGAATACATATAAGAACAGGTACCCTAATAAAGAAAGAAATTGCACATCAGATCAAAAGTACCTTTGATTTTGTCCTGAGCAGCCATAGGACCAGAGAAGCAGGAAGAGTGTTCCCGTTTCAAGTACGCAACTAGAAGCAACCTTTCTTATACTCAAAAGCTATCATGGTCTATTTTCCACGTGGAAAGTGTATAAATGATCCGCCCCTTTCACCCCTGAAGCATCCACTGGCTATCTTCGTCGATGACGAAATCCTTATGGTAGCAACTCCTCACCCTATCCCTCGCTTTCCCCATGATATCCTGATTTAATGGGAGCTGCTTGAACCCAGCCAGGATCGGAATATCTCAATTCAGTTTAGGAGTTGGTAAATATAAGTACTATTCAATAAATCAGCACCAATCCTACAAACCGTGGATTGGTGCACATGGTGATTGACCAAGACTGCCTAATATTAGGCCACGTCTTGAATAAGGCACAGACTAAAACTCTAGAAGTTTATACACATCTCATCATTCACCCTTTTTGAGGGCTCGGAAACCATTTTGATCATGGCTCATAAGGGAAAAAAGGGTATATAAATGGAATTGTTAAAATATTCATGATTACTGTAATTTTCTTAGCTTGGGCCCATCCATGAGGTGGGATTCAATTGGCCAGTTCTGGTTGGATTGATCAATGAATTCATCAATCCCAGAAGGATGGTAGCAAATACTAAACAATAAATGAGGTGCATTTGACCCCTGCCTATTTCTGTAACAAGTATAATGTGTGATAACTATAATTTCCATTTTTACTTAACAAAACAGGGCCATCATATACCTTCCATTTGGTGATCGATGAACACTAAGAAACTGAAACGGATGCTTGCACTGAGGATAGGAAGGATTCTGATAATACGTGGCCCATATTAGGATGCAAGTCACACTACACAAAGTAGACAATGCAAACAAAGCAACAGTTAGTATCATTTAGACAACACTTCTAGGCCTTCAAATCCTTTTTTGTTTTTAAAGAAATGCAGTTGGGGCCATCTTAAAAACAAGCAAAATCTCAGTTGATATATTAGGAGTCCTAAGCTCAGACAGGCCTACATATTTCTTTTAATATATGTGCTAGGCGCCCAACAAAAGCTTTAATGGTAAAACTTTCTCAAACAAGCTAAAATAAGTACTTGTAGACATTTGAAAACCAACATCTCCCTGGAAACTGGAAAGCAGAAGAATAACATCATTTCTCTCTGGATACTTTTAAAGGTGACATACCTATCTCTCTTCTATTTCTTCTCTCCCTTCTTGGCTTCAGCAACCTTCTTCAACCTTACTCCCACGTGACGCTCATTCGTCTATTCCAAGCAAAAATGAAATGAGTTTCTCTTATGTTTTACAAATGCATCACAAGTGTTTCAAAGAAATTTTGAAGTGCAAAATTATTACTTTTTCAAAAATGCCTTTCACAAACGTTCCCCAAGGGAATGCATTTCAATTCTGACAGAACCTTTGAAATGCAAATCTGCCTTTTCTGAAATGCATTTCAGATGGCCCTAGGGTGTTTCTAGCTACGATGGTCAAGATGAACTATGTCACATATGTAGGTTACAACTACCATCAAGAGACATGCTTTCCTGAATGGTGTGGATCTATTACCAAAAAAGGAAATTGTTTGGATATGTTTTCAGCAAACTTGCAATCTCTGCAAGATGAACAGACACTCTTCGCCAGCAAATTATGTTGTACTTGGCCATTTTACAATACTTACAGCAGACAACTATTTTAATTTTTCTCTACAATTGCTAATATTTTTAATTTATAAATTACTACATATAGTGACAAGTTAGGTTGTAGCTTTGAGTCGACACAACCCAGATGAACATGGAGCCAAGTTGACTTTTCAGGTTCTTAAACTATGATCCTTACACAAAGTACAAAACCACTACAAAAGATTGCATGAACAAACATAGAAACAGATGATACAATCTTTTTGGAAGTGAAAAGCTTAAGCTATGATACACCCATTGTTTTAAATAGCTATGCCTACGCTACATAGCATAACATGGTACGTAGCTCATGAAAAGCTTAAGTCGCATGTAGCTCACATGATGTTTTCAATGATTTGTTACATTTTTCCATTTTTAATAAAAATTAATTAACCTTTTTAATGCTTTTAATAAAATAATAAATAAAAAATAGTATTAAATCAATTTCATTGCTCTTTCTTCACCTTTAAAAAACAACAAACATTTTCTAATCATGTTTCTTTCTCAGCATGTTACATATCTGCATAAACAACATCAGCATCCTCCACAGAACTTTAATTGCATCTTAGCAACAGTACCCACAAATTTTGTAGTTTCAGTCCTAAAGAATTTAGTTTAGCCAAGAGGAAGTGACAAAAAATTACAATGAAACCTTAACATTCACAGCGAGAAGTAGCTGGCAAATATCACCACGAGGGATATTTACATTAACTCAATACAACTCCAATATTATTTCACCACTCAAAAATAAAACTTGTTGTAAAAATGATATGAAAAATGCTTATGGAAAGCAAATCAAATCCCCTATTCATACAGCTAATGCATTAAAAAAATTAAAAAAAATAGAAAAATCCCCTATTATACATGAAACAAAACTGCTTCTCTCATTCTACTTACTGCCCCTTCATCACCACAATCAACTAACCTTATGTAAAACAATGTCGAAAGGACCTTAATCTGAAAGAGGCCTGTTGTGGTTGATTACAACAAATAATATCCCTTCTTTCTACATGGATTTTTTTTTTTTTTTTTTTTTTTACAATTGTTCATTAATAGTAGAGATTCAGTAAAATCTCCTAAAAAAAGCACCAAAACCTAACCCTAGATCGTTTCGATCTATGAGATTCAGCAAAATCTCCTAAAAATAGCAGAGAAAATGCAATCTAGAGATAGGGAAGCTCAAACTCATTAAGAAAAGATAAAAAAAGGTTGAGATTCAAAGCTCTCAGTTGGAAATCGCAGCAAGAAAATGCATCATGTTTATCTAGCATGGGAAACAGATTGTGACCTACCTGGCCTGCACAGAAATCAGCTTCATCCCTTCTTTGGATCTCATAGAGAGAGAGAGAGAGGAAAAGAGAGAGGAGGGAGACGAATCGAGAGAGAGAGAGAGAGAGAGAGAGAGAGAGAGAGAGTGAGAGAGAGGAGGGAGACGGATCAAGAGGAAGAGAGGGAAGAGAGAGGATTAGGGCGAGAGAGATTGAGAGAGTAAATCTGTATTAGCTAATTGGCTGGTGTAAATGGGAAGCGGATTGGTTGGTGTACCACACACCAGCCATATAGTTGTTGTATTGACGTCAACAAGTTCTGTGGGTCTCATCATGATGTATGTGTTATATCCAAACTGTTCATTCATTTGGTGAGCTCGTCTTAAGGCTTCAGACTAAAACTAAGACAACTATAAAGATAGTGTAACCATAACTAAGAAAGGCATCTATTGGTTGTGCTAAAATGCTCCTATATTTGTGATTTTTTTAACCTATGGCCTATTCTCAGTGGGACGCTTGATATGAACGGTCAGGATATTATACATGTCTATCATCTGTCCATGCCAGCTGTTCAAAACTCAGGCCTGAACCAACTTGAAGCCCAAACCGTTGACAGTCTGATGGCAAAAAGGCCCAATGAATGTTTCAAGCCCAGTATCTGAGCAGAAAGATGACCAATGAAATGGCTTCGGCCCAAGCACCATGGCTTACTGTTAATGGCCCAGGAAGAAGGATAGAGGAGTTTATCGAATTCGCTGGGCTGATCCAACCGTTGATGCTAGGGTTGGCAATGGGCTAGGATTAGGAACCTGAAATAGGCCCAAGTACTAGGCTCGTACTTAAAATATTGGCCTTGTGGTCACAACGGGCCAATGGCAAATGGCCCGGCCCTGTTTATTTACCCATTCCATTCATCAAGTGGGCCCCTCTTTTAGAAAAAGAATGGATGATTTAAAGACACTTGTTATGGTTTCTATTTTGCATACAAGTGTAGTTAAGATAATTTTTAGCTAAGAGTTCAAGTTTCAACAATATGAACCGTTCATATGATGAGACTTGTGGTGGATGGAGAACAATTTCACACCTTTGATCATTCAACTCTTTTACTTGCTGGACCAGATCATTCAACACAGTTGATCACTAATCAATGGGCCACACTTGTACAAGTCAAAAATCCAAACTTGCACCATAAGTTCCAAATTTGGACATATGACCATCTTGTCCAGTGACTCATTAGGTGGGCCTAGCTCATTTCCACCCCTAACTGGAGACCTGGCAAGTCATACTTTAAAGTGACAAATTTCTTTAATGAGGTGATAGAGACCGTTGATTTAGTGGTCACGATGCCAAACACATCTTCAACCTGTAAACAGAAAACCATGGTGGGGCCCAAAATCGGTTTAGCCAGAAAATCAGGTCGCGTCAAATCAACATTTGCAAAATACTTTTAGGCTTGGTTCCTATGTAACTGAGGCAAAATAGTAAACTTTTAGCCCCGATTCCTATGCAACTGAGGCAAAAAAGTAGACTTTTAGCCTTGGTTCCTATGCAACCGAAGCTAAAAAGTAGACTTTTGACCTCAGTTCCTATGCAACTGAGGCTAAAAAGTAGACTTTTGACCTTAATTCCTATGCAACTGAGGCTAAAAAGTAGACTTTTGGCCTCGGTTCCGATGCAACTTAGGCTAAAAAAGTAGACTTTTGGCCTCAATTCCTATTCAATTGAGGTAAAATAGTAGACTTTTGCCTCGGTTCCTATGCAACTGAGGTTAAAAAGTAGACTTTTGGCCTCGGTTCTTATGCAATTGAGGCTAAAAAGTAGACTTTTGACCTCGGTTCCTATGCAACTCAGGCTAAAAAGTAGACTTTTAGCCTTGATTCCTATGCAACCGAGGCTAAAAAGTAACTTTTTGGCCTTGGTTCCTATGCAATTGAGACTAAAAAGTAGACTTTTGGCCTCGATTCCTATCCAACTAAAGGTAAAAAGTAGACTTTTAACCACGGTTCTTATGCAACTATGGCTAAAAAGTAGACTTTTGGCCTCGGTTCCTATGCAACTGAGGCTAAAAAGTAGACTTTTGGCCTTGGTTCTTATGCAACGATGGCCAAAAAGTAGACTCTTGGCCTCGGTTCCTATGCAACTAAGGCTAAAAAGTAGACTTTAGCCTCAGTTCCTATACAACTGAGGCTAAAAAATAGACTTTTGGCCTCGGTTCTTATGCAACTATGGCCAAAAAGTAGACTCTTGGCCTTGACTCCTATGCAACTGAGGCTAAAAAGTAGACTTTTGGCCTCGGTTCCTATGCAACTGAGGCTAAAAAGTAGACTTTTGGCCTCGGTTCCTATGCAACTGAGGCAAAATAGTAGACTTTTGGCCTCGGTTCCTATGCAACTGAGGCTAAAAAGTAGACTTTTAGCCTCAGTTTGTATGAAACTGAGGCTACTCGGTTCCTTAGCAACTGAGGTGAAAAATGAACTTTTAACCTCAATTCCTTAGCAACCGAGGCTAAAAAACACATTTAGCATCCATTTTTTCAACTGAGGCTAAAAAATTGTGGCTAAAGGCCTATTTTCTTGTATTGCGGCCCCCAATTAATTGCTTGTTAAGCTCAACTTCACTCAATGTTAAGCCACCGTGGGTCGATTAAAAGAGTCGACCCGTGACCCAGGGATGGGTGTGATGAGGTCAAGCACCGTATTCCTCATGGGATAAATACTTCGAATCTACGAAGCTTCTTTAAACTCCTCACAGAGATCCCTTGAATTTATAAGGGGAGATAAAAATAAATTCAAATAAAAATTAAAATAAATTGATTGCTAATTTAAAACATGAGTTTACAATCCCTTAAATAGTGATATGAACCCTAGGAAAAAAATTTTGAATCAATCTACAACAAAAACTTTATAAATAGTAAACTTACTATTTATATACGGTCATGATTTCCACTAGAATTCTTGGCTTTCGACCAAAAATACTAATTGTCTTAATTGGCCTAACCACGTTCTTCTCCTAAATTTTCTAAGCCTTTTTCACGCTAGACCCAACTCCTAAAGCTCAATTGATCAGAAGTTATGATTGAACTAAAATTTACTATAAATAATAAAAACATAAATAAAATGAATTTTTGACCGTCGATATGATGGAATCCCATAAATTCGGCATGGGCAACTTGATGTAGTGGGCTGGTTAGCTAAAGTAGCTTCTCCTACCTAAAATCATATATGGTACGTCGAATAACTCATTTTGATTTACTAGATATGCCTATTTTAAAGTTCTTATGATCCAGATCACATCTGCCTCTAATCAGGCCTTCTCTAGTCCATCTTAGCCATGAAATTGTCCATGACCCACTCTACATCAGTCCTCTCCACTTCAAAAGAACTCGTCTTCGAGTTCTCGTCCTGCTTTGGCTCATGATAGTTTATAAGGTCTACGACATTAAAAGTACGCAAGATCTCCAAGTCATCCGGAAGATCAACAACGTAAGTATTGTCATTGATCTTTCAAAGGATCAAAACCGGTCCAATATTCTTTTTTTTTTCATTGTTGTAAGTCTCGGTTGGAAATCTCTTCTTACATAGATGAACTATAACTAGGTCACCCACGTTAAACACCTTTTGTCGCTAATACTTGTCGGCTTGCTCCTTCTAACTTTCATTTGAGGAATGCAACTTAGCTTGCACCTCTGCATGAATGCCCATGACTCAGTCTTCCATATACTCTGCTGCAACCCTCATGCCTGGGAGCTTGGGCAAAAGAACCGAGTCAAGTGTGTATCAATGCACTCGACCATAAATAATCTAAAATGGGGACTTCTCCGTCGAGTGGTTCACAATGTTGTTGAATGCAAACTCCACTTGAAATAAGGCCAAATTCCACTGCTTCAGTTTTTACACCTGAAATGCATCGAATGAGGTTTCCCAACATGCAATCGTATAACTTCAGTTTGCTTGTCGGTCTGTGGGTGGTAGGCACTGCTAAACTGAAGTTGTGTACCGAACCAATTCCATAAAGTTCAGTAGAAGTGGCTAATGAAATTCGTATCACAATTAGAAGTAATGGTCTTAAAAATCTCATGTAGCCATATGACCTCTTTGAAGAATAGGTTTGCCACGTGTGTTGCATCGAGGGTCTTATTTCATGGTATAAAGTGCGTCATCTTTAAGAAACAATCTCCACCATGAACACCGAATCAATGGCGTGCTATGTTCGTGGGAGACCTAATACAGAGTTTATAGAAAAGTCCTCCCAAGGGCTGTCAGGGATAGGTAACGGGGTGTAGATACCCATATTCTGATACTACCCCTTGGAGGTCTAGCAAACATGGCAGCGCTGCACCACTCTACCCGCATCATGTATTAACCGAGGCCAGTAGTACCATTCCTCAACAAGAGCTCACGTCTTGTCCTACCTAATGTGTCCACTAAGGCCACCTCCATGTAGCTCTTGGATAATCTTCTCCCTCAGCAAGCTTTTGTGATGCATAGTTGATTTCCTTTAAAAAGGAAATTGTCTTGAATATGTAGGTCACTGGGGTGACCTTCTTGGGATCTAATCCATGCGTACTTAAAAACTTTGTCATCAACATATATGCCTTTGAGGCGGTTGAACCCAAAAATCTCATTTCTCATGATGACTAACAAAGTTGTATGATGGCTAAGTGCATCAGCTGCTTTTTTATGCTTTCCAGACTTATGTTTTAGCACAAATGTTAATTCCTGCAAGAATAAAATCCACCTAGCATGCACACGATTCATGTTACTTTGGCTATTAATGAATTTGAGAGCTTGATAGTCTGTGTAAAGAATGAAGTCCCTTTAAATTAAGTAATGTCACCAATGTCGCAATGCCCGGACCACTACGTACAATTCGATCTCATAGGTCAACCACTTTTTGACTGCATCACTAAGGCTTTCACTGTAGAAGGTTACCGGCCTGCCTTCTTGAGACAAAACTTCCCAATTTCCAACATATGAAGCATCACATTCGACTTCAAAGAATTTGTCAAAGCTGGAAAGTGTGAGAACTGGGGTTGTGGACAATATATGTTTAATTTTAGGAAAGCTTCAATCAACTTCGTCAATCCATTGAAATTGCGCATTCTTTATGCAATCTGCAATTGGTGATACAATGGTACTAAAATTCCCCACGAACCGACGATAAAATATCGCTCATCCGTGAAAACTCATTCTTTGTAGATGTTTGTTAGAATCGGGTATTCCTTTATGGCTCTCACCTTTTTCGTCATCCACCCAGATGCCTGTGGATGTCACAACAAAGTCCACAAACAATAAGTTATTTGTTAAAAAGCTACAAGTTAAAAAATTGAGACACAGTTTGTTTTCGGTGAAAACTCGAAGGACCTATTTGAGGTGTTCCATATGGCTTACTTCGTCCTGACTGTATATCAATATGTCATCAAAGCATACCATAATGAACTGCCTAATGAATGGCTTCAGACTTGGTTCATCAACCTCATGAATGTGTTAAACGCGTTCGAAAGATCAAAGGGTATGGCCATTCATTCATACAACCCTTGGTCTTAAAAGTCGTCTTCCACTCATCACCCGGCCGTATTCAAATCTGATGGTAGCCATTCGTTAAATCTAATTTAGAAAATAATTTCGCACCCTCAAGAATGTCCAATATATCGTCCAGCCGTGGTATGACAAATCTATACTTTATGGTTATCTTATTGATCTCCTGGCTATCGATACACATGTGCCAACTTCCATCTTTTTTAGAGTTAATAGCACTGGTACAGTGTATGGGCTCATGCTTTCTTGGATAAGACCCTTACAGATCAATTCCTCCACTTACCTTTACAGAATATTGCACTCCATACTCATATGATAGAGAGGATGATTAGGTAAGCTAGATCCGGAAACAAGGTCGATATGGTGCTGAATATCTCGCATAGGAGGCAATCCATCGGAAAGGTCTTTGGGTCAAATTTCTTTGAATTCATGCAACAAGGGTTTTAGTTTCTCAATGATGACAATGGGCTCGAGTTCCTTCCCTTTTACAATGAATGCATAAGCTTATCCAATTTCTTTGGATTCCTCCATAAAGTCCTATATGTTTAATAGAAAACAGCCCTCCACTTTAGAAGTTTCGGGTGGCTCCTCTAAATCCATAGGGGCTAGTATAGTTTTTCAGTCATCCTTAACGAAAATGTACAAATTATATCGCCCTTTATGAGTAGAGTCACGATCGGATTTCCATAGTCGACCAAGCAGGATGTGACAGGCCTCCATATGTCAACAACATCGCACACTACTATGGCTTTATAATGCTTGCCAATTGAAAAGGATATAGTGCATTGTTAAGTTACCTTCGTCTCATTAACTTTCTTAATCCAACTGCTCATGAATGGGGAGGGGTGACACTCCATTTTTAGTTATAATTTCTCCACCATGACCTTGGAGATGATGTTCTTACTGCTCCCATTATCAATGATCACATTATAGACTTTTCGATTCACCGTACACCTAGTTCGAAAGATGTTATGTCATTATGAGTGTGCTTCTTCCCTTGGTGTATACAATAGTCGCCTTACGAGGAGTGACTCACCATGATCCTATGGAACCCAATCTATCTCATCCACTTTATCCTTTGCAGCATGCTCTATTCCCTCAACATATGGGTCCTCGTCGGCATTTTCAGAACTACCATCATTAATGGCGATGTTTGCCACTTGTCGCTAGGGGCAAGTGTTTGATAGGTATTCCAGTTGGCCACAACAATAGTAATGGTCTGGCCTTAGCCAACTATAGGGGTTCAAGATCCTATTCAGACCAACAGCAGTCATTATGCCCCTTTGGGGCCTAACTTGTCCAGTTCCTTGATCTCGGTTTATAGTATATGAGGTTTAGTTCACGCTTTTATAGGCTCTTTCCCTTTAAGCTATGGAGCTCCCTAGGATGGACCTACCACAGTGACCCTAGTGGTAGGATAGGTCCGTGTGTTAGGATGCTCAAGCTACACTTTCGGTCGGGTAGCTGACTTAATTGCATCATTAATCATCCACAAGGGATACATCTGGACCATCTTGGATTGCCATACGCAATCCACCATTGAATCGATTGAATTGTTGTGATTCAGTTTTGACCAAATCGTTATATGCCGCTAAGCGGTAGAATTCTTTTGCATAATCTCTCATTGACCGACTACCTAGTCGATAATTTTGGTATTATTGGAATAGTACCTAATCGGCTTGTTAGTGCACAAAAATACCCCAAAATTACATAAAGATTGACCTATTGCACGAATAACACTTATGAAGAGAAGTTTATTGCACGGCCACACAATAGAATTGTATTTCGCGGCCACACAAATGGCAGAAGGGGCCAGAAAGGCTGGTTTTAGGGCAAACTGCTGGTATGAAGCAAGAGGCCTTTTGAGCGATAGTGTAACAAGAATGAAGTGTGTGACTATGCAACAATGTTGGGCGCGAATTCAATGCTTCGCATGTGTGGAAGCTTATAAATACCTCCCCTCCCCCTTTCATTTGATTCATTCACAAGTAAGGTTCCAGATAAAATCTAGAGATTCTTCAAGAGCTTCTTTAGGTATTCCGCGACACGATATCGGAGTAGCATAACAGAAGAATGTAACACCCCATACTTTTTAGTATTCAGGTGTTACTATGTAACCTAACTTGGTAAAAATACAAATCTAACTTATTTGAACATTTAGCTTCACTCTAGTCAAAATCTGACTATGGAAAGTAATTCCCGTCCATAGATCGAGCTAACACAATAGATTGAGGCTATCTATTGTTAAAATACACCAATTAAAGTATGATAAGGTAAAGTTGACCCTTATATTCCCTTAGGTAGCGGTGAAAAATCTTTAGGACTGGGGTCAATTGCATTCGATAGCAATCCAGTCGATATATCACTTAATATCATCATCTAAACCATAAATGATTAGTTTTGGAATAATTTATCTATCCAAACTTATGATCGTTCGTTCGATTAAGTTGTTGGATTATTAAATCTACTCTAAATTAAACTACAAACTTTGATGACCATTGGTGATCTCATTAAATGCAATTTAACCGTCGGATCGATATGAACTAACAAAATAAACAGAGAATCACTTAATGTGGCCCATCCAAGCTTTGGATCTACCATATCTTCAATTCCCTGTCCTAGCAAGGTCATACAAAATGAGCTGATGGATTGTATCATCCATATAATCCTCAGTAGTTCCCACTTTAGATTCACGATAATGTGAATATTGTTTGCAAAGAAATCAGATCGCCAAACTCTATTAGTAAGGCCACTTTAGTTATGGATCTACATTTAAATCAGTTTAGGGTGCTAATTTGAGCCAGTGAAATGATTGGACAAAGCGGATTTGTCAAATCCATCACAGTGGACCCCACATTAGTGTGAGTGTGAACCATGGACAGTGCACCTACAGTGCACTAGACCTTCAACATAGTCAAATACATATTGACCTTAGATTTTTGCAGAAAGGAGGATTTCTCCTCTCTTTCTTTCACACTTCCCGCGTGACTGCGGTTTAAATGGGAGACTGCCGTTTGGGTTCGATTGTGGCCCACCATTAGGCCATTGCGTCGATCCGAACCGTTCATAACGTTCACGACACAGATATGACCAAAACCCCATGAGTCCCACATGTAGTTGACCACGTCTATACACACAAGCACGGGCTCAGGAAGAGCTGTGCATGTGAATGTCTCTGAAAATGGAAACCGTTTTCTACGCTAGCTAGCATCACGTGTGCCTCCTCATCCTCGAATCCTGGCCCTTTGTGTGGGATGATCCTAACCATCCATTTCCTCCATTCTCTCTAGGGTTTCATCCTCTCTCAAAGCGCTGCTGCAACATGAACTTCGAACCCACCAAGAAATGGTGGTTAGCCATTGAAATGGTGGATCCCACAATGATCCCTAAACCAATCTAGACCATCAAGGTATCTCATCATAAAAGGTGGCCCGCCTGATCAAAATCCACCATGATCGATGGATCATCCTCCTCACACATCGGGAAAACCCATTCCCCTTATGTGGACACCATTGTCTAATTGGATTCGTTCATTTTGTGTCTAATTGGATTCGTTCATTTTGTGGGCCACAATGTCAGAAGTTCATTACATCATCAGATTTCCTCCATGCAAACAAATCTGAGGTCCATCACCTCGATTATTGAATGGTTAAAAGGAAAAATACCGCAACTAATCCTCTGATTAGTTGCTACCGAAAGTTTTGAAAAGACTTTTGAGAGCTATAAAAGCTCTCCTTCTATTTTAGATAGCCGACCCCAAAAATTCGGGAAAAGAGAGAGAAAGCAAAGAGCGGCTCTGAGTTGGTGTCACACCGACCCGTAAGAGCCATGACTGAGTCGTAGTAAAGCCAAGCTCCGTCTGGATGCATGGAGGATGACCAAGAGAAGGAAGGAGAATGGAAAGGAAGAAGATCAAATAGATAGAGAGAGAGAGAGACAAAGAGAGAGCCCGAGTCTATTCGCACCAAGCTGACTTGTCTGTGTCACTGGCAAAATTTTGACCGAGTCTCATAGCGAGTTTAGGTGAGTCCCGACCCATTGATTATTTCCAGTAGGAAGAAAAGAAAAGAGAGAAGAATTTAGGAGTGTGCGTCCCTGTTGCACCGATCTTGCCACACTGAGTCGACTCAGCCCAACTGGAACTGAGTCAGATCAGCCTGGGCATACGTTACTAGTTGTTTCCAGTAGAGAAATAGAAAGAGAGCAAGGAAGAAACGAAAAATAGAGAGAGAGAGAGAGAAGGCGAGTCGAGTTGGGTTTTCGACGAGTTCGGGAGCATGGCTCGCTACCCAGTTATGGGCCGCTGACTCGACCATCCTCCGTCGAGTCTAAATGGAATGGGCCAGGTCAACACTTCCAGAATAAGGGGAAAATATAAGAACAAAGGAAAGGAGAAGGAAGAAAAATAGGAAAGAAAGGAGGAGAGGAAAGGAGAGGAGCGCGAGTCGATGCGTACTGCCGAGCTGACTCGACTGAAACTCATCGAGTCAAGATGTACGAGTTGGGCTAAGCCTTAGCCGAGTACGCATGGCGAGGGGCACGAGTTGAATGGAAACACGAAAGAAGTAAGGAAAAGTAGAAAGAAGAGAAGAAGAAGAAGAAGAAGATGAAGATGAAGGGGGTTTCTACTCCACTGAGTTAACTCACTAAGTTGACTTGCTGGTCCGTGGCAAGCTTGGTCAAGCCTACTCGGGTTAGTAGCCTTTCCCAAATACTATGTTTCACGCAAGTGTAAGTTCATGGAAATTAGCATTCTGCGATTCTTTAATAAACTTGGCGGCTCATCGAGTCGACTCATCAAGTCATCTCGCTAAATTGAATTTGTTTTGACTAAGTTTAATCCCATCATATCTAGTTGATCCTAACAAGGTAGTGCGATGAGATTTGGCTTGAGTAGATAGATGGATTCACATCAATTCGAATATTATAAGTTGATTCGAATTGAGTCAAGTCGCACTGTGACTCATATAAGTCGATTTTAGAATCTTAGCTTAAATTTCAATATAACAAAACATTTAATCATGCCATTCTTATATCGAAATTCGAATAATTTCCTCTTAATCATAGATTCATACTCAAATCTTACACTATTTAATCTTTAAGATTGATCTTAGGGATTGGTGTGGCGATCTAATTAATCAAATGATCTAAAGTGAGGTTGGAAGTGGATTCGTAGGCGTGTGCAAACAATTCCAACAACATAGGAAGCCAATTCGACTCTTAAAAGGTGAGGATCACCCTTCATGTTTTCCTATTTCATGATAGTTAGCTCAGTTCATTTAGTTTGTTGATTTCTTAATGTAGAGCAATGTGGAAATAATGATGAATGTTAGTTCCATTTGAGTAATCCTTTATAAATCCAACATGTTTAGATTTAAATTCAAGTAATTTAACATGCTATGGATCTCTAATATCCTTATTCTAATTTAAGATATGCATTTTATATGTGTAAGTGCTAATGACATTGTATGTGGCTTTTTTTGCCACTTGTGCTTGCTTGATGGTGTTTTTTTAAGAAATCCTCGAACTAGTGGCCACCTATGTTATGGATTAAATAAATTTACATTGTGGACTTATCATATTATTGATCATTTGTGCCTATGTGGCTTTTAGGGAATAATTTTTTTTTAATCACACCATTAGGTGGAATATTTTGCCCTTGCGGCTTTTATGGAATAATTGGCCCATGTAACTTTAATGGATTATTTTATATAACTTTACGGTGGTAAATTTCACTTGTTAGACAATGATTAGCCACTAATTAGAGAGTTGTACTCTTAAAACATTATGTTTAATAGTCTCATGAGCCAGAAATTATGGAATGGGACACTATGCCTGAGCTGTCGGCATATGCTTAGTAACAAAACCCCCATAGTGACCTTTAAACTTTCTAAAAATGCTTGTTTGAAATTAGAATAATAATAATTTGGTTAATCATGTATTTTCATGATATATAGATTTTACCAGGTGGTCGATGTAAGACACGAGAGTTTTCTTGGATCATTATGGGCTGTACCATAGAGTATTTTACCGAGTGATCCTAAGTTATTGTTGCGTACATTCAAACCTCTATGGGTTGTCCTTGTTGCATGAAATTTTTCGGGTGCCTAGTCCTCCTTAGGGCATACCTTTGAGTACTTTCCAGGAAACTAGTTCACCTTGGGTGTCCTCGTTGCATGGTCTTTTTCGGATGTCTAGTTCTCCTAGGGCATACCTTTGGATGTGCATCCCCAGGTTTGTGAGCATGTGCATGCATTCATACATTTAAATAGGATTATCTTTGTGGAATTTATTTGATGAGTACGTATTTGATGAACCTTATCTAATTTCTATGATAATCATTGTAGAATATTTGTTATACACTGTTCCTGATAACTATGCCTAATTATCTTGATGATATGATAAATCTTTAGGGTTATACCTCATTGAGATAGTCATTGATGCTATCAAACCATAATCAGTGTGTAGGATATGTGGATGATGTGTGATTTGACTCTGGTGCATTGCATGGAAAGATCGATGGCTATGTAGTTCTAATTTTTAGACTACTTTTATTATTTTGTTGTTCAATCTTTAATTATGAAACATTAGTTTGTATATGTTTTCAGGTAACCACAAGGATATTTGGCTATGTATATTTGGAATCCCTCTTATACTTGATTTGTTCATATTCCACTAGTTTATTAACTCCAATAAGAAAGAAAAAAATAAAGTACATGAAATTTGAGTCACAGATAAAGGTTAACACTTGGGTTTTTGGAAAACAAGTAGGTACTCGGGTTTCAAGAACTAGGGTGTTACAAAGAAGAAGTCTTCAAGAGCGGTGCAGGGACTTGTTGCATGACAGTGCAACAGGGAGCCATTGTACGACCGTGCAATAAACAAATTTACATGAATATTGGAGATTTGGTGGTGTTTTCCCATGAGATTTGGAATTCTCTGAGAGTTGGTCTTCCGCACTATATTCTAAGCATATCAGTGGGGAACAAGGGGTCTTAAAGCCGCACAACTCTTCTGTCATTGCAACGAATGCTTCGCAAACCTAATGCTACCGGAATCGCAATTAAACTGTTTACTTGTCTTTCATTATATTAACAAAATGTATTTTGTTTCTGGAATTAAAGGAAACAAGAGAGATGTAATAAGAATTCAGAATTAATAAAATGACTGATGATGATTGTTCTTCTATTTTCCTTTACTATTATTAAACGTAAATATTCAAATCCGCGATACTTTGTTTCTTATTGAAACAAAATGACAACTCCATAAGGGATCAAACCCAAAATCTTTGGTTGGAAGATTTATATTTAATATTAACTTTGACATAATCGGAAGCAAATTTATCATCAATTGGCGCCGCGACGATGCTAAAATGGCGACTCTCAACGGGAACATCCCCCCTTCATCTCCAAAATAAAGTACAATATTATTGAATTTAAACTACTGACATGCTGCTTTGCTCTCAGGAACTTTATCTTTCATACGTACAATGAATTCTCTTCTGACTAATGTGGTCTTCTATTTCACCCCCAACAGATTCGCCATGGAATACGCAAATCGCATGCGACCACTGCCCTAGAAGGGAGCGAAACAAGTTCGGTCAGCAGTAAGTAAAAACAAAAAGCAGCAAAAAATGTCAGGAGTGCTTTTCGCTTCACCAAAAGCACAGAGCAACAATGATGGGTGGACAATGGTAACTTCTAAGAGAGTAAAGACATGGCCTTCTCTGGTAAAAAGTCCAATCCCATTAAGAGCAACTGGAGGGCCAATTACACGCAATGTTGTGAGATGCAATCCTGCATTAGCCCCGCCCTCACAATATACTGGCTAAGAAAGAAGTATTCAATTCACCTTACAAGATTTTCCTGCCTTGTCAACTGTAACTTCATGGTTAGCACGGAATGAGAAGGGGAAAGCTCCCTTTACAGATGGATTGTCATCCCTAAAATTTGTCGCAGTGGCTCCTTCATATACACTAACACCAAGCACACCCCGGTCTGGATCAACAAAGTCGTTAAAATCACATGACAATAATAGTAGGTCCTGTAGGTAATCTTTCTCTTTAAATTCTCTTGCAATGACCTACCCACTCACTCCTTTAATGTTTGAACAATTAAAAAGTGGAGAGAATAATATTTATGGTAGCAACGAGCCAAACTCATCTACCTTCTACAGATGAATACCTGACTGAAATGGCTCATGCACAAACTATTCTGATGGAGGAATGTAGAGGCCTCAAAGAAGTATTGGCTACATTAGCTCATAATGTAGCCCAAGTTACCACCCCTCCTATGATGGTTGCGATGAATGGGATGAACAACGAGTAGAAGGCTCGCAACCCCTAAGAGCATGATCGCACGAATCAGCACCCACGGTTTGCATGATAACATAAGAAGAAATAGACAGGTAATGGTCGAAGCCATTAGGACAGAAAGAGAGCGGGAATACCCTGGAAGGCTCCATTTTCAAACACTATATCCTTGTGAAGTTAAAGATGCACCATATCAACAAACTTTAAGTATCTGAACATCTAAAAGTTTAACGGAAATGGATTGCCAGAAGAGCACTTAATTCATTTTATTATGATCATGAGAAACTTTTCTACAATCCCTTAGTATTGTTTACGACTATTCGGGTCATCATTGATAGGAATAGCTTTCAGATGGTATTTCATCTTGGCACTGAAGTCTATACACACCTGGGATCAAACACATGATGTTTTTATGGCAAATTTCTTCTCGTTTGACGGAGATGTTAGCCTCACTGAGCTGGCTTCCATACGACAACCAGAGGGTGAAACCGTAGAGAAATTTATCAATTGATGGAAGAATCTGGGGGCATCATACTGACGGGTACCCTGGGAAAAATAACAGGTGAAAATGTGACTGAAGTCCATGAAACCGAGAGTCATATTTAGGCTGACAAGTGCTGATATACGAACTCTTTGCGACCTCCTCACTAAGGCTTATGCGCTTGAAGTCATGACTAGAAAATTACTAGCTTTCCAGATTGAAATGACACACCGTGGTCCAAGTCGAGTAGCGAAATGTTGTCAACGAAGAAAAAAGAAAAGAAGACCCCTGTGTTTGGTGAAGAAGTGACAGGAGAGAAGATAGGGATCGTTATAGGGGTCGAATGACCAAAAAGTGGCCTAGACAATATGATTATTATTAAGTATACACTTTTGAAAAAGAAGATGTGCTCCCTATGATGAATCAGCTAATGGCTGCTGGAAAGATCAAATTGCTGCAACCAAAACATCCGGAAGAAGTAAAGAAGATGAAAGAAAAGAATTACTTCCACTATCATCGCATGCTCAGACATCCGACTGAAAATTGCTTCACAGTAAAAAAACATACTTCAGAAAATGATAGATCGGGGTGAAATCGTGATGGAGAAAGATAAGGATCAAGGAAGGAAGGCGGCCGTAAATATAGCGTCTGCATGGAGCACCGTTAATGAAAAGGCTAAAACCTAAACCCTAAATGTGAAGGGATCGAACAAAAGCTGCATAAACCGTGCGTACATTATAGTCAGAAGAGTAGAAGCTATAATGTAATCATCATCAAGTCATCTAGTGAATCGGCCATATCCCTATTAGAAAATATCCACGAGGCAGCAATAGTCACTTGCACATGTGTATATCAGGGAGGTTGATTACATCTTGCCCACCTTGATGATAATCTGTTCAGGGAGGGGCTCAATGGGGCTCACTGTGTTGTATAAATTTTATCCATACCGTATATTTGGTTTTTCATATCATTTTATCGTGTGATCCCAAAAATGAAGTAGATCCAAAGCTCAAGTCGACCACACCACCAAAAGCAGAGGTGATAATGACACCCACTGTTAAAACCTTCCTAAGGGCAACCGTGATGTTTATTTTCTTTTAAACCTGTTCATGAGGTAATAAAAACCTAGATGAAAGGAAAACAAAAATACCAGCTTGATGCAAAACTTTTAGGGCTCCCAAAAGTTTAAAATCGTGGGTATTCAATGCTAGAGTGAGGTCCACTTGAGCCTGGGATATACCTTATTTTTGGGTTCATACCCAAAATTAATATGCCAAAATGGATGTACAACCTGGATAAAATCCATACGTCAAGGTGAGCTCCACACAACCTTGCCTGAACATACCTTTATATACATTAAATAGAGTAACTCAGTATGCAATCCGATTTCTTTTTCGAGATAGGATAGCCTGATCGGATATATAACATGCTCATAAATAGAGAGTGTACAATCACTCTTCTATCTTCTACCATAGTTCTATCCCTATTTTATCATTCATTACCATCCATTATGACGTCCCATGAATAGAGGGTACTATCACTATTTTATAACCTGGATTGCATCCTACCCCTGCCCATCTCCAGCTGTGAACAGGCAGGAGTTTTGAGTGGCCACCGTGATGTATGGGCCTTGTCCAAACTGCCCATCCATTTTTTTTCATATCATTTTAGGGTATAAGTCTAAAATTGAGGTAGATCTAAGATAGATGGGAGCTACAATGGGGATTAAACTCGTACTATTGAAAACTTCTCGGGGGCCATGGAAGTTTTGGATGGAGCTGATATTTTTGTTCTCTTCATCCAAGTCTATGTAACTTTATGAATAAGTTGGATGACAAATAAACATCACAGTGGGCCCTAGAAATGTTCCAATGGTGAGAATCACTATCACCACTGCTTCCTGTGGGGTGGTCCACTTGAGACTTGGATCTAACTCATTTTTTTAATTATAAACTAAAATTATACGAAAAAAATGGATGGAAGGTGTGGATAAGTCCCATACATCACAGTGGACACTCAAAGCTCCTCCTGTTCTAGCTAGAGACGGGCAGGGTAGGATGCAATCCGCGTCCCACTATTGGAAACCGATTACCTCCTACCCCACCTCGATAGAATCGGTCCAGCAGGCTCCATGGGACCTACCATGAGGTATGAATTTTATCCCAGCCATTCATCCATTTTCATACAATTTTAAGGTTTGATACCAAAACATGAGGCATATCCTAGGCTCTTAGGACCCATTGTGATGATAGTGATTCTCACCATTAGAGTGGAAGTTTTGGATTAATTTGGAATTTGTGTTTTTAATCTATTCAATTTTTTTCTTAAATTTTAATTTTAATTATGATCTTGTGAACAAGTTGGATGGAAAAGAAACATCATAATAAACCCTAGGAATGTTCCAACCATGGGCTTCATTATCACCAAAGCATCTTATGGTACATATGGTCAACCTGAGCTTTGAATCTACCTCTCTTTTTTCTCTTTTTTTTTTCATACTATAAAATGAACATAATAGATTATAAGTCGCATACCTCATGGTGAGCCCCACGGAGTCCCTGCCTGGACCAAATTGGTCCAAGCAAGGGTAGGATGCAATCCACTTTCATAGGCATTTTTAGAAGATAATAAAATTTTATTAATCCCAAAAGGTAAAAACCCAATAATACAGACCAATCATGGGAAGCCAAAACTCCTAACTAGGGAAATGAGATCTAGCCCTAAATCAACAGATCGAATGAAGACGTCACCAGCTAAAGGAAAAGACATGAGGCATAAAGAGGAAAGAAAAGAGAGGAGACCACAAGACTGAGCAAAAGTGCTAGAAGGCAAGCTTTGGATGAGCTTTGCATAGGAGACAATGCAAGATGTGTGGATAGCTGTAATGCCAAACTTCCTGATAATGAGAAACTAGCACCATCTTGGAATGATATAAGCACGCTTGTTAAAATGGCTCAAGTAGTAAGCTCCTTAGTGTACATATACACACATGGACCATGAAGACGTATCTAGCTGAGCAAGCACAGTGACAGATTATTAATTCTAGATCTCGTTACATCTTGGTTCAAGTTTAATCTCTACAACAATGATGGCGATCAAGTTCTTCTTCTTCATTGAGGTTGAATTCCTTATTAGATTGATGAAGCTCAAGAAGGAGACTTGAATATCATGAATTTAGAGGTCTAAGATGTGTGGTTTGAGTGGAAAAACAACTAGTCCTATATTGCACCAAAAACTCATGAAAATACCCAAGGTCTGTATGGCCTTTATAAAGAAACTAAGTTCCAAAAGTTTTTTTTTTTTTTTTTTTTTTTTTTAGGACAGAAGATTGCGGGTTCGATCGATTAACCTGAGACTTCGATCGATCGGGTGATGCATTAATCGACCGCTATAATTCTAAAATATATCCAAAAGCTTGTTGGACAATTTGGGTCATGTTTGATCGCTTGAACCCAATTGAGATCGATCAACTGACTGATTGATCGAGGATCGTTTGATGGTACCTATCGGTCTATTATTTTTGGACAGTTTAGTTTAACAATAGCTCGAGACCTCTAAAGCCTTTTTAAGCATGTTCAATTGGAGCTCATAAGGCTAATAAATGATCAATTAAGGTTTTTCTATTAAGCAATGGTCATCTAGAGGTACAAAGTTAGGGTCATTAAGACACCTCATATACCTATTCTTTGTTCTTTGATGCTCCAAGTGGTCATGTGTCTTCGGTTTTCAGCTTCCAAGGGCTCAACAAACTCCCTAACACATAAATGCATTTGATTGACAAATAAGGTGCACAAATAAGTACATTAACACTAACGTGTGGTGGTTGTGCATAGTACAATAGAGCATACATGCTCTCATATGGTAATCATGTTACAATATAAAATCAAAGTAGTATACTTGATTGCTAAGTTGTGCACCAAGTGGGTTTCCAAGGGATTAAAAAAAAAAAAAAAAAAAAAAAAAAAACCCAACAAGGTGTGGGAGCATAAATTCTTGGAGAAAGCAATGAGGGGGTGGATTGCCTTTGGAATGGTAAGATGGAAGAGTCTCAATTGACTTTATGCATCAAAGAACGATGTTCCTTGGATGTTATGGAAAAATTTAGCCTTGGTGGAATAAAAAATTTCAAGGTACATGAGGGTGGCATTGGGCTATGATTGGGGATAGGGATTTTAATTTGGCCCCTCTTGTAACGCCCCGGATTTCATGGCATGAGTTTGGCCCTCGTGTACGGAAACCACGATGTTAGCTTTGAAGAATACATTTTCTCTCAAGTGTATCTATAATCACATATGAGTTGTATCAAATCCGAAGTATGGAATGTAACACCCCGAATTTTTCAATACCCGAGTGTTGAAAATTCTCGTGTTACCATGAAGTTTAACCTATTATGTACATGTGTACAATACCAATTTATCTATTCTAACCCTATATCCATTCTCCAACATGAATCTAACCGTTAAGAATGATCTTCATCCATAGATCAAGTCATTTGACCGTTTATTTTAAGACGAGACCATCCATCATGTGGTTTGATATATGTGCCTTTCCTTAATTAAATTGGTGAATAACTCTTTATCCATAATGATTTAAATGTAAGTCCTTTTGTAAGAATTGTTTAGAAATGTGTATATAACCATATAGAACCATTAGATTACACAAAACTCTCAGATTAACAATAATTATGAAAATGCCATTGACCTATGCCCTTGAATTCTAAATAACATGGTTCTCATGATCCACTTCATGTGAAATTTTATACCAGGCATAATTATCATAAATTAACTATACACGTCTAATTTTAGCCCTTAGATTATTGTAAAAGTGTCCCAATTAATAAATCATCCCCTTAATCATTGATTTTGGTGTCCATCGAGTGAAGAAAGCTCATGGGTAGTTGTTGTAAGACCCATATCCTAAACCGTAATATTCCGTAGGCATCCGCTGTCCTCCCAGTCAAATTTCGGTGACTCGCGATCTTTTATCGGCGTTTTCACGTGACCCTGAGTCACATCCCGTATATCAGAGTCGTCTCAACCCGAAACTTGTACCCTAGCGACCGCATCATCACCGCGGTTCTAATGCCACGTCTCGCCCGCCTGTCCAATACCCAGGCCAGGATATGTGGGCCCGCGTGTAAATTTTGAGAGAATCTCTACAACATGTCACCTCAATCAATCCCATCAAGGGTCAAGTACATATCACCTCGCACCCATCCCTAAGGAACCCCATAAGTCAACAAACCCTTACACAACTCATACCTTTCTTACACAATCTACCCCTAAAGTCAATAATTTCTTACACACCCATCACTCACCTCACCCATCACTCCATCACCCATCTCTCTCTCTCTCTTTACAACCCTCTCTCTCTCTCAACTCTCAAACTCATTTTCCAAGCAAAACAAGATCCCACGTCCAAGTTTTCCAAGTCCTCATGGAGAAGTTCTAGTGTGGCCCACTTCCTACCCTCTCATCTCCCATCTTAACCATCAAAACTTCATCATCTTCTGTTGGGATCAAAGCTAAGGAGCAAAGGAAGCCAAGGGAGCAAGAAGAAGTGGACGGTGGGTGATCTTGGACCCACATTTTTATTCCTTTTATACTTGTCTTTTTATTATCTAAGGGCCCACATATGGTGGGACCCACTTTGATGTATGCTTGTATCCAAGAGAGGCCCATAGTGGCGGGGCTCCTACATTATCTCCGATCTCTCTTTCTCTCTCTCTCCCTCCCTCTCTCTCTCTCTCTCTCTTTCTATGATCATGGCCCACCTATGATGTGTATATTTTACCCATGCCATCCAACTAGTGGGCCACCTTGATCCCTATTTGGGACCTGCATGACCGGACGATCACACAAGCTCAGATGAAAGGGAAATACAAATATTATATTATCGAAATCAAGTGGGCCATGTCCATGTGGGACCCACCATGATGCTGTATTATATCCACACCATCCAGTGTCCCTGGACACTGGACATAGTAGCAGTGAGGTGTGGTTAACAGTGTAGTGTGAACTGTCGGTGGCGTGTGCTAACCAGCAATAAAAAAAAGAAATATAAAAATAATAATAATAATAATATTTTAATATACGTACATAGCATATATATTGAGGTGGGCCACACGTGTGGACCCACCATGTTTTATGTGTCATATCCCCACCGTCCAGAACATCCAGAGAGTCTGGACGATGGGCATTTGTTATGCTTATATTATTTTATAATATATCTTATTATATTATTATATTATATATATATGTATATATATTATATATATTTATATATTATGAGAGAGAGGGAAGTGGGGTGGCCATGTACGTGGGACCCCTGTGATGTGTGGGTCTTACCCACACTGTCCATCCATTCATCTGGCGAGCTCATCTACACCACACCATCCACCCATTCATCTGGCGAGCTCATCTGCACCACGCCGTCCATTCATCTGACATAGCTGTGGGCCCCACTCTGATGGGTATTTCCCATCCCAACTGTACATCCACTCAGTGGATTTTGGATCGTCCATCTGCTGGATGGTCAGCGCCCCACCCATGATGGATATTTTTCATCCAAACCGTTTATTCGTTGGTGGGTAGCCATGTATGTGGATCCCACCGCTGGCTGCTGTACAGACGGCAGCAAGCTCCTTGGGTCCCACCTGTTCCATCCACGCTGACTATTTTTAGGACCCACCATGATGCATGTGTTATATATAAACCTTCCATCCATTTATGAGATCATTTTATGGCATGAGGTAAATGAGTGAGTCAGATCCAAAGTTCAAGTGGACCCCACCATTTGCAATAATAGTGGGGCACAGCGACATCCACTATTCAAACTTCTAAGGGCCACAGTAATTTCCCAGTTAAGCTGATATTTTTTCACTTCATCTATCTCTATATTAACTTATGAATAGGTCGGATCTCAAAATACATAAGGGTGGGCCCGATTTGATGTACATGAAGCCCATTGATTCGGCCCATTTGAATCAGCCTATTTAATTTGGCCCATTCGATTCGGCCCATTTTATCAGCCGATTTGATTCGGCCCATTGATTCGGCTCATTCGGCCTATTCGATTCGGCCCATTCGATTCGGCCCATTTGAATCGGCCCATTTGATTCGGCCCATCCGATTTGGCCCATTTGATCGGCCCATTTGATTCAGCCCATTTGATTTGGCCCATTCGATTCGGCCCATTTAATTGGCCCATTTGATCAGCCCATTAGAATCGACCCATTTGATTCGAGCCATTCAATTCGGCCCATTTGATTTGGCCCATTTGAATCGGCCCATTTGATTCGTCCCATTTGATCGACCCATTTGATTCGGCCCATTTAATCGGCCCATTCGATTCGGCCCATTTGATTGGCCCATTCGATTTGACACATTTGATCGGCCCATTTGATTCGACCCATTTGAATCGGCCCATTTGATTCAGCCCATTCAATTCGTCCCATTTGATCGGCCCATTTGATTCAGCCCATTTGATACTACCCATCCGATTCGACCCATTTGATTGGGCCATTTGATTTAGGCCATTTGAATCGGCCCATTTGATTGGCCTAATCGAATCGACTCATTTGAATCGACCCATTTGATTCGGCCCATTTGATCGGCCCATTTGATTCAGCCCATTTTAAATCGGCCTATTTGATTCAGCCCATTCAATTCGGCCCATTGGATTTAGTCCATTCGATTCAGCCCATCTGATCAGACCATTCGATCAGCCCATTTGATGTATATGAGGCCCATTATGATGTATTCAAGGCCCATGAGTGAGGCCCAATGTGATGTATGTGTGGCCATTACGTGTGTATGAATTTCTTATATAGGTCACTCCTTGGGAGGAATGTTGGTTAGATGTCCACATTGATAGGCAATGATGGTTAAATGTCCTCATTGCGACCTTCCCTTAGGCCCCGTTAGGCCCATTCTCTTCGTGGGTTAACCCAAATAAGTGGGCTCCATACGTCGTAGACGGATGGTTTCATGCTATTGGATTAATATAACTACGGCCGAGGGCCGATCTTTATATTATGGTTTGATCGGTTGTTCTTATATGGACCCTACCTTGCTTATAGGCCGATTCAGATTCCGATTATCGAGGCCGATTCTGATTGTCAAGGCCGATTCCGATTTCAATTGTCAAGGCCGATTATCGAGGCCAATTCCAATTGTCGAGGCCCAATGTGATGTATATACCGCCCATATTTGAGGCCCGTTGTGATGTGTATTCAGCATGTATATGAGGCTTATGTGATGAGGCCCATTGTGATGCATTTAAGGGTCATGCAATGGAGCCCATTGTGATGTATGTTAGGCCCATCGTGATGTGTATTAAGCTCTCGAGAGAGGCCCATGGCGTTGTATATTTGGCCCTTGTGTGAGGCCATGGGTCCACTATATGTTAGGCTCTATGTGGGCCATTACTTGGGGACAAATGTTGGTTAAATGTCCACATTGTCGAGGTTAATTGTCGATGCCGGTTATTAATACCGATTATGAGTATGTGAAGTATAACATCACAATACATGCCCATACTCATCATCTGCATGTTTGTTATAAGATATGATTGACCATTGCATATGTCATAGTGTCAGTTGTTTATGAGACTCCTTGATAGATGGAGTTGTCCCACATGAGCGCGCGGTACGCGCAGGTTTGATGCATGACTAGATGGTATGACTCATGCATCTCGCATTTAGTGATATGACCGCCATGCGCCCTAACGTCATCAGGGTCGTAGCCTCTACAGGCATATCGTGGATGGCTAGATGGGATACTAGAAATTTGTTCTACATGGGGTGCTATAGATATCCCTAGGTGAAAAATCCCAAAACCCTCTTGTTCTATAGGTTGGTCCAGCGTCTAGACTGAGTGGATGTATGAGCGCATAAGGGCCGTATATAGTTAGGCCGCGTCTCCCACTGTGTCGTGGTTGGTTGGAAGGAGTACAACCTTACCTGCCCGAGAGGAGGGGGCAACGCTAGGCTGAGTCTGACCAGCTTGAGGAATGGGTCCGCTATCGACGAGTCGGGCCCGATATTGGTAGGCGGATAGTGAGGTCTCTTCCACCCACCTTGTTGCGCGCGATGGGGCACAATCTAGTTTGGAGTGTAATAAACCCCGATGATTCCCTAGAGAGGAACTGTACTGATATGTAGACTTATTGAGTAGGAATTGCATACTCATTCATTCATTCATTCACTATCCACTCGGGGTGGTGGTGCACAACTAATTATTGTGTACCTTCATATGACCAGGATTTCGATTGGGCATGCGACTAACCAGAGATCAGGAGTCTATCTCATTCAGTTTGACTATTTAAATTTAGGTATGGGACTGGTTTGGATAGAAGTCCTTTGTGATAGACCTCATAGCTTGTGATACTACGTACTATCATCCCGACTTCACTCCAGCTTGGTCATTTCATTTGTACCGCATATTGCATTACATCCGCGGCATATGACATTTTGGGTTGTTATGTTTCAGCACTTATGTAGCCTAGATGGACTTAGCATGATTTGCATATTGCTTTGCATTCTCAGCATAGGATATTGACTTATTACGTTTTTGCATTGCATAGCCTTAGTACGGCTGTAGCATTCATGGATTTATGGATTGCCAGTATTTCTGCTTACTCTGATATCATATGATTCATGATCTTGCCTGTATTACCGATGTTATATGATTTATGGCATTGTATTGCATTCTTGACAGTTACCTTGCGCACACACTTTCACAACCCTCTAAGCTTTCTATAAAGCTTAAGCACGATAGATGCGTGCAGGTGGTGTTAGGTCCCAGCAGCATTTAGCTTGGAGCATGCAGCAAACTTCTTGAGCTTTGATTTTGGCATATGTATTTCTGTCACGCCCTAAACTCAGAAACCGGGCTCACAAATTTTTCGATCGCCGAATCTGGAGCTGACAGCCTTCGTAGGACCCCATTCTCGGCACCTTGGGTTCATACGCCAGATTCCAATCCTGGGATCCTATAAGGAGGATTTTCCAATGTACATTTAACTCGTAATAAGCATAACCACAAGTATACCCAAATCACAGAGGTAACATCATCATCACATATCTACTAATATAAATATTTGAATACAATGCTGAAAGGGAAATATATATATATATATATATATATATATATCGAAGTTAAAGCTCCAGAAGACCGTTGCACGCTCCATGCTCGACGCTGCTGCAACCTAACACCACCTGCATGCATCTATCATGCATAAGCTTATAGAAAGTTAAGTGGGTGTTGAAAGTGTGTGTACAAGGTAAGTGTTAAGTAAGCAATATTAGAGAAATCAGAGTAAGCGGAAATACTGACAAGTTCATAAATCATACAATATCAGAAATACTGGCAAGTCCATAAATTATATGATATCAGAGTAATGCGAAAGTATACTGATAGGCCCATAAATACAATCAGCCTTATCCAGGCTATGCGATGCAAGAATATAATAAAAACAATATTATATACTGATGAATAAATGTAGATCAACTATGCAATGTGGAGACAACAAGCCAAATATCAGATGCCGATGATGTAATGCAATATGCAAATCGTGATGAGTCCACGAATACCATCAGTCGTATCTAGGCCATATAAATGCATAAACATCCGAACTCAAAATGCCATATGCTGTGGATATAATGCAATATGCGATGCGAATGGAATGACTATGCTGGAGTGTGAAGTCGGGATGATAGTAGGTAGTATCGTAGGCTATGGGGTCCATTACAAGAGACTTTTATCCAAACCAGTCTCATACCTAAATTTGGATAGTCAGACTCAATGTGGTAAACTCCTGATCTCAGGTTAGTAATGCGCCCAATCGAAATCCTGGCCATGCGAAGGTACACAATAATTAATTACGCACCACCAGCCCAAGTGGATAGTGAATGAAATGAATGCATGAGTATGCAACTCCTACTCAATAAGTCCACATATTAGTACGGTTCCTCTCTAGAAAATCATCGGGGTCTATTACACTCCAAACCAGATTGCCGTCCCATTGCGCGCAACAAGGCGAGTGGAAGAGACTTCACTATCTGCCTGCCAATATCGGGCCTGGCTCATCGATAGCGGACTCATTCCTCAAGCTGGTAAGACTCGACCTAACATTACCCCCTTCTCTCGGGAAGGTAAGGTCGTATCCCCTTCCAACTGTCCACAACATAGTGGGAGATGCTGTCTAACAGTATATAGCCCTCATGCGCTCATGCATCCACTCGGTCTAGACGTTATAACAACCTTTGAAACCAAGAGGGTTTAGGGACTTTCACCTAGGGATATCTATAGTACCTAATGTAGAACAGATTTTTGGTGTTCCATCTGGCCATCCATGAAATACCTATAGAGGCTACGACCCTAATGTCGTTAGGGCGTACAGTAGTCACAACACACAATGTAAAATGGATGAGTCATACAATCCAGTCATACATCAATCTTGCGTATACCGTGTACTCATGTGAGACAATCTCTGCCATCTGGGAGTCTCATAACAACATACCCAATGGCATATGCAATGGTCAACCACATCTCATAACGAATATGCAGATGATGCGTATGGGCATGTATTGTGATGTTATGTTGTCACATACTCATAATCGGTATCAATAACTTGCATCAACAATCAGCGTCGACAATGTGGACATTTAACCAACATTACCCCCAAGGAATGGCCCACACAGAGCCAAACATATAATGGGCCCACAGCCTCACACAAAGGCCAAATATATAGCACAATGGGCCTTACTCAAGGGCCACATATACACAACAGGTGGACCCTACTCATGGGCCTCAAATACATGACATGTAGGCCCTACACATGGGTCTCAGATGCATTAAATGGGCCACATATCTAGGCCTCGAATACATTAAATGGGTCATGCATCATGGGCCTAAGACATCTCACAATGGGCCTTGTCCATAGGCCACGAATACATCATAATGAGCCTCAATTACGGGTCGTATATACATCATATAGGTCTCAACAATCGGCCTTAGGAATCAAAATCGGTCTCGACAATCAAAATCGGCCTCAATAATCAGAATTGACACTTAGAATCGGCCTCAATACTTGGCCTCAACAATCGGAATCGGCCTATACAATCGACCACGACAAATTAGAATCGGCCTTAACACTCGGCCTCAACAATCGGAATCGACCTATACAATCGGCCTCGACAAATCAAAATCGGCCTCGATACTTGGCCTCGACAATCAGAATCGGCCTATATAATTGGCCACGACAAATTGGAATCAGCCTCAATACTCGGCCTCGACAGTCGGAATCGGCCTATTCAATCGACCTCGACAAATCAGAACCGGCCTCGATACTCAGCCTCGATAATCAGAATCGGCCTATACAATCGACCTCGACAAATCGAAATTGGCCTCGATACTTGGCCTCGACAATCGGAATCGACCTATACAATTGGCCTCAATAAATTAGAATCGGTCTCGATACTCGGCCTCGACAATCAGAATCGGCCTCGATGAATCGAAATTGACCTCGATACTCGGCCTCGACAATCGAAATCGGCCTATACAATCAGCCTCGATAAATTAAAATCAGCCTCGATACTCGGCCTCGACAATCAGAATTAGCCTATACAATCAGCCTCAACAAATCGGAATCAGCCTCGATACTCGGCCTCAACAATCGGAATCGGTCTAGACAAATTGGAATCGATAATTGGAATCAAAATCTGTCACGATAATCGGCCTCGATCGCTAATCGGTCAATCGGCCATGACAATCAGAATCGGCAATCGGCCTCAATCGATAATCGGCCATAATAATCAGAATCGGCAATCGACCACATCAATCGACAATCAGCCACGATAATCGGCCTCGATTATTGGAATCGGCCTCGATAATCGAAATCGAGATCAATAATCGACCTCGATGAGAATGGGCCGAACAAGGCCTAAGGGAAGGTCACAACGTGGACATTAAACCATCATTGCCCATCAATGTGGCCATTTAACCAACATTGCTCCCAAGGAATGGCCCACACAGGGCCGAACATATAGTGGGCCCATGGCCACACATGCAAGGGCCTAATATATATCATAAGGGGCTGCCCACACGGGCTTCATATACTTCACATCGGGCCTCACTCATGGGTTCAATATACATCACAACGAGCCTCTGACACGGACCTAATATACATCACAAAGGGCCACATCACATGGATCTTATACAACACATCGGGCTTCATACACGTTGCAATGGGCTGCATCACGGTGGGCCACATATATCACAATGGGTCGTACTAATGGGCCTCATACACATCAAGTGAGTTGCATCAATGGGCCGCACTAATATATCAAGGTGGGCCTCAGGGATGAGCCACGAATATATCAAGGTGGGCCATAAAAACATCATATTGGGCCTCGACAAAGGCCACAGATACATAACAGGTGGGCCCTGCTCATGGGCACTCAAATACCACATGGGTCATATAAGCATCAAGTGGGCCACATTACATGGGCCTCATACATTAAGTGGGCCGCGTATACCGCAAGTGGGCTGCATAGCCTGGGCCTCATGTCCATCAAATGGGCCACACGACATGGGCCTAACAATACAAATAGGTGGACCCCGCACATGGGCCAAAAATACATCATGATGGGCCTCGTGGATGGGTCGCGCCAATGAGCCTCAAGTGGGCTTGGACAACACCAAAAATCATTTCAACAATTGTAGGTGTAACATGTGTATCACTGTACATTATCAATCCATGCGGCACATGGTTCACTAATGATGATCAACACGGTCCAAACATTACCCAGGTAAATCGGCACTAACCAAACATTTTTCCATATAAATCACCACCACCCAAAAATTGTCCTTGTAACACAGCACCATCCAAACATTGTCCAACAGCGGGTCCCACCATTAGGACGGCTGGGATGTACATGTACATCACGTGGGACCCACAGAACTTGCTTATGTCAGTCAGCAGATGGGTCCCACCATCTGAGTAGCTTGGATGTTCATATACATCACGTGAGACCCACAGAACTTGCTGACGTTAGTGGGACAGATGGGTCCCACCATCAAAACGGATGGATGGCAGGATGAAACACGCCATGGGGAGGGGCTGTGCATGGCACCGTTATGAAACACATGCATCATAGTGGATGCACGGTGTGAATTTAACGTACATGGAGGTGGGTCCCACCATCTCAGATAGTGGACGGTGCGAATGAAAGTATACATCATGGTGGGTTATCCACCGTCCAATCCACTGGATGGTGGATGAGAGGGATAAAATACTTACATATATATATATATATATATACATACAACAGTATGTAACTGAATCTGCTTCCTTGTAGGAGAGTCCCACATGTGCAGAAGAATGGATGGATGGTATGGATTTAACAATCCAGCAGTAGCGTTTGCTGCAAGGGGCCCACCATCCCAGCTTTCTATGGACGGTGTGGATCAGCACCTCATCAAGGTGGGTCCAACGGCCCACTGATGTTATAGCAGCAGCTGTAACAACTGGTCCCAGCAGAGGAACTGTGTGGATAAAGAACTCATGCATCAATGTGGGCGACGTCCAAGGATGGACGCCCGAACAAAACCCATTCAAAGGTGGGGGTTTTCCAACGTCCGTCACGTCCAGTAAGTAGACGGACAATGTGGATTTTATGTATGCATCAGGTGGATTTCACTATCCAGGATTTTCTGGACGGTGTGGATCATACACATCACAGTGGGCCTGTCCATTAGACAGTGTGGATAATACATTTAGATGGGCTCCACCGTGATGGATGGCATGGATATAACGTACGCATCGGGTGGGCTATGCATCAAAAAAAAAAGAGAAAGGGAGGAAGAAAGAGAGAGAAACGGATGGAGGAGGGGCCCCGCCACTATGGGCCCCTCAATACAATACATTAATCAAGATGGGTCCCACCATATGTGGGCATCAATCCACAAATCAACTCAAAAGAAAACACCCACCTAAGATCTTCTTCTCCTTCTTTCGTCAAAGCATGCCAGAGCTCCAATGAATGAATTTCAATGGTTGAGATAGATTACGGACGGTGGGATTGGGTGGTAGGGAGTGGGCCACACAAACTTCTCTCATGGAGAGCCATGGACATTGGGTTACTTGCTTGAAAATAGAGAAATAGGAGAGAGAGAGGGAGAGAGAGAGAGAGAGAGAGAGAGAGAGAGAGAGAGAGAGAGGATGGCATGTAAAGAGAGAGAGGGATGGGTGATGGAGTGATGGGTGATGGAGTGAGTGATGTGTACTTGACATGTAAGGGTATGTAAGAGAGAGAGTTGACTTTGGGGATGGTGTTGTACTTGACATGATATGGTGATTGATGGGATTGATTTGATTAGAGATTCTTTTGGTATTTACAACGCGCGACATTTTTCTCGAACTCAACGCGGGCCCACATCTCCTGGCTGGGGTATCACCTCGACGATCGAGACACTGCGTCAGAACCGCGGCGACGGTGTGGTCGTAAGGGTACAAGTTTCAAGTCGAGCCGACTCTGATATACGGGACATGACTCAAGATCGCTCGCAAACGCCGGTAACAGATCACAGGTGGCTGAAATTCGACCGACGGGGATCGCGGAAGCTTATGGAACAGTACAGGCTAGGATGTGGGCCTCATAATTTCTCTTTCAGTACTGTATTCAAATGTTTATATTAGTAGATATGTGATGATGATGTTACTTTTGTGATTTGGGTAAACTCATAGTTATGCTTATTATAAGTTAAATGTACATTGGAAAATCTTCCTTATAAGATCCCAGGATCGGAATCTAGTGTATGGACGTTGAGAGCTGAGAATGGGATACTACGGAGGCTGTCAGCACCAGATTCAGCGATCGGGAATTTTGTGAGCTCGGTTTCCGAGTTTGGGGCATGACAGTTGTAGTAGGATATTTTCCACCATATGAATGACTTGCATTGGCCATCAGATAGACCAAGTGTAAGATATGAAGAACCCACTTTGGTAGGCTTTACTTAGCCGTGAGGTTATCCTTTTAAGGCTTACCAACTCTGTATAAATATATATCTTCAAATTTATCCACTTCCTGTCATCCATCGCAACTCAAACTTGGACCATAGCTTGGCCTCACATGCGTTCTGTATCATATAAAATTTAGACTCTAATCTATGATCCTATACCGTTGAACGATGAAGCCAATTCCATCTTTTTGACACAAAAGGTGAAATTTCATATTTAAGCTTTTTCTAACATCGATCAACCACCAAATTTTGTCCAATTATTTGTTTATCTTGACTACTGAAAATGAGAGCTTAAGAAGTCCTACCGGGGGGGGAATAGTACTATGCCAAATAATCGAATAAAGTATTAAAACATTGATTTCAAATAATTCGTAGGACAACCTTCACCTAAAAGTTTGGGCATGACAACCTTATTTCATGAATACTTTTTAAAATCAGAATCTCAAACTTTACAAGAGTAAATAAAATTAAATATTATAATCATTCACCACTTCAACTGAAATGTAAATACAACCATTCACCACATAAAAGATAAAAACATTCACCACATAACATAGATAATTATAGTGGTTCGGTGTGTCGACAACTGTTCTAAAATAGCCACACCTACTCCACTCCCAAAATTACTCTCCACATAATCTTGACTTTCACTATGAAAATGGTTTTCTCATGGTCACCTTAAAACCTGATACACTTGTGATTTTACCAGGGTATCACAATCAAACCCCTCACTGAAATTTTCAAGCTATCTCAGACAAAACCAACACTGAGATTTTTTGGCTATCTAAAAAAGAAAACAAAATAAGAATTGAAGGTATACTTATCTTTACCATAGAAGACGTTTCAGAAGTTGTAGCCGAAGAACTACTTTTCTTAAATGTCAATCGTTCAACATTCAATCAGATAGAAAAGGTCTAGGGTTTTATTATTTTTAATTAAGTTCAAACCAATGGCTACTTGAGTTAATTCTCTTAAATCTTAAACAAATAGTAGTATTCACTCTCTTTAGAATCAGAATGATAAAATCTGAGATTAAGGGAATTAAACAAAAGTTATAAAAATAATTTATAAATATTGTTCAATAGCTTACTAATAACTGGAGCTTCTCTCTCTCTTGGAGAAGAATTTTGATAATAATAATTGATATTTCAGATTGAAAGAGAACCTCAATTTATAGGCAAATAAGTTGAATCTTTGATTAACCTGAGGCAGTCTTCGACTGGCCTGAGCATCGGATTCTATTCAACGGATTTTCAGATTTGAGCGGGATAAGATTTATTCAATCTTCGTTTGGTCGGAGGCCTAGTTTGACTAGTCAAAGAGCTCTGTTCAACTAGTCAAAGGTGGTCTTAGACTTATCGAAGATCCCAAAATATGAACTAATTTAGTTGTTGGACTTCGAGCAAAAATACCTAGGGCTGGTCGAAGATCAGCCTTCAACTAGTCGAATTTGCAACAAAAAATCTGTTTTGGTTTAAACTTAGACTAGCTGAGAAAACTTAGACTAATCGAACCAAACCTTAGGTTGGTCAAATTCCAAGTAAACACAAGTATAAAAACCCAATTTAAATAATTTTTTGAAAGCACCTAAACTTAAGGTCTTTCTAGGGTTTTATATTACCTTAAATGTGCAATAACTGAACTTTTTTTTATCTTGAATTTTATTAGTAACTAAATCCTGTGATTAGAGCTTAATCTTCTACTAGAACATCAGTTAATCTTAAGCTTGATCTTCTCTTGATCTTGGACTAGACTTGAACTTGATCTTCTCTTGATCTTGGACCAGACTTGAAGATTTCTTAACAAGTTGACTATACGAAATTTGACAACTAAAGTGTGCTTTAATCATTTTATTACTTACAATCTCCCCCTTTGTCAATTTCGTGACAAAACACAAATCTTTATAAATGTCATAATAATGAAGCTTTGAAATCTTGTTGTAGGAGAGCTTTTGATGTTACTACTCCCCCTCAAATAGTGCGTCCCTTGTCAAATACACCAAACATACCAACATACCATTCCATAGCATATGTAGCATTCATACATGACATGCATTCTCCAATCAACTTTAATCAAATCTCCCTCTTTTTATGACAAGTTGACAAAGGAAGAATGATAAAAACAAGTATAACTTGATAGTTAAAGAATATTCAGAATAAGCATAAGATAGAGTTATGAAAGAAGTGAAGTTGGAATAAGCATAAGCATTTGAAATTATTAATGTTAGGAAACCAGTTGACATTAAATAGTTTTAGGGAAAGTAAAATTAACCAAGCACCAACACAAGTATAGTTCAATGATTACATATCCAAAAATCAGTTCCACCAAAAAGATAATAATCTCAATCAAATCCAGACAAGGAAGGAGCAGGCATTGATGGGTCAAGTTAATTCAAACTCCGAGTTATGCGATGGAAGTACTTCTTCATGTACTTCATTGTGGAATTTTGGGTTTGAACCAAATTTTCTGTGAGACATGCAGTGCTTCAACCTTCTCCTCCAGAGATTTGAGACACTCATCTACCTGAGAGGGCTTATAATTAGGATCTTCTGAATCATCGGATTCCTCCAATTCATCAAAAATATCATCCATGGTTGTATCTTCAGGTTAATGTTCTTTCTCCTCTTCTTCACTTTGGCCAGGAAGAGATTTCAGGTTCATCTTATTCAGGTTGGTATTATTAAATGGAAGTTCTGATTCTGGTGCCTCAGACGATGGAATGGTGACATTACAATACAAAGTGAGGCAAGTCATAAGATATGTAAATAAAATAGAACCATGCTTATGATGCAAGAGAAACTAAATAATGATGTAACAAATTAAAGAAAGAAGACAAACTTAAATACCCGACACAACAGCATAAAGAACTTGAGTCATAAAAGGGAGTAAGTTCAGACTTATTCCTTGATCTAGGATAAACATTGGAGGTAAAAATCATATGTAAAACTCGATACTTTGGGAGCATTTTGTTAGCAAGGTGGGCATTACCTAAATTCCATTCGGCATTAAAGTGACACAATTTACGTGTTATCGCTTGCCTTTCAGTATGAGTCATTTTGTAAGTTAAATTGGTAATAGGAATGCCATCTTCCGCAACGGTAATTTCAGTCGATGTCAAAATAATATAGTGAGTAACTGTGAATGTCTCTTCAATGAATTTAATCATAAATGTGAGATCTTCAAGGGACACATCACATATGGAACATACATTCCTGTGCAATGGAACATAAGCTGTTCCACCCCAATCAAAAATGCGTTCCCAACTGATTTTGGTAAGAATTGGAACAAGACCGAAGGACACAATGTGATTAAGATTAGCTAATCTCTTTATGATCATATCCCTTGTGCAAAAATCTCTAACGTGCTTCGAATCTTCTTTGCTGGCCCATAGGGTTCTCACACCTAGTGGAGTTAATATAGTTGATGAACTACCATGGCTCTTGTGTGTTGCCGTTTTCTTTAATCGAGACTTCATTATGATTAGTAAAGAAAGAAATCAAAGAGAATGAAAGGAATGAAGATAGATCAGATTTTGAGCAAAACCCACCTCAAAGAGGGTATTAAAACAAAAATACAACCCAAGAATGAAATTTATTAGCAAAGATATACCCAATACTAGAAGGAAATTGAAAAAGAAACACTTACAACCAAGATTGGGTGATCGATTAGTCAAGTGAGGCACCGGCTAATCGAGGAAGATGAAGAAAAATGAAATAGAAAAAACAATTTTCCCCCTTTTGAAGTGAAATTACGTGATCTTCGGCTAGTCGAGTATGTACTCAACTGGTCGGAGGCCCTGTTCAACGGATTTTCATATTTGAGTGGGATAAGTTTTATCCAATCTTCGACTGGTCAGAGCCCCAGTTCGACTAGTAGAAGAGCTCTGTTTGACTAGTCGAAGGTGGTCTTCGACTGGTCGAAGATCCCAAAATTTAAACCAATTTAGTTGCTGGACTTCAAGCCGAAATCCCTAAGGCTAGTAGAAGATCAGCCTTCAACTAGTCGAAAAGAAAATTTGACTGGTCGAATTTGCAACAAAAAATCCGTCTTGCTTCAATTTGAACTTAGACTGGCCGAGAAAGCTTAGACTAGTTGAACTGAACCTTAAGCTGGTCGAATTCCAAGCAAACACAAGTATTAAAAAACCCAATTTGAATAATTTTTTGAAAGCACCTAAACCTAAGGTTTTTCTAGGGTTTTATATAACCTAAAATGTGCAATATCTGAACTTCTTTGTCTTAAACTTGATTAGTAACTTCATCCTGTCATTAGAGCTTGATCTTTTACTAGAACATCAGTTGATTTTAATGTTGATCTTCTCTTGATCTTGGACCAGACTTGAACTTGATCTTCTCTTGATTTTGGACCAAACTTGAAGATTTCTTAGCAAGTTATTTTAACTATACAAAATTTGATAACTAAAGTGTGCTTTAATCAATTTAGCACTTACAACTATACATTCCCTCTAAAGTTGGGCCATAATCATTAAGTATTGACCGTTAATTAAGATCAAGTCTATTCAGCATCCGCTAGGAGAACTTTCAAGGTAAGCTTCTGATCAACCCCATATTTAGTCCCGTGGCCCAACATGTCACACCACAGACTCGGTAACCAAACTTACAAGGAACCCGATGACCGGTTCTGACTACAACAGCCTCCATAGTATCCCATTCTCAGCTCCTAAGGTAGATTCCGATCCTGGGATCCTACAAGGAGGATTTCCATAATAGTATAATCATTTCCAATACGAGCATACCCAAGATTACAGCAAGTAAATTGAGAATAACAAAGACACACATCACAAAATCCACTATGAATTTGAACTTTTACAAGTATCAATAAGGTCCAAAGGACATACATAAAATGATAGAAAAAGGAAAAGAAGGTCTACAACACTGGGGTCCTTAAGCTCACCTCTGCTCCACGCTCTGCCGCTACGACACCTGCCTAGGATTTCCTGCATGCAACAATCATGCATAAGCTTATAGAAGCTTAGAGGGTGGTGAAGGTGTGTGATAATAGTGCATAGAAGAATAATAGGAGATACAGGAAGGAAACATGATCAAAGCCAACACCACTAGCCTTACCAGGGCTGTCATGAAGGCAAGAAGCCATACCAAGGCAATACGATAATGCAGGAAGCCATACCAAGGCTATATAATGCAATGAGTATTGTAATGTAATGAGTACTGTAATGTAATGAGTATTGGACGTCATGCCAAGGCTTAACATGAATACTATGCAATATGAGGCTTACACAGCTGATGCAAATGCAATACGAAGTAATGCCAGTGCTCATATCCAATCCACATATCAAGTACATTTTCATCATAAGAAAATTACCGGGGTCCATTACACTGCTAGATGACTACCACTCTACAGACCCCGCATAGTCAAACGAGTGTAAGAGACCTCACTACCCGCCTATGGACAACCAATCACCAGTAAGGCCTGATGGTAGCAGACCCATTCACGAGCTGATCAGACTCAACCTAGCAGGCGAGTAAGGCCACACCCCTATCCAACCGATTACACAACAGTGGGAGTCACGGCCTAACGGTATAAGGCTCTCGTGTGCTCATATATTCCACCCAGTCACGGCGTTGGAGTAGATCCTTAGTAACATGGAAGTTTTGAAAATTTCACCCATGGGCATCCTATGCACCCGGTATGCTCAAGTAACATTTCTAGTATCCAAACATGGTCATCTACGATGTATCTGTGGAGGCTACAGCCCTGATGAGGCACGGGCAATAATGCTCATATGTTATGCAATGCCAAATGTATGAATCACAAAATCAACCATGCATCAATTCCAAGCATCCAACGTGCTTAAGAGGGAATACTACGTCCCTCGGAGAAGGTAACATGCAATGCCCAATGGCACGATATGACCACATACACACAATGTCAACCAAGCATACAATGATGTACATGGGTCATGAGGATGAATTTAATCACACTATATGGCGATATACAATGTATATTACATTCCTCCTATCCAAGAAGGAACCAAGACTAGGTACTTAGACAATATCCTTAAGGAATCCAACTTCTAGTGGGGGCCCATTTACCTGGGGCAGCCCACGAGGCTAAGTATACAAGCTACGGGTCTAAGTAATATAAAAATGAGCCTAACAAGAGTCTAAGATGATTATCTAATCACTCTTAAATACAACCGAGCCTAGAGTGGTCCATAATGGGGACATTTAACCGTCATTCCCCAAAAAGGCATATCAACATGAACTATATAGATAGAAGGCCCAAGGCCTATATTTAAGATAAAAATAAAGGTAACCACATACATATATTCCTCATAATAGGCCATAAAAATATATAATACTACTTTTAACAACATGGGCTCCAAGAGGGGAATTAAGGCCTAAGGCTCAATTCCCAATGGCCATAGAATCCATACATTAAGTTGGACTTGGTGGGCAGCCCGCATACACAATATACGACCCAAAAAAATAAGTTTAAGTTTGGATGAAATGGGCCCAACTACATCAGCCCAATAACTAGTAATTTAAGTGGGCAACCAAGGGCCCAATAATATCCTTATCTCAACCCATAAGTCCATCAAAATGGTGGAAGTCGGCCCAATATATGGTTGGGTCAAGCTAGGATGTCCCAACCCACTCTAGGCCTATGGGATGCCCCAAAAATCTGATCTAAGATGGGGTCCTCATGTGATCACTAAAGGTGACCCAAAAGAATGCACTGATTAAGCCCAAAGATTATAAGAAAATATAAGCATGAACACGTACACAAGTTCTCAATATGGTGGGCCCTACAGCCAAATAAAGTTTTAAACATAAAATTGTACATCTAAGGCCCTTTGATAAACTTTTGGCCCGTTTGACTTCTTAGACCTACTAAGGTCCAGAAATTAGTTAACTATGTGGAAATAATCAGATGAAGGCCAACTATACTCACTAGGGGACCCCACCAGATGGAGAGTGTGTATATATCATGAAAAGATCAAGTGGACCTGCTACTGGATTATGAGTCCAGCAGCAACCTAAGGCAGAGAGTGCTTCCATGATCGGGCGATCCAAGGCTTGAATGGCCTGGACCAACATACATTGAGGTAGGCTCCACATACATCCATATTTAGCCTCAAATAAATGGCCCAAGGTCTATGGTGGACCTTTAACCATTCATAGAGAAACCCATGAACATACCTTAGGATCACCGAAGAGGACATCCAACATCAACTGCATCCTAAAAGGTAGCCCGCTACGTATGTAAAGTAAGGTCTAAGGCCCAAGCAATGTGTGGCCTAATGGGCTATACATAAAGCCCAACTCATAGGAAATATGGTGGGCCCTCAAGTAAGGTCTGGGCCCAACCATAAAGGTCATAAATCCATATATTGTGGTGGGCTTCATGAGTAGCCCAATAGTTTATCCATATGGGTAAAATTCACATTTAACACAAGTGAGTTGGGCTTCACTTTTTAGCCCAAGTACAGGATCAATTTAGTGGGATGCCAAGGGCCCAATTAGTTGCATATTATAGCCCTTAAATCCATTACAATATATAGGAGAGTATAGGCCCAAGATCAATGGGCCTATCTAAAATGATTTAGTCCACAAGGCCTAAGGAACTAGTCTTTCAATCATATGCAGCATTTCATTAAAAGTCAACTTGGGTGGGCCTCATATGGGCCCTAATTATACTCAATAATACTATAGAAAAATAGTAAGATAGCTGATTTAAATCCTCCTCAAATCTAGTGGGCCATACTACCCCAAAATAAACATTTATAGACAACAATTATTGGGCTCATTACCAAATTCCAGCCCACCCATTTTTTGGGTTGGTTAGAATCCAACAACAAAAATTATTTTATAGTATATGAAATTTATGATGGCCCACATACATAACAGTGGGTCCCACTAGATGAGAGGGGGACATACAACTCATATATCAAGTGGGTCATGCCGTTGGAGTGCAGACCCAGCAGCAGCCGAAGGCAGGGATGCCTCATGTGTAGGCATCCCTATAGGCCCAGGTATTTAGCCCAAATCTCATCCAAATGGACCCCAATTGGAAACCACAAAAGGAAAAGATAATAAAGTCCTTTAAAGACCTCACATGGATGGATGATGGTATATACAACACATCTAGGTGGGCCCACAAAGCAGGCGGGACAGCCATCCAAGGCTGGATGCCCCAGCCTCGGCATCTCTGCCTAGTGGGCCACTCCAGGCTGCACCGCTGGCAGTACATGAGCTCGATGTCTCTGAAATTTGGCAGGGTGATACTTCCATAGGTGGGCCATATCACCACAAAATTTTATGATTTTTAGATACTCAACAGTATTTTATTTTATTTACGGAAAACAGTCTGCCCAAAATTTCTGATCATCATGGAGGTCCCAACGTGGTGGGTCAGTCCGGCCCTTGCCACGTTTTTCAAATGGATCCATTGGCCCAAAAAATTTGTAGGTAGGTCCTACCATGGGTGGTCCACTTCTCTGTAAATTTTCAGGATTTTTGGATACTCAAAAGTATTTTAATAAATTTTGGAATTACAATCTGTCCAGGGTGAAATGTTGCTAGAAATATAACTGTCCTGAATTTGGGCCATCCAAATGGGTGGGTTCTGAGCCTCCAAAATTCCTAAAATTTGGATCCAAGGTCCCTCATCAATCCTACAACAAGATGAGACCTAGAAAGATGGCCCACCTTTGGAGAAAATATTTTTAAAATTTTTTTTTTATGGGACTATGCTGCTGGACTGCATAGCAGAAATTTCTGGTCGTCAACTATATTGGTCTGCCCTTTTGGATGCCCAAATGGGGTCCATTGGCCCTAAAATTTTGTAGGTAGGTCCTACCATAGGTGAGACACATCTCTGAAAAATTTTAGAATTTTTGGGATAGTAAAAGTATTTTATTTAACTCATACAATTTATGGACAGTAAGGTATATTATTGCCTAGGGTAGCCCATAAATAGAAGTCCAGCAAGAAAAATCCTCATATACATCAAGGTGGGGCCACCTAGATGGGCCACACACATCTGGAACATGCTCCCAACCGATCTGAACCTTGCATATACAAGTGGACAATAAGATGGGTGTCCATATGTCCAACAAATGGGATATAGGGGTGTCCCATCAAGTGTGGATGGTTGGATGTGCCTTGCACATCAGGTGGGCCACCATGATCAGCAACATTAGAGAGAAAAAAAGAGAGAGGAGAAAAAGAGAGAGGGATCGATCATTCAAGAGGGATTTCGCCACTATAAATCCCTTATGCACAAATAGAGAATCAACCATACAATACTCATCTTATAGATCATGCATGCATGGACCTTCATAATAAAAATCTGAGGTGGGGATGTCATCCCCACCATAAAACAAAGGTCTAGATGACCATAGAAGGGCTGAAATTATGAAATACATCATGATGGGGTCCATGGAGAATGGCCCCATCATGGAGTGACATATGCATGAAGGATGTCCAATGACCTCATCCAAAGGGTTAGATGGGACCCCCACCATGGATTGATGTGTCCCACATGTCCCAAACATGAAGAAATAAAAGAAATAAGAGAGAAGAAGGAGATCAGCAATTGTAAGAGCACCCACCTTAAGATCACTCCTTCCTTCTTCAAGGACTAACTTCAAAGCTTCAAGGGAAGGCCTCTAATGGTGGTGATGAAGATTAGAAGGTGGGATTAGGAGAGAGAAGAGGGAGAAGTTGCTAGAAAATGGGGAAGATGGTGGATGCCCCACCTTGCAAGAGAGGGAAATGAGAGAAATGAAAGAGGAGAGACACGGAGGGAGAGTTGTAGAAGGGTAATCATGAGCTCTCTTGCCTTGGGTAGGAAAACTCATCATGGCAAGTAGGGTGACATAAACAAAGTTATAGACTTATAGGTTTGGGTGGTGTCTAGAATGGGTGGTGTTTGTTCCATAGAAGTTGTAGTGCATGTGGGTGGTGTGCATGGAAACTTGTGTCATGGGAGTGGTCCATATACTTTTGTATAAAAAGTGGGCCACATGATGAAATGATCATAACTTTTTATCTATAAGTTGGATGAATGCACAAGACACATCATTAGAACCGCAACAACGATACGAACGAGATGGCATAGGTCTAGGATCAATCCGAGTCAGGTCTACATGACTGGACTCAAGGATGATCACAAACACGATCCGAGGGTCATGGGTCGCCGGAATTTGACCGGTAGGACCGCGGGACTAAAATGAACTAGATGCATACTCACACACACACATGCACACATGGGAACTAGGGTCGGGTCTCACACAACACGACCTGCTTAAACTAATGAATGGAGTGGGTCCCTTATAAATATCATGATGGACCCCACATTATACCAGCAAACAATAGACAAGCCACCCTCATGTATAGGTAATTGAAACAAAGTTATTTTCCCAAATTTGAAGAAAAACTTCAAAAGTGAACACTTTCAAATACTTTAGACCGTGTGGTACACCAAATTTATAGATTTGCCTCATTTTTAACCCCATGCCCTAACATGATATGGAGAAATAGACAGACGGGAAGGATCCCACAAAAACACCTCAGTGGACATCGTATTGAGAGTGGAGGAGCACATTGTGCAACCGTGTTGTACCCAGTGTAAAAGCCGGTCAAACCTTGTTTGACCCAGCTATTACCAAGGGAAATTGACCGTACTCGCCTCAAAGTTTAGGAAAATTACCTAGAATGCTACAACACTCCATATATTCCCAGAAGGGCCTTCTGACAGCTTTTGGAGTTTGTTTCGAACGAAAATGCCCCTGACCTTGGTTCAGGACTTATACGGTTTTCCAAGGAAGAAGAAGTTACGTCGTGTTTAATGCCAAGAAAGTGATGTGTACGGAATCCTTTTTTGTGAGCGAGCAAGGACCAAGCTCATGGGGCCCACATTGATGTATGTGTATAATCCATGCCGCCCATCTTTTTTGTCGTGTCATTTTAGGGCTAGGGTCAAGATATCAGCCCGATCCAGAGCTTGTGTGGGTCACATAATAAAAAATAATGGTGACAATGGAACCCACTGTTGAAACTTTTCAGTCTCACTGTGACGTTTGTTAGAAGTGGACACTGCCCAAGTCAGGACTTTTTTAGGCCTAAACGAAGAAGGCCGACAAGGTGGACGGAATGGATCACCCCATTATGGGCCTTAAGCTATGGTACCAATGGTTTGGTAGAAAAGGACGTGAACACGTTCAAAACCACGATCCATACAATATGACAACCACGACCCATATAACATGGTAACTATGACCCATGCAAACCACAACCCAAATGGCCCACACTGATATATGTGTATAATCCATTCCGCCTATCCTTTTTGTCGTGTCATTTTAGGGTAGGGCCCAAATATCAGTCCAATCCAGTGCTTTTATGGCCCACAAAATAGAAAATAATTGTGATTGCTGAAAGTTTCCAGGCTCACTGTGATGTTTGTTAAAAGTGGACATTGCTCAAGTTAGGACTTTTTGGGCCCACGGCAAGCTAGCCGATAAGGTGGATGGATCAAATCACCCCTTTGTGGGCCTTAAGCTATGGTACCAATAGTTTGGTAGAAAAGGAATTGAACATGTTGAAAACTAAGATCCATACAACATGACAACCACGACCCATATAACATGGCAACTACGACCCAAATGGGTCGCAGTTGTATGGATCATAGTTGTCATGTTATATGGGTCTTAGTTATCCTGTTACATGGGTCTTAGTTGTATGGATCACAGTTGTCCTGTTATATGGATCGAAGTTATCCTATTATATGGGTCGCAGTCGTAGTTGTCTTGTTATATGAGTCTTAGTTTTCCTATTATATGGGTCTCAGTTGTATGGATCGCAGTTGTCTTGTTATATGGGTCGTAGTTATCTTGTTATATGGGTCGAGGTCGCAGTTGTCCTATTATATGGGTCTTAGTTGTCCTGTTATATGGGTCTCAGTTGTATGGATCACAGTTTTCCTGTTATATGGTTCACAGTTATCCTATTATATGGGTGAAGGTCGTAATCGTCCTGTTATATGGGTCTTAGTTTTCCTGTTATATGAGTCTCAGTTATATGGATCGCAGTTGTCCTGTTATATGGGTCATAGTTATCTTATTATATGGGTCGCAGTTGCCGTTGTCCTGTTATATGGGTCTTAGTTGTCTTGTTATATGGGTCTCAGTTGTATGGAGCGCAGTTGTCCTATTATATGGGTCGCATTTATCCTGTTATATGAGTCACAGTGGCAGTTGTCCTGTTATTTGGGTCGCAGTTATCCTGTTATATGGGTCTCAATTGTATGGATCGCAGTTGTCCTGTTATATGGGTCGCAGTTATCCTGCTATATGGGTTGCGATCGCAGTTGTCCTTTTATTTGGGTCGCAGTTGTCCTGTTATATGGGTATTAGTTGTATGGATCGCAGTTGTCCTATTATATGGGTCGTAGCTATCCTGTTATATGGGTTGTAGTCGCAGTTGTCATGTTATTTAGGTCACAATTGTCCTATTATATGGGTCTCAGTTGTATGGATTGCAGTTGTCCTATTATATGGGTTGCAATTATCCTATTCTATGGGTTACGGTCGCAGTTGTCCTGTTATATGGGTCTTAGCTTTTCTATTATATGGGTCTCAATTGTATGGATCGCAGTTGTCCTGTTATATGGTTCGCAGTTATCCCTTGTTATATGGGTGACGATTGTAATCGTCCTGTTATATGAGTCTTAGTTTTCCTGTTATATGGGTCTCAGTTGTATGGATCGTAGTTGTCCTATTATATGGGCCGCAGTTATCCTGTTATATAGGTGGTGGTCGTAGTTGTGTTGTTATTTGTGTCTTAGTTGTCCTGTTATATGGGTCTCAGTTGCATGAATTGCAGTTGTCCTGTTATATGGGTCACGGTCGCAGTTGTCCTATTATTTGGGTCTTAGTTGTCCTGTTATATGGGTCTCAGTTGCATGGATCATAGTTGTCCTGTTATATGGGTCGCAGTTATCCTGTTATATGGGTTGCGGTCACATTTGTCATGTTATTTGGGTCTTAGTTGTCCTGTTATATAGGTCTCAGTTGCATGGATTATAGTTGTCCTGTTATATGGGTTGCAGTTATCCTGTTATATGGGTCGCGGTCGCAGTTGTCCTGTTATTTAGGTCGCAGTTATCCTGTTATATGGGTCTCAGTTGTATGGATCACAGTTGTCCTGTTATATGGGCGTAGTTATCCTGTTATATGGGTCGCGATTGTAGTTGTCCTGTTATATGGGTCATGGTTGTAATGAGTCGTAGTTATCATGTTGTATATGGCACACAATGAGGTGATCTGATCCATCCACCTTGTTTGCCAGCTTGCCGTGGGCCCAAAAAGTCCTGAATTGGGCCCACATTGATGCTTGTTAGAAGTGGACAATGCCTGAGTCACCATTATTGATATTTTAACAGTCACAGTCCTGACTTGGGCCCACATTTGATCCATTGATGTTTCATTTGTCACCATTATTTTCTATTATGTGGGCCACATGAGCACTAGATCAAGCTGATATTTGGCCCCTAGACCTAAAATGACATGGTAAGAACAATGGGTAGCATGGATTATACACATACATCAATGTGGGGCCAAGTCACAACTCTTTGGGCCCACGACAAGCTGGCCAACAAGGTGGATGGATCAGATTACCCCATTGTGGGCCATAAATAACATGATAACCATGATCAATGACAACCACAATCCATATAACAAGGCAACTACAACTGCGACCCATATAATAGGATAAATGCGACCCATATAACAGGACAATTGTAATCCATGCAATGGAAACTCATATAACAGGACAACTAAGACACAAATAACAGGACAACTGCGACCACGACCCATATAACAAGATAACTACGACCCATATAACAGGACAACTGCGATCCATACAACTAAGACCCATATAACAGGACAACTAAGACACATATAACATGACAACTGCAACCGCGACCCATATAACAGGATAACTGCAATCCCATATAACAGGACAACTACAACCCAAATAACAGGACAATTGCAATTGCGACCCATATAACAGGATAACTGCGACCTATATAATAAGACAACTACGATCCATACAACTAAGACCCATATAATAGAAAAACTAAGACCCATATAACAGGACAATTGCAACTACGATCCATATAGCAGGATAACTATGATCCATATAATAGGACAACTGCGACCCATACAACTGAGACCCATATAACAGGATAACTAAGACCCATATAACATGACAACTACGATCCATACAACTGCGGCCCATTTGGGTCATAGTTTCCATGTTATATGGGTCATGGTTATCATGTTGTATGGATCGTGGTTTTCAACATGTTCAACTCCTTTTCTACCAAACCATTGGTACCATAGCTTAAGGCCCTCGAAGGGGTGATCCGATCCATCCACCTTATCAGCCAGCTCGGTGTGGGCCCAAAAAGGTCCTAACTTAGGCAATGTCCACTTCTAACAAACATCACAGTGAGCCTAAAAACTTTCAACAGTCACCATTATTTTCTATTTTGTAGGCCATAAAAGCATGGGATCGGGGTGATATTTGGGCCCTATCCCTAAAATGACACGACAAAAAGGATAGGCGGAATGGATTATACACATACATCAGTGTGGGCCCATTTGGGTCGTGGTTTGCATGGGTCGTAGTTGCCATGTTGTATGGGTTGTGGTTGTCATGTTGTATGGATCGTGGTTTTGAATGTGTTCACGTCCTTTTCTACCAAACCATTGGTACCATAGCTTAAGGCCCACAATAGGGTGATCCATTCCATCCACCTTGTCGGCCTGCTCCGTTTGGGCCTAAAAAAGTCCTGACTTGGGTAGTGTCCACTTCTAACAAACATCGTAGCGAGCCTCAAAAGTTTCAACAGTGGGTTCCATTATCACCATTATTTTCTATTATGTGACCCACACAAGCTCTGGATCAGGCTGATATCTGGGCCCTAGCCCTAAAATGACACGACAAAAAGGATGGGCGGTATGGATTATACACACACATCAATGTGGACCCCACGAGCTTGGTCCTTGCCTGCACACAAAAGGGGTTCCGTACACATTACTTTTTTGGCATTAAATACGACGTAACTTCTTCTTTCCTGGAAAACTGTACAACTACTGAAATAAGGACATGAGCATTTTGGTCCAAGTAATTTTCGGAAGCATGTTAGAAGGTCCTTCTGGGAATATATGGAGTGTTGTAGCGTTCTAGGTAATTTGCCCAAACTTCGAGGCGAGTATGATCAATTTCCCTATTCCCAAAGAGGAAGACTCCTCTTCCTTTTCTTTCACTTCCCACCTACGACAATTCAAACAAAGGATCTCCGTCTGATTCAAGTGGGGACCACCCCTACAAAAGGATGGGAGATCAGAGCCGTTCATCGGTCACCATTCCTACTTCCGACTAAGATGGTTCTTACGTGAGGAAAAACCAGGCCTGCACGTTGTTTCCAAGCAACACCATAGGCCATGCGGATGGTTCAATAGAAACTCTAATTTTTCATGTGTATCAAACTATCCTCCCTCCAAAGAAGATAGCCTGAATCCTTTCCAAGTAGGAAAGAGCGTATCAAACTACACACAGATTTACCAGTCTTCATGGAAATTCTACCGACTTTCAAGTGACCGTAGGAAAGGACTCTTTTCACAACATGTCCAAAGACTTCACACCCACCATTAATCTGATGGGCTAAGAAGCGTCGGACAACAAAAGAAGTTGCATGCTCATCTACATAACTGTCCTATAACTGATGATTAGGCATCCGAATCCGGCGATGGAGGAGGAGCATTCTTGTCCTGTAGACAACACAGGATGGCCTTCAAGGTGCGAGACATCTTGCTAAGCTTGGTTTTGACCCGCCCGACTTTCTGTCGCAGGGCGGCTTGGTCCTCCTCGAGACGGGCTAAACGTGCATCTATAGAAGCCCGATCAGTGCCCTGCTCCTGAGCCGCAGGATGTGAACTCTCCTCTATATCCTGGGCCTCAGGTTCCTCTTCCTGAATTTCATTACCGCCGCCCTCTTTGCTGCCTGCCTCGAGGTCAACACTCTCCTCACCGGCACTATCCGACTCATCTCCAGACTCGTCAAGTCGGGCTTGCCACTGGCGAGGGCCGATCTTCATGTTGTTAAGTGTCGCATCACTTATGACTCGGACTGGTGCAAGGTCTTCCATGTTGAGCCTATAGCTGACATCACGAGCCATCCTACATATCAGGCGGCCAAACGGGAGCGAAAGGTCATTTCTGACAGATCGAACAACCTGAACTATCTGATATAGGACGAACGTGGGCAGGCATAAATTGTCCCCATGTCCCATCCTATATAGGAAGTCCACCATCAACCGAGTACACTGTGCGGTTACTCGACCGTGGATACACATTATATGTGAAAATGTGGTGGAGCAAACGAAAGTCATCTGTCATCTTCGTCGACAGAAGACAGTTTCCTCGCATCCAAGAGACCAGTCGACCACAAAGGTATCGCGTACAGTGAACCCTTTCTCACGCACTCTTGGAGAAGTTGTCAGTTGGAAGCACTTCACCACGTGAGATGTTCATGAGCCGCGCTACCTCAACCACAGTAATCATGCGCCTTATGCCCCTCACAGAGACAGTGAACTGAAGCGGCTCCAACGATGGGTTTATGATATGAGCGTAGAAGGCACGAACCGTGTTCTCATATGCAGGAGACTCGCCTTCAAATATGGGACCCCATCCGACGGCATCCACCAAATGGTCCATCATCGGGTGTACTCCAAATATCCTTTCATCCACATGAGCTTCAAACACTATCTTATGGCCAGCAAAACGACCTTATTCGAAACCAATCGGTAGTGCATCCCTGATCGGAAGTTGAGGATCCAGGTCTCGCTTCGACCTATACTCCCGAGCGGTGCTAGTGCCGGCCCTATCGTCAGCCCCTCTTCTTGAATGGGTTGGGTAACTCGGCCCGGCTTCATCAGCGGTAGACTTCCTCTTTCCCATAAGAGAAAGAACGGCGAAGACGGAGAAAAAGGCCGAAACAAAGGCGAAGAAAGCCATGGAAAGTGGCAATAAGAGGGAGAAAAGGGCTGTTCCACTTGCTTCACCTCGAGATTGGGTCTCAACAGTGACTGCAGAGGCCCAAACGACCAAGATTTAAGAAGAAAGAAGAAGAGATGAAGTGGGGTAAAAGGTGTGCACGATTTTGGGACGAAATGGGGAGTGTATGGGCTGAAAAAAGAGGGAAATGGAAAGAATAGGGAGGTAGGGTTACTGTGGATGATGGGAATGGATGGATTGTGGTCGAAATGTGTAGATTAAGTGATTAAAAGGGAGAGTTGAGAGAGAGACAACAACTTGGAGGGCTTGGTGGGGTGAAATGAGGAGAGGGGGGGCTGACGGACTAAAATAGGGACCCCCTGAGGATTTCGCACTCACCAAACGTGCGTGGAGGTCGGGCTGACCATGCCCAGGCCCGGCCCAACACGAGCGGACCCACTTGACCGCGGCGCTCCGCTGTCCGCCTTGCCCGGCGCCGCACCGCCGCGGTGGGGTCTTATTCTCCACTATCCCAAGGTGCCAAAGGCACCTTGGTTCGACCCTAGGTCCCACTGGATTTAAGTGGGGAGGCCCCCGACTCTATTCTGTTCCAGATCAAGTGGTTTCGAGAATTCACTGATCCAGACAGACCTTTACTGATTTTTAACGACTGGATTTGGGTGGATAGTGATCTAGACTCATCAATAGATGGTCTAAGAATGTTTTAAGGTCGTCTCATGCGACCAGGGTTGGGTACGGACTCAATTTCGGCGTCCATTTTCAGTGAACTTTGCCGTTGGATGAAAGTGGAACACCTAAGACTGTTTCTATATTATTCTCGCACCCTTCTAAGTTGTAATGCGTTAGCGTACGTCGTGGGAACATAACTCAAGTCCGGTTTAATCAAAATCATGCTCTGATACCAACTGTAACATCCCGAAAAATCGAGGGTCGAGTAGTAACTCAACTTTCGAGTTCTAGCACATCACTTATGCAACATAGATAATGATGATTAAATGTTGTCTGTGTTAGTACAATAAACATGAGTGAGATTCTACCAAAACAGTAATTCATACTCCAGATCCATGTATAAAGCGTAAGCGGAAGACTGAAAGGTATATATAGATATATATATATATATATATATAACAAAACATTCTCGATCTCCAGAGTATGAACACTAACTGAGTCACCGTATATATATATATATACATATATATATATATGTTGGTTCTGAATCAAAATGTCAACATAGTACAACTGAAATTATCAACCCTGTAGCCCCGTAGCACTGGACAGCCTATGCAAAGCCTCCAGCGAACTACATATAGGAGAACTCCTCCTGACCGTCATAGAAGTCGGGCTCAGTCTCCTATGCTCTAGTAATACCTGCATCTGATACAGGGTCTGGTGGGTGTTTTAAAATATTGTCCCGTAACATGGGAGTGAGTAGCTAACTCAGTGGAACAATAAAGCATAGGTTAATATGTTATCAATATAGTCAAGCAGTAATGATAAAGCAGTACAATCAAACACTCCTAACTATTCTTATTAATGCAAGTATGAATGCAGTCATGATGGATGCCCTCACCACACCCTCCCTCGTGCGACACCATCTTACGTTCGCAGTATGCTTTCATCCCTCAGTGCTCCACATCTTCCAGGCACATGCAATGCATGATGAGCATGATTACCGAGTTTTTATTAGTCCATTTCAAACAACAGGATTGGGAAACTAAGGTACCTCCCTTGTATCATTCCCAAACATGATCCATTCTAGGGTCGTCAGTCCTAGTTAATCTCAGACGATGGTATGTTTTCTAGGTCACTGCAAAGGCTGTCAGGGCTGTTACACACAAAGGTTACACCACTCCCTCATCACCTCTTTAACAATTCATCACTATACGAAAATAGGCCTAATCCATACTCTCTACACTGCGGCAAAACTCGTCGCCTCACCGCAAATTCAGAGTATGCTCGAGGTCACTCCACTGATGTCTTACCAACGGGCAGTCTATTTTCGAAGCCCGACCAGTCCACTTATTGACAATGGGACTCGGATGCAAGCCGACTGGGGACCACAGCCAGGCTACGCCAGTGTAGGCCGACAGCTCGAATATAGTGTCTCATACCACCATAATCGGCTCATGAGTCTGGTTGCTCACTAGTCACTACGGAGATGCACGTGGCCCCAGCGTAGGCCGACAGCTCGACCACGGTGTCCCATACCACCATGCCTGGCTCACGAGTCTTAGCGGATCGAGGTACCATGGTTAACGGGATTTCCACTAGTAAGTTTGGTACCCTAGGTTCAAGCAGTAGCGACCAAACATGGTGAACATACATTAGACATTTTGGGTTACTTAATGAGCCTGACTAGCTTGAGCACACGATTAACTAAACGACATGAAGTGCATAAGCACTTTGCTTGGCCTAACCACTGTCGCCAACTGACGTATGACTCGAGTTCATCAAACACATCTTACGTGATGACATGAAACTCAACCACGATCTCAAGTCTAATACGACTGTCTGGACTATAGACATAGTCCCAAACTCAATCAAACCTTATTAGTAGCATGTGGAGTAAAGCATGATAAACAAGTAATTCAAGCATGTTAGTAAGCATGTCATAAAGCATGTTATAAAGCATGTTGTAATGCACTACATAAATAAGAATACAAACACATATATTGCAAAAGTAAACAGTTTAAGTAAACAACCTCATGGAGGAAATCATACATGTCTCTAAGGTAGTTGAGAATCTCATCTTAACACCCTCCTAAGGCATCAACATCTAACACTTACTCATACAAGCATTTTCACAAACACTTAACATACACTATTTCAACATACTTAGTGTATGTTAGCAAACATGTATTAGGGCGAATCCTTTCGCCAAACGAGTATTTTACGCATATATAATATATTTATACAACAAATAATCATGGCAAACACATATCTAAAATATATACGTATACGGCACTTTCTACAATACAGTATTTCTACATACATAGTGTATATTAGTAAAACATGTATTTGGATGAATCCTTTCGCCAAATAAGTATTTTATCCATACATCGTATATTCATATTACAATTAATCATGTCAAACACATTTTCAAAAAATATATGTATACGGTATTTTCTACAAATACCTAGAATATGTAAAATTCCATATTCTACAACTTTAATCGAAATAGAAAATGGAAAGCACTTTGTACATGTGCAATTGCATGCAGATCATGAATCTATCATTATCTGACATTGAAAGCGTTGAAAACCGTAACCTATACACCTAAAGTCCTCACCTTTTATCGTAGAATCGTAACGAAGCCGATAGGTTTGCTAAGGCTTTGTATACGGCGATTCGGCAACCTATACGATGAAATAGGTTAGTTATTTCGTAACCTACAACTCTTAAAACCCCAAATCAGATTAGGGTTAGGGTTTCTTACCTAGAAACGGAGCTAGGGATCACCGAGAAAGTGATTGGAATGAAGTGGTTGGGCTTGTGTAGCAGCAGGGAAGAACATCAGGGAGATCCTCCCACTTCTCCCACACTTTCTCTCTCTTTTCTCTCTTCTCAAATCCAAATTCGTATGGCTGAAATGGGAGAGGGTTTAAGATCCTTATATAGCCTAAAAAGTCACTGAAATAGACTTCAGGTCAAGGTATACTTAGGTTATAGCCAAAGCGGACCTGTTTTAGCTCAACGGAGGACTTCTGGCGGGCCTCCTTGAGCCAAAGGTCGGACTTAAGCTCACAAACTATGGATCTAGGTTCTATTAAGTTTTCGTTCCAGTAGGGTTCTCAGATCACGCATGGCGGACCACTTTCAGTTCAACGGTCAGCGGATCTCGATCGGAGATTCCGAGTACATGGATATGTGTATAAAATTTCTCCTGATTCGAGGGTGTAATTTGGTCTGATTCTGACAGTCTGGTTGCTTAATACTGACCCGCAAGCAACAAGTCTTAGATTACTATTCAAGATATTTATTTTATAAAGAGACATGTGTTTTCACACTCTCTCGCTCTGGACTCAAGCAAACAGCCGTGGGACACTATCTGGATTTGATTTCTGAGATGGTTATCAAGCCCAATGAGACGGTCCTAATTCCTTAACTTCGTGTTATTCGGACTTCCGACGTGCAGTCCAGACCTGATACGGAGTTTTGGGATGCTCCCGAGAGCAGCCGGGTAATGAGATTGATCCTAGATTTTAGGGTAACCTAGCGTCAATGATTCTGCAAGTTTTGGGTCTTGCAAATCGTATTTAAAGCGATTCTAGCAGATTTCGTAGCTAATCTAGTTTTACACTTAGTTACTTTGTCTCATTTCTAAAGGATTTAATCCTATAAGATTTCTGTCTAAGGTGGTACTTAGTCCTTTGTAGTTTGTATATAAAGTGATCCAAGTTATAATACTTAACTAGTTTAAGATAGTGTCTAGGGTGAAAGTACATAGGAAAATTGAAAGAACAAGGTAGTGAAGGGTGGGACTTGTGAAGGAAATGGGTTGAGAAGTGATTTTAGACTGTGGGATTCAGTTCTGACAAGTTAATAAGGTGTTAGGAGAGACCCATTGCCTAAGGACGTGTAATTCTAGGTTGGGAAAAATCCGGGCTGTTATAGAGTCAAATATCAAATGTCAAGGATACGATGTAGTATGTAATTCTTGATGAGTCCACGAATAACGTCAATCGTATCTAGACCATATAAATGCAGAAACACAGTAACCCAAAATACCATATGCCGTGGATGTAATGCAATATGCGGTGGGAATGGAATGACCATGCTGGAGTGTGAAGTCGGGATGATAGTACGTAGTATCACAGGCTATGGGGTCCATCACAAGGGACTTCTATCTAAACCAGTCCTATACCTAAATTTAGATAGTCAGACTCAATATGGTAAACTCTTGATCTCAGGTTAGTCATGCACCCAACCGAAATCCTAATAATGGGAAGGTACACGTAACAAATAGTTGCGCACCACCAGCCCGAGTGGATAGTGAATGAATGAATGAATGAGTATGCAACTCCTGCTCAATAAGTCCACATATCAGTATGGTTCATCTTTGGGATCATCACTGGGGTTTAGTACACTCCAAATGGCACTGTCCCTCTCCCAGCAGCACAGTCCAAGTGAGCATAAGAAACCTCACTATCCACCTGGCCAATAATCTGCCAATACCTTTCCGGCACGTCGATAGCGGAACCCATTCATGAGCTGGTCAAACTCATCCTAGTATTGCCTCCTACCCTTGGGCAGGTAAGGCTACACCCCCTCCCAACCGATCACGACACAGTGGGAGACGCGGCCTCCTGGTATTTGGTACTCCGGCGCTCATGTATCCACTCGGCCTAGACGTTGGGACGTCTCCTAGCTACGGAGGTTTAGGGATTTTCACCTAAGGACATCTATGGCACCCGTATGCTAGAACCAAACATTTCTGGTGTCCCCTTTGGCCACCCATGATATGCCTGTGGAGGCTGCAACCCTAATGTCGCTAGGGCGTATAGTAATCACAGGACACAATGCAAGATGTATGAGTCATACAATCCAGTTATGCATCAATCCTACGCATACCGTGCACTCATATGAGATAATCTCTACCTATCAGGGAGTCTCATAACAACACGCTCAATGACATAAGCAATGATCAACCATGTCTCATAACAAACATGCAGATGATGCGTATGGGCATGTATCATGAAGCTATGCTATCAAATACTCATAATCGGTATCAATAATTGGCATCAACAATCGACCTCGACAATGTCGACATTTAACCAACATTGCCCCCAAGGAATGGCCCTCATGGATCCTAACATATAGTGAACCCATGACCTCACACAAGGGCTAATTATACAACACCATGGGCCTCTCTCAAGAGCTTACTACACATCACGATGGGCCTCTCACATGGGCCTAATATACATCATGCTGGGCTCCATCGCCTAACCCTCAAATGCATCATAATGGGCCTCATCACATAGGCCTCATATACATCATATTGGGCCTTACACACGGGCTGAATACACATCGCAATGGGCCGCAAATACGGGCCGTATATACATCACACAGGCCGAATACACACCACAATGGGCCTCAACTATGGGTTGCATATACATCATATAGGTCTCAACAATCGACCTCGATAATTCAAAAATCGGCCTCGACATATCGGAATTGGCAATCGGCCAAGACAACCAGAATCGGCAATCGGCCACGATCGGTAATCGGTCGCGATATCGGCCTCGATTGGTAATCGGTCAATTGGCCATGACAAGCAAAATCGGCATTCGGCCACGATCGGTAATCGGTCAATTGGCCACAACAAGTAGAATCGGTATTCGGCCGCGATCGGTAATCAGTCACGATAATCGGCCTCGATCGGTAATTGTTCATGTCAATCAGAATCGATCGATAATCAAAGTTGGCAAATTGGTCATGACAATTGGAGTCGGAATCGACAATCAAAATCGGCCTCGACCGTGGTTATATCAAATCTGATAGTGCAAAACCATCCGTCTATAGCGAATGAGGCCCACTAATTAGGGTTAACCCACTAAGAGAATGATGAGAATGGGCTTAAAAAGACCTAAGGGAAGGTCACAATGTGGACATTAAACCATTATTGCTCATCAATGTGGTCATTTAACCAACACTGTTCCCAAGGAGTGGCCCATATAGAGTCAAACATAAGGTGGGCCTATAGCCTCACACAAAGGCCTAATGTACATCGCATTGGGCCTCATACAAGGGATATATACACAACAAGTGGGCCCTGCACATGTGCCTCAGATACATCGCATGACCACAACCCATGGGCCCAATGCACATCATAATGGGCCTCGTTAAATGAGTTACATAACATCACAATGGCCATGCCATATGGGCCAAAAAGACATTACAATGGGCCTCAACCCATGAGCCGAAAATACATCTCAGTGAGCCTTACCAAATGGTCCATACACACATCCTAATGGCCCTCAACCATGGGCCTTTAACATATCATAACAGGCCACAACCATGGGCCACAATAGGCCATAACCATGAGCCTCAATATACATCGCAATGGTCCGCAACCCATGGGCCTAATGGACATCATGTGGGCCACAATACACAGGCCTTAGATACATCCCAATGGACCCCAACACCTGGACCGGGTATACATCATATTGGGCCTCGCCATCTGGGCCTTAAATACGTACATCACGTGGGGGTCACATGAATGGATGGTGTGAATATACAACATATATATATATATATCACGGTGGGTCCCCCTATGATATGGGTCTCCCAGGAAGGTGGAGGGTTTGTAGATCTTGATGAGAGCTAGGATTACATCCAAATCATTTCAATAGTTGTAGATACAACATGTGCATCACTGTACACAATCACTCTATGGGGGTACATGGCTTACTAATGGTAATCAACATTGTCCAAAATTTTCCCATGTGAATCAACACCTTCCAGATATTGCCCAGCACCATCCAAACACTCTAGACGGTGTGTATGAAACAAATATATCACTGTAGTCCCCACGTGGGTCCCATAACATATACATGTATATATATATATATTAATATAATAATAATAATAATAATAATAATAATAATAATAATAATATAATACTATCATTATATCTGACCAATGCCCAGCGCCGGACGGGCAGCTTGGATACAAAATATATACATCACGTGGGCTCAAAATACATCATATCGGGCCTTATCAAGTGGGCCCCAAATAAATCAAATTGGTCTCATCAAATGAGCCCCTATAAATATCAAGGTGGGCCTCCTCAAATGGGCCTTATAAATATCAAGGTGGGCCTCAACAAACAGCCACACAAATGGGCCCCAGGTATATCAAACGGGCCACACCCAAATTATAAGTGGTGACAATGATTACCACTATTAAAATTCCCAAGGCCCGCCATAACATTTATTTCCCATCCAATCTGATCATAAGGTCCCGAGGATTTCAACGGTTGGACAGTTTGGATGAACGGTGTGGTCCACATGATAAATAGATCTGTCTTATTTTTAGTCTCAAGCCTTAAAATGATCTTTTAAAAAATGGTTGGATGGCTTGGATGCAACCCATTCATCAAGGAGTGGATCCCACCAAATAGATGGATGTGACTCATTCTTTAACTCATGCCAAAAATGGGCTTTCAAAATGGTGCAGCACATGCATCATGGTCCCACTGTCTAGGTGTGGACGGTGTGGATAAAACACATAAATCATGGTGTTCCACTCTCCAATGTAGTGGATGGTGTAGGTAAACAAATACATCACGTGGGTCCCACGCTGCACAGACGCAGCACACACGGTGGGCTTGCACAGATAAAACACATACTTCACGATGGGTTCCACCGTCCACTGCCATGAATGGTGAGAATAAAACACATACATCAGTGTGGGTCCCACTTGGGGCCCACCATAATGTTTACTTTCCATCCAATCCATTGGTATGGTCACACAGACTCGTATGAAGAAGAAAAACAAATTTCACATTGATTCAAAACTTTTGTGGCCCATAAAAGGGTTCCAAGGGCAGACGTTCAATCCCACTATTTTCAATGATGTGGGCCACCTGAGCTTCGAATAGGCCTGATTTTTGGGGTGGGGCCCACTTCCCTAAGCGGCCATTAAATGTATAGTGTGGATATTCAAAAAATATCATGGTGGGGCCCACATGTGGGGTTGTGGTCCCTGGCTCATCCGCCCATATGCAGCAGGCGCTGCCTACGCCTTTGGCAGCAGTAGTGCTGCTGCTTATATTAGTATTTTTTTTTTTGAAATGGGTATTGCCGAGGTTTTTCTGTGGTAGGCCATGCATCAACAAAATCCACCCCACCCATTGGCTTTTATTGTTTAATACAAACCAAATGAGCCCAATATTGGGCGTGTTTTGAGTTACAAAAATAGTAGCATGGTTTTCAATGGTAAAGAAACTATTTTCTATACTATGGCCCACCAGAAAAATGGATTGACCCCATTTTTCGACTCAACGCCTAAAATGATCCGCTGAATGGGATGGAAGGCATGGATTAGAACCATACATCAAGGTGGGGCCTGAACGAGTGGCCCTCTCCAAAAGTTAAGAAAACAAGCTTATATTTGTTTGTCATTACACCCACTGACAGTTCATACTCCATGCTGGACAGTTTTGGGATACAACACATATTGAGGTGGGCCCCACCTTCAGACGTACTATCCAGGTGGGCCACCATATGCATGGATGGTGTGGATACAACATATACATGAAGTGGGCTCCACCTATAGATGGCTAGGATAAAATACATGCCTTATGGTGGGGTCCATCTGGGTGGGCCACATGGCCACATCATCATACAAAAATGAGAAAGAGAGAGAGAGAGAAGCACCCACCTCAAGATCTCGAACTCTTCCTTCTACCGATGCGAGCTAAAGCTCCAATTGATAGACTTCAATGGTTGAGATTGAACTTGGATGGTAGAGATGGTAGGTATGAAGGTGGGCCACACCTAGCTCTCTCATGGAGCATTGGACGTGAGTTGCTTGGGAGGAAAATGAGAGAGAGAGAGAATGAAAGAGAGAGAGAGAGAGAGATGAGAGAGAGGGATTGAAAGAGAGAGAGTGATGGAATGAGTGATGGGGTGTGTAAGAGATGGGATGGAAAGGTTGACTTTGGGGATGGTGTATTATACTTGGGGATGGGATAGGGTACTTGACTTGATGGTTATGTACTTTGATTGATTGATGAGATTGATTTGACATTTGGTAGAGATTCTCTCGATGTTTGCAACATACGATTTTTTTCCTCGAACTAAACACGGGCCCACATCTCTTAGCCTGGGTATTGCTTCGGCGCACGAGACGCGACATCGGAATCTTGGTGACGGCACGGTCGCACTGCTACAGGTCTTGGGTCGAGCCGACTTAGGAATACGAGATACGACTTAGATTCACGCGCAACTACCGATTATAAGTCGAGAGCTGCCAGGATTCGATTGGGAGGACCACAGAAGCCTCGAACTAAACACGCAGTGTTTTTCCTCAAACTGAACACGGGCCCACATCTCTTGGCCTGGGTATCGCCTCGTCACACGAGACGTGGCATCGGAATCATGGCGACGGCGTGGTAGTACTACTATAGGTCTTGGGTCGAGCCGACTCAGGAATACGAGATACGACTTAGAGTCATGCGCAACTGCCGATTATAGGTCACGAGCTGTTGAAATTTGACTAGGAGGACCGCAGAAGCCTACAGAATGATACGAGCTATGATACGAGTCTTACAGCTCTCCCCTCCTAATAAAAAATTCATCCTTGAAATTTACTATCACGTAGGACAAGGCAATGGAAGAGGAGACATCGACTTATAATAAATCTATAAACAAATACTGCTCTCCAATCTGAACCTCGCGCTCTCAGGATGCCTCATCAACGCTATGATGACCCACTAATCTTGGATCTCAAATTAGATATGATCGAAGCTCGAATACTAAGCAGTTTCACAATCTCAACGGTAGGGAGCTATGTCAGAAAATCTCTAAGTTATTTGAACTCGGGGATCTAATCATTCTAAGTTCTCAACGATCATAGAGTGCAAGGTAGCTATCAGCAGATATGTGACGTTATCTTTAGGTATTCCTAAGTTATGCTCCGATATTAACTTTTGTCATGCCCCAAACCCGAAAATTGGATTCACAGGAGTCCCGATTGTCGAATCCGGTGTTGACAGCCTCTGTAGTACCCTATTCTCGGCTCCTAGCGTCCATACGCCAGATTCCGATCCTGGGATCCTACAAGGAGGATTTTTTTCTATATTTAACTCGTAATAAGCATAACCACAAGTATACCCAATTCACAAAGGCAACATCATCATCACATATCCACTAATATAATCATTTGATTACAATACTGAAGGGAAATACATAAATTGAAAATCAAGCTCCAGAAGACCACTGCATGCTCCAAGCTCAACACTGCTGCAACCTAACATCACCTGCACACATCTATCGTACATAAGCTTATAGAAAGCTTAGAGGGTGGTGTAAGTGTGTGCATAAGGTAAGTACGAAGTATTTAATACAATGTCATCATCATACAGTACTAAAAATACTGGTAATCCACAAATCGTACAATATCGAAATAAAGCAGAATTGCTAACAAGATCATGAATTACCAGAGTAAGCAGAAATACTGGAAAGATCATAAATTATACGATAATAGAGTAAGCGAAAATACGGATAAGTCCATGAGTCAATCAATATCAGAATACGCAATATAGAACAGTTATGCAAATGAGGAGTCATAAAGAGCCAAATATCAAATGCCAAGGATGCGATGTAGTATGTAATTCCTGATGAGTCCACGAATAACGTCAATCGTATATAGACCATATAAATGCAGAAACACAGTAACCTAAAATACCATATGTCGTGGATGTAATGCAATATGCAGTGCGAATGGAATGACCATGCTGGAGTGTGAAGTCAGGATGATAGTACGTAGTATCGCAGGCTATGGGGTCCATCACAAGGGATTTCTATCCAAACCAGTCCTATACCTAAATTTGGATACTCAGACTTAATGTGGTAAACTCCTGATCTCAAGTTAGTCACGCGTCCAACCGAAATTCTAGTCATGCGAAGGTACATGTAACAAATAGTTGCACACCACCAGCCTGAGTGGATAGTGAATGAATGAATGAATGAGTATGCAACTCCTGCTCAATAAGTCCACATATCAGTATGGTTCATCTTGGGGATCATCACTGGGGTTTAGTACACTCCAAATGGCACTGCCCCTCTCCCAGCAGCACAATCCAAGTGAGCATAAGAAACCTCACTATCTGCCTAGCTAATAGTCTGCTAATACCTATCTGGCACGTCGATAGCGGACCCATTCATGAGCTGGTCAAACTTAACCTAATATTGCCCCCTACCCTCAGGTGGGCAAGGCTACACCCCCTTCCCAACCGACCACAACACAGTGGGAGACGCGGCCTCATGGTATTCGGCACTCGGGCGCTCATGTATCCACTCAGTCTAGACGTTGGGGCACCTCCTGGGCACGGATGTTTAGAGATTTTCTCCAAGGGACATTTATAGCTCCCGTATGCTAGAACTAAATATTTTCGGTGTCCCTTCTAGCCATCCACTATATGCTTGTGGAGGCTACGACCCTGATGTCGCTAGGGCGTATAGTAATCACAGCACATAATGCAAGATGCATGAGTCATACAATCCAATCATGCATAAATCCTGCGCATACTGTGCACTCATGTGAGATAATCTCCACCTATCAAGAAGTCTCATAACAACACTCTCAATGACATATGCAATGATTAACCACGTCTGATAACAAATATACAGATGATGCGTATGGGCATGTATTATGATGTTATGCTGTGACATACTCATAATCGGCATCAATAACCGGCATCCACAATTGACCTCGATAATGTGGACATTTACCAACATTGCCCCCAAGGAATGGCCCTCATGGATCCTAGCAAATAGTGAACCCATGACCTCACACAAGAGCCAATTATATAACACCATTGGCCTCTCTCAAGAGCTTACTACACATAACGATGGGCCTCTCACATGGGCATAATATACATCATGCTGGGCTCCATCGCCTAACCCTCAAATACATCATAATAGGCCTCATCACATAGGCCTCATATACATCATATTGGGCCTTACACACGAGCAGAATACACATCACAATGGCCTTCAAATACGGGCCGTATATACATCACACAGGCCGAATACACACCACAATGGGCCTCAACTACGGGTTACATATATATCATATAGGTCTCGACAATCGACCTCGACAATTCAGAAATCGGCCTCAACAAATTGGAATTGGTAATCGGCCACGACAAGCAGAATCAACAATCGGCTACGATCCGTAATCGGTCACGATAATCGGCCTCGATCGGTAATTGGTCAATTGGCCATGACAAGCAAAATCGGCATTCGGCCACGATCGGTAATCGGTGAATTAGCCATGACAAGTAGAATCGGTATTCGGCCATGATTAGTAATCAATCATGGTAATCGGTCTCGATCGGTAATCAGTCACGTCAATCAGAATCGATCGATAATAAAAGTCGGCAAATTGGTCATGACAATTGGAGTCGAAATCGACAATCGGAATCAGCCTCGACCATGGTTATATCAAATCTGATAGTGCAAAACCATCCATTTATGGCGAATGAGGCCCACTAATTGGGGTTAACCCATTAAGAGAATGATGAGAATGGGCCTAACAACACCTAAGGGGAGGTCACGATGTGGACATTAAACCATTATTACTCATCAATGTGGTCATTTAACCAACATTGTTCCCAAGGAGTGGCCCATATAGAGTCAAACATAAGGTGGGCCTATAGCCTCACACAAAGGCCTAATGTACATCGCATTGGGCCTCATACAAAGGATATATACACAACGAGTGGGCCAGCACATGGGCCTCAGATACATTGCATGACCACAACCACGGGCCCAATGCACATCATAATGGGCCTCGTTAAATGAGTTACATAACATCACAATGGCCATGCCATATGGGCTGAAAATACGTCACAATGGCCTCAACCCATGAGCCGAAAATACATCTTAGTGGGCCTTACTAAATGGTCCATAAACACATCCTAATAGGCCTCAAGCATGGGCCTTTAACATATCATAGCAGGCCATAACCATGGGCCTCAAACGGCCATAACCATGGGCCTTAATATACATCGCAATGGTCCGCAACCCATGGGTCCAATGCACATCATGTGGGCCACAATACACGGGGCTCAGATACACCCAATGGGCCCCAACAGCTGGACTGGGTATACATCATATTGGGCCTTGAACTTGGGCCATATATACATCACATTGGGCATCGCCATCTGGGCCTTAAATACGTACATCACATCGGGGTCACATGAATGAACGGTGTGAATATACAACATATATATATATATATATATATCACGGTGGGTCCCCCTCTGATATGGGTCTCCTAGGAAGGTGGAGGGTTTGTAGATCACGATGAGAGCTAGGATTACATCCAAAATCATTTCAATAGTTGTAGATACAACATGTGCATCACTGTACACAATCACTCTATGGGGGTACATGGCTTACTAATGTTAATCAGCATTGTCCAAATTTTTCCCATGTGAATCAACACCTTCCAGACATTGCCCAGCACCATCTAAACACTCTGGACAGTGTGGATGAAACAAATGCATCATTGTAGTCCCCACGTGGGTCCCACAACATATACATGTATATATATATATATTATAATATTATAATAATAATAATATAATACTATCATTATATTCGACCACCTTGACCACTGACGGAGCGGCCGGATACAAAATATATACATCACGTGGGCTCAAAATACATCATATCGGGCCTTATCAATTGGGCCCCAAATAAATCAAATCGGTCTCATCAAATGAGCCCCTATAAATATCAAGGTAGGCCTCCTCAAATGGGCCTTATAATTATCAAGGTGGGCCTCAACAAACGGCCACACAAATGGGCCCCAGGTATATCAAATGGGCCACACCCAAATTATAATTGGTGACAATGATTACCACTATTAAAATTCCCAAGGCCTGCCATAACATTTATTTCTCATCCAATCTGATCATAATGTCCCAAGGATTTCAACGGTTGGATAGTTTGGGTGAAGGGTGTGGTCCACATGATAAATAGATCTGTCTTATTTTTAGTCTTAAGCCTTAAAATGATCTTTTAAAAAATGGTTGGACGGCTTGGATGCAACCCATGCATCAAGGAGTGGATCCCACCAAATAGATGGATGTGACTCATTCTTTAGCTCATGCCAAAAATGGGCTTTCAAAATGGTGCAACACATGCATCATGGTCCCACCGTCTAGGTGTGGACGGTGTGGATAAAACACATAAATCATGGTGTTCCACCATCCAATGTAGTAGACGGTGTAGATAAACAAATACATCATGTGGGTCCCACGCTGTACGGACGCAGCACACACGGTGGGCTTGCACAGATAAAACACATACTTCATGGTGGGTTCCACCGTCCACGGTGGGTTCCAACGTCCACTGTCATGGACGGTGAGAATAAAACACATACATCAGTGTGGGTCCCACTTGGGGCCCACCATAATGTTTACTTTCCATCCAATCCGTTGGTATGGTCACACAGACTCGTATGAAGAGGAAAAAAATTTCACATTAATTCAAAACTTTTGTGGCCCATAAAAGGGTTCCAAGGGCAGACGTTCAATCCCACAGTTTCCAATGATGTGGTCCACTTGAGCTTCGAATAAGCCTGATTTTTGGAGTGGGGCCCACTTCCTTAAGGGGCCATCAAATGTATAGTGTGGATATTCAAAAAACATCATGGTGGGGCCCACATGTGGGGCCGTGGTCCCTAGCTTGTGTGCCCATATGTAGTAGGCGCTACCTGCGCCTCTGGCAGCAGTAGTGCTACTACTTATATTTATTTTTATTTTTTTTTAAACGGGTATTGCTGAGGTTTTGCTGTGGTAGGCCCTGCATCAACAAAATCCACCCCACCCATTGGCTTTTACTGTTTAATACAAACCAAATGAGCCTAATATTGGGTGTGTTTCGAGGTACAAAAACAGTAGCGTGGTTTTCAATGGTAAAGAAACTATTTTTTATACTGTGGCCCACCAGAAAAATGGATTGACCCCATTTTTTGGCTCAACGCCTAAAATGATCTGCTAAATGGGATGGACGGCGTGGATTAGAACCATACATCAAGGTGGGGCCTGAACGAGTGGCCCTCTCCAAAAGCTAAGAAAATAAGCTTTTACTATATTTTTTTTTTGTTTGTTAGTACACCCACTGACAGTTCATACTCCATTGACGTCCAGCGTCCCTGGACGCTGGACAGTTTTATCATATAACACATATTAAAGTGGGCCCCACCTTCAGGCGTACTGTCCCGATGGGCCACCATATACATGGACGGTGTGGATACAACATATACATAAAGTGGGCTCCAGCTATAGATGGCTAGGATAAAATACATGCCTCATGGTGGGGTCCATCCGGGTGGGCCACATGGCTACATCATCATACAAAAATGAGAAAGAGAGAGAGAGAAGCACCCACCTCAAGATCTCGAACTCTTCATTCCACCGATGCGATCTAAAGCTCCAATGGATAGACTTCAATGGTTAAGATTGAACTTGGATGGTAGAGATGGTAGGTACGAAGGTGGGCCACACCTAGCTCTCTCATGGAGCATTGGATGTTAGTTGCTTGTGAGGAAAATGAGAGAGAGAATGAAAGAGACAGAGACAGAGAGAGATGAGAGAGAGGGATTGAAAGAGAGAGAGAGAGAGAGAGATGGAATGAGTGATGAGGTGTGTAAGAGATGGGATGGAAAGGTTGACTTTGGAGATGGTGTTATGTACTTGGGGATGAGATAGGGTACTTGACTTAATGGGTTGCGTACTTTAATTAATTGATTGGATTGATTTGACATTTGGTAGAGATTCTCTCGATGTTTGCAACACGCGGTGTTTTTCCTCGAACTGAACACGGGCTCACATCTCTTGGCCTGGGTATCGCCTTGGCCCACGAGACGCAGCGACAGTGCGGTCGCACTGCTACAGGTCTTAGGTTGAGCTGACTCAGGAATACGGGATACGACTTAGAGTTATGCACAACTACCAATTATAGGTCTCGAGCAGTCGGAATTCGACCGGGAGGACCGCAGAAGCCTATAGAACGGTACGAGCTAGGATATGGGTCTTACAAAACTACCTCCTAAACCATCTGATTTAAGAATCCAAACTAATCCATTGGCAGATCATCGAACTCCTAGTGGGCCCAAACAGTTTGATGAAGGGAACAGTCCTGGGAGGACTGGAAATTAGAAATTACAAGCAAGTTGCATTGCTCATTTTGTAAGCCACGCCGTACGGGTTACGTCGATCGTTCCACACACCACGCCATGTGGACGAAGGATCTAGAAGCCTAGACGCACTATAAGATCCCCTAGCACCTGGCCAGGAAGATACACGCAAACTAACGAGAGATAAAAGGGAAAGAGAACGAGTGGAAGAGAAGGAGAAGGAGAAAATCTAGTGCGAGAGTCCATCGATCTTCAATAGTGAACCAGGCCAGGCAGAAAGAAACTCTGACCAGCCATCGACCGAGAAGGAGGTATAAGAAATTGATGCCGGTGACAACTCACTGAGTTGATGCCGAGCACAACCAGTTCTGATCTTTCTTTCTCAAATCTCTTCCAACAAAGGTGGTGGAGAATTCCACCATGTCAAACCAAGTTGACTTGGCAGAGGAATATACCTAAACCTTCTTAGTTGAAACTTATCAACATGGGCAATACGCGACACAAATCAATTTCTTAGACTCACTAAACTTGGTTAAATCTAATGTTCACCTTAGACAAATTTGAACTAGGCGAACTAGAATAAAAGTTTGTCTCAAAGTACGTCTTGGAGAACTTAGCCTTAAAACAATCAAACGAACTAAGGTGAGGGTCTTTCCTTTAAATTTTGCAAGTTAATTGGTTGTCTCCTTCATATGTTTCAAGGTTTATTTACTGCTCATCATCATCATATGAATCAATGTTATATAAATTCACATCATTATATTATCTTGCACACAAGTATCGTATTGGGAATCCCACCTCTAGTAATCATTATATTGTCGTGGACCTAATGCATTTCGGGTCGCGGCCCTCTTGGTTGGCACGTAATTTCGTGGGTTGGTTGGTGTGATACACAATCGATGTATGTAAATCGACATGTGTGTTACATCACTTTTTAGGATTAGATGTCACAAATAGTTGCTCCATGAACACATCGTCTCATGTAAATCTCCCAATCGCGTTGTTATGTCGCCTTGAAATTTCGCATAAATCCATGTTAACGTTGGACACGCCGGCGAATCTCCGTAGTGTGAGAATGGGGGTGAGTTGGATATCTTAATTGCCTTCCACATTATGACCATGATCACTAAGTGTGATGAACCACACATACTTTGCTAGGCATGCATATCATATAGAATGTTTATGCATTTCGATACCCCTAGTATATGTGGAGTATGAGATGCATCAGTACCCTTCTGTTATTCTAACAAATCACATGAATCATTGTAAACTTTAAAGGATAACAATCACTATGAGTAGGGCATTGACCCTCTCCAACCATATAGATGTTGCAGGTGATGTACTGATTGAAGACCTAGAGGACCATCTCCCTATAAAAAGTTATACTGAATGAATAAGAAGATAGTTTTATGATTTTGTTTTACATTTCTGTTGCAAACTCGATAATGTAATAAGCTCCCATTTAGAGGGTATTTGATAAATTGTTAAATTCTTTTACTCTAATGAAACGATAAATGCAGTTGATTTACTCTCGTGAATGGTTACCATCGTGAATGTATCTAGATGTGATCTAAAAAAAAAAATAAAAAATAGGGTGCGATTTTGAAGCATCCAATTCATTCAATTATTAACACCCTATTTTCTCGGGCATGAGTATAAACTCTGACCGTGAAAATTTGGGATGTTACATGGAAACCATACATAAGGAAAGTATAAAGTCCATATCCAACTACATCAAGTAAATGCCCACAGGGCTTATACAACACAGTAGGAAAATAAACTAATAGCGAACTGTATTAATTAGGTCCAGGAGTCTCCAGCAAAGTGAAAGGTTCCTCACTTATAATTTCAGCTCATGACTCGTTAAGCTCCTCTTAAGACCGATAGGGCCATCCCTCCTAGGTGTCAACCGTCGATTCCACTTGCATGTGTGTTTTTTCTTTATTTACGACACTACAGTTGGTGCAATTACACAATAATGTCCGTGAGTGGCCATCTCAATGGAAAGCACCCTGAAGATTATAATCGATAATAGCAATTAAGATTATTCAAAGTAACTACTCCAATAAGGCAACATTTTACAAAGTAATCTTGTTTAATGAATGGAGGCATGAAATGCACCTCAACTTGGGGATGCACATCCAACTGACCATTTAATGGGCCTTTTAAATAGTTGGGGATCTTTTAAATATTTGACCCATTCAAATGAAGTTAGGCTCATTAGAATGGTACATTAGTCTTTTAAACAGTCATCTAGGCACCTGGTAACGCCTATGTGCCATGTATGCATGATTAACACATCCATTATTAGTCCAGTTTACAAGTGACCATTTATGTAAATCCTTACAACTAGTGGTCATACTATTTACTTGATTCTCATGTAATCTTACCATCCACATCATTTCCAATAATATTAATCCACAATCACTTTCAGATAACAAGTCCATTTAAGGACACCAACTCAAATTTTAATTCAAATATTTTTTTAGCATAACATTATCCCAAGATGGTAGTTCCATGGTAATTTTCATTTGAATTCTACGTATTGAGGCCACTAGTTTGAGGAATAAACTCCACACACATATTTCCACAATCTAACAACAACTTCCTTATACTTTGATAGAATCAAACAATCTATACTTGTTCTTTCATATCACAACTTAAGGCATAAATCAAGTAATTTTCTTATATTTTTATACGACATACAATCAAACTGCAACACATGCACACTACTGTACACTTTGGCATTTCCTTGCATGCATTACCTCACCACTACACACATCGACCCACATTTCCACACTTGAACACAATATTTCACATATTGAATGCTCTATGACATGACTTTAGTACTACACCCCACATCACACCAAACGTATAAGTGCCACATCATTCATACACATGATACCCCATTTTTCTACCTACAATTCCGTACATATAAACCATGCAAATGACATACGATGAAATATAATTCTCTTCAATTACAATTCTAGTCCATATATTTGCCACATTAATTTTCATTCCAAAATTCCTCATATTATAATATAATTGCAACATAAATTACTTCTAAGCATGAATATATTAGCAATAGGGAATCATTTTGCATAATATGACTTAAAAGGAAAGAGCTCATAATAGAAGGATAAGAGCATATGTCTGTTCTTCTCAAACAATTAATTTTTTTTATATGTCTAATAACTAACTAAAAGTCTTTACAAGAAAATTTCTAAATTCAACATTCTAACAAGATAATTTATATTTGAAATAAACCCTAAACTGCTATTATGAAAGAAGCCTGAAGGGTAGATTTTACCTCAAATCCAAGTTGACTCGTATCAAAATCAACTTAAGCTGATCTATGCTACAAGAATGCCAAGATCTATAATAAGAACATCCAAAGATCCATATCTAAGAACGAACTCATGATGAAGTAGAATAAAACTGAGATTTCATCAAGAAGGATTAATTTGGCTCACCGAGTTGAGACTCGGCGCTCAACTTGGTGCCACCACCAAAGCAAGATCCAAAATTCAGCTCTCCATGTGAAATCTCTTGATATCTAAGTCTAGGAAGGCATGTACCGATTAGATTCAACAAAATAACTTCACACATTGAGTCATTGACTCAATAACTTGGTAGAGTATTTGAAATAAAATACTAGGTCACTCAGATTCCAATCGAGTCGACTAGCACATTAGTCAAGCAATGATTCAACAAGTTGAATCGAGATTTTTAAACTGAATTAGCTATAACTCAGTAGAATGAAGTATGATATATAACTCAATTATCATCTAGGTGCAACTCAATTTGGGAAAAACCCTAATACCAATAGCTTATAAATCCTGTCAAACCACTAAATCAACTCAGATATCAACTGAGTTGAATCCAATTTATGACTGAGTTAGCATCCATCATTAAAGAAAAATAATGGATTAACTCGAGTACTTACTAATAACTTTGTTGGAAACAATCCTAACTCAATTGGTTTTCGAGTTGAAGAAAAACACAGAGATAACACCTAAGATAAAGAAATGAATGGATCAGCATGCTCTCTACAACTATTTGCACCAAGGTTACTTGATTGAGTCACAAGACAATACCTATACTCCAAATTGCGTGCAACACAGCAACAGATGTAGCACAACCAAGTTAGTGAGACTCAACAACACCACTCGCCTCCACCACAATATTTTAACTCTAATCATCTTCTTCTGCTTCTCTTTTCTCTTGACAACAACATAAATCTGGATAGACTCCAACTGATAACACGAGTGGCCAAGGCCTAGTCGACCCGTTCCAGCCCGACTCGGATTCACAAACTCACCCTACTCCTTCTCTATCTATTTCTAAATTTTTAAGCTGAAAAAAGGATTAGAATAGAAGAAAGATGAAGTATTTATAACCCTCAAACTGGCTCTAGGCGATTCCACAACTAATGAAATGATAGGTTGGGCTATTAATCAAAACATGCTTAGACTCGGTTGACAAATAATTCACTAATATGGTCAGACAGACTGTAGGGATATAACCCAAATTTAGTGTTGATTATCTGTTGGTGTGATCCTCCAAATGGATGTACCTGATTGGCAAATAGACCCCACATAAGGATGAAGGGTTTTTGAACCCAACAGAGAAGATAACATGAATGTTAATAGTAAATTTGTGGTGGACATATCATCACATGATCTAACTCGTCTGAACGGCTTAGATGGACCCTGGGATACACTTGAGGCCTATATTTTAGATAGAAATTCTCATTATATTGATGGCTTTAGATTTTTCATATGGCGGCTAGTGAAACTCAATTGGCTGTTAAAAACCCTAATCACTAAAAGTAAAATTTCTAGACTTGTTATATGTAACAACCCTAAATTTTGGTGCATTAAAAAAATTAAAATAAATATTTAAAGATTTTATTTTAAAATAAAAAAATAAAAACAAGTCAATAGTTAAGTTGGTAGAGACATTCTTAGTTAAGAGAGAGATTAGGGATCGATTCTTAGAGTAGTAATAATAAATTTTTCATCAAATGTCATAAAAAATCAAATTCAGGATAAGGGAGGTTACGCTCATCCTATCTTATCAAGAGAAGTTTCTTTAAAAAAAGGGATACAAGAGGTTTCTACTTAATAGGAAAAAAAATATGAAGCTCTAGAGATTAAGGGAGAGGAAATTCTTAGAAGGCTTGATCAGGTAAGTTCTAATCGTTAGATCTTTTTAATTGTTTATGATGTTATTAATTTCTTCTTGATGTATACAATAAATGTTGTGGATCATCCACACAATCTTTGTGAAAATGTGTAGAGTCAATTTTAATAAAGTAATGTTTTTATGATTTCAGATATGGTTAGTAATATTTTAGGAATAAATTGAATGGATGAAATCTGATTGTGTTACGATAAATCTATACAGATCATATGATCCTTAAGGCCAAAATATACAAGGGCCCTGATTTTTAAATCAATCTGACCATCGGATGGGCCACATTAGTCAGATCTAGAAGCGTTTAATAAATGAATCCTAGATTTTTGCGCAAGTATTGGTATCACTTAGCATAAAAGGTCGAGATGGGCCATCAATATATGTGTGGTTAGATCCACACCATCCATCTAATGTATAGAGGCAAAACATTGTAACACCTCAAGAATCTGGATGATCTAATCATACGGTGGGCCACCCCGATTAATTATTTAACATTCAATTTCAGGATCTTAAAAGGAAAATCTAAATCTTGATAATTACATTTAAATAAACATATAATTTTAATCATTTAGGATTTGGCCACTTAGGATATATATCAAGGTGGGCCCCACCTTGTAAAATAACTAAGTGAATAATAATATTGTTGGTATAACTGATAGGATCTTTAAATTCAAAACAACCTAATTGCCTTATGGATTCTACACTACCAGATTTAGGTGAGTAACCCAACTTGTCTCATAATTCATTAAAATTAAAATAAATTATTTGTGATTATTTGATTGATTGATATACTGATTTAAGTATTTTGTTATGATAATTATACGCTAAATTCATATGTGAATATTCTGATCCAGACAACTAAGCAAAGAAGTGAAGAAGAGAAGTTTGAAGATCAAGAAATCAGTTTCAAGACTACTTTGCGCGGGTTCGCGCAAAGTGAATGGGTTGCGCTGGACCGCGCAAAGTAAAAGGGTTGCACGGGTTGATCAAGGAAGATAGATTGCGCGGGACAGATAGATTGCGCGTGACCGCGCAAAGCATGTCGTTTGCGCGTGTCCGCGCAAAGTGTTTTGCGGTGGTATAAAAATGGTTGGATGTTATTTTGTCCCACATCGACCAGAATAGAGATTTACACTAGTAAAAATGTCTATAAATACCCCGTTCTTTCTCTCGAAAGGGGTTGGAAGATTTCAGAGTGGAAGAAAGACGAAGAAGAAGACAGAAGGTGCAAAGGAGTATTGGACTCCTGAAGTTTGCGCGGACTCGCGCAAAGGAGCATTGGGCTCCTGTAGTTTGCGCGGACCCGCGCAAAGCATGTCGTTTGCGTGGACCACAAGAAACAGATCACTGGACATCTATAACAAGAATGAGGGTGATATGTCATTGGAATGGCTAGAGTCTTCAAGTCTTCAAGTTCTTCTTGATCAGGAGAAAAGGAAGAATCATCGACAAAGAGGCCTATTCCTCCTAAGTTTCAGGAGATGACCGAAATAGCACGGAACTATTGCCGGAATCTCTGTTTTCTTGAAGATTGTTGATTGACTTGTCTATTCCTCCTAAGTCATTGGAGATGATTGAGATCATTGCTTATGTCTTCTAAAAATTATATTTAACTATAATAATTGTCATTTATAATGAATTCTTTGTAAACTATCTTAGAATCAAGGGATACCAGAGGATGTAAATGAATTTAGAATCAATAAAGTGTAATGATTGTCTTTGTAACTATTCCATTTTTATGTTTGAATAAGATAATTCTTACAAATCAAATACATTTGTTTCCTTGTCGAAACAAAATGGCGACTCTGCTGGGGAGTTTATCTTATTTAACACTAACATTGGGAAAGTTGCGAGACTCTCATTACTGTTTTTTGGCGTCTATTAGACGCCAAAATGGCGACTCTCAGTGGGAACATCCTCCCCTTCATCTCTAAAATAGTTTACTTAATCTTTCGCATACTAATTTCATGTATGTTTTGTTATTGAAGGTACCCAAAATCAATCACATAACATTGCTAATGGCTAACGTTGCAAGAAAAGTGAACTTCTGATTCACCGCTACTGGGTTTGTAATTGAATATGCGCTGCCAAACTCCTGAGCATACGAAAGCAAGCACTACAACCAGCGCAGAGTGACTCAAGTAACAATGGAGTCATTTCCATCGCACCCCAACCACAAGAAAGTGATGAGAATCGGACTATGGTCTTGTCTAGAAAGACAAAGCAAAGACCTTAAAAACCGCAGTTTAAATTGCTTGTATCAAGAGCTGAAGGACCAATCACACGGAGCATAGCGAGAAGAAAACCTAAGCTCACTCCTCCGGCGATTTATCCTGAACAAGCTGCTCCGCAGTTCTCGTCGCACGATTTTCCAACTTTGGTCGCCCCAAAGACCAAATGGACAGAAGCACAGAAAGGTAAAGTACTGATGATAGGATCACCGATGCCTGTATCACCCCAAACCAGCTCACCCATAAATGCATCACCTCAATCGGTTAAGAGCACGGGAAGTACACAAGAGTCAAACGAGACTCCAATTTCTTCCCTCTTTATAAGCCCTATTACGTCAACATACTCTCGTTTTACTCCAAGAACAGCTTCGACAAACAGTCAAGAGGCTGCAGTATATATGGCAGAGACGGGTCAAGGAAATAGACCAACTACTGAAGAGCGTGTTGATCAAATGGCAGAGGCACAAAGAGTGCTGACGGATGAATGCCAAAACCTTAGAGAAGCTTTGGCAACTCTGGCACATGATGTAGCCCAGATAGTGGCTCCACCCATGATGGGAGCAACAAATGGACAGGAGAACCAACCTGAAGGCTCCCATCCGCAGGGGATAGGATCGCGAGGGTCAGTTCCAGTGACAAGAGCTATAACACAGGAGGACGTAAGACAAGTGGTCGAAGAAGCAGTCAGAATAGAGAGGGAGCGCGCGAATACCAGTCGTTTCAGATATCGAACACCCTACCCGAGAGAAGTAGAGGATGTTCCGTTTCCAAAAATTTTAAGCATCCGGACTTCCAAGTTTAATGGGGAAGGATCACCGAAGAACACACTCGATGCATTTCATCACCAAAGATGGGGAATTTCTCCACAATACCTTAATACTGTTTGCGCTTATTTGGGTCATCATTGACAAGTAAAGCTTTCAGGTGGTATTCAAATTTAACACCAGGATCTATACACACATGAGAAGAAATGCAAGATGCTTTCATGTCAAACTTCTTCTCGTCAGAGCGCGATGTTAGCATCACGAATTAGCTTCGGTCATTTACGAGAGAGAAGGAGAACCATTGAAAAATTCATGACAGATGGAAGACACTGGGGGCATCGTGTAGGCAGTTACCGGAAGAAAAGGAACAAGTCAAAATGTGTCTAAACTATATGGAGACAGGAATTGCGTTCGGACTCACCAGCGCTGATATCGGAACCTTTCACGATTTGGCTACCAAAGCCCATGCATTGGAATTGATGACTCGTAAGATGCCGGCATTTCATCATGAAACTGTCAGAAGAATGCCTGGCAGGACAACCATCAACACCATCGATCGGGATAAGAAAAATCAAGATGCGAGAGGCTCAAGAGACAAGAGGCCGGAAGGAAAAGAAGGCTGGAATCAATCGAGGGACAGATACGGTGGAAAAAAGCTTAGAATGCTCGATTCTCATGAAGGATTTGAGTTCGATAAAGAGGACGTGGTGCCTATGATGCAACAATTGTTAAAAGCAGGTACCCTGGAACTACCAGAACCAAAACGCCCTGAAGATGTGACAAGGACTCGAGAAAGAAACTTTTGCCGTTATCATCGCCTAGTGGGACATCCGACAGAAAATTGTTACACGTTAAAATGCATCATACAGCGAATGATAAATAGAGGTGATATAATAACCAGCGAAGGCAAAGAAAAGAATACAAGGGCGACAGTAAATGTATTGTCAATCCAGGAAAAGACTCGGGGAATAAAAGAGAAGGGAGATCGAAGGTCGATAAGAAATGCGACAATGATTACGTTGCGATCAGGAAAGCAGATAACGAGTCCGGTAAAGCAAAAAGCAGAAATTATAAGGAAAGAGGTGACTGAAAGACAGAATACTGAGGATAGAAGTAGAAATGGAGACGCAGCGACAAAAGTGACTTATGACGTAGTTAGCCACTTAAAGGGTATACCGGCACGTTTAAGCATTTATGATGCGCTCAAGTTGTCAGAAGAATTTCGGCAGAGTTTAATTCAAGCACTGTCTGATCACGATGTGAGAAAAACTTTACTGACAGAAATGAAGAACGAAAGAAGCAATGAAAAGATGAATTGTTTACCAATAATATCTTTCTCTGATGACGATTTAATTGGTGAAATAGAACATAACAGGCCATTGATGATAGAAGGATACATTTGCGAAAAGAAGATAAAACGGATTATGATAGATAATGGGTCCGCAGTGAATCTTTTGCCTCTCTCCATGATTACTAAATTGGGTTTTCGCCGTTCAGACTTGCGCCCCAGCGGAATGATGATACAGGGGTTTAATCAAGATGGACAACGCGCACTCGGTAAAATTACAGTAACATTGGAAGTGGGAGAATTAATCACTACTGTTGTATGTCACGTTATAAATGCTGTGACGACATATAACCTTCTCTTGGGAAGGCCGTGGATACACCAATACAATATTGTACCTTCTACTCTACACCAATGTTTCAAGTACTGTAAGGACGGAATGCAGTGTAAAGTAATGGCTGATGCGAAACCCTATACAGAAGCTGAGTCTTTCTTTGCGGATGCTAGCTATTATAAATGTTTCTCCGAAGAAGTGAGGAATGATGATGGAAAAAGAGTCTTAAAAGATGTCCGAATAAATAAAGTTAGAGAAGAAAGGGCGGAATCGTCTAGGACTACAGAAGCAAGAAAAAAGTTCTATTTTGTACCAAAGCGCCTAAGACAGCCGGGACAACCGCCGTTGACATTGTTGTCAACAATAACCAAAGTCTTACAGTCCAATTATACAATGCCCTTACCCAATATCGAAAGATGTAAGCCATTTGCAGTTGCTCCAGGAACATTTCAAGTCAGAGCCAGTGCTAAATATCCTGAGGCAATCGAGTTTCACGTTGCAGCAGAGGTGAAGAATGAAAATACAAGCAATATATATCATGGAGAGTTAGCGCCGCAGAATTTGAGAACATACAGTGCAGTAAGCAAGAAAATCATGAGAAATATGGGTTTTGATTGTGACAAGCCCACTGGGTTGAATCATGGGAAAGGAATTCAAATCCCTCTTGGGGTTAATCAGGAAAAACGGAGAAAATTCCAAGGATTAGGAGCAGAATCATCAGTAAATATGGTATCAGTAAATATGACTCCAGCTGAACAAATGTCAGAACAAGATACTAAGATTGTCGAGTATCCTGAAACCGCTCCGAGGCAAATAGAAGACGGGGGGCAGCCGACAATAGATGGCCTGCGAGAAATAAATTTGGGAACAGCAGAAGAGCCAAGGAACACATTCATCAGCGTCAGCCTTTCAGATTAGGAATTTGAGAAATATAGCCAACTTCTCAAAGAAGATAAAGACATCTTCGCCTGGACATATGAAGAAATGTCGGGACTGGAACCCTTTGTAGCAATGCATCGATTAAATATCTCCAAAGAAAAGAAACCAGTGAAGCAAGCACAAAGGCGATTCCACCCGCACTGATTCCATTAATCGAAAAAGAAGTAAATAAACTAATAAAGGTTGGGTTCATCAGAGAAGTTAAATATCCCAAGTGGATATCAAACATTGTTCCGGTGAAAAAGAAGAATGGACAGATTAGAGTATGTATTGACTTCAGAGATCTGAATGAAGCAAGTCCAAAGGATGATTACCCTCTCCCGATAACAGAATTATTAATTGATAGCACTACTCAGTATGTTATCATGTCCTTTATGGACGGATATGCAGGCTATAATCAAATCAGATGGCACCAAAGATGAAGAGGCAACGGCTTTCAGAACGCCGCTTGGAATTTATTGTTATAAAGTTATGCCTTTCGGTCTCAAGAATGCTGGGGCAACATATCAAAGGGCGATGAAAAATATTTTTCAAGATATGATGCATAAGTATGTTGAATGCTATGTTGATGACTTGGTGGTCAGGTCGGGAGATCATCAAGAACACCGCGAACATTTAACATCAGTCTTCCGACGGCTCAGAAAGAAGCGATTAAAGATGAACCCTGCTAAGTGTGCATTCGGAGTCTCTTCTGGCAAATTCCTCGGCTTTGTTGTACGACACAGAGGAATCGAAATTGATCCAGAAAAAATTAAAGCTATCCAAAAAATGCCGCCACCGACAACACTGAAGGAATTAAAAAGCTTGCAAGGAAAATTGGCATACATTCGCCGTTTCATTTCAAACCTTGCAGGAAGGTGTCAGCCATTTTCTCGGTTAATGAAGAAAGATACAGAATTTGTATGGGATCACGCCTGTCAAAATGCATTTGATTCGATTAAGGAATTATTGAAACAGCCGCCGGTGTTAACAGCTCCAGTGAAAGGTAAGCCACTTATCTTATATACATCTGCAGCTACAAATTCTTTGGGTGCTTTGTTGGCACAGGTAAACGAAGCCGGAAAAGAGACTGCTCTTTATTATCTAAGCTGAACATTGATGGGGGCAGAATGCAATTATTCTTCGATCAAAAAAGAATGTTTGGCACTGATATTCGCTGTACAAAAGTTGAGGCATTATTGTCTCTCCCATGACATAACTTTGATCTCAAGAGCAGATCCGATAAAATTTTTGATGACCAGGCCAATGTTATCGGGAAGACTAGCCAAGTGGATATTATTGTTATCAGAATATACTATTTCGTATAAGCCGGCGAAAGCAGTGAAAGGACAAGCTATGGCGGACTTCCTCACAGCACATCCTATAGCAGAAAATGAGGAAATCAATGATGAATTCCCAGATGAACAGGTTATGTTGGCTGAATCTCAGAATATTTGGCAAATGTATTTTGATGGTGCTGCTCGAATAACGGGAGCGGGGGCAGGAGTAATATTCATTACTCCTCAAGGCGATTTGTTACCATACTCCTTCACATTGGGCACCGCATGCACAAATAACGAAGCTGAATACAGAGCTCTTATCATCGGAATGGAAATAGCCCAGCAAATGGAAATAAAATTATTGCATATCTTCGGAGATTCTAAATTGATTATAAATCAATTGACAACAGAATTTGAAGTAAGGAAAGAAGAACTCCTGCCCTATTATCGGAAGGCACAACAGTTGCTTGAACAGTTTTGTCATGTGGAAATTAAACACATACCGCGGTCGGAGAATACAAAAGCAGATGCTTTAGCCAGTTTGGCAGCGGCTCTATCCTGCACCAACCGAAGTCCTCTTCAGGTAACTATAGAAGAAAGAAGATTCCTGCCATCTACAGAGGTTATCGAAGAAACCGTTGAAATGTTTCCCATATCCTGTCTGGAGGTAATGACAGATGATTGGCGTCAGCCTTTTGTTGATTATCTCAAATATAATATCTTGCCAGAAGATAATGCACAAAAGACAAAGATTAAGCAGATGATCGGGCAAATTTGTCATATGCAGCGAAGTATTGTATAGAAAATCTTACAATGGGATGCTGTTAAGGTGCTTAGACAAGCAAGAAGCAAACCAAATGCTGCGGGAGGCACATTCAGGCGAATGTAGAGCACATCAAGCCGGCTGAAATTTATGCCATAGAGTGCATCGAATGGGTTATTATTGGCCTACTATGTTCAAAGATGCGATAGAATATGCAAAGCGGTGTCATGAATGCCAAGTACACGGAGATACCATACATGTTCCCCCAGAAGACTTACATCAGTTTGTTGCTTCCTGGCCTTTCTCAGCTTGGGGACTAGATATGATTGGTCCCATAAATCCCCCTTCATCTAAAGGAAAATAGTATATTCTGGCTGCAACAGATTATTTCTCCAAATGGACCGAAGCAGTCGCCTTGCATAGTGTTAAAGAGAAAGACGTGGTCAATTTCATCTGGAATGCTATAATATACCGTCATGGTATTCAAAGATCGTCATCGATAATGGCACCCTTTTAAAAATAAAGGCATGGAAAAGTTGTGTCGAAGTTCAAGATCCAAAGATTCTTTTTCAACACCTTATTATCCTCCGACCAATGGACTAGCAGAGGCATTTAACAAAACGATCGTCAAAATAATGAAAAAAAAATGGTGACAGATAAGTGCGATTGGGATGAAAAGTTACAAGAAGCATTATGGGCCTACAGAACTACCCATCGTACAACAACAGGGGCGACACCGTATTCATTAATATATGGTATGGAGGCAGTTATCCCAATTGAAATGCAGGTGGCATCACTCCAAATAGCAGTACATCAGTTTATAACAGACGATGAAAATGTAAAAATAAGGCTGAAAGAATTAGACTTACTCGATGAGAAACGTCTTACAGCTCAATGAAGGTTGCGACATATCGGTAGGATATCTAAGACCTTTGATAAATGTTTAAATACCGTTCTTTCAAAAAAGGGGATATGGTGTTAATGTTGAAAAGACCAATAGTAATTACTCGCCAAACAGGGGGCAAGTTCGAACCTAAATGGGACGGTCCATATGTGGTAAAAGAAGTATACTCCAATGGGGCATATAGAATCACAAATCAAGAGGGACAGGGTATCAGTGTACTTGTCAACGCCCGTTTCATCAAAAGATACTATCCATGAAGATAAACATATGGATTTTGATTCAGAATATTATCGGCATAATGATCCTGTATCAAAAGGGGGCAAGGATGAATAAGAGCATGTTTATATGTCAACAAAAGAAGCTATAAAGAAGAAATTCACAAGCATGTCAATTATCAAGCATCAAATCTGAAAAATATATATATGATCATTATCAGCACTAAATAAATTTGAAGATTTTCTTGAAAATATTGACAAGACTGATATATTGCCTTACAAGGCACGGATTTTCTTGAAGATATTGATAAAATTGATATATTGCCTTACAAGGCATGGATCTTCTTGAAGAAATTATCCCAGTTGGAAATATCTTCTATACTGGCAATGGTGATGATCATAAATATTATTGCCTTACAAGGCATGGGTCTTCCTAAAGATATTATCAAAAGCAAGGATACATCAATCTCAGTTAAAGAGGCAGTATAGCCAAGCCAAATCCTAAAGAGCCAAATTGAGCCAAATCAAAAGATCAAGCTCGAAAAAAAAATGCTCTCAAAGGATCAAGCTCTAAAAAGAGCCGACCAACTATACGTAAGACCTATGAAGATCGCCATTCGGGCAAATGGCAAGGAGTCAGTGGCCTAAAAAGCCCGCGAAGACCATCATGCGCACCCATGCGGGCAGCTGACGAAGTCAAGGATTCAAAGCCTAAAAGGCCATAAATCCGCGACGACTAGTCACTGTAACTCCCATGTCGTCTGTATAGCTTCCTAAAGCGGCATGCGGAGGAACGGATGAAAATGCCCTCCTGTGAATGGGCTCCACCTTGAAGATGAAGAAAACAGGGGTCGCAATGCGAGCTTTATGCCAACCGTGCATAAGACCCTCCAGATCTAGGGTTTGATTTCAGTAGTAACTCATGAGGAAGGGCTTAAACCTACTCATTGATGGACTGGCGACCCTAGATTTGGTGCCCAAAGGTAGCCTTGCGAGCCCTGCGAACTCTAGAGAGTTACCGTGGCCAACCTTGTGCGTAAAACCAACAGTTCACCTCCCGGTAGTGTCAATGGGCCTCTCTGATGGACCTTGGCCGTGAGCTCAAGGCAGTGAAAAGCCCAAAAGCGAACTCTAGAGAGTTACAGTGGCCATCACATAAGACCCATAAATGCTCCACTACTCATGAGCTTAAACTGTGTGTGTGCACACGCTCCACTACTCATGAGCTTAAACTGTGTGTGGCTAATTAAATTGAAATTTAGTACCGCCAATCTAAATACTCACATAGAGAATCCCGCACTAACAAAAGCATAAAAGGTTTAGAAATTGTAAAGGATGTAATGAAATGATTATATAAAGTATAAATATAATTTGATAATATTAACATAAATATCATCAACATGAAATAAGAAAATGCTATTATAAACATCTCAAAATGCTTTCATAAAAACATATGTGAAGCCAAATAAATTATATGTCCAAGAAACATGAAAGCAAAGACCACATGTTCAAAATTACATGTTTAAAGATCTTCTGTAATCCCCATTGCTTCTGAATATCTGCGCAAATCTTCTTTCAATTGTGCCTGAGCTGCATCATGTTTAGATTTTTCTTCAGAAATAAGTCTTGCCTGATCAGGAACGCCAGCAAGCTTATTCTCTAAAGAAGCAATCATTTATTTACCTTGAAGTTGTGCGAATTTTTCAATATCAATGGATTGAGCATTCACCCATATCTTCTCTTCCACATCTTGAATGATTAAGGCTTGTTCATGATGCCTTCTCTCCAGTTGAGAGAGTTCTTCCTTCAGAGCTGCAATACGATCTTGGATAGTCATACTTTCATCAACATGAATCTTTAATTGATCTTGAAGAATCGTATGCTCTTGTTCAAGTTTAGAAATTGATGAAGCTGTCAGAAAGGCTTGTTCTTGAGATGAACCCAACTGCTTTCTACACTCTAAAATCTCAGGGGCAATTGTAACATTCTCTACTGACGCCAAAGAAATTACTGAATCACGAAATTTGAGGAGTGAATCACGCAAAGGAGATATGTTGATTCTAGCCATCTTGGCAGAGCTCTCCGGAATCTCTATAGCAACATCCAAATCCAACCATTGGTCAAGATTTCTGAAGATATGGATTATTGCTAACAAAGAATGTTTCACCATAAGCATTTTATGAACAGGGATCTTCACAAAGGATGACAAATTCAAGTAGTGGCTACTGAGAATCGAACTAGCCGCACATCACGTGCAAGAAGGAGTTCCTATAGCAAAAGAAGAAGGATATTCAAAATATTATTATGAAATATAGTCCTGAGTAAAGATAATCAGCGTATATATATGTACCTATCACCGGAATATGACTAATAGAAGAAGAAGCTCCCTGAGCTATGGAAGGACCAAGTTCCACCATATCGGCAAAAGATGGTTCTCTAGCTTCCGTGCTTGAATCTCTGGTAGCCAGAGTTGGCAAGTCCGTAGTTTCTGTTAGAAATATGATTTCACGAGCCACTACTCTCTGTACTACCAATGGAACTATGGGTGCTTTTGGTGAAGTTATCACAAGAGGGCTCATGAAGAGATAGCACCTATTTACTGGGCACCTAAAAAGGAGACACAATGATTTTAAATAAATAATAGTTGTTTAAATATAAATTAATATATGCATATGAAAATTAAATTTCCTTTACTGGTGAATACCCATATTCGCCATAATCTAAAAGCTCCTCTTCATCCTCCTCAAATTACACGGAGATTTAGCAAGAACATTTACACAGGAAGAGCCTTAGCGGTTGCGGGAAGATTCCATTTCGACTTCTTTCGCAATTGTTTCCCCATCTCCGTCGATGTCAACCTCACCTTCTTCAAAATCATCATCTTTATCTTCACAACTATCGTTATCTCCGCTGTCTTCATATTGTGAAGATTCAGTAGTATCTGATGATGAAGCTGAACTTTCATCTTCCAAAATTTCTTCGTCAACTTCTTCAATGATAACTTGCTTCCCTTTGTAAGAAACGGGTTGGCTGCTCTCCGGTGCAGGCTCTTGGACTATAGGGGAAGCGGATGCTTGGCGGGTTCTTTCTGGAAGAATAGGGGATGATGTTTGCAAACGCGTTTTTGATCTAGACATCGGGGAAGATGGACTAGGACCAAGAGGTTGTGGAGGAGATATGGAAGTACCAATAACTGGTCCTTTTGGAACCGCTATTCGGATCTCGTAGGAATTGGGGAAGATGTACCTTCATTGTCTGCGGCTTGGTTTGAAGAGTCTCGACGAGATTTCTCGAATTCTCTCAAAACTCCGTGGGCAAACCAGCCATCCAAAGTGTTGATAGGCTTGATTTCACGAATGGGGTCTTCTAATGATTCTTCCTACAAATTTCTCCAGGATGGGATGCATGGCTCTTTTCTGGAATGTAGCTGATTCCACTCTCTAAATTTCTGCCCTTCAGCCTGGGCGAATGAAGAAAGATAGAAGAATCCACTGGCAAGCATTTAGTGACCAGGTATGATTGGTGATCCCACCATCGCATCCAGCTATATGATGTACGAACTATGCGATCGCAGCTTGGAATTATAAAGAGGGATCCAACGCAGCCATTCAGCAACTGTTTCCATATCATGGCCCAGTTAAGAGGACCAGTTCCATAACAACGCATTTTTCTAGTAACTAACCTGCAGTCTTGTGGTACAGTTTGATCATAACCAAATTGACGAGCAAAGTGACTGGGGTAGTAGGGTTCTCTCCAAAATTATGTTCCTTCCCGAAGAGGGAAACTGCATGAGCAAATAGAAAAGAAGAAAGCTCTCTCTGTTGCAGTAAGCGTTTCCTGGTCTACCATATCTGTATCTTCAGTGTAACGATAAAGGAGGAACTGAAAGAAGTTTATCTGGTCATCATCTCGAATTTTATTGGCAACCCACTCATACGCTCTTTTAGCCATTGCTCTTTGCTGAAAGAACCAGAGTGGAAGGTGAGAAGGATGAGTATATGCTTGCTCCGGAGCTTCAAAAGTCCAAGGAAAATAAACTCCAAGCCACCCAGTAATATAATGCCAAGAAGTATGTGCAAATGAAGCTCCAAGAATCGGGTCTTTTACATGGGTAGCTACCTCTCCAAGAGCTCTGTAAATATAACATAATACCAGAGGAGCAAGAGAGTATTTATGTCCTTCCGCTAAAGCACCAGCCACAACAAAGACGCTTGACGAACGATCATCGCCCACTTAGAGCCAAGGCAATACGACTAAACTTAGCCAATAAGCTAAGAATCTTTAAGTTCTCCAAAAGAGCTATATTCTCTTCCTCTTATTGCATCTCGAAGCTTTGTAAGTTCTTTAGAATGGCGTCTACGAAATCTTCAAAGAAAGAATAAAGATGAGAAGGTTAATATACGAGAATGGCTAAATAACAAGAGTATGAAGACAAAAGTCGATTATCGATTGATAAATACCGAGACCCCTAGAGAAATGAGCCACCATTGCGGAGAAATTTTGTGGAAACTGGAAATTTGTCCATCTCTTTGAACAATTCTATGGTAGTCTCGAGAGATGGAAGGCTTGTCATGTCTGGGAAGATACAAAGGCCAATTCTCTGTTTGTAGGAATGAATTCATCATAGAATTTGCACATTTATTGTGAGACCGGCTATACGATGGAGATCCCAAAGTAATATGCTCATTTCACCATAAGGTAAATGGAAGGAATTGGTTGTAGGCAACCAGTATTCAAGGAAGCCTTTCAGTATATTGGGTTCCCTATAGAAGTATTTAGAGGTCACTTCTATGGCATCATAAAGGCCGATCTTTGCCAGAGTGCTCGTATGCTTCAGTAATATAGCCTCTGCCCATTCAGAGTAATAGCGGCGAGTAATTAACATGCCTCTGATGCGGAATCTCGCCCTCTGCCCCGAGTTGTTCTCGATCTCTCGAAGCCTTTGTCGAGCTTGTCTCATAAAAATGAGAAGGAAAGAGATCATGAGGACTGTGGAAAGGAATTAAGAAGATCATGGGATAAGCTTCTCCTATCCTCTGTCGCGGCTTCTGAGTTTGAATGATTCCCTCCAGGATTCGGGGCTCTCTTGAGGCCCACGATTCAGTATACATTAATCTCTCGCCATGGACGTAATCTTTTGACTCACAATCATGCATGGACTGATGGCGATATACTTTGATAGGAATAATCGGCATGCCCTCCGCATGAGGGTTGTCAAACTTCATAATACCTTCGACAACTCGTACTGAGTCCCACGAGTTTTGAAGCCTCTTCTTTTTTATGTTCCTTAATCTTCTCTGCAAATTCTTTCACTTTATTGTGGTGAATTTTCTTTGGACGAGAAGCCGGAGGACTGTCCTCACGGGGAGGTGGTCTTTCACTATCAGTACGAATATGAGCTGTGGACTTTAACCATTCGTCCCAGTCATATTCTCTGCCATGCTTAGGCGAACATTTGATGTCTCCCAAAGAAATGGATCTATGAATGGGGGAAGGTAAAGATTTAATGCGGTCAGAAAAATCGAAGGTGGGAAGAACAGGTTCTTTAAAGTAAGCGGGAGTTCTGGAAGTGGTCTTTGTCCGCTTAGCAGGAGGTTGATCGAAGAAGGTGAGTCAGGAAGGAGTCACAAGTAATTTGTTTGTTTAATACGAGCCATGAAAATAAGATAAAGGAAGGAAGATAGATGACAGAGTAAGAAAGGAAGAAAAGAGAAAAATGGCTAAGTGTTGGAAACAGTTCAAAAGAAATTGGCTAAGTATGAAGTACTTTCTGCGGTCCGCAAATGAGTATATATATAGTTCTTGTGGAAAAACTCTAAGTTCAAAGGACATCATTGAAAGTGAAAAGGTTTCTGTGGTCGCGCAAAGTGAAAGCTTTTGTGAAACAAATCGCCAGAGTAGAGTTTTGACAGAGTGCAGATCGTGAAAATGACGAAGTAGTTGGATTATTTATAGTATTTCTGGCCGAGTACGGTACTCGACCGAGCTTTGCGCAGGGTCGCGCAAACCCTACAGAAAATAAGAGGTATGATCCTTTTTCTTTGATTTTCTGAAAAACAAAGAACATAGCAAGGGGGCATCTGTTGAGGCATAAAATAAGCAAAGAAGTGAAGAAGAGAAAGATCAAGAAATCAGTTTGAAGATCAAGAAATCAGTTTCAAGACTACTTTGCGCAGGTTCGCGCAAAGTAAATGGGTTGCGCTGGACCGCGTAAAGTAAAAGGGTTGCGCGGGTTGATCAAGGAAGATAGATTGCGCGGGACAGATAGATTGCGCGTGACCGCGCAAAGCATGTCGTTTGCGCGTGTCCGCGCAAAGTGTTTTGCGGTAGTATAAAAATGGTTGGATGTTATTTTGTCCCACATCGGCCAGAATAGAGATTTACACTAGTAAAAATGTCTATAAATACCCCGTTCTTTCTCTCGAAAGGGGTTGGAAGATTTCAGAGTGGAAGAAAGACGAAGAAGAAGACAGAAGGTGTAAAGGAGTATTGGACTCCTGAAGTTTGCACGGACTCGCGCAAAGGAGCATTGGGCTCCTGTAGTTTGCGCGACCGTATGTGCAACTGATCAGACGATCTATACTTGATAATGGTGATATCTTTGTTGGAATGGCTAGAGTCTTTAAGTCTTTAAGTTCTTCTTGATCAGGAGAAAAGGAAGAATCATCGACAAAGAGGCGTATTCCTCCTAAGTTTCAGGAGATGACCGAAATAGCACCGAACTACTGCCGGAATCTCCATTTTCTTGAAGATTGTTGATTGACTTGTCTATTCCTCCTAAGTCATTGGAGATGATTGAGATCATTGCCATTATGCTGCCGAAAATTATATTTAACTATAATAATTGTCATTTATAATGAATTCTTCGTAAACTATCTTAGAATCAAGGGATACCAGAGGATGTAAATGAATTCGGAATCAATAAAGTGTAATGATTGTCTTTGTAACTATTCCATTTTTATGTTTGAATAAGATAATTCTCCCAAATCAAATACATTTGTTTCCTTGTCGAAACAACTATGGCAAATATGAAAACAATACATTCATGCATTATCCATCATTCATTACATTTACATAATGCATGGTCGATCCTAGGGACCCTCTCTATAAGAAATGTAGATCCTGGTAGAGCGTTACCAGATGCGGACTATGCCCAAGCCTACTGAAAGGTGGAAGCCTACCCAACGGGTGGATGCCAGTTAATAACTTCCAACCCAAGCAGATGGACGATCATCCCATCTGATGCATTCATACATCATTTGCACCCATATCATTATACATCCATTTTTATGTTATTTTAATTACTATAATTATGAACCATGCTGAGTTATTTCACTAAGCCTGGTCAGCTTACCTTCTTATTGATGCAAAAACCGTATAGAGGAGCCATTAGCAGATGATGTGGTGCAAGAACTGGAAGGATGCACCATACTTGAACATAACCATGTGAAACATGGCCAATCTTACCTGAAGATGAAGTGGTGACATTAGACCATTTCTGATTGCTTGCTCACATAGTTTGATTAATGTAAAATGCATATCGGTATTGATTTTGAGATTTTAAGAAATTATTTAGATTTATTTCATTGAAACAATGTTAGTATGGAATAAATATAATTATAGTACAATGATATAATAAATGAATGATTTTTAAGGTTTATTTTATTTTAAGGGTTGTCAAGATTTATATATGTCTGGTTGATTGGTGCTAAGTGTTATGTATGTATGATTCAGATTATGGTGGAACTTAGACTGAATATAATTATCATCTCTGATTAAACTGATTAATGAATTAAATTAGGACACTTTGTGTACAAGTTATGAACTAAAACTCGGGTCTAAAGGTGCACACTCTATACCCGGATTTTGGGGTGTAAAAGAATGGTATCAGAGAGAGACATTTTCTAAAACCTAGAGTGACCTGTAGGTTATGTACCCCATTAAATTTCATAAATTGTAGACCTTTGAAATTAAAAACTTTTCATTAGGATATCCCTCTTGATTGATGTATGGATTGATGAACTTAGAGACCCAAAACTAAGTTCCTATTAATTTTTGTTGAATGTAGAAATAAGAATTTACATTCCTTATACTCTTATTTGAATATAATTCAGATTAAGATGGATTAATATAACAAAAATGAATTTTAAAGATATTTAATCCATAAAATTCTACTGGACAATAATGGATAGCAAGAATTACCCAAATTATAAAATTCATAACTATAAAAGTACTACTCCGATTAAGGCGATTCAAAATCCTGATCGAAGATAGACAAGTCTAAATTAAGATAAAAATAATTAAAAAAATAATTGAATCTCATAGGCACTATACTGATCCAGTGAGTTAGTATAGGCTGGTCATAAATCATCGAATTCTAGACAAGACTGATTGCAGGAATTTTAAAAAATTTTGTAGTTAGAATTTTTAGCTAAGATTTTACAGAGGCAGTAAACTTATAATAAGATCTCCATAAAAATTTTGAACCTAATCTGAAATTTTAAAGTATAATAAAATATGACAGAAACAACAATTATTAAACCGAAAATCAATTTGCCCATACTGGCTTTTTATAGATTTAATTAACAGAATTTTTCATTTTGATAATTACCTTTGGTTAAATAAATATTTTTATTTGAAGTACTTTATATATATATATATATATATATATATATATATATATATATATATATATATATATATATATATATATATATGTTAAGTATAAAAAAAAACCATAATCTCTATTGAAATTTAAAAATTCCTTCTTATAGGATCATAAGTCCATATTTGGTGAAAAAATACTTTTTAAAAAAAAAGAGAAAAAAAGAAAAAAAATTAAATATCAAACTCGTTATAACCTTTTTCAGGTATAAGACAATATCTTCCCCAAATTTCAAAGGTATGGAAAAATTATTTCTGATTTTCTAACAAATTTCAACATTATAGAGTGAAAATCTGGACCAGTTTGGTATCCCTGATCAAACTAGATAAAATTATTACTCAAAATAATTCCCAAATATATTTTTTTCAGTCATGTACATACCCTTGGACAACTCCATAAAATTTTATGATGATTCAAGTTGTAAAGAAATTATAAACATTTAAGCACTAGGCTGTAAACGATAGAAATGGCTGTTAGACAAAAGGATTTTTTTTCCCCCTTAGTAGCGATGAAAACCTTAGTAAAAGTAATAATTTTAATCTGATTTTTCTTTTTACTGTTTTTTACTATATAATTAAAGGCATACTTTCCAAATTTCAAGTCATTCTGACTTTTGATTCGAATGTTAAAATTCCGTAAACAACATTATGTTTGTTAGTCCAAATTTAAAATTTTTCGTTGGTCATTTTGAGAGACACAATACATAAGATCATTGATTATTATGATATCTAAAACTTAGAAACTCAACCTAAGACCCCATAATATATATATATATATATATATATATATATAAAATTCTCCTCGTATTTTTTAAATAATGAAAATCACCTGATTTGAGAAACTCATAACTAATTAAGTACGAGTCCAATTAAGGTGATTCAAAGGCCACATCGTATATTGATAAATCGAGTTCAAAAGAAAATAATTAAGAAACTAGAAATTTAAATTTTTTTATACCAAATTTAGTTTTATTTTTAACTAAAAAAAAATGTTTATTTCTAGACAACCCTCACTGTCTGAATTTTTAAATTTTCTATAAACCTTAATTTTTTATAAAATTTTGCATACTTATAAATTCACTACTAGAAAAACTAATAGAGCAATCCAGTGTCTAAAACCATCCATAACATAAGCGTGACCAGCGCTATTAAAACAAGAAAATTTTGAGATTTTAGTTTCTAAATCTCGAGGACGAGATTTTATTTTAAGGGGGGTAGAATGTAACAACTCAAAATTTTGGTGCATTAAAAAAATTAAAATAAATATTTAAATATTTTATTTTAAAATAAAAAAAATAACAAGTCAATAGTTAAGTTGGTAGAGACATTCTTAGTTGAGAGAAAGATTTTAGGGATCGATTCTTGGAGTAGTAATAATAAATTTTTTTATCAAATGTCATAAAAAAATTTCAAATTCAGGATATGGGAGGATGTGCTTATCCTATCTTATCCAGAGAAGTTTCTTTTTAAAAAAAAAAAAGGGGGGGGGGGGGGGGGGGGGATATGAGAGGTTTCTGCTTAATAGAAAAAAATAGGAAGCTCTGGAGAATAAGGGAGAAGAAATTCTAAGAAAGCTCGATCAGGTAAATTCTAATCGTTAGATCATTTTAATTTTTTATTATGTTATTAACTTCTTCTTAATGTATACAATGGATGGTGTGGATCATCCACACGATCATTGTATAAGTGTGTAAAGTCAATTTTAATAAAGTGATGTTTTAATAATTTTAGATATGGTTAGTAATATTTTAGGAATAAACTGAATGAATGGAATCTAATTATGTTAAGATAGATCTATACAGATTATATGATCCCTAAGGCCAAAATATACAAGGGCCCTAATTTTCAGATCAATTTGACCATCGGATGGGCCATATTAGTCAGATCTAAAAGTATTTAATAAAGGAATCCTAGATTTTTGTGCAAGTATTGGTATCATTTGGCATAGAAGGTCGACATGGGTCATCGGTGTATGTGTGGTTAGATCCACACCATCCATCTAATGTGTAGAGGCAAAACATGGTAACACCTCAAGAATCTAGATAATCTAATCATCTGGTGGGCCACCCCGATTAATTATTTGACATTCAATTTCAGGATCTTAAAAATAAAATCTAAATCTTGATAATTAAATTTAAATAAACATATAATTTTAATCATTTAGGATCTGGCCACTTAGGATGTATATCAAGGTGGGCCCCACTATGTAAAATAACTAAGTGAATAATAATTTATTGATATAACTGACAGGATCTCTAAATTCAAAACAACTTAATTACCTTATGGATTCTACACTACCAGACTCAAGTGAGTAACCCAACTTGTCTCATAATTCATTAAAATTAAAATAAATCATTTGTGATTGTTTGATTGATTGATATACTGATTTGAGTATTTTGTTATGATAATTGTACTCTAAATTCATATGTGAATATTCTAATCCATACAACTATGCCAAATATAAAAACGATACATTCATACATTATCCATCATTCATTATATTTACATAATGCATGGTCGATCCTAGAGTCCCTCCTTAGAAAAAATGTAGATCCTGATAGAGCGTTACTAGATGCGGGCAATGCCCAAGCCTACCCAACGGGTGTATGCAGGTTGACGACCTCTAACCCAAGCAAATGGATGATCATCCCATCTGATGCATTCATACAACATTTGCATCCATATCATTGTACATCCATTTTTATGTTATTTTAATTGATATAATTATGAGCCATGCTGGGTTATTTCACTAAATCTGGCTAGCTTACCTTTTTATTAATGGAAAAACCGTACAGAGGAGTCATTAGCAGATGATGTAGTGCAAGAACCGGAAGGATGCACCGTACCTGAACATGATCCATGTGGAACATGGCCATACTTACCTGAAGATGAAGTGGCGGCATTAGACCATTTTTTATTGCTTGCTAGCATAGTTTGATTAACGTAGAATACATATCGGTATTGATTTTGAGATTTTAAGAAATCATTTAGATTTATTTCATTGAAACAATGTTAGTATGGAATAAACATATTTATAGTATGATGATATAATAAATGAATGATTTTTAAGGTTTATTTTATTTTAAGGGTTGTCAAGATTTATATATGTCAGTTGGTTGATTGGTGCTAAGTATTACGTATGTATGATTGAGATTATGGTGGAACTTAGACTGAATATAATTATCATCTCTAATTAAACTAATTAAGGAATTAAATTAGTAAAATTTATGTACGAGTTACAAACTAAAACTCTAGTCTGGGGATACACACTCTGTACCCAGATTTCGGGGCGTGACATTATATGTCTGAAACGTATGTCCGGGATTGTTTCGAAGGCTATCCTACTGCTTAGATCATGTTTAGGTACACATGTTGTCGAAAACGGAAAGATTCTTTCCACTTTCTATTTGTTACAAAACTCAAATCGAAAGGACACTTTTATAGTCTAGATGAATCAAAAATGGAGGGCTAAGAATGAAAGATTCACCCCACACATGAATTAGCGTGGCAAAACGGAAACAAATTCAACTTTCCCTGTTGCACACACGTAATGTATATATGCACCAAAAAAATGGGACACAGTGAAGTGTGATTTAATCCCCACTGATAATTTGATTCTACATATCCAACTAGGACATCTGACTAAAGATAATACTGATCCACTTTTAAAGTGAGCCACATGTACCAAAAAAACAAACGGAATGTTACACTTTTCCAGTTTTTAATATAGTTGGTCTTTTAAAGGTAGGCTCCTTTCCTTCGCTGGATATGTGTATCTATAATTAACATGTGTTTACCATCACATGGGGAAACATGCCCACTTGCACATGTGTATATCAGGGAGGCTAATTCCATCCTGCCCACCTTGATGATAATCCGTTCAGATAGGGGCTCAGTGGGGCTCACTGTGTTATATGAATTTTATCCATTTCTTTCATTCAATTTTTCATATCGTTTTATCATATGAACTAAAAAAAAAAAAAGGCAAATTAAAAGCTCAAGTAGACCACACCACCAGAAGCAGCCGTAATAATGACACCCACTGATGAAGTCTTATATAAGGCCACCGAGATATTTATTTTCTTTCAAACCTGTTAATAAGGTCATGTAGACCTCCATGAAGTGAAAACACAAATATCAACTTGATCCAAAATTTTAAGGCTCTCGAAAGTTTGAAATCGCAAGTGTTCAATCCCAATGTAGGGTCAACTTGAGCCTGAGATATTGAAATGGCCAAGCTATATGTCCTAGAGGAGGGGTGAATAGGACAATGCCAAATTTTAAAATAATTACAACGGAATTTAATAAAGATATAGCCAAATAAAATAAACCAAATCACAATGCTGAAATAAAAAGCAACCTCAATTAACAAGTATTGAAAGGTTTATACAAAAATTGTTCTAAGGACAACCTTACACCAAAAACCAAAGTTTATGGTAGGACAACCTGATTTCTAGAAAAGTCTTTGTATCAAGAACTCAAACCGAAGAGGAATAAATAAAACTATACTGAGGAATAAAGTGCAATCTCAAATATAGATTGTTCTAAGGACAACCATGCACCATAAAAATGGCAGGGCAACCTTACTAGAACAAGTAAATAAACTGAAGCTCAACCAAATAGAGGAATAGCAAGAGATAAATTGCAAAAATATAAATCTAAACTATTACAACATTCACCACTGAGCTTGAAATAAAATGATTACAACATTCACATCCACGTACATTCCACGACTAGATAATCAAAGATAGGAAAATGAAGCACACATCCACACAACATAAAGAGTTATAATGGTTCGCCTATGTGTACACCAACTGTTCAACAACAGCTACACAGAATGTTACTCCACTCCTAATATCCTCACACAAGGGATATTAGCGTTCACTATCAAATAGTTTTCACAGGTTCACCCAAAACCTTCACAATTGTGTCTTTTTCAAAGGGCTAACATAATTCAAAAACCCTCACGTTCTAAGTTTTCTAGCTCTCCTCAGATAAACAACACGATGAGATTTTTCTAGCCAATCTTAAACAAAAGCAAATACAGTAAATTACACAAAATGTAAAATACCTGATTTTCTTCTTTGTTGTAGCAACCCGGAAGAACCAAGTCGGAGTAGAGATATGAATGTCAAAGTTCAATGTCCAATACTCACTATATAATGGTTCTAAATTCTAATAGATTTTAAATTAAAACAAATGGGTTAGCTTGAATTGATTTTGATTCCAGTAAAAGGAAAATAAAACTTCCTCTTTACAAATTAGATTGGAATGCAAGAAACAAAATCAATTAACAAAGCTAAAGAAAGAAAATATTAAATATGCACACTTAGCTTAAAATAAAGCACAGACAAATCTCTTAGAAGGCCGAATTAAATTAGCTTGAATTTTATATTTTATTCTGAGATTCGTGCTCTATTTATAGGTGAGCAAATCACATCTTCGACTGGTCTTAAGTCACTACGACTGGTCGTAGGACGAACTGATATTTGAAAAATTGAGCGCGATAGGATAAGGCAGTTTCACGACTGGTCGTAGGTAGTCTACAACTGGTCGAAGGACATCTTCGACTAGTCGAAGGTTACTCACAACTGGTCGAAGACAGTTGAATTTCATCGCTGGACTTTGAGTTGTAGGTCTACGACAGGTCGAACAATCAGTCGACACTGTTCATATGACTAGTCTAATAGACTCCAGGACTGGTCGAAGCTTAACTAAATATTCCTAATTTTTTCAACAAACTTACGACTGGTCCAGGCAAATCTTAGATAGGTTGAAATAGTACTAGGACTAGTCGAACAAAGTCCAGGACTAGTCTTAGAATAGACCAAACTCACTTATATAAAACATATGGATTATGTATCCAAAATGGCCTACTCTAAAGGTCAACCAAAGGTCAATCATACCTCAATAGTGAAGTAATGACATTGAATACTTAAAGATGAGTGACCTTGAGCATATTGGAGCTTGAGCTTGAGATATTGATGTAGCTTGAACTTGAAAGCTTCTTAGAAATCTTGACTCTTAAACTAAGTCGAACATTCGCTCATTCTTGAGTCTTCTTGACTTATGAATATAGCTTATCTATCGAAGCTGATCTTGTGAGACTTTTGACTTGACATATCATGAGTAGAGCTTTGTTCTTCACATATGCAAGCTTCATAAGCTTCATAACAAGATACATACAGTGTTTTTTGCATCACAAATTTGACAATATAGTAAAGCTATTAACTATAGCACTTACAGATATACCTTATTTTTGGGTTCATACCTAAAATTAATTTGGCAAAATAGATCTACAACTTGGATACAACCCATTAGTCAAGGTGAGCTCCACAGAGCCCTACCTGAACGCACCTTTATATACATTAATTGCATGGCCTAGTCAGTGTTTTAAGTATCAATGACATACATTAATGGCCTAGATCTGGTACGTCCTTGAGAATCTATTATTAAAGGTGGGCCTAATTTTCAAATTTTGCTAACTTTTTTTAAAAACTTGTTTGTACACCCCACTGTCAAATCACACTTCACTGTTAGCCACTCACACTAGGGAATGATACCAAGACCTCAGTGTTAAAATGAGGTATCAGTCTACCACTTCATTGGATCAAGGTGTAAATTTTGCTAACTCACTGTTGATTGAAAATGAAGCGTGACAGCATAGGCGCATGTTTGGTAACATTGAAAATTTTAACTTAATACGGAATTGGAAAGAAATCCTGGTTTAGTTTTGTTTGTTAACACGGAACCTGGATAGCGCTCCATATATTTTAGTCCAAATTTTTTGAGCAACAAAGGTCTAGCTTAATGGTGAATGGAGAATGCACTATGCATTTTTTTTTATTCCAAAATTACCCCACATTTTCTCCTCTGTAAAACATAACCTGACTTTTAATGTGTGGCACTTTTCTGGGCCCACTATGATTTATGTGTTAGATCCACACTGCCCATCAACTTTTCTATATCATCCTAAATTATGATCCCAGAAAATGAGGCACATCTAAACCTCAAGTCGACCACACCATAGAAAGCAGTGGGAATGGAAAGACTACCATTAAAACTTTGTTAAGGTCTATTTTGAAGTTTATTTGCCATCTAACTTCTTCATAAGGTGACACAAACCTAGATGGAGGGAAAACACAAAAATCAGCTTGATCAGAGGCTTATGTGGCCCCAAGAAATTTTTTATGGTAGGCACCCAACTCCCACTGTTTCTTGTAGTGTGGCCCACTTAAGCGTTAAATCTGGCTTATTTTTTGTCCTTTTCCCTAAAATGATATGGAAAAATGAATGAAGGGTATGGATAAAACATATACATCATGGATGCCCCGTATAGCCATTTGACCGGACTGTCCATCTCTAGCTATACCGTTTACCATGTTGGGTACTACCTAATCCACCCTGATTTGGGGAGTGGACCAAGCTGAGTAGGGAGACTCCTGTTGAAGTGACGTCACCAAGTTCTGTGGGCCCACCATGATGTATGTGTTATATCCACACCGTCCATCCATTTGGAGAGATCATTTTATGGTATTTTACATAGAATGAGGCAAATCCAAAGCTAGAGTGGACCCCACCATAGAAAATAGTGGGGAGAGTGACGCCCACTGTTGAAACCTTCCCAAGGTCCACCATGATATCTATTTGAGATCCAACCTGTTCATGTGTTAACGCAGACATGAAAGGAGGGAAAAAAATATCAGCTTGATCGAAAACTTTTGTGGCCCTTAGAAGTTTTTAATGGTGGGTGTCACTCTCCCCACTGTTTTTTTATGGTGGGGTCCACTCAAGGTTTGGATCTAACTCATTCTTTGGATCATGCCCTAATATGATTTCTCCAAATGGATGAATGGTGTGGATACAACACATACATCATGATGGGACCCACAAAACTTTGTGACATTAGCAAGTCTTGGCTAATCCGCATCCGAATATAGGGTTAAGCAAATTGCATGGTGTGCCACGTGCCACCTACCTTGGCCCTAACCGTGGCACCCACCTTGATGTGCATATTCTATATCCACTATGTTCATCTATTTTTAAAATTCATTACGTGGCATTATACAAAAAATGAAGCAAATCCAATTATCAAGTAGACATATAGTAGGAAATAGTGGTGAGTGAGCATTAATGAGCCACGAAAGTTCTACCCCGCATGAGATTTTGATCATTCTCATTTTTAGGATCAATCCCTAAAATTATTTGGAAAAATGGATGGACAAGGTGGATAAAACACATATATTATGATGGAGGCCACACAATACCGTCTAATGGCTAGGGCTATTGACGTGGTTAGTATGAAAAATGGATCCATCCAGGTGGGTGAGACCTGCCTGTGAGGCCCAGGGTAATGTATGTGACTACATTCATTCTATCCATCCATATTAAAAGCTCATTTTGGGCATGTTCCAAAAAATGAAGCAATCCAAATCTCAGATGGGTATAAGAAAAAGTGGTAAATGACAATTAAAAGTGTCTCGCCAGCTACAAAAGATTTGGATTAAGATATATTTGTGTGGTCTCTTCATCTAGGTTTTTTTTTTTACCTTATAAACATGTTGGTAAATAAACATTTTGTTTTAATCCATGAAGATTTTAATGGTAGGGATTCAATCATGAATATTTCATAAGGGCTAATGGGTCAAATTAACATATTTCAAATATTTCATACGTTAGTTAACAAATGGGTTGCTCTAAATCCAAACTAGGTTTTTGACTTCATATTTGGACTTCATATTTAGATTTTAGATACCAACTTCAAATTTAGCAAACACGCCCTGAAGTGGATTGGCTGGTGTACCACACACCACCAACCTGGCTGGTGTGTTGACATCACCAAGTTCCGTGGTACCCATCATGAGATATGAGTTATATCCAAACCGTCCGTCCACTTGGAGACTTTGAGTCCGAAAATAAGACATATCCAAAGATCAACCGGACCACACTACAAAGGGTAGCAGGGGATTGAACGTATGTAAGTGCTATGGTTTTTAGCTCCTATATTGTCAAATTTTGTAGTGCCAAAACCTCTCTTGGAATCTGTGCCTTGTGTAGCACTTCTACATAATGACTGTGCATCACTCAAGAATAAAGATCTTTACTACAAGAAATGCAAGTTTACATGGTCATGTTCAAGTACAACAACAAGTGTGAGTTTAATGTTTCAAGATTCATAGATCAAGTTCCAAGTCAAGACAAAGTCTTTTTCTTTAAACCTCAAGGTCAAGACTCAAGAGGTTTCAAGTTCAAGCTTCTTAAAGTTACAAATTCAAGATTCAAATTGAAGCTTCAAAAGGTTTCAAGTTCAAGCTTCATCATGTAATGATCACAAGCTTCGTAAACTTCAAAGATCAACTATCAAGTGAAGGAAAAGAAGTTTCAATATTCATACATCACTAACAAGGTATGAATGACCTTAAATTGACCTTAGGGTAGGTCATTATGAATACATAATTCAATTAGATCATTTTATAAGTAAATAGACTATTTCTCGACTAGTCCTAGACTCTATTCGACTAGTCCTAGCACTGGCTCGACCAGTCTAAGAAATTCCACGACCAGTCCTAAGGTTGTTGCAAATTTTTAGAATTTTTTAGTTAAGCCACGACTAGTCCTGGAGACTGCTCGACTGGTCATGTGAATAGTGCTCGACTCGTTCTCGACTAGTCCTACAGCTATGACTCAAAGTCCAGCAACTAAATCTAGTTCCACATGACTAGTCGTGGATATGTCACGACCAGTCGTGGAGGTCCCTCGACCGATCGTACAAGGCCTACAACCAGTCATGGACCGGCTTTATCCGATCGCGCTCAAAATTTCAAAATTTTGTTGGTCCTATGACCAGTCGTAGTGTCCACAGGACCAATCGTGAACGCGATTCTTCACCTATAAATAGACAAAGAATTTCAGAGTATTTCATTCAATTTATGCTAATTCAATTCGTCACTTTGAGAGATAAGTTAGTCATTATTTTAAGCTATATTGTGCTCATTTAATATTCTCTTAATTTAGCTTTATTATATTTGATTTTGTATTCTTTATTCCAATCTTATTTGAAGAAGGGATTGAGGTTGCCCTTTCCTTAGAATCAAAATCAAATAGAGCTAACCCAACTTGATTTAATTTAAAATCAATTTAGAACCTAGAACCATTTCATAAGTGAGTTTGGACATTGAACTTCTACGTTGAAATTCTAATCCGACTTGATTCTTTTGAGCTGCATCAAAGAGAATATCCAGGTATTTTACAGTTTTTGTGAATTCCTTTATTTTGGTTTTTGAGATTGTGCTAGAAAAATCTTTGTTTTGGTTTGTCTGAGGTGATCCAGAAAACTCAGAGTGTGGGGTTTTTTGAATTGTGTAAGCCCACTTTAAAGACACAATTGTAAGGGTTTTAGGTGAACTTGGAAAAACCTATTTTAATAGTGAACGCTAATATCCATTGTGTGAGGATATTAGGAGTGGAGTAGTTGTGTGGCTGTTATTTAACAGTTGGTGTACACCCAAGTGAACCACTATAAATCTTTGTGTCTTGTGGTTTGAATGTTTATTTATTTTTATGGATTATTGTAATTTGCCTTTTTGCATTGTGTAGAATGCTGTAATTTCTTTTATGCAAATGTGTGGGAATGTTATAATAGCTTAGATTTCATTACATTGCTATTTATTTTTTATCCCTATATATCTGTTTGAGTTGTTGATACATAAATCGTTCTAGTAAGGTTATCCTGCCATAACCCTTGGTTTTTATGGTGTAAGGTTATCCTTAGAACAACATTTGTATTAACCTCTCAATATTTGTTCTGTTGAGGTTATCTTTAAATTCAGCATTGTGGAGTTGTCTATTGCTACATGTATTCAATTTATTTAAATCCCCCCCCCCCTCCCTCTAAGACATATAGCTCGGCCTTTTCAAGTGGTATCAAACCCTAATAGCTCGTTTTAAATGTTATTTCTTTTGGATTAATTTCTTGAGCTAATCGATCTGAGCTATTTGAGATGTCGAATTTTGATAGTCTTTCAGTCACTAAGCCTCCACCATTTGATGGCTCCAATTATGCCTATTGGAAAGCCCGGATGAGAATTTTCTAAAAATCCATGGATAAGAGTGTGTGGCTAGCTATAGTGACTGAATGGACCTCTCCTACCACAGAAGTAACTGGTATCGATGGATCCAAATCTATGATAATTACGCCTTATTTCTCTTGGACCACTCTTCAAAAAAGTGAGAGTAGTGCCAATGCAAAAACACTAAATGCAATCACTTGCGCCCTATCACCAGATGAATTCAAAAGAATTATATCTTATGATACTGCAAAGCAAGCATGAGATATTTTAGAAATGATACACAAGGGAACAACAATTGTCAAAAAATCTAAAGTCCAAATCCTCATAACCAAATTTGAGAAAATTCCTATGGAGGAAAATTAACCTTCATGGACTTTTATACTAGATTGAATGACATTGTCAACTCTATATGGGGTCTCGGTGATAAAATCCCAGAAAGTAAAGTCTATGCAAAGATACTACGCTCATTACCTGAACGGTTTAATTCAAAAGTGACTGCGATCCAGGAACTTCGTGATATGGACAATATAAGGGTAGAAGAACTAGTTGGGTCATTATAGACCTATGAATTAAATTTTAAAGCTCCTAAGAGTAAATCCATCGATCTTAAATCTTCTAAATATATTTCTCAACAAAATAATTCGGATTTAGGAAATTATAAAGATGATATGGCCCTTTTAGCTAAAAAGTTTTACAAAATTTTCAAAAGTAAAAAGAGAGTTGATTTTCAAAAATCTAATGATAAGAAAAAATCTAAATCTAAAACTTGGAAATCATTAAAAGACCATTAATGTTACAACTGCCATGAATATGGGTATTTAGCGAACAAGTATCCTAAAAAGGACAAACCGAAAAAAGAAAGGAATGTTAGCTACTTGGGATGAATCTTTTAGATCTGAAGCCTCTTCTGAATTAGAAGATTCTGAAACCGAGTCAGGCAATGAAGTCAAAGCCCTTATAACTCTAGCTAAGTTCACTTTTTCAGATCATGATGATTCAACTAGTGAAGAAAATCTGAATAGTGATCATGAGAATGAAGAAGATCTTCAAGATATTTACAATGCCCTATACAAGGAAAGTTGTAAAATTGCCGTAAAACTAAAACTTCAGAAAGAAAAAATTTTGAAACTTAAAGAACATTTTGATACTCTTATTTTAGAAAAATCCTACATTTCAGATTGCTTTGAAAAAACTAAATGTGATTTAGATTTCAAAACCTCCCTTGTTGAAAATCTTAAATCTGAAAATGAAAAACTAAAACTTGAAGTCTCTTCACTTTTGAGTTTAAAGGATACATGAAGGTATGCCCAAGGTGATCCTAAGTTAGAAAAACTATTATCTGGATCCAGAAAATGTGTCAACCAATCTGGTTTGGGCTACAACAAAAGTACTCCTCCTAAACATAAGAATACTCTTCCTAAGTTTGTGAAAGGAGAGTCTTTAAACTCAAAAGGGAAAAGTTCAAGTCAAAATTTTCATAAAAATGCTAAAACTTTTCAATCCTTAAAACCTAAAAACAATCATATCAACTATAAAAATCAGAATCATAATCCTTTAGCTGAGAAAATTGTTGATTTACTCAAGGAGCTCTTAAAATCTAACTCAACGGTCTTATATCAACTACAAACACAAAAAGACCAACTATACTCTTAAACCAAAAATAGTAATGAAATAGGTTCATAAGGTTACTTGCTTGGTTGCCCACATGGCTTTCAAAGCTTCAAGCCATTCAAAGTGGTACCTAGACAGTGGATGCTCGAGGCACATGACTGGTGACAAATGTTTATTCACCAATCTTAAAGACATGACTGATGGTTCAGTCACATTTGGTGATGGTAGCAACTGCAGGATTATTGGCCAAGGTACGGTTCAACTTTCTAACCTCCCTTTATTTGAGAATGTTTTATATGTAAAAAGTTCAAAACATAACTTATTAAGCATTTCTCAAATATGCGATAAAAATCATAGCGTAAAATTTTCTAACCTAGGGTGTAAAATTTTAAATAAAGATAGTTCAATAATATTAACTGGTCATAGAACTTCAAAAAACTGCTACATTGTAAGTGAATCAAGCTCGTCTAATCTATCGAGCTACATGATCCATACCGATGAGACCGAGTTATGGCATAAATGCCTTGGACATGTACACTACCGTAACTTGTATAGATTGAGCAAAAGAAAGTTAGTAAGAGGCTTACCCAAAATTCAAAAAATAGATAAACTATGTGGCGAATGTCAGATTGGCAAGCAAACTAGGAGCTCTCACGAAAAGGTGGACTCTAATGCCACATCTAAACCGATCGAACTCCTCTATATGGATTTGATTGGACCTACTAGAATGGAGAGTCGAGGTGGCAAAAAGTATATTCTGGTAATAGTTGATGACTTTACCAGATATACTTGGGTAGTCTTCTTAAGAGACAAATTAGAAACTCTCGATGAAGTTAAAAGGGTACTTAAACGTATCCAAACTGAAAAAGAGACTCAAGTTTGTAAGATCCGTAGTGATTATGGATCAGAATTTGAGAATAGCAGTTTTGAGAAGTTCTGCAGTGATCAGGGAATATCACAAGGATTCTCTGCACCTAAAACACCACAACAAAATGGTGTAGCAGAAAGGAAAAATAGAGTGCTTCAAGAAATGGTAAATGTAAGGTTAAACAGTACGAAGCTCCCTAACAATCTTTGGGCCGAAGCAGTAAATACTGCATGTTATATAATTAATCATGTTTATACTAGAAAATTTAACCGTAAAACGGCTTATGAAATGTGGTTTGATAAAAAGCCTACTGTCAAATACTTTCGAGTTTTTGGCAGCAAGTGCTATATTTTACGTGACCGAGAAAATTTGGGTAAGTTTGACACAAAAAGTGATGAAGGGATATTTTTAGGGTATACTTTGAATAGTCGAGCATATCGAGTTCTTAATAAAGGGACCAGTGTGATTTAAGAATCAATTAATTTGGTTATTGACGATCACTTGAATACACCTGTCTTTAGTTCAGATAATGATGAACCGGATTCTTCGTCAAGTCAAAATAACTCTGAACTGAGGACTATTAAAGATCATCCATCTAATCAGATTCTTGGAAACCCTCTCACTAGTGTGCGCAATCGTAGACAACTTGAAGATATGTGTAATTATATGTACTTTACATCTCAGATAGAACCGGCTAACGTAAAAGAAGCTCTTATTGACGAAAACTGGATAGTTGCGATGCAAGAAGAGCTTAATCAATTTGTTAGAACTGATGTTTGGTACTTAGTTCCTAGACCAAAAGATAAACATATTATCGGAACAAAATGGATTTTCAAAAATAAGTCTGATGAATTTGGTAATATTGTCAGAAACAAGGCTAGACTGGTTATACAAGGGTATACTCAAATTGAAGGCATCGATTATGATGAAACATTTGCTCTAGTAGCTCATCTTGAATCAATCATACTATTTATATCCATTGCTTATTTTAGAAAGTTTAAAATTTATCAAATGAATGTAAAGAGTGCTGTTGAGGGTCAAATATTGCATATCAGACCCTGGTTATTGTCTGGATTTACGAACTTATACTGTTTAATGGACCCATTTAATCGTGTTTGTAATGCAGGATATATTTAGGAGCTTGAATTGAAAATGGATATTAGAAGCATGGTTTTAGCGCTCAAGATTCACCAAGGCAAGGAACGGACTCCATGAGATCAAAATCAACGAAATTACACACCAGAGACCTGAGAAAATCACGAAACTGAAGTTCAAGTGGCCTGAAAGTCAGCCAAAATGCAAGAACACAGGGTTTCCACCATCCGTTCAGTCTGAAACTTCATATACGGCCTGAGGATCATAAATTAACCGTACACGTCAAATTTCATCCATTGATGATCTCGAGAAGTGCTCCAACGATAAATCAAAATAACGAATCGTTGATTTTAGGCCCACAGGTAACAGGGATATGCCTCAACTTTGGTCCCAACCCGCAATTAGGGAGATAAAGAGGATGGACGGAGTAGATTTCTTGTAAACATTACGGTGAGCCATGTGTACCATGAGTGTGTACACGAGCACGTCACCGGCTGCATCCGACCGCCCACGGTCAACACCATAGCCATGCCGACCCACGCTCGTCAGCTTTTCTCCGGCGTCTGCGAAGACGACGGGAGGTCGTCGGTTGTGGGTCCCACCTAGCGTCCAAATGGACAATCCGAACCGTCCATTTTCGGGGTGTGCTACGAACCTCACTAGGTGATCGTTTGAGACCATGCGAGATGTATCAAAATACTTCCTGTTAAACGTCAGATGGACGGTGGAGTAAACAATCTCGTGAGCCACACTAAATTAAATCCAAAAATGACCAAAACCAAACGGTTTTTCGAGTGGGTCTCAATGAATGGCGTGGATATCCCCATACATCACATTAAGGCCCACCATCATCACGGCCGAGAAAAAGAAGCTCGCTTGCGAAAACTTCTTGCTGGATAAGTTGTGATAATCATGGGCCCCACAGTCAATCTAATGGACGATCTAGACCGTCCATTGCAACCGAAAGAGGCGTATAACCCTCGCCTTTGGCGATATTTCAAAGGACGTGTAGATTTGTTTTGGTAGTCCAAACGCAAGGTGGACTCTCATAGAATCAAGTGGACCACTTCGGAACCGATCCAAAAAGGCCTTCTTCAACCGAAATTTTATCCTTCAAATCAGTGGACGGCATGGATTTTGCAAAAGAACATCGAAGGGGACTCACCAATTCCACGCCGCACACGGGTGCGATCTGTTTCGCAAAGGGAGTTGCGACGTTGCTTGTGACCCACTATCGTGTCGCGAATATCCGGACCGTTCATGAGACTTATGCGGCCCATATCACTCACGCCTAGCTTCAAAAATTGAAAAGATCAAGTTTTTTTTTTTTTTTTTAACCGTTCAATGGAAGAACGAATGGTGGGTTTAAAATCATCCTCGTGGGCCACTACAAATATGATCCAAAACTTTGTATCTCCGATCGTTTTTCATTCTCCATCTAATGGACGGCTTGGATTCTTCTTGAAACTCTGAATGGGACCCACCAAGCAACAGCAGTATCCTCTCTTACGAAACTAGGAATCTTTCTCGGAGACTTCCATCGATCCTGGGATCATCTCGGAGCGTTCTTGGGCTGGGACGTGGAGCGTGGACGTGAGAGAATGCGACTTAGCCGAGGCTTGGGTTTGGATGTGGAAGCAGAGAGAAACAGGGAGTTTAATTTTTTTTTTTTTTATTTTTTTAAGAGATCTAGTCCACCATGTCTATGTATATAAACCTCTTAGCTAGGGCTAAGAGGTGAAGCTTGTAGCGTGATGGGAGGCCTCTTTGCTTGTGCCTTTTGTTAAGACTAATCTGATATTGATTTGGGTTTAATTAAGGGAATGTTTTCAGTCTTTAATGGTCTGTTATGACTGAAATTACAATGGGTCTGCAATGGCTTTGAGCATGTTCTTTTCCTCTTTATGTTTATGACATCAGGAAGCTCTGTTGTTCACCATCGTCTCCTGGGCATGGTCGGATGTTAGTACCCTTTCCTGATTTTCGTGGCATGTTGATTGGTTGGTAATTAGATTAATTCTGTTGTTTGCTTTGTCTCCTGGGCATGGTTTGGTGATGGAATCCATTCTAATTCATATACCTCTCATCTCTTGAAAACCATATCAACGGTAGTTCAGTTAATTTTCCTGATTTTTAATCCAGGCATAAGATCTCTCTGATCTCTACAAGTGGATCCTCTGAATCCCTAGTTTCCCTTCTCTGATTTTTCCTAAAGTTTTAAATTAATATTTGATCATTATTCTTCAAATTACAATCGGTTTAGAATTCGTCTTAGCCTAGTTCTAGTTCTAGTTGGTTTCAGATAACGTACAAGTTTCAGTCCCTTGGGATTCGACCTCGGTCTCACTGAGTTTATTACTACATCACAACCCTGCACTTGGGGAGTGAACAAGTGCTTTTTTAAATGGTGATTTATATGAAGAAGTGTATGTTGAATAACCAATGGGTTTTGAAGACCCTAAGAATATTGATCATGTCTATCGCCTAAAAAAGGCTCTCTACGGTTTAAAACAAGCTTCCAGGGCATGGTATGAAAAATTGACTAAGTTTTTACTAAGTCATAACTTTATAATAGGAAGTGTTGATAAAACTCTGTTTATAAAGAAACATAATGATCACATTTTAATAGTACAAATTTATGTTGATGATATTATTTATGGATCTACCTATACTAACATGACTGTTAAGTTTGCAGATCTTATGAAATCTAAGTTCGAAATAAGCATGGTTGGGGAATTGAACTATTTCCTAGGGTTGCAAGTTAAACAGCAACCTGATGGTTTCTTTATTTCCCAAACCAAATATGCTCTGAACTTAGTTTAAATGTTCGAATTTGAGAATGAGAAGAATTTTGATACTCCTATGAGTACGACTCTAAAACTCTCAAAAGACTCTATAGGTAAGAGAGTTGATCCTAAATTATATCGCAGTATGATAGGTAGTTTGTTGTATTTAACTGCAAGTAGTCCTGATATTGCATTTAGCGTAGGGATTTGCGCTAGATATCAATCTGACCCTAAATACTCACATTTAACTGTTGTTAAGTGGATTATGCGATACATCGCAAGTTCAGCTAATCTGGGTCTTTGGTATCCACATGATACTAATGTTTAATTAGCTGGTTACATTGATGCTGATTGGGCTGGTAACGTTGATGATAGGAAATCAACCTGTGGTGGTTGTTTCTATGTTAAGAACTATTTAGTTTCATGGCAAAGTAAGAAACAAAGTTCTGTATCACTCTCTACCACTGAGGCTGAATACATTGCAACAGGAAATGCATGCACTCAGCTGGTATGGATGAAAAGAATGTTAAGTGATTACAGAATTGCACAGAACTCTATGGTTTTATAATGTGATAATTCTAGTGCAATCAATATATCTAAAAATCCAATCCAACATTCACGAACCAAGCACATTGATGTTAGATATGACTACACTTGTGAATTAGTGGAAGAAAAGACAATTTCTTTGGAATACATTCCGACCGAGACTCAACTTGCTGACATTTTCACTAAACCGCTCGACAAAAGTAGGTTTTTTTAATTGAAATTTGATCTTGGTGTGTGTAATTTGAATTGATTATTTATGCATTTCTGTATCATATTGTATATATTTGTTATTTTAAATGATTAGAATTTCAAATTTCAAGAAAAATGTATATTTTTTGTTATTCATGACCAGTCGAGTACATACTCGACCAGTCGTGGCACGACCAGTTGAGTATGTCCTCGATCAGTCGTGTAGCACTGGTGTGACCTTTATTTGGGGGAAAATCCATTTTTCTTCTATTTAGGGCTTCTTCTCCAATAAGTTTTAGCACGACCGGTCGAACCCATCTCCCTAGATCTTCAAGGTTAGTCCATTATTTCCATTTTCCTTCTAGATTCAGGTTTATTTCACTTCTTTTCATCTTTGGAGTGATTTATTTCTTATTTCCTTGAGGTTTTTAGGGTTTTCTTCTCCAAAATCTGATTTTGAAGAAACCCACTCGACTTCTTTTGTAACCTTTTGATTCCTTGTATTCCTTGTTAGAAATGGAATGTAGAGGTAAAAAAGAAAACTTCCCGTGGTGCTTCAACATCTAGATCGACACCTATCACAAGGCGCTACCTTCGGTCACCCGAAGATGATCCCTCCTATGAACGGGAATTAAGGTTACGAAATGTTATAGTTAAACGACTTGTGCATATTGAACATATTACTCCATTTGAGATCTTTCCTCTTCTCCAAGCTGTAGGATAGGATAACATTCTACATTGGAGTGGGCTAGCATATCGGTCTATTACGCAAGCTATGTTTGCATGTATTTCTGACTTTTCAACTGAAAATTTAACTTTTATTATAGTAACTAGAGAAGGTCCATTTGAAGTAGATCGACATTTGATTTCTGGCCTAATGGACATACCTGTCAATGATGAAGGTATTTCAATTAGCTCTCTAGTAGCTAAACCATCTGAATCAGAAAAATGTATGCTTACTAGAGCATTATGCAATATAGATGCGCAATGGAGTCAAAATGGGAATGCGCTTACTTCAAAGCATTTATTACCCAGATAAAGGGTCCTTCACAGGATATTTATTTCAAATCTTTATCCACATTTTGGTAACAAAACCGAATTCACTTCTATCATGGTTCGGATTCTGCTTTCCATCATCTCTAGTACATCTATTTATTTTTCTTCTTTGATCTGTCATTCCATCATACAATTTTGTCTCCATCCTGGACACAGTGATATCTCTTTTGCATATCTTATGACTGTGTTGGCCACCCATATGTTAGTGGCTATGCCAGTTGAAGAGACTCCTATTCAACACCTTATTTTCAACAACTCAAATATAAACAAAATGAATTTGAGGTTGGCTGATGGTCAACTCAATGTGGGTGTTGGTGGAGCTGAAGCAGTGAATGAAGAAGAAGGTGATTTACCTGCAGATGATATTAACATGGATGATATCTTTGATGAGATCGAATCAGATTCTGAGGATGACCCTGATTACCAACCTTCTGATTTTATTGAGAGGTTGCATTCTCTTGAGGAATAGGTGGCTCAGATTCGTGTAACCCAGGATTCACAGTTTACTTATATGCATAAATATATGAGGCGCATTAATAAGAGTTTACATTAGATTGATCCATCTGTTCCTGCTCCCTCTTCAGGATCTGATTAGTATTTTCTAATTTTGGATTGTAATAACTCTTATGATACTTTGCTTCCTTTTGGTTTGTGGGTTTGACTTTGGTTAAACTTGGATGATGATTGATAATACTTAAACTTTACTTGCTTATGAATTTTCATATCTTACTTCTTTATTCCTCATTGCTCGTCCTATTCTTCTTTGTTTATCTACATCCTGTTTCTTGGATTGGGTTCTTCCTTTGTCATATTGTGACAAAAGGGGGAGAATTTTGATGACAAGAATTTTGACATGCTTGATATATGGTGTTTGTGATTTAAGACATGTGGATTGTGGATGGAGGGATAGGAGTAAGGGAGAGTAGTAGCAATAGCAAAATGCTTGCTTTCGTTTTTATAATTGGTACATGATTCTTTAACCAGATTTATTGGTTTATATTGATAACTGATGCATGATTCCTTATGCGTATAATGCTTATGTTTGTATGGAGTGTTTTATCACAAATTCAAAAAAGGGGGAGATTGTAAGAGCTACGATTTTTAGCTCCTATATTGTCAAATTTTGTAGTGCTAAAACCTCTCTTAGAATCTGTGTCTTATGTAGTACTTCTACATAATGAAGACTGTGCATCACTCAAGAACAAAAATCTTTACTACAAGAAATGCAAGTCTACATGGTCATGTTCAAGTAGAAAACAAGTGTGAGTTCAATGTTTTAAGATTCATAGATCAAGCTCCAAGTCAAGACAAAGTCTTTTTCTTTGAACCTCAAGTTCAAGACTCAAGAGGTTTCAAGTTCAAGCTTCTTAAAGTTACAAAGTCAAGATTCAAATTGAAGCTTCAAAAGGTTTCAAGTTCAAGCTTCATCATGTAATGATCACAAGCTTCGTGAACTTCAAAGATCAAGTATCAACTGAAGGAAAAAAAGTTTCAATGTTCATACATCACTAACAAGGTATGAATGACCTTAGATTGACCTTAGGGTAGGTCACTTTAAATACATAATTCAATTAGATCATTTTCTAAGTGAATAGATTGTTTCTGGAGTAGTCCTGAACTCTGTTCGACTAGTCCTAGCACTAGCTCAATCAGTCTAAGAAATTCCACAACCAATCCTAAGGTTGTTGCAAATTTTCAAAATTTTTTTAGTTAAGCCACGGCCAGTCCTGCAACTACGACTCAAAGTCCAGCAAATAAATCTGGTTCCACACAACCAGTCATGAACATGTCACGACTAGTCGTGGAGGTCCCTCGACTAGTCATACAAGGCCTGTGATCAGTCATGGAACGACTTTATCCGATCGCACTCAAAATTTTAAAATTTTGTTGGTCCTATAACCAGTCGTAGTGTCCACAGGACCAGTCGTGAACGCGATTTCTTCACCTATAAATAGACGACGAATTTCAGAGTATTTCATTCAATTCAAGCTAATTCAATTCATCACTCTGAGAGATAAGTTAGTCATTATTTTAAGCTATATTGTGTTCATTTAATATTCTCTTAATTTAGCTTTATTATATTTAATTTTCTATTCTTTATTCCAATCATATTTGAAGAACGGATTGAGATTGCCCTTTTCTTAGAATCAAAATCAAATAGAGCTAGCCCAACTTGATTTAATTTAAAATTAATTTAGAACCTAGAACCATTTCATAAGTGAGTTTGGACATTGAACTTCTACGTTGAAATTTTACTCTGACTTGGTTCTTCCTAACTACATCAAAGAGAATATTCAGGTATTTTATAGTTTTTTGTAAATTCCTTTGTTTTGGTTTTTGAGATTGTGCCAAAAAAAATCTCTATTTTGGTTTATCTGAGGTGATCCAGAAAACTCAAAGCGTGGGATTTTTTGAAATGTGTAAGTCCACTTGAAAGACAATTATGAGGGTTTTAGGTGAACCTGGAAAAACTTATTTTAATAGTGAACGCTAATATCCACTGTGTGAGGATATTAGGCGTGGAGTAGTTGTGTAGCTATTGTTAATAATTGGTGTACACACAAGCGAACCACTATAATTCTTCGTGTCTTGTGGTTTGAATGTTTATTTATTTTTGTAGATGATTGTAATTTTCCTTTTTGCATTGTGGAGAGTGTTGTAATTTCTTTTATGTAAATGTGTGGGAATGTTGTAATAGCTTAGATTTCATTCCATTGCTATTTATTTTTTATCCCTTTGTATCAGTTTGAGTTTTTGATACGAAAACTATTCTAGTAAAGTTGTCCTGCCAGAAACCCTTGGTTTTTAAGGTGTAAGATTGTCCTTAGAAAAACATTTGTATCAACCACTCAATACTTGTTCTTTTGAGGGTGTCTTTAAATTCAGCATTGTGGAATTGTCTATTGCTATTTATATTTAATTTATTTAAATTCCGCTGTTAAATACATGCTTGTGGGGCCAACTTTGATCTCTTTTGAACTATTTGTACATTTCAAGAGTGTTCATCTTCGCACAACGCATACCCACACCAGCTTGGTAGGTTGGTCCAATTTCCCTAACGCTTGTGGGGCCAACTTTGAACACTAGCCTATCATTTCAATTTCCTTAGCACTACAGCTAGGTAGGTCGTGCACTAGCCTATCACCCTAGGAGTGTAGCTAGTGTTATATAGGTCCAACTTCCAGTAGATCTAGAACCCATTCGTCATCATCAGTAATTTTGACTCATGTTTAGGCTGAAAGCTAGAAATCATGATGATCCTGATGCAGGGATGAACATGATGAGGTAATTCATGGATCTTCTCTGGACTCCTCACAGAGACTTCTTGAATTCACGAGGAAAAAGCTATTTTCTATAAAATTTGTAAGTTAATTGATGAATAAACGAGTTTACACCCATTTAAATAGGGATACTAAGGGCCTATTTGCTAACTCTGAAAAATATTAGTTAATGCTGAATTGAGAAAATGATCCATGTTAAGTATTGTTTGTTAACGCCGAATTCGAAAAGCACTATAGGATTTTTCATTGAATTTTTTCCATGACAGGGGTCTAGCTTAATGGTGAATACAGAATGTGCTCCATGAAATCTTGTATATTAAAAATAAAAATAAAAATAAAATAAAAATCTTCCAAAATTACCCATCCTCAAGTTACTATGGAAATTTTTTCTCTTCTAAATAGTTTGCGTAATACATAACCCAACTTTCAACATGTGGAACTTCTTTAGGCCCCACCATAATTTATGTGTTAGATCCACACTATCCATCATCTTTTTTAGATTATTCAAGAGCATGAGCCAAAAATGAGGCACTTATAAAACTCAAGTAGACCATACCATAAAAAACCAACGGAAATTGAATAACTATTGTTGAAACTTTCCTAGAATCCAATGTGACGTTTATTTCCATATAACCTCTTCATAAGGTCACATTGATCTGGATGAAAAAGGAAAAACACAAATATCAGCTTAATTAGGGCCTTATATGGCTCTAAGAAATTTTCAACGGTAGGTGCCCAATTTTCACTATTTCCTGCAGTGTGGTCTACTTGAGCCTTAAATCTACCTCTTTTCTTTTTTTCTTTTTTCTTATTATTATTTTTTTTAATCTTATGTTGCCAAATGATATGAAAAAGTGGATGGATGGTGTAAATAAAACATATTCATCATGGTAAGCCCCATGGACCCACTAATAGGCCACACTTCTCCTGACAGCATGCGATCGGATCAACATGGATTTCCTGCTAAAGACTTTCCCACCAGGTTCCTGCGCTAGAAAGTAAGGTGGGGTCCACCATGATGTTTAAAAGAAATCCAACTCATCCATCCATTTTTTGAGCTTATTTTAGGACATGCAATAAAAAATGAGGAGGATCCAAAACTGAAGTGGGTCATATGAGATGAAATAGTGGGAAAGGAATGCCTCCCATTATACCTTCTTATGCTCCGCCTTAATGTTTATATGCCATCCAAACCATTTATAAGGTCATTTTTACTGAGATGAAGTGAAAACACCAAAAACATAGACAGATACAAAACTTTTGTGGCCATATAAATATTTCAATGGTGGTCTCTAAATCCCTGTAGTTTCCTCTCGTGTGGCCCATTTGAGTTTTGGATCCACCTTAATTTTTGCCACGTCCTAAAATGAGCTCGAAAAATGGATGGACGGGTTGGATTTCTTACAAATATCGCAATGAGCCCACCCAAAATCCTTGCGTGAAAACTTCATCCGAAAGGTTTTTGCATGAAGTCTGCATCTTGGGCAATGCTTTTTGTGCCCCGCCATAATATAAGTGTTTTATTTACACCGTTCATCTATTTTTCCTGATCATTTTAATGTATTGGCTTAAAAATGAGGAAGATCCAAATCTAATGTGGACCACACCATTGGTGATTGAATGCACACCATTTAAAACTTCCTAGGCCCACTGTAATATTTATTTACCATCTAACTTATTAGGTCACACGGACATGGATGAAGGGAAAACACAAATATTAGGTTCATCCAGAACTATTTTTGTCCCCACAAAGCTTTTAATAGTGGGCATTCAATCTCCATTATTTCCTATGGTCTGGTCCATATGAAATTTGGATCTTCCTCATTTTTTGGATCATTCCCTAAAACGATATGAAAAAATGGATGGACGACATGGATAAAATAAAACATGTACATTATGGTGGGGCCACACAACACTATTTAATAGCCACCTCAGCATGGCAATGTCTATAAACAATTCCACACCGAGATACACTACGTTGTTGGGTTGACATTTCCTGCAGAAGCCTTTTTCAAAAGTTCCTGCGCTGGAAACGTACGTGGGACCCACCTTTATGTTTGTGAGAAATCCACCCCACCCATCGGTTTAATGAGTTTATTTTAGGACATGGGACTGAAAGTAAGTTGGATCTAATACACAAGTGGGCTGAAAATGTGAGGATTGAACGTCCACATTTGAAATATTCATGGGGCAACAAAAATTTTGAATCAGGGTAATATTTGAATGATGTTATTACAAGCATGATATTACACAACTACATTAGAAAGGATTCCATCTCCGATCCACTCATTTAATAATACGACGATAAAAATGTTCTTTTACATATGAGAATGATATGCTTGGAGTGGAAGGAGTATTTGAAGACTTTGAACAAGCTATTATGTCCAATATGTGAGAAGAAATTGCCACCATACTTATACATGCAAATCATTGATTTTTTATCTTTTTTTTTTTAATTTTAATAATGATATTTTAATTTTCTATTAAACATTTTAGTTTATTTGAATTAAATAGAATGATTTTAATTTTATTTAATAAAAAATAATTTCTTCATAATGTAAAACATTTCTAAACATGATATATGGGCAAATGTGTCAAATTAACAGATTTCAGACATTTCGAACGTTTGTTAACAAACATGTTGTTTCAAATTCAGTACTTAATTTTTAGACTTCAACAATAGTTACTAAACAAGTTTTTATTTAGTTATTTATTTATTTATTTATTTTAAACTTTAGATTTAGACTTCATATTCAAATTTTAGATTAAGCCTTTAGATTTAACAAAAGGGGCCTAAGTGATGAAAGAAGTTTCATAATTAAACTATCACTAAAACTCTTAGAATTTGGAAATTACTATAAATAGTAAACTTACTATTTATAGACAGTCATGATTCCTACTAGTGCAGCATGGTTTTTGACAAAAAATAGTAACTGTCCTATTTGGTCAAACCATGATGTTCTCCTAATTATTCTAAGCACTTTCATGTTGGGCGCAACTCCTAAAGCTCATTGGACGAAGAGTTATACTCAAACTAAAACTTATTATAAATAGTAAAAATGAAATTAAATAAGGGATTTGACTGTTGTCCGATAACTTATTCTAGCCTAGGAGATACGTCGGTTTTAGTTTTGACGGTCCAGATCATCTCCACTTTTAATCGGGCCTTAAAAAAATAAAAAAAAAAACCTATAGCCATGAAACTATTTGCGACCCGCTATACATCAAATCCAAAACTCAGGCAGGCCATCATTGGAAAGAAAAAAGTTGGAATTGAACACCCACATTGGTTTGGTTCAGTGCCATCGGCACTTTCTATATTTTATCCAATCCATTCATCTAACTTTCCTCATGAAGAGGAAGGCATTCTTCAAAAACCACGCTGTTCCAAGGCTTTGGTGGGCCATAAAATGTAAGCTAGAGGTTTAAGTATAATTTACTATAGAGTGGCCCACCTGATTGTTGAATTGGCTTGATTTTTCCATTAGGGTCAACAAGGGGTGTTATCCATGATGAACGAGGTGGATCTCACACCATCAAAAACGTTCATCACAGAAGCGTTAGGCATGTCCATTAAGCATGATCCAGCCCTTTCATTTTTTCGAGATAAGATAGGGATGTCCCTGATCGGATCTTTAACATGCTTATAAATAGAGATGGTACTATCACTATTCTACCACAGTTCTATCCCTGTTCTACGATTCATTATGACGTCCAATAAAGGTTGCTGTCACCGTTGGGAGGAAGCGGATTAGCTGGTGTACCACACACCAATGATATAGCTGATGTATTGATGTCAGTAAGTTCTGTGGGTCCCATCATGGAGTATTTGTTATATCCAAACCGTCCATCAATTTTACGAGCTCGCCTCAAGTCTTGATACTAAAAACATAACAGATCTGAATATCAATTCGACCACACTGCAAAAAGCAGTGGGGAATTGAACTTCTACCATTGAAACCCTTTAGGGGTAACAAAAGTTTTGGATCAATATGATATTTGTTTTTCCTCTTCATCCAGGTCTTTTTGACCTTATGAACAGATTTGATGGAAAATAAACGTTACGGTGGGCCCTACAAATGTTTTAACGGTGTAAATCATTATCCCGCTGCTATTTGTGGTGTGGCCCATTTGACCTTTGCATATGTCTCAATTTTTGGCTCATACACTAAAAGGATCTCGAAAACTGGATTAACAGTATGGATATAATAAGTACATCATTTTTGGGCCCATACAACTTTGATCTCCTTTGAACCGTTCGTACAATCGGAGCTCGAGGAGCGTCTGCTGATACGCCAACCAATCCGCGTCCCTATTGGGAACGTGGATTGCGTCCTACCGCTGCCCGTCCCTAGCTGGGAACGGTCAGGAGCTTTGAGTGGCCACCCTAATGTTTGTGCCTTATCTACACCGTGCATCCATTTTTTGGTATCATTTTAAGGTATAAACCCAAAATTGAGGTAGATCACAGACAGATGTGGACTGGAACGGGGATTAAACCCTTACCATTGAAAACTATTTGGGGCCACAGAAGTTTTGGATGGAGCTGATTTTTGTGTTTTCTCTTCATCCAGGTCTACGTAACTTTACCAATACAATGACAAATAAACTTCACCGTGGACCTTAGAAAAGTTCCAACGGTGTGATTCATTATCACCACTGCTTCCTGTGGTGTGGATCTAACTCATTTTTGGGATAAAATACTAAAATGATACGAAAAAGTTTCAACGTTGTGGCACAAAGCATCACACTAAATAAGTTCTTGAATTCGATCAAGGTCTAATCTGGCAGTTAAGGTTTGGAACGGTGGTAGACTCGCAGGAGTTTCAAAACCTAGTTAAGGGTTCGAGTATACAGAGGTGGTGAAATCCCAATTGGGCGTGAGTGTGTATGGGGGTGTGTGCGCGTGTGTTTATATATATATATAGAGAGAGACCTAGATGAAGGGAAAAAACAAAGATCAGCTTGATCCAAAACTTTTATGGCCCCAAAAAAAGTTTTTAATGGTCTACGTTCATTTAACATTGTTTCCTGTCATGTGGTCCACTTGAAATTGAGACATAACTAATTTTTTCTCTCATAGTATATAAGGATCTAGAAAATTATATGGACAGCATGGATGAAACACATACATCATGGTGGAGCCCACGGAACACCGAGCATCAGCCATTGGCCGGTGGCCGGGGGAGTAGCCAGTCAGTTTCCATGTTGTAATGTGTAGGGCTTTGTGGGGTCCATATTGATGTATTTATTTTATATCCACTCCATCCATCAGTTTTGGTAGTGCATTTTAAGGGATGAACTCAAAAATAATCTAGATCGGAAGCCAAAGTAGACCACACCATAGGAAATAGTGGTGATTGAATGCCCATCATTATAAACTTCTCGTGGGCCACAAAAGTTTTAGATCAAGCTGATATTTGTTTTTTCCCTTCGTCCATGACTTTGTGAAGTTATCAACAGGTTGGATGGCAAAGAAACATTACAGTGGGTCCTAGTAAGTTTTCAATGGTGGATGTAATTATTTCCACTGTTTCCTGTGGTGTGGTCCACTTGAGCTTCGGATTTGCTTCATTTTTGGATCGATGCCCTAAAATGAGCTATCAAAACGGATGGATGGTGTTGACATAGAGCATATAAATCACGGTGGGCCCACAGCGCCCAACACATCACCACAACAACACTGGGGGACCACCTAATCTGCGTACACCTTGTCCAACCCCAAATTGTATTTATTCTCCGGGAAGACAACAAACTTTCCATATGACATACTGGATTTTCTATTCCTGTAGCAACGAAATAAACCATGTCAATGCATGTTATTTTTATTGTAGCAAACGCTGTTGGATTCATAACCCTCTCCAAGTTCCTCCTATCATTCTGTACATGGGTTTGGGTTACATTCCTGAGACCCCCCAAGAATCTCAAAGGCTATGGATCATGGGCCATGGTCACAGGGTCCACTGATGGCATTGGGAAGGCCTTTGCATTTGAACTAGCATCCAAGGGCCTCAATTTGATCTTGGTAGGTAGAAGTCCTACCAAACTCAAAGCTACCATCAGCGGCTTACATGAAAGATATGGTTGTCAGGTGATGGTGAGGAGTGTAGTCATTGATTTCTCAAATGACCCTTTGGATGTGATAGATGAGAAGATCAAGAAAGGAATTGATGGTTTAGATGTTGGGATCTTGATTAACAATGTGGGGATATCCTACCAATGGCCCAGGTACTTTCATGAGGTTGCTTCAACAACCATCAATGATCTTCTTAAGGTAAATGTGGAGAGTACTACCTGGGTCACAAGGGCTGTGCTCCCTTTGATGCTGAAGAAGAAGAAAGGTGCTATTATCAACATCGGGTCGGGCTCGACAGGGGTTCTTCCATCATTTCCGCTCTATGCTGTCTATTGTGCCACAAAGGCGTGAGTTTTTTCTTGAATAGATTAATCATCTTTCATTTTTTTTTCTTAGCACTATCGATAATGTGATCCATGGATGTCACTTTTACTCATTTCACATATGGTTAGTCCTGGTTTGATAATGATTTCATGATTAATCGTTCTCATTTGGTGCATATCATGAAATTTGATGACATTTCATGCAACCAAACATATGCTAATTTTTGGAAAGAAATGTTCTAAACTTGCTCTTTTTTGTTCTTTTTAATTTTTCTCCACTCCACACTTAAAAGAGTATATGATTATAATAGCCCATAATGCTATGGATCGGTCAGATGTAGGGTTTTCAGTCTAAGTTAAGAGTAACTCACAAATAGAGATGGCTACTTAAGATTCTAAAAAAGAAATATAATCTCATATATGTATATAATCATGATTAACTAAATTGAGATGACCTCCTTTTTAGCCATCTATCCAACAGGCTCTAATACCAAAATTTGAGTACTTGTACGAGTGAAATAGCCATTGCCAAAAATTTCTTTTGCACTCACTTTGACTCATTGCCAAATTGAGCTCAGTTCGGAATTAGTGCCAGTTAAGCCAATGGCAGGGCCCATCAGATCAGAAGTTTGGATAATCAAACTCATAGAGTGGTCAATGACCCTGCTTACAATGAGGCAAGTTAATCCTTGTAGAATAAGCTTATTCTGTAAACGAGTTGCAAAGGGCACACTTTCTTTTTTTTACACACACTCAAACTCTCACACATTTTTTTACACACTCACACATTCAAACCCCCACACACCCACCCAATAAACTCTCACGCACTCAGCACTACAAGGATGCTCGAACCTATGACAAGCTGGTGCATGGCTTGTCAAATGGACTGTTTTTTGGCGTGTCCAATGGACTTTTTTTTTTTGTTTTTTTCCCACTCTCACCCACAGCAATGGGTACTCAGAACTTGTGACTACTTGTAGAATCAACTGGTTTTTCTACATAAAACTCTTGTTTGTTGTTTTTGTTTTTTTTTTTTTTTTTTTCCACACTACTCCGTTGACTCTTGTGAGTCTACCACTGACCCATGAATGTGGAACCCAACTTATAGAATAAACTTGTTTTTTTACAATTTGTAGCCCAACTGTCTTCATAAAACTATACACATCTCTGGAGGAATGATATAATTAATTTCACAAAAATTTGTACACGAGCTCTAGAAGAAATGATCCCACCGCATTGGTCAGCTACTAAGGGCCTGTTTGGGGAATGGTATTAACCGGATTAGATGGGATTGTATTACTAATCCCACTTTGGAATTCGGGATGTTATTTTTTGGAAGGTGCATGAGATATCATCAAAATTAGCTTTATATGCTTTGGAATATGAGCCTTGTATTAGAAAAGGTTATGAGAATGCCTCTCAAAATTCTACATTGCTTTCAAATTCATTTGTAATTCAAAACATATTGTGTCCATCTTGCCTTGCACTGTGCCCATCCAGCGAATAGGTGTGGGAACCACATTAGCAAGTTATGTGGGTCCCACCATGATGGATGGGATATATCAGACCATCCATCCATTTTCTGATATCATTTTAAGGCATGGGCTCAAAAATTAGGCAGATCCAAAGCTCAAATGGACCACACCATAAAAAGCAATGGGGATTGAACGTGAACCATTGAAAACCTCTTAGGGGCCACATAAGTTTTGGATCAATATGATATTTGTGTTTTTCCTTCATCCAGTTCTTTGTGACCTCATGAACAAGTTGGATAGCAAATAAACATCACGGTGAGCCCTAGGAAAGTTTCAATGGTGGGCGTCACTGTCCCTGCTGCTTATTGGTGTGGTCCATATAAGCTCTGGATCTTTCTCATTTTTTGCCCCATGCCATAAAATGATCTTGCAAAAAGGATGGGCAGCACAGATATAACACATACATCGTGGTGGAGACCACAAAACTTGCCCGGATGGTGAATTTTGCTGCATCCACATCCAAATCCACCATCCAATCCAAAAGTCATTTAAATTTAAATCCTAGGATTGATCTTAAGTACCAAACATGGGATTAGAAAACATGGGATAAACCAAATCTACTGGCAATACCTTACATTTGCATTTATTGCTACTTTCCTTAATCCCACCTAATACAGCTGCCCAAACAGCCCTGAGTGTCCATGATGTGACTTTTTTACAGCACTAAGGCAGTAGTGTATACATGACGATGCATTTATACACTGTAAGCTATATATATATATATATATATATATATATATATATATATATATATGAAATGGAAATTTTCATTATTTTAATTTGATCAAACTTGTTCTCCACGTTATCAAAGCTTCTTTTTTTTTTTTTCCAAGGGATGGAAACCGGAGAGAATTGATAATCCCTAAATGTTCCATGATGCTATCAGGTACACTCCACTACGTCTGTGAATTAGGACTTGTGAGATATCTAAAATGTAAATTAAGGTCCCACCACCTAAATTACTTGGATAAAAGATCACTCTAATCTGCCAACCATGTAGAACGTATAGTTGGAACTAAGACCAACTTTATTTTAGCAGCCCAATATATTTGGAAAAGCACTTCCGTGTCTAATGCAAGGTGCTGGCCGGGGTTAGTTTCTTTAACGTCGTAAATGACTTAACTTGCATATTATCCATGCCATGTATCAGGTACACCACCTGTTATTTGGCGGTAATCTCAAACATCTGGCTAATTCAACAATCAGGTGGGCCACCCATAAAAATATAATTAAAACCACAAAATTAGTGTTGTATGGCCCACCTGAGGTTTGAAATACTGTACTTTTTTTGGGTATTTCCTTGATGGTGATGAGGCGTATCAGATGAATGATCAGATGGTATATAAAATCCACGATGAGCCCTTCATCAATGGTTAAAATGAGGGGTTGGACCTGATGGATGGAGTAGTAGACTGCATGAATGTTCCACCAACGTGGCTCTCGATTTGCCAAAATAGCCTCGTTAGCTACCTAAGGCGAGGTAGGCTAGCTCAGGTCCTATGCTTAATGGACATGATTTTTTGGCCAGGAAATTGACACAGTACAACTCACTTGATGACTGGCTCAGATCTCTCATGCATGTGCCACATCAGCTCATGTGATGGGCTGTAGAATGAAAGCCTTACGCATGTCTGTAGTGTATCGTACGCAAGACGATTATATATCTGATCCGAAACGAGTTTGCAAGATGCCTATTTATTTTCGATGATACAGCGTGAATCATGGTAAATAAGTAATTATTACTTTTTCACTTGGTTTGAAAATGTGAGAGTAATTCTACTTTGAAAATTAATACAAAGATGTTGACTTAAATATGTGGACCTCACGGTAATGCTTATGATATATATGTACTTTCTATCTATTTTATTAAAATATTTTGAAGACATGAACTAAAAAATGAAGTAGATTCAACGCTCAAATGGCTCACACAAAAGGAAATAGTAGCTTTAATTAATTCATTATTGAAAGTTGTTTCCTTCACTCCGCACACATTGAGGTTTTTTCATCATCTAATCTATTCATAGGGTCACATAGACATGAATAAAGAGAAAATACAAATATTAACTTGATCCAAAACTTTTAAAGCCCCAAAATGTTTTTAATGGTAGGCATTCGATTCCTATTGTTTTCCATGGTGTGGTCTACTTGAGCTTTGAATTTTCTTCATTTTGAGCTTATACCCTAAATTCAACTGGCATAAGAAATGAGTGGTACAGCCATTACGCGAAAGAAACGGATTTTGTAAAGTTCTGGATTTAAGCGTTATAAAAAATAAAAATAAAAAATAAAAAATATAGAAGAAGTAAGTTGTCACATTTACATTTTACGTGGTAACTACAGTTGAGTCGAAAAGTCAAACAGGAAGGGTGAGAGTGGAGCCCACCGCCATCCGCCCTGTATTCATCTCATCTACCTTGTCCTACCCCTTAAAAGGCAAGCTGATGTAGCCATACACGGAAGAAAAAACGGATTGCCTGTGACCCTGTCACGGAGATATACCTGTGCTAGGATGTGTGGGCCTACAGAGATGTCCGTGACAAAGACAAATCCACTTTGTTCATCTGTTTTGAAAGACACGATTAGTTATGGGTACTAAAAATAAGGCTGATCCAACCACAAGACACAGTGGGGATTGAACGGCTGGGGTGATAGAAGCTTTGTATCAGTATGATATTTATTCCTACCGTTTTCTGAATGATAATAACCTATGAACTGTGTAGATGGCATATAGACATCATGGTGAGTTCTATAAACATTTCAACAGTGGATGTTTCTATTCCCACTGTTTCATTGGCGTGGCCTACCTGACTTTTAAATTTTCCTTATTTTTTAATCCTGTCCTATCATCATCTTTCAGAGCAGATGAATAGAATGGATTTCTCTCGGAAATCTCTGTGGCCCCACACAGCCTCAGGCACAGGTATACCGGAATGCGCTTCCTTAGGCGGGACTGATACTCAATGGATACCGGTTCCTCGGTCTCTCCAGAAGGTATTTATTCCAAAGATGCCAAGAGTGGGCCCACCGAAGTGCATTTATGGTATCCAATCGGTCTGTCAGTATCTCCCAGAAGGAAAGACAGACCCATTAAAAATCAAACATTGAGTTGATTCAATCATTACGGATGCCACCATGTGAAATTGTTGGTGTTTTATTTTTTATGATCGTGCATTTTCTTCCACCGTATAGTATGCGTGATGATTTTATTTGCATTATTTTTTAAAATCTCATTTATGGTGGGAACAACTAATGGACAGGTTGAATGGACAACACGGTGGAGGATACATTACGTGGAAAGGGCCTGAGAGAGAGAGAGCTGTAGAGGGTGGGAAGAGAAGCCACGTGAGAATACTAAAAAGCAATAACTACCTATTAATTAGGAATGACTATTTACAATTACAATTAAAGGAGGCACGTGAGAATACTAAAAGGAATAACTACCTATTAATTAGAAATGACTGTTTACAATTACAATTAAAGGAGGCACGTGAGAATACTAAAAGCAATAACTACCTATTAATTAGGAATGACTATTTACAATTACAATTAAAGGAGGCACGTGAGAATACTAAAAGCAATAACTACCTATTAATTAGGAATGGCTATTTACTATTACTATTAAAGGAGGCACTCTTAGGGCCCGTTTGATAAATTGCTAATTATTACAATTTCACTTGTTTGAAATTAGATGGTAATCTTGCTTCGAAAAACAGTTCAAAACATAAATTTGTGGGCCCCATCATCATTTATACGGCATATCCGCATTGTCTATCCATTTCACTAAAACATTTTGACACATGAGCCAAGATTGAGGCAAATCTAACATTCAAGTGACCCATGCCAAAGTAAACAATAGGCCTAAGAAGTTTTTAACGGTAAATGTTCGACTTCATTTTTACTATGGTGTGGTCTGATGGGGTTTTTTCCCCGTCTTCGACCGGTCCAGAGCTCCTCTCGACCGGTCGTGGGAGGTGCTCGACCGGTCGTAGGTTCGAGCCCTGGCACGACTCAAAGTCCAGCGAGTTCGTGTTGTTTTTTACTGTAGCTAGGACTGGTCGTAGGAGAGCTACGACCAGTCGTAGGAGGCTAAGACCAGTCCTGGAATTTCCAGGACTAGTCGTAGGTTACGCAGATTGTTCCGCGATTTTTTGCGCGCTATTTAAGTCCTTTCAAGCGGGATGCGGAAAGGAGTTTCCCAAAACTATAAAGGGGTTGCCTAGGGTTTTCTAGGTATCACAAAATAGCAAGATGGTTTCCTAAAGCTTTGCGAGGGATTTGCTAAAGGGTTTAGGGCTATCAAAGGTGAGAGAGAGGAGAAAGAGAGAGAGGAAGCTTATAGAAGGAGGTTCGCTCGTGGAGGTTCTCTACTTTGCAATCTACATCTCGGCGCTTCTATGTCCTCGTAATCGGTTAGATCTCTCCGTTTTCTCTATTTCTCTTATTGTTTATCCACTCTGCGTGAGTGAAGAAGATTGTAACGTTCTACTTCATAGTGGATTGTTGATCTGGACGAGGTCCCGTGGTTTTACCTCTTTGAGGGTTTTCCACGTAAAAATCTCTTGTGTGGTATGTGATTGATGCTTTGATTTATTTCATTGCTTTATTATCCATAATTCTGGTTTGTTTCGGAGGCTAGATCCTAAGGTTTTGTGCATCCCAACAAAGTGGTATCAAAGCTAAGTTCATTGAACGGGTAGGATCGGTTTGAATTATGGAAGGTGGCTCAGGATGATCGGCCTCAATGGTTCTAACTGACCATATGGAAGGCTAAGATGGAGGACTTGCTTTATTATGCAAGGACCATATTCTCCAATCTCGGGCATATCAAAAATCCAAGGATATGACCGATGATGATTGGAAGAAGATGGACCGAAAGGCGGTGGGGTTTATCGACAATGGTTGGATGATTCCGTGTTTCACCATGTGTCTACAGAAACCTCACCGCAAAGCCTATGGCTAAAATTACAAGGGCTGTATGAGAGGAAGAGAGCCGGTAATAAGATATTTCTAATAAGGCGACTTGTGAATCTCAAGTTCAAGAATGGTGGTTCTGTGGCCGAGCACATGAATGAGGTCAGCAATATAGTGAACCAACTCACCTCTATGAAGATGGTCCTGTATGATGAATTGAAGGCTTTACTATTGCTTAGTTCATTGCGACAGTTGGGAGACATTGGTGGTGTCTCAAGTAACTCCGCCGCGACGGAAAGATATCCATGGAACAGGTAACCGGTTGTCTCTTCAATGAAGAGACAAGGAGAAAGTCTCGGGGTCTACTCAAGAGAGGCTCTTGTGACGCAGAACGGGGAGAGGAAAGAACAGAAGGGTGGGAAGGCCCGAGATAAATCAAGAGGCAAGTCGAGTAACAGAAAAGAGGTTGAATCTTTGGAATTGTGGCAAGAAGGGCCACTACTAGCATGAATGTCGTGGTAAGAAAAAACGACAAGAAAGTAAAAGGGAAGGAAGAAGAATCGATTCCACCGCGGTCGCTTCGGATGGCGACATGGTAGTTATTCTTTCTACGGATCACGACGTATGTCTCACGGCCACGAGTCGTGGCACCGACCGAGTGATAGACTCTGGAGCTTCTTTCATGCGACTCCACACGTGGACTCCTTCACAAGCTACAAGTAAGGTGACTATGGGACTGTGAAGATGGGAAATTCTGGCGTATCAAAGATCGTGGGAGTCGGTGATATTTGTGTGAAGACCGATGTGGGCCGCACATTGGTTCTCGGGGATGTGAGGCATATCCCGGACACCTTCGCCTCAACTTGATGTCGACGGGAAGGCTGGATGATGATGGCTATGAAAGCCGGTTTGCTGGTGGGCGATGGAAGCTCATCAAGGGTTCATTGATCGTGGCTAGAGGAAAGAAGTGTTGCACCATGTACAAGGCAAGTGTCAGTATGTGCAAGGGTGGGTTGAACGCAATGGAAGATTCGGCTATTGACATGTGGCACAAAGGCGTCTGAGGCCACATGAGTGAAAAAGGGCTTCACTACTACGAGGAAGCAACTCCTTCCCGGACATGACAGTATGCCTCTCAAAACCTGTCTGATTGTTTATCAGGGAAACAGCATAGAGTTTCATTTATTAAAACTATTTCTCATGTTAATAAAGTGCATGCATTAGATTTGGTTTATTCTGATGTTTGTGGTCCTATGAGGACAAAAACCTTGGGTGGGGCATTGTATTTTGTCACTTTTATAGATGATGCATCTAGGAGGGTTTGGGTTTATGCTTTGAAATCCAAGGACGAGGTCTTTGGTGTGTTTAAGTTGTTTCATGCTATGGTTGAGAGAGACAGTAGATCATTGAAGTGCATCCGCAACAATGGTGGTGAATACATTGGCGACTTTCACGAGTACTGCAAGTCCCAGGGTATACGGCATGAACAGACGGTTCCCAAGACCCCCCAGCATAATGGTGTAGCTGAGCGAATAAATCGCACCATTGTTGAGAGAATATAATGCATGTTATCCCATGCGAAGTTACCCAAGACGTTCTGGGGAGAAGCAATGCACACAGCGGTGTATTTGATAAACAGGTCTCCATCAGCCCCGTTGAATGGAGAAGTACCTGAGAAGGTGTGGACTGGACAGATCCATCGTACAATCATCTCGGGATGTTTGGATGCGGGACATCCGTTCACGTACTCAAAGGACGAGAGGTCCAAGCTCGATATGAAGATCGCAATGTGTGTTCTTAGGTACGGATGAAAATTTTGGTTACAGGTTATGGGATCCGACCGAGAAGAAGCTCGTCAGGAGCAGAGATGTGGTTTTCTTTGAAGATCAGTGTATCGAAGACATTGGTAAGCCAGAGAATAAACAGCTTAGTTTAGGTGAGCTAGAGGACATGGATCCGATTACTCCTCCCGTGGTGCCCGATGACGGGGAGTACAAAGAAGGTGCGAGGACGAGGGAGTTCCTTCGGAGAAGATGGACCGGGGGAGCAAATTTCACTTGATCCACTGGCTGAGCCACAGTGTGAGGAGGTCATCTAGGGACAGACACCGTCCAAGAGGTACTCACCGCACGAGTACATTACTAACCGATGGGGAGAGCCAGAAGATTATTCTGAGGCCCTAGCCGACGAGCATAAGGAGGAGTGGTTGAAAGCTATGCAAGAGGAGATGAAATCCTTGCATAAGAACCACACCTATGATATGGTGAAACTGCCTAAGGGCAAGAAAGCTCTGAGCAACAAGTGGGTGTTCAGAAAGAAGATTGAGCAGAAGAATTCAGATGAGGTTCAAGGCCGACTTGTGGTTAAAGGGTTTGGTCGAGGAAAGGTATAGACTTCGAGGAGATATTCTCACCAAGGGTGAAGATGACATCCATACGGTGTTGCTTGGGTTGGCGGCTAGCATGGATCCGAGATAGAGCGCTTAGATGTTAAAACCGCTTTCTCCATGGTGACCTGGAAGAAGAGATCTACATGCACCAACCGAGGGGTTCAAAGTCAAGGGCAAGGAGCATATGGTGTGTAGGCCGAGGAAGAGCTTGTATGGGCAGAAACAAGCTCCACTTGGCAATGGTACAAGAAGTTCGATTCGCTCATGTTACAAAGATGGGTATGACAGAATCCAGGAGTCGGACCACCGTGTGTTCACGCGTAAGTTCTCGGATGGTGATTTCTTAGTTCCGCTATTATACGTTGATGACATGCTCATCATGGGAAAAGATATCAAGAAGATTGACAAGTCAAACAGAGTTGGGCAAGTCTTTGCGATGAAAGACTTGGGCCCTTGCTAGACAGATCCTAGAATGGAGATAACCCGTGATGTATGCAGGAAGCTTTGGATGTCACAAGAGCATATATTGAGAAAGTCCTAGAGCGGTTCAATATGAATGCAAATGGGTTCTGTCAAGACTCCACTAGATGGTCACTTCAGATTGAGCGACGAAGTGTCCCAAGACGAAGGCGTAGGTGGAAGAGATGCAGAAAATACCCTACGCGCGTCCAATAGGAAGTTTGATGTATGCTATGGTGTGTACACGCCCGTACATAGCATATGCGGTTGGTGTTGTCACGGCACTTGCCAATCCCGGCAAAGAACATTGGGCAAGTACCAGTAAATGGATACTACGGTATCTAAGAGGCTCATCCAGTTGAGCCTATGCTATGGTGATCGAAAACCCGTGTTAGAGGGCTACACGATGCAGATATGGCAGGGTGACATAGATTCCAGAAGTCTACATCGGGGTTCATGTTCACTTTTGCAGGGGGAGCGGCCAAGAGCAAGCTACTGAAGGTCGTAGATTGTCGACGACGCAGGCCGAATACATTGCATCACGAACATGTAAAGAGATGCTTTGGATGAAAAGGTTCCTACAGAACTTAGCTCAAGCAGAGGAGCACGTGGTCTATCATGAGTCGAGTGCTATACACTTGAGCAAGAATCCAAGTCGCATTCCAAGTCGAAGCACATAGAGATTCTAGATCACCGGATCGTGATACTTTGGAACAAAAGGTGTTACATGCTTGAGAAGGTCCACACGGACGATAATGGGTCGACATGATGACCAAGGCTTTGCTCAAGGGCAAGTTCGAGGTAGAAACCCGGCGGCTTCGAAGAAGGTGGATCCCTCCCGGTCAAAAGTGGGGAGATTTGATGGGGTTTTTTCCCCGTCTTCGACCGGTCCAGAGCTCCTCTCGACCGGTCGTGGGAGGTGCTCGACCGGTCGTAGGTTCGAGCCCTGGCACGACTCAAAGTCCAAGTTCGTGAGCTCGTGCTATTTTTCGTAGCTAGGACTGGTCGTAGGAGAGCTACGACCAGTCGTAGGTGGTCTACGACCGTCAGGTGAGCTACCTTTGGGCTGGAATTTCCCAGACTAGTCGTAGGTTACGCAGATTGTTCCCGATTTTGCGCGAAATCAAAGTCCTTTCATGAACCGGGATGCGGAAAGGAGTTTCCCAAAACTATAAAGGGGTTGCCTAGGGTTTTTCTAGGTATCACAAAATAGCAAGAGGGTTTCCTAAAGCTTTGCAAGGGATTTGCTAAAGGGTTTAGGGCTATCAAAGGTGAGAGAGAGGGAGAAAGAGAGAGGAAGCTTATGAAGGGAGGTTCTCGCTTCGTGGAGGTTCTCTACTTTGCACCCAATCTACATCTCGGCGCTTCTATGTCCTCGTAATCGGTTAGATCTCTCCGTTTTCTCTATTTCTCTTATTGTTTATCCACTCCTGCGTGAGTGAAGAAGATTGTAACGTTCTACTTCATAGTGGATTGTTGATCTGGACGAGGTCCCGTGGTTTTTACCTCTTTGAGGGTTTTCCACGTAAAAATCTCTTGTGTGGTGTGTGATTGATGCTTTGATTTATTTCATTGCTTTATTATCCATAATTCTGGTTTGTTTCGGGAGGCTAGATCCTAAGGTTTTGTGCAAGGCATCCCAACATGGTCTACTTGAACTTTGAATCAACCTCATTTTTTGGCTTATGCCCTATATTCATTAGGCATGATGGATGAACGGTATGGATAGTCTACATACATCATGGTGGGCCCTACATATATTTGGCAACATCCTTGGTTTTAGCATTAGAAAAAAGTAAGAGTCAAATCATCGGTAGGGAACAGTACGGTAATTACACACCTGTTTCTATCCATTTACTTTTACTCTAAAAAATCAACCATGCCCTTAAGTTCAGTACTAACAGGTTGAGCAGTGAGACTTACTATTGAAGTGACGTCACCAAGTTATGTATGCCCACCATAATATATGTTTTGTATATATACTGTCCATCCATTTGGAGAGATAATATTTAGGGCATCAGCTAAAGAATGAGTTAGATCCAAAGCTCGAGTAGACCCCATCACGGGAAACAATAGGGAGAGTGATGCCCACCATTAAAAGCTTCTAAAGGCAACAAAGTCTTCGATCAAGCTCATTTTTGTGTTTCCCTTCTTTTATGTCTGCTTTTCACATGAGGGGTGTCCCTAAGGGCCTATTTGGCCGGACAAGGTGGATGGGATTAGGTTGTCTTAGGATGGATTGGAAGGAGCAATCCCGGGATTTGGCCCGGCGTGCCAAACCGGCAGAAGTTGGATATGGCAATCCCATGGGATTGCCAGCAATCCGCTGACATCACCATCATTACTTTGAAATCCACCCAATCCCTCTTAATCTCATCTATTTTGCTTGGGACATGTTTGGTTAGACGGAGCAATCCCGGGATTGGCCAGGCGAACCAAACATACTCGGTGGTGAATTCCCTAGATATAGCAATCAGCAATCCACTGAAACAACCATCATTACTTGCCATCCACCCTAATACAATCTAATCCCATGGGATGGGCCAGTCCAAACACGCCCTAAACATTTAAGTGGATTGTAGGAAGGTTTCAACAGTGGCAGTCACTCCCCCCACTGTTTTCTGTAGCGGGTCCCCTCCAATTTTGGATAATGCTCTAAAATGATTTCTCCAAGTAGATGGACAGTGTGGATATAATACATAAATTATGGTGCGCCCACATAATTACGTGACCTCACTTTAGTGGCGTGTCTTGTTACGTGTCCGTATCTAATCCTCGTCCACTTATTTCACAGCTAGGAAATAAATACCAGTGATTAATCAATGCCACTGAAACATGCAGGGAGCCCATAGTTATTTCCCTGCTTGGAAGTGGGATTGGTGGCTCGGGTGAGCCCCACTCTAGTGTTTATGTGAAATGCACGTCACCCCATGTTATGTCAGGGGCCAAAAATCCGCCCCATCAATGATTCAAGTGGACAACAATAGTTAAAACAATAATGTCCAGGACCACTGACCCTCTAAACTTTTTACCGTGTCTCACTTTAAAAATAGATAAGCCTGATTTATTGGCCCCATGTCTAAGTTTTGGTGTGGCATCTAATGGTTGGAGTAAATTTTATATAATTATCATGGCGGCCTGTAAAAATCAAGTGAGGATGTCTCTTCTAACTCTTTCCCTTAGTGTGGCCCTCTAAATCATAGGTTAGCTTGATTTTTCATCCATGGGCCTAATGAAGGAGTACACATCTAATGAATGGAGTGGATCTCACATACACATCACATTGGACCCTATTTAAAATATAGAATGAGTCTCCGTCACACACTTATTCAATGAAAAAGTTGACGTCTTCTTAAAAACTAGAGTTTTACATCTAACTAGAGTTGTGCATGAACCGAGTTCTCGATTAGCTCGCTCGATTCGATTCAAAAAGGCTCGATTCAACTCAGTTCGAAATTGAGTTTGAACTGAATTTTTAAGCCCAAAAATTTTTTTAGTTGAGTTCGAGCTTGCTTTAGCTCAACTTGACTTGGATCGAACCCCAACTTGAATGTAGTGATGACTTTGTTATTTTGATATTGATGTTGCTCACCAAGTGTTCGATGAAATGGCTCAACGAAGTGTCGACGTGTGGCAAGGAAGGTATGAATATGAAACAAATACCCTTGTATCTTAATTTTGATGTTGCCCACTGAGTGTTTGATAAAATACCTATAAACTACTATTACTGTTTTACATATAATGAGAAATTGAAGGTGCACTCCATGTGCTTCAGAAAATGCCACACAGGCTCGATCTTGGCTTGAACTCGGCTCGAACCAGCTCAAGCTGTTAATTGAACTGAGCCGAGCTAGCCACTCAAGCTCGAGGAATGAGTTGAACTGAGTTCGAGCTGGGGTTAGCTAGTGGCCGACCTGAGTCGAGGTATGTCAAGCTTGACTCGATTCAACCGTGTATAGCTCTAAGTCTAACCCATACAACCGAAGCCATGGCTTATTTGTATGATAAAATCCAAAGTATTAAGTCTCATGAACTTGGCTTATTTGTATGATAAAATCCAAAGTATTAAGTGTATGTGACATCCAAACCTTCTATTAAATTAGACTTGCCACTAAGATAATCTAGTATAATTAATGATCAATACTATCTATAAATGAAATGTGTTAAACGGTATAAAACATCCTATTAACATAGGTAAATAATGAAACATGTATGTTCCCCTGGATGAGCTAATGTTGCCAAGTTTTCTAAGAAATGATCCCCATAATGGGACTAATAAACCTATTAGATGAGTGGGATGTCATACACACATGAAATGTTAGCTGTTATGCTTTAGTTGAACCTTAAGCTATAAGTCCAACGTGTTGGACATTAGACTTCCTCGTTAAAGAAGAAAATTTAAGGATCCGGAGTGGATGTTTAGGATGACCGTCAGTTCCCAATTAGGTGAAGATGTGGCTGTACTCCTGAATTTTTATGGGGCCATCATAATTTGTACCTGAAATCCACTCCGACCATTTAAGATGTGGCCGGAGAAAGTATATTAGGCTGATTTGTGACTCAGGTGGGCCACACTAAGCCAAAAAGTTGAAAGAAAAACACCTACCCTGGATTTTAAAAGGGCTGACCATGATAATTATATGAAATCCTCTCAAACCATTGCATGTCACACCAAAACTTAGGCATAGATTCCAAAAGCTAGGCCCATCTATGATTCTGTTAAGCTAAATCAAAGAAAATAATCCGGAGGTTGAGTGTTGCCGTGTATGCCATTTCTAATAGTGTGGTCCACTCGAATAACAGATGAGGCAGATTTTTGGGCTCAATGAGTGGCAACGTCTTTTCCAAGAATAACTCTGCCAGTCTCTTTATCAACATTTATTGGCGTTAATTAATTCTCACCTTCCAGATGGGGTTGACTTACGTTAGTATTGGCCTGATCCGTGACGGCCCGTCTTGATCCACCACAGCTATTAGAGAAAAAGATAAGATTGTTGGGTGATTCAAGTAGAGCTGTACACGAGTCGAACCGTGTCAAGCTTGGCCCATCTTGGCTAGGCTCGGCCAGCAGGCTACCGAGCTCAAACTCGGCTCGGCTCAGTCCTCGAGCCTAATTGTACAGCTCTGCTTGCCTCGGTCAATAACTCGAGCTGAGTTCAAGCTGATTTTGAGCTCGATGTTTTGAGTTGAGTTTGAGTTCGAGTTTAGGTTCTATACTTTTTAATATAATATATATATATATATATATAATATATTTTATAATAACAATAATATATAATATATTTAAATATATAAATATATACAAAATATTTATATTAAGTGAACTCGATCCGAGTCAAATCAATTCGAACCGAGTCAAGTTTGAGTCAAGTTCCGAGCCGAGTCAAGTCGAATTCGGTGTAGCTCGGACTTGCCTTGAGATTTTTTTGAGCTAAAAAAATCAGCTAGGCTCGGCTCGAACCCGATTTCGAGCTGAGTCGTGTCGAGCTTTTCCAAGTCGAGTCGAGTGAGTTGACCGAGCTAACAAGGTTCGTGTACAACTGTAGATTCAAGTGGGTCACACCCAGGGAAACAATTGGATGGGAGAATTCCCTTATTTTTTACTGGACCAACATGATGATTATATGAAATTCACTCCAACCATTAGATGCTATACCAAACGATAAACCTAGGGCGCAATAATCAGGCCCATATGTAGTTCAAGTGGGCCACGCAAAGGGAAATAGTTTGGAGAGTGAGTGTTGCCTTCCACTCTTAAGCTCCACCTAAATCATAAATCAAGGTTATGCCTAACATTGGGTGACATACCCATTGTCAGGGTGGATTTCACATAAACGCCATGGTGGGGCCCACCTGAGCCCCTAAACCCTTTTCTAAGTGGTGATATAGCTCTCCACTCGATTGACCTTAGGTATGGTCCAACAAATTCAACTAGAGAGTGCCTCCAATCGAAATATCTCAATCTATTCAATAATTACTAGTTGGAATTGCATTAGTTCACTAGACTCCAATGTGTTTTCATCCAGACTCTTGACAAATCAAGATGAGCCATGTTGAATATTCATGCACTGAGTATTTGATGTAGAGTAGGTCACGAACAATTTCATGTCCAAGATGGATCATAGAATGCCCAATCGAAGGCAGAGGTGATCCGGACCATCAGAACCTTACAACAGACATATTTTGTAAACCGGAATGAGCTACCCGATGTACCATATATGATTTTAGAGTAGGAGAAGCTACTTTAGCTTGATTCCATCAGAGAAGGCCCACACCAAATTTGCAAGATTCCATCAGATCGATGGTCGTAATTCCTGTTTATTTTCATTTTTATTATTTTTAGTAAGTTTTAGTTTGAGTGTGACTCCTCATCCGTTGAGTTTTAGAAGTTGTGTCCAATATGAAAAGTGCTTAGAAAAATTAGGAGAACAACATGGTTAAGCCAAATAGGACATTTACGATAAATAGTAAATTTACGAATTTTATAGAGTTTGATCCTAAAACTTCTTCCAAAGTTTGGTATCACTATTTAAAGGGTTGTAAATTCATTTTTATTATCTAATAATGAAATTTCAAATTTATTAGAATTTATTTTTATTTTTTCATCGTGGATTCAAGGTATCTCTGTGAGGAATCCAGAGAAGCACCGTGGATTTGGAGTAGCTATCCCCTTGAGGAAGATGGTGATCGACCTCAACATGTCCTTCCCTACGTCAATTGGTATTAGAGCGAGGACTCCCCTCAGACCGATGACGGATAATGAAGGTATGGACCAAAATCTTATGAATGGTGATACATGGATTCATTATCTTTTGGAAAGAAGGAAAGCTTTCCACTAGGAAAGTCAATTGGCCATACAAGGGCTACAGACAACCCTTGACTATATTGCGGATGCACTAATTCTGCACCAAGCCTAAGGCAATGATCAACTGCCCATAGTTGCTATATGACATAACCTCGATTTCCGCAGAGTGTGAATCGTAGGCCACCACTTTGATCAGGAGGAAGTAGTTGTATATGCTGAAGGTAGAAATAAATTTATAGTGGCATAATATCTTTCAAACGAGGTGCACTGTATAGCAAAAAGTCTGTAATGTGATCATCGATGTCAAGAGTAATATGAATCTCATATTGAAAATAGTGGTGGAAGAGCTGCATTTGAAAATAGAAAAGCACCCATCTTCGTACACAATTGGATGGATTAATGAGGTCAACAAAATAGAGGTAAACGAATAATGCACTCTCTTATTTTCAATTGGTAAAAATTATAAGGATCAAGTACTTTTTAATGTGGTCGACATGGAAGCTTGTCACTATTACTTGGTCGACCATGGTAATATAATGTTAATGCTACGCATAGAAGCCGAGATAATATATTTATATTTATTAAAGACGGTAAAAAGACTATCCTCCTCCCTATGGGAACGGAGAGCCAATCGAAGACTTTTAAAGTTGAGGAACAGTCTCTCATAACCGAACATGATTTCGTTGAACAATATGAGGAGATGGGAGATGTAGATGCATTAGTTGAAAAGGAAAATTATATAGAGCCTGTGAACATTCTAAAGGATTTGAAAACAATGTTGCAGGAATTCAAAGTGATTGTGCTCAATGAACTCCCTAATAAATTGCCTCCCAAATGAGATATACAAAACCACATTGATCTTGTCTCAAGAACAAGTTTGCCTAATTATCCACATTATTAGAAAGGATGCGAGATTTTTCAAGCCTAAGGAAAGAAACTGATCCATGTTGATCAAGTCAAAGTGAGTATGAGTACATGTATTGTGTTAGTTCAAGAACCTAATGTAAAGTACAAGGAAAAAGCTGATAACCATCGGTGCCATAAATTGTTTGAATATCATGTGCGAAGTCATTTGTATAAATCGAGGATGAGTTTTTTCCAAGTGGAGGAGTCTGATGTAGGACGTGGCCGACACATTCCTAGCATGGTTGAACAAAAAAAAAAAAGGTAAACCATAAATTAGCCATACCTTTTGATCTATGTATCGTTATGGGGTGCACTTGACTGAGTATCATGAGCCAAAGTAGGACGAGAACTTGAGGACAAGTTCTTTTGAAGTGGGAGGGATTGATGTAGAGCGGATTGCAGACACTTTCATGTCCAAGATGGACTAGAAAAGGCTCGATCGAAGGCGGAGGTGATCCAGACTGTTAGAACTTACAACAGACGTATTTCGCAAACCGGAATGAGTTACCCGACGTACCATATATGATGTTGAAGTAGGAGAAGATAATTTAACCTAACAACCTGGATTTTCCAGGTTGCCCATGCCGAATTTACAAGATTCCATCAGATCAATGTCGTAATTCCAATTTATTTTCATTTTTACTATTTTTAGTAAGTTTTAGTTTGATTGTAACTTCGCATCCATTGAGCTTTAGGAGTTGTGTCCAACACAAAAAGTGCTTAGAAAAATTAGGAGAACAACATGGTTAAGCCGAATAGGACACTTATTATAAATAGTAAATTTATTATTTATAGTAAGTTACGAATTTTAGGAATTTGAGTTGGAGCTTGATTTTGAAACTTCTTCCAAGGTTTGGTATCACTATTTAAAGGGTTGTAAATTCATTTTTATTATCTATCAATAAAAATTTTAATTTATTTATATTCTTTTATATTTTTTCCTCGTGGATTCAAGGTATCTCTGTGAGTCCGGAGAAGCTCCGTCGATTCGAAATAGTTATCCACTTGAGGAAGACAGTAATCAACCTCAACATGTCCTTCCTTGCATCAATATTCATCCCCGTGTCTCAAAACTCTTATTAGAAGAGTTTATTTTGCTACTGTGACTTAGGATCAGGGTGTGTTGCCACCCACTGGAGCCCATGCTGAGTGGTCTGATGATCTGGACCATCCATGTTATGGACTTTAAGCTATATGATACACTGTAAGAAACTTATATTAAATGATTGTGACCACCCATATCAAGAGATGAATTTAGAACAATGAAGAAAATTTTCAATGGCTCTCATTTAATCTAAAAATGAAAGCTTAAAATTGTAAACCTTATTTTGCTAGGGTTATTAAGGCAGTCAAATGTGTTGCTTTAACAATTTTAACTAATGGTTAGATGTTTAACTTCACATGTTAATTTATTTGTTGAAGGTGTTAACCAACCTAATCTGAATTTTATTAGAGTTGAAGCATTGAATACCTTGGATTGGGTTGGGTAACTTGGGTAGGGTCTAGGGTATGGTAGGGTTGGGTTGGGCCTTTGGTCAGCTTCTCTTGAGATCAGGTTAGGGTTGGGTTGAACCCGAACCCAACTCAACATGCACAACTTGCGTCTCCACTATAACCCTCAAATTTTTTGTATTGTTTTTGATAGGTGAGGAATGTTGTCTAAAAACTTCATTTATTTTTATTGCAAACGCATGACCAGGTACATTTACCAATTTTCTAGAAGCCTTCACGTGGAATACAAGCAACATGGGATTGATGTTCAATGCCAGGTACCTGGAATTACTATCTTTTGTTACACATTTACCATTGATTATTTGTTTCACTAAAAATGAAAAATTGCTGATGCATCTTTATTTGTGTACTAATATTATTGTAATATACTTAAACACTCTTAACTAAAGGTACGTTTGGATGTTAACTTTACATAAGCTTTTTTTTAAAAAAAAAATTATTTTAAACACATGCGCTCACACCCATCCACACACTCACGCACTCACACCACAGTGAGATTTAACCACGATGGATACTCAAACCCATGACCTCACATTGAAACTCTTGTGAGCATGGAGGCATGAATATTGACCCAAGTAGCTTTAGATAGGATACTTATTCCTTAGTAGTGTATCTTGATTTCTACTTATTCAATAGATAAGTATGTTCGGTAAACAAAATACTTATCAGCCAAAATGTAGGAAAGCATGATTGGTTTCCAACATTGTAAGTATTTATCATTGAGTCTGTTTGGTCCCCCTCACATCCATTGTCTATCATGTGAGGCCAACATGTGAGGTAGATTGTTCATTGTGTGGGCACCACCTTTGATGTGGGTTGGCCATTATGTAGGGCCACCTTGGATGTGGGCCATTCATCATTAGAAGCTGACCTTTAATGTGCACCATCCATTATGTAGGTTCCCCCTTTGATGTTGGTTATCCATCATGTGGGGCCCACCATCAATGTTATTATTGATCATGTGTGGCCCGCCTTCAATATCCACTACCCATCATGTGGAGCCGACATTTGATTTGGACTGTCCATCATGTGGGCCCAACCTCTGATGTGGGTCGTCCATCATGCGGGGCCTGCCTTGGTTGTGGGGTCATTCATCATTAGGGGTCAATTTTCGATGTGGATTGTCCATCATGTGGAGCCCACCTTGATGTGGATCATCCATTATGTGGGGCCCACATTCATTATAATTGCCCTTCCTGCGAAGCTCGCCTTTGATGTGGATTGTCCATCATGTGGGCCCCACCTTCAACGTAGGTCGATCATCATGCAGGGCTCACCTTAGATGTGAGGTCAATTTTTGATGTGGATTGTCCATCATGTGGGGCCCAACTTGATGTGGATCATGTGGAGCCCACGTTCAATCATTATCAAGTGCCCATATCCTGCGAAGGCCACCCTTAATGTGGACTATCCGTCATCTGGGCCCCACCTTCATTATAGGTCAACCATCATATAGGGCTCACCTTAGATGTGTGCCACTCATCAGTAGGGGGTGGACCGTCCATCATGTGGGGCCACCTCATGTGGGTCATCCATTATATGGGCCCAACTTCAATGTCCATTAGATATCATGTGGAGCCCACCTTTGATGTGGATCATCCATCGTGTGGGCACCACCTTTAAAGTGAGTTGTCCATCATACCGCCTTGTTTTGGATAGGGCTACTTTCATTAGGAGTCAACCTTTGATGTAGTTTGTCCATCATGTGGGTTGTAGGAAATAATGTGATGAAAATAGTAGATAATATTAGAAAAGCAGAAAATTAAATAAATAAAGTAAAAAAGATGACTTGTTTGTTTGAGTCGAGGCGTGACTGGGTCACTCGGCTTGAAACCAAATATGCCCTCCTTGGACTGCACCCCAAGTGTAACAAGAATCATGAATAGTTGGCCCCCAGGATACAACAACTATTACCCAGTCTTAACGGTACACTCGTTGTACACAGTCTTAAACTAGCTTGTAGAACTTAACCAAAGTGAGTTGACTCGACAACAAACTCATTTGGTAAAATAATAATGAACCATAGACGATTTTTGAAGAAACAAAGAAATAAATTGTTGGTTTGGATGATTTTTTTTGAAGTAGGTTTATATATAGACCACGATTAGGTGCTTAAAGCACCAGTTCAAATGGGTTAGGTTTGTTGGAATTGAACCCAACTGGTGTGACCACCCGAACAGATGTGCCCCTGGTTTGAAATTCGTATAAAATTGACAGGTGTGAGTATACTTGCAGAGTGCGGAATATAAAATTGTTAGCGCGAGTGTACTCTTAGTCCATATAAAAACCCATATCCAATACTAGAACCAGCCCAGTGCAGAACGCACCTGCATGCAGGCACACGTCACACATCACATGACCATGACCACAACTCGGCTCGACTTAGCATGGCACAACACGAAACAACTTGGCTTAGAGCATGCATGTTGTAAAGAGATGGTCCATCCCAAATGTCTATTCCTCTTTGGCGGCTCAAGCCTTATACAAATCACATCTATTATATACATGAGATTAATATTATTATTTTTTTTTTTTGGTTCTTTCCAATGTGGAACAAGAGAGCTATATCAAAAATAAAAATATTTTAAAAAAGAAATATGGAGGGAAAACTTTAAATTTTGAAATAAAATTACTTTAAAAGCCATTTAAAAAATCCAAAAACCTCCACATGTTTCAAATTTAAAACACTTTAGTATAAGATAAAAGAGTTATGTAATAGTGTCGATGTCTATCTGAATTTAATTGACATTTACAGTAAGCAAGACATGTCTACATGGATCAGGTGACTATCGATCTTTAATTTAACCTTTTACGCGTAAACGGTTATATATGCCACTCACACAACTTTTTCTCTATAGCTTGTTACAACTGGTTTTGCGGTTTGATGTCTTTTGGTCATGCACTTTTATTTGAAATTTCATGAGTGATATAAAGAAACAGCCTATATATTCTCATAAGAAGTGGTCCCACTTCCAGGCTCATATAGGTGAATTCCATCAAGTGTACACATCAACTGGATATACCACCACATTTGGTTATAGATTCATTAGAGTTCAAAAACTCATCATCTCACATATTGCTACTTGTGCACTACATACACTATAGGAATGGGCAAGTTCTTTATAGTGCTTCCCAGTCTCCTAGTGTTTTGTTGTTTTCCCATTGAACCTATCACATAGGATCTCCACTTATATAGGTTGAGTCGATGAAATAGTAGCTCATTTGGTTAGGTTCAACCCCATTCCCTTTGATGTTTTCATGACTAATCCTTTAGATAGTCATTTGGTCAAAGAATCTATCAGATTCTTTTTTTTTTTTTTATTAGCTTGTTAGTACACACCCATGTCAGTACACACACTCCATGTTAGCCACCCTGCTAGGGATCGATACTAAGACCTCAAGTGTTGAAACGAGGTATCTCCACTCAGTCTGCCAGTTGAGATATGAATCTACCAGATTCTTTTCTAATTATATGAAATCAATATCTTTGACTCCATCATTCAATAGGTGTCTCACAATATTGTGTCGGAGTCTAATGTCTCCACTTTTAGTATTATATATTTTACTCTTGGCCCTTGCAATCGCTGCTTGACAATCGTAGTGAATAGATATAGTAGACATAGGTTTTGTCCACATAGGTATATTTTTTAAAAGGTTTCTAAGCCATTATCTTCTGATCCTATCTTTTATAAGGCAACAAACTCGAATTCCATAGTCAATCAAGCTATGTAAGTCTATTTATTAGACTTCCAAGATATCGAACCTTCCCTAAACGTGAAAACATGCCCACTTGTGGATTTTATTTCATTTGAATCAGTGATCCAATTTGCATCACTATATCCTTTTAATAGAGGAGGATAACCTGTATAACAAATATCATATGCAATAATAACTTTCAATTATTTCAATATTCTATTCAATACATTCCAATGATCATATTTAGGATTATGTGTATATCTAATTAGCCTATCTAATGTAAATGTAATATCAGGTCTAGTGCAATTCATCAAATACATTACGTTATCAATTACTTGAGAATATTCAAGTTGAGATATACTACTTCCTGTACTCTTCTTGAGATGTACAACATGATCATAAGGTGTACTAATAGGTAAGCAATCAAAGTGATCAAACCATTTTAATATTTTCCCAACGTAATGAGATTGAGATAAAGTAATGCTATCATATTTTCTGATTACCTGAATACCTAATAGTATACATGCTTCTCCCAAGTCTTTTATATCAAAGTTAAAAGACATGAGTTTCTTAGTTGAATTGACTAAATTAAAATTGGTCCCAATGTTAAGAATATCATCTACCTATAAGTAGATTTTGGCACCATCATTACTAGAGAATTTTCTATATATACATCTATCCACATCATTTACTAGATATCCATTTCACTTTAAAATATTGTGTTTAAAACCTTTTGTAACAAATATAACTTTAAACTTATTTATAGACCTATCTAGTTTAAGTTTCTTTATAAACACCCACTTATACCCCATAGGCTTGTTCCCATGAGGAAGATCTATGAGTTCTTAATTATTGTGAAATATGATCGATTTTAATTCATCGTTTATAACTTCTCTACATAAAGAAAGATCAACAAAGTTAATTGCTTCTAAATAGATCTTAGGATAATCTTCTAACATGAAAATAAAAAACTCATCCGTTAGGTTGGTCTTCTTTCAAGCTCTCCTGCTCGCTCTAAGTTCTAAGTTATTGTTCTACTTCATTAATCACATATATGTTTTTAGTACTTGAAGCAACATCAGACCCACCAATTTCTTTTATTTCTACAGATCTAGTCTTCATAGGAAAGACATTTTCTAGAAATTTTGCATCTTTTGATTCTATAATAGTGTTTGGATCTAAAAGGTTAACCTTTGATTTCAAAACTAAGAACCTATATGTTGCATTATTTTCTACATATCCTATAAACATATAATTAATTTTCTTAGGATCTAGTTTCCTTTTCTTAATTTCAACTAATCCTACTTTATCCAGACACCCCACACTTTAAGGTATTTATAACTAGGAGTGATTTTTTTCACAATTCATATGGTGTCTTACTAGTTTTCTTTTGAAGTATCCTATTTTGTATATAACATGTAAATAGTATGGCTTCTCCCCATATATTAGAGGGTAAACCAGAACTATTTAATATAATGTTCATCATTTCTTTCAATATTTTATTCTTCCATTCAACTATTCCATTTTGTTCTGGTGTATAGGTAGCAACGGTTTCATATATTATTCCGTTCTTTTCATAGAGTTTTCTAAATTGGGAAAATTCATACTCTCATATCCTCTATCTTATCTAAGTTTTCTAATGTTCCTAATAAATTGGCTTTCAACTTATGCTTTATACTTAATAAAGAATTCTAAAGCTTCATCTTTATTCCTCAAAAGGTATACTTTAGTGTATTTAGGATAATCGTCTACGAAAGTTGCATAATACCTTTTTCTTCATCTAGATATGCGATTTCTAAGATCACCTAAGTCATTATGTATTAATTCTAATAACTCTGAACTTCTGATAACAAATTTAAAGGATTTTTCGATAAACTTGGATTATATACAAGTTTCACATTTTTCGAAGTTATCAACTGATATGTCGGGTAATAATCCTACCCGTTTAATTCTTTTTAAGGATTATACGTTCACGTTTCCTAATATGCTATACTATATGAAAGAGATTCAACAATATAAGAAGAATTGAATGATATCTTATTATTATCATAAGAAACATTTACAACAAACAATCCTTCAGTACAGTAGCCATTTCTAATGCATGAAGGTTCCATTCTTGGTCATTACAAGCTTATCAGAATTAAATACTATTTTAACTCCAGCCTTGTTGAAGAGCGAACCAGAGACCAAGTTACGATAAATGTCAGGCACATACGACATATTTTTTAGCATTAAAGTTCTTCTAGATATGAGCTTTAGAACAACATTTTCTTTTCCAACAAATGGAGATGATCAAGCATTTTTCTTTAATACTTGTTCCTCATCTCTTGTCGTTTGATAGGAGGTAAACATGCTCTAATCCCTTTATACATGCCAAGTTGCCCCTATTGTTTACTAGAAATACTTTAGACACTACAACGACAACCATGTTAGGATTTTCTTCAGCTTCAATGAGATTGACTTGTAATATTATATTCTTTTTCTTAAGCCCACCATTCATGTTCAGAATGTCTAGGCTTTTTATAGTAGTTACAGGACCCCTTTTTCTTGAATTGATTGTTTGTTTTCTTTTTGAGCCTATACTCCTTAGAGTGATGTCAAGACTTTCCACAGTTGTAACAATTGCATTTTATTTTCCTTTTGTGCATGACTTATTTTTACTAAGTTAACTTTTGAAACTAACCCGTTTGTATTTTTAACTTAGACATTGTTTCTATTAGCCTCCTCTATTCTTATGTATATGATTATATTTTTTAAAGAAATGCAATTTTTCTTATAGTTCATTCTATTTTTATATTCTTTCTAGGAAGGAGATAACTTTTCAATCAACACTCTTGACAAAAATACTTTATCCATTTTCATTCCCTCATTCATTAACTCATGTACCAGATTCTGATAATCATGAATCTGGTTCGTGACAAGTTTATCGTCTGTTATTTCATAATGAATAAAGTTTGAGATAACATGTTTCTTAGATCATTCATATTCAATGATAATTTTCTTATAGTGCAGTCTAAATTCTTTAGCAGATTCATAAGAAATATAGATGTTGTAGAATTCATTGGGCAAGGTATTCAGGATTTAATGTATATAATAATTGGCATCTCTAAATTTATTTTCATTTGCTGGATTAACTATAAATGGATATGAAAGAATGTAAAAAGCCTTTAATGTTTCCAATACAAAACTGATTTTCTATTTCTATCTTTTAAAATTTTGTCCACTGAACGGTTTGATTTTGGACAGTTCAGTCGTAGGGTTGACTGTGTGGTGGCCATGGAATACAATAAAATTTTGGTTGTAACTTGGTTTTTAATCAGTTAAAGAAAATTGTTAAGCACTTGTTACAAAAAAGAAAAGAAGAAGAAAACTTTTTTGTTTCCTAATATCAAATAAGATGTCTAATATTTTCAATAATTGAATATTTGGTTTCAAGATTGTTGGAAATAATATGATGAAAATAGTAAATAATATTTAGAAAAATAGAAAATTAAATAAGAAAACAAATTAAGAAAATATGACTTATTTGTTTGAGTCGAGGTGTGATTGGTTCACTCAGCTTAAAACTATATCTTCCTTCCTTGAACCGTGTTCCAAGTACAACATATATATTGGATAGCTGGCCTACAGGATACAACGATTATTATTTGGTCCCAATGGTGTACTCATTATACATGGGCTTGAAGCAATGTGTAAAATTAACCGAACTGAGTTTAGTCAGCAACAAACTCTGTTGGCAAAACAACATTGAATTATAGACAAATTTTAAAGAAACAAAGAAAGAAATTATTGATTTGAACTTTTTTTTTTCGAAAAAGGAGGAGGTCTATATATAGACCACGATTAGGTGTTAAAAGCACCATTTCAAATAGGTTAGGTCTGTTGGATTTGAACCCAACTAGTGCAACTACCCAAACAGATGTATCCCTATTTTAAAATTTGTGCAAAACCAATAGGTGCGATTATACTAGTGGAGTGCGGAATAAACACCGTTAGCGTAAGTGTTCTCTCAGTTCACACATAGATCTAGACTTAGACTCGGACCTGAACCCGAGTGGCACGATGTGCATGCACATACGCACACATCACACTTCTCAACTTGGTTCGGCTCGACACGACATGGCACAACATGACTATACTCCATGCGCGTGTTGTAAAGAAATGGTCCAACCTAAATGGCTATTCCTCCTTGGTGGCTCAAGCCTTATACAAATCACATCACTTACATAAATGAGATTTCTTTGGTTCTTTCCGATATGGGACAAGAGAGCCACATTAAAAATAAAAATACTAAAAAAGAAAAGTGAAGGGAAAACTTTGAATTTTGAAACAAAAATATTTTAAAAAATCTTTTTAAAATACTACATGGGCCTCACCTTCGATGTGGACAATTTATCATGTGAAACCTTCTTTAATACTGAGAAAGGTTATAAATAAAAAATAAAAAAAAAAGGAAAAAAAAAAGAAAAAGAAAACTAAAAAAATTAAACTCCTACGGGGATAAATAACTTTAAGCACATAAAGTTACTTTTGTAATGACACTTGTTAAGCTAACTTAAGTGAAAAAGTAACTTAATGACTTAAAAAAAAAAATAGAAAGTAACTTGGTTGGTGGTATCTAAACAAGGTCTAAAGATGTACACTTTATTTTTACAAAATTTAGGAGTTCTATATACCTTATTAAGAAGTCAGATCTATAATTCTCAAGACAAAAGTGTCCTTATGTTTTCCTCCCATTGCAATTTTCATTCATGAAAATATTATGGCCATAGAATTTCTCCAAAGATTTTCAACATTTGTGTTTTTCTTGTGATCTTATTAAGAATATGAGGCTGAAGATAAAATATTAAAAATTAATATATGATTTCAAAAATTAAAAAATGTAAGTATAAAATTATTTGTTTTAACTCTCAAAAAAATTTTATGTTAATCACTATAATTTCCTGTCAAAATCACAAAAATACAGAACTTTTAAGATTTTGAAATCCCACTATATAATGATAAAATTCATGATCAGAATTTCTATAATATTGTGAAATTTACAAAATCTTAGAGATATTTTCTATGTTGCTTCCATCTTTTCTCTTAGGAAAGAAAAGCTCTGATAATCTAGCATAATGTGATGGATAATAAGCAACACTTAGAAATTGCATACATGATATTTTTAGAAATTACATACATGGTATGTAAGTAATACAAATTAAGTATCCCAAATCATAGCTCCTACATTAGATGGGCCATGAACCAAAAAACACCCTTATTTAGTTATCTGAATATTAGATGGGGATTATCGATTGGATGGGTGAATATGTAAAATATCTAGTTGTCTTATTTCAACAAACAAGTGGACATGAATCCACCAATATGATTTTGGGACGATGACTTTGCGATAGTGAGTTCCAAAATTTAGTTTTTTTTTTTAATTTAATTTTTTTAATAATGTATGCCACTTATACAATTTCTTAGCACTTGTGTATCAAGCATCACATGTAGCCAAAGTATTAAATAACTCCCATCCTAGAAATTATAAAGTGTTGGGAATTTGTAGAAGCAAATCACGAATTAGGATCACAAGAGATTAAGCAAACATAAACAAAATAATAACAGGCACACACAATTTTATTTGAAAAACTTTTACGGGAAAAAACCACGACAAAAAACGACGATAAATCAAAATGAAAGAAAACATTTAAGAAATGGAATAACTTACAATGCTTAGAAAACTCTTATTTTCACCTCTCACAACCTTAGAAATGTTTAGCCCTTAATTGTAATTAACCCTAATCCCATTTACAGCCATATAATAGTGTCACACCTAGAATAGGAAACAAATCGCGTGCTTACACAAAACCACATGGACAATTGATGGGAAGTCTGATAGGATTGACAACTGTTGTGGGTAAAAATGGACTGACCAGATGTACATACTCGAAGACTATGGATTGCTTGAGGGTCAAAAAATCACCTCGGCCTCGGTTACCAACTTTGGAGGTCAACCTTGGATACCGACCTTAGCCTTAGGTGCCAACTTCGACCTCGGATACCGACCTTAGCCTTGGATATCAACGTCGACCACGGAGGTCAGTCTCGACCAAAGACCTCGACCTCGGTGCCAACCTCAGCCTCAGAGGTGGGCCTCGAATATCGGCCACCAACTCGGAATACAAATATATTTAGAATATATTGAGATAAGATCTTCTCGAGATCTTTGTTGTGGATCTCGGGGAGATAACCACGACGCGTCTGGAAGAAGATCTCTTCCGTAATACAAAACCACTGTCCAAGAGGCATTGTCATATACGCCACCTCCCTCAAAAGCCTACAAATACACCCATTGCTATGAGTAAAGGTACACACAATAAATATCTCGATTCTTCTACTCCTGCGAAACTACTCGACTTAGGCATCGGATGATCCCCAGCCTTAATTGGTGCCCCCACTGTCTTATCTTATTTTCCAATAAATCACAGGTACTCTGGATAATAGGAGGTGAGGCGAATCAACTTGATTTTACATCAACAACAGCCATTGAGGCTTGTCGGTGGGATTGAAGCCACCTTCGATGGGATCCAAGAATGCTCCAAAAACTATCTGTCGAGCAAAAGTTTAAATTTGGAATTTTCCTAATATGATCGAGTGGTCTATTGATGAGATCGATAGACACTCGATGGGATCGAGTGGTCTGTCAATGGCATTAACAAACCCTGATCCAATCAAATTACAGACATTTAACAATAATCTCTACCATGGCTTCAATCATCATGAACCATAGCTCCAAGCTCCATCTCTAATTGCTCCATCGTAGTTTTACCATCCTCATCTCTTATCATGCACACTCCATCTTCATCAAACCTTTGCCAAACCCAAAGAAATTTGAACATAATCAGAACTTTTTTGTGGGAACCACCTTTGTAAGCATGTCTATGAATTCATGCTCTTATGAGTCTTCTCGAGAGTGACACCGCCTTCCTTAAGCACCTATCAGATAAAATAATGATGAACATCAATGTGTTTAGTATGAGAATGGTAAACCGAATTCTTCACCGAATTGATCACAATTTCACTGTCACAATTAATCAGCATTGCCTCTTGCTGAATCCCGAATTCGTTTATCATTCCTCTCAACCAAATACCTTCCTTGAAAGCTTCTGTCACCATCATATTCTTACCTTCAATTGTGGAAAGAGTAACCACATACTAAGGCTTCAATATATGCAAGTGATCGCTCCACCCGCTAGTACAAACGAGTAACAATTGACTTTCTATTATGCAATTTACCTGTGTATTCCAAATCCACGTAGCCTACTATCTTTCCTTTTGATTTTTGAAATATCAAAATGTAGTCTGCTGTATCTCGTAGATGATGAAGTATCCATTTTACTACCTCTTAATGTTACTCATGAGATTTAACATATATCTGCTCACAACACTGACTGCATGTAAAATATCTGATCTTGTAGAGACTGTGACATACATCAAACTGCCAACAACGCTCGAATAGGGCATATAAGACATAACCTTCTTTTCTTAATCTGTAATAGGACATTGTTATGAAGAAAGCCTAAAGTGAGAAGCATGGGGGTACTAATTGACTTAGCCTTGTCCATCTCAAACTTTACCAATGCCTTCTCAAGGTACTCTACCTGAGATAGCTATAATCTACTCATCTCCCTATATTTGTGCATGTCTATGCCTAAAATATTATTTGCGGTCCAGAGATCTTTCATGTCAAATGTCCCTGATAGCTAAGTCTTCAATATATTGATCTCAGATATGCTTTGATTGGTGATAAGCATGTTATCAATATATAGTACCAATAGAATGAATCCTCTTCATTCACGGCCTTGAAGTTTACGCAATGATCATATTCACTCATAGTAAATCGTTAACTCACCATGAAATCAATAAACTTTTTGTATCACTTCCTAGCTGTTTCAGGCCGTACAAGGACCTCCTCAACCTGCAAACCTTATTCTTTGACCCTTTTTTTTTTCGAATCCTTCTGGTTGCTTCATGTAGATCTACCATTCTAATTCTCCATGTAGGAAAGTAGTCTTAACACCCATTTATTCCAGTTCAAGGTTGTATTGGACCACTAGTGGTAACATAAGCTTGATAGATATATGCTTGACCACATGCATGAAAATCTCACTGAAGTCGACATCCTCCTTCTGTACATACCCTTTCACTACCAATCTTGCCATATATCTATCCTGTTTCTTATTATAAATCCACTTGCACCCGATCGCTTTACACCCGATGGGAAACTCCACTAGCTCACATATTTCATTCTTGTACAAAGAGTCAATCTCTTCTTGCATGATTGACATCCACTTCTTAGCATTTGGGTCATCCGGTACTTCTTGAAATCTAGACGTATCTTCCATATTCCTAATGAAGGTGAATGCAATATTCGAGTCATCTTTTTATCTCACCAGTAATCTGTGATTTTTAAGTGGATTTCTCATGAGAGGTGGTTGCTCCACCTACTCTTATACATATTGTTGTAGCTTAGCTTCAACCTATGCTTCACCCTTGTCAATTTTAATGTCTATCATCGCTGATTTTTTTGATACCTTGTGTTATTCCTTACAGAATAAAGAATCTTCATCAAACGTGACGTCACGGCTAATCGTGATATTCTGTATAACTTAATCATTCAATCTATATCCCTTCACACCATTACAATATACAACAAAGATACACTTCTTCATCCTATCATCTAGCTTATCTCTCTCAACAGAAGGTATATGAGAGTAGGCATCACAATTAAAAACTCGTAGCCATGAGTAGTCAACTTCATTATCACTCCACACTTCTATAGGAATTTTGGCAACTGATCAGCATAGATGGGGATCAATTCATTAAGTAACAAGCTGCATTAACGGCCTCAATCCATAGCTCCTTACCTAACTCAGTGTTGATCAACATACTTCGGGCTCTCTCCAAGAGAATCTGTTTCATCCGTTATGCTGCACCATTCTGTTCTAGTGGATGTCTGACTATGTTATGCTATATGATCCCATCAACTTTTAAAAACTATTTAAATTCATTCGAAGTGAATTCACATCCACTATTTGTTGTCAAAATTTTCAACTTCAACCTTAACTGTATTTCCATCATCGTCTTCCATACTTTAAAGTGACAAAAATGTCTGACTTGTAGTTCATGAAGTACACCCAAACTTTTCTATAGTCATTTATGAATGATGCTTTACCGATTGGTGTATACTACTTAAAAGTAACACTTTACCTTTTTATAATTGAACAATCACTAAAAATGATGTTATGAGATAAAAATGTTTCGCTTTTCTTTCTATAGTCTTACCTTATAGAATATAACTCTCTATTGGTAGAATTAGGGTCTAATGTGACTCTCACATGGACATAAAAAATTCTATAATGGAGGAACTTAATTGAAAATCTAAGAATTATTTATGCAAAAATAACATTTTATGGTCATCTGACTCACTTGGTTTAACTCTGAATTTGTTGGGTCAACTTAACCGGGTGACTAACCATCTTTTGAGTCGAGTTCTAGCTTGAAAAGTATGCATGTAAGTCTATTTCAATAAAAGTAGCTATTATTTTATTCTAGACCACACATTTTCCACTTTTCATATTTCATAGTGGCAAAGACAGTATAACATCGAAAGGACAACACAAATTTTGAATCCATGCTTTTATGTTTTCAGATTCCACTTTTGGTGCAGACGAAGATGATAGCCCTACCATTGTCTTCCTTCTTCATACCAACGCCGGAGGTATATAGCAAAGCATGTATACGGTGGATTGGGTACGAGCCTTTCAATGTGCCTTATTGGCGGCATTCCTTAGAAGCAGCTCTACTAAGTGCATTACCTGAAGCATTGATTGATGAATGCATTATACGCTACTTCTTTACTATGCGTAAGATCGAGCAAGAGAGGATCGACAAAGAATAAGCCATGAAAAATGACTCCCAAATGCCCTATAAGCAAATACGCAATGGGACTGCCGGATAGATCGCAATGCCTTCATTTTAATCCGGGACTATCTTGCCCATGAATTTAGGATCACAACTATCTGATATTAGGATTGTTGAGACCGTAAATTCTCCATGTTTTTTAAGTTGTTCTTTCAGAAAAATACTCTTATTACTTTTTTAGGAAAACCTTAATGTGGACATGTTGCTATATATCTAACTGTTTAAAGAATGTTGATGGGAACCTAGCGAGCTCTTTAAATTGAGAATTAAAAATCCTCCTGTATTGTTAAGCTAAGCGATGTTGCGAGATTAATAGGTGTGGACAAAAGCTTTTACATTTTAATGTTGTTATTTTGGATTACTTGGATCTAAATCAATGGTTTCAGAAGTTTTTCTAACGTTCATGAAGAAGTTCATTTAGCAACATGCGCATCGAGAGTACTTCAGCACGTCTCTTAATTTTCTAGTGAGTGAAAGGATTCACCACTATTGGATGGAAGGATAAATATGCACACAACACTTGGTGTACGTTGCTTGCTTGAGAGTCACTCTTTTTGTTTCTCTTTTTAAACTCAATTTTATTGATACTAATTAAAAAATGGCTTTACATCCATTCAAGTGGGACTGATAAAAAGAAACAGGGCTCACCTATCATATAAACCTAGCCTAAAAGAAAATCTACAATAAACTTCCTAAAAGTAAAACAAACAGACCCGCTCCTAAACTAATCGTGCAGGACCAAAGAAGGGGACAAAGGAGGATAGGAGTCCACTTAGGACAGCCTTCCTGACCCCACCCACAATTAAGATGTGGTGCATTGTGTAAATTAGATCTCTAATCTTGATAGATATCTCTAACACTTTTCATATGATATATGTGAAAATTAGTGGACATACATGATTTTTTGGCCAGGAAATTGACACCAAAGAACTCACTTAATGCATGACTGGCTCGGATCTCTCATTCATGTGCCATGTCGGCGCATGTGATGACCTATATAGAATGGAAGCCTCACACATGTCTGTAGTGTGTCATACGCAAGAAGACTATCTAACCTAAAACAAGTTTGTAGAATACCTTTATTGTAGGAATGCCGAGATGGAGCCCACCGCAGTGTATTTATGGCATCCACCCTACCCGACCCCTTAAAAGCTAAGCTGATGCAACCATTACGTGGAAGGAGCGGATTGCCTGTGACCTAGCACAGAGTTATACCTGTGCCTGGGGCTTTCTGGGCCCACAGAGATCTCTGTGACAAATCCACTCCGTTCATTTGTTTTAAAAGACCACAATAGTGCACAGTTCTAAAAATAAGGCAGATCCAAAACTCATGTGGTCCGCCTACAAGAAACAGTGGGGATTGAACGCCTTGGGTGACACAAGCTTCGCATTACTGTGATATTTGTTCCTATAGTTTATCTAAGGGTAATGACCTATGAACTGTTTGGATGGTATATAAACACCATAGTGAGCTCTAGGAAGTTTCAATAGTGAATGTTTCTATTCCACTGTTTCGTTGGTTTGGCTTACCCGACTTTTAAAATTTCCTTCTTTTTGTAATCATGTGCTATTGGGTTCTTTCAAAATAGATGAACAGAGTGGATTTCTCACGGTAATCTCTCTGGCCCCTTACAACCTTAGGCATAGGTATATCCTAACGGTAATCCCGACGCACTCTACCCTAGAGTGTACAGGATTTCGCTATCGATGGTTTTAAATCAAGTTAACTATAAACCGTTACAACCTACACAAGGTTAGCTAAAGAGTCTACACAAGACAACCTTAGGAGCTTACACAAGGCAACTCACTATGCCTACACAAGGCAAACATACTATGCCTACACAAGGCAAACACCCATGCCTACATAAGGACACTACACATATTTTGCCATTAGAGGCATACGAAAGGTCTTAGCGAGTTTGTCAACTCAAACTCTGAATCCCAATCTTACACAAGGAAAGGGCTTCAGACTCAACGAACTCTATATACTTACAAGTAAGTGAGTGAGCCCCGTTTTAGCACATGTTGTTGAAGAATTTCCTGTTGGTGAAGAGTCTTTAGGTTCCTTGAACCGCAACCGCCTATTGATGCTTTAATCAATGCTTCGAGGTTGTTGGTTTAGTTTTTTTGTCTGATCTTCTCTAATAAATGATTCTTCTTTGGAAGTTAGAGAAGATTCTCATGAGCTAAGCATTCAAGTATTCTGGCATAATGATTTGCCATTAAAGGATGTTGCTGGAAACTTAATGAATGTCAGAGTTTATAATTCAATCCAAGTAATGAAGATGAGATTAAATGCTTGATCTATGGATTGAATGATAAACTCTTATGAGAAAGAAGGCTTGACATGTTTTCTCTGTGGATAGGTTTTGTCCCTATTTTGATGTGATTGAATAGACCTTTGATGCCATCAAAATTTGAATTTCGATGTCATTGAACTATATTCGATGTGATCGAAAATATTAGATTTTCTTAGAAAGCTTGCTGGACAAACTGGTCTTTATATCGATGCAATCGAGTGAACTTTGATGTCATCGATGACTTACTCTCAATGCTATCGAAGAAGGTTTGATTACATCGAGGAGCACTCCGAGTATTTTTATACATGGAGAGAATAAGCCCAAGGTCGATTCAATCGAAGTGGGTTTGATGTCATCGAAACATAAGTTTCAATGTCATCAAACTTCATTTGATGTAATCGATAATACCTAGCATATGTTCAATTTGTTACTGGACTATTTAGGCTTGTTTTCGATGCAATCGAACCATGTTTGATGCCATTAAAATTGTCCTCGATTCCAAATCGATGCAATCTTTAGGACATGAGTTTTCCTGTATTAGCTCATTTTTTCTCCAATACTCAATGTGTAAAACCAAGCTTACCAATGGATATCTAGAAACAATTGTGGGTAAGTTTTAAGCTTTTATATTGGGGCATATACCTAATTAGGGTATGTTTGGATAAATGAGGCTTAATTTACCTTTTAAGTACATTCATATATCTTCATCTTAATAGGTCTTAAGCTTGTGATCTTCAATCTGGGACACACTTGATAGACAGACTTATTATTCATGATATTGATAAACAATGACACTTTTAGGAAAGTAGTCTTAACATCCATTTATTCCACTTTAAGATTGTATTTGGCAACCAGTGCTAACACAAACCTGATAAATACCTGTGTAATGCCTCGAAAATTGGCACCCAAGTACATTGACTCTGATCTCCAGTTTCCGAGTGTTAACTTAATGAAAATGCACATATGACATCGTTCAAATTCACAACCATTTCACATACGAGCAATCAGAGTAACACAATTCAAATTAGCAGATCCAAAGTGAGGTAGAGATAACAAAAATTAATAAATATAAGGCTAACAATTAAAGTACATCAAACAGTGGTGTCCGCCCAAATAGGGATTATACAAGCCATATATACATACCCAAGATGATTAAACTGTAAAGTTTTCAATTTTTGCCTTATCCTCTAAAATATAACGATGATGGCACAAGCCAATCTATGTTTACCCGTCTGAGGTCTCACTAGTACCTGCATCAATAATATTGCTTGGTTTGTTTTTTAAAACACCGTCCTAGGTGGGAATGAGTATTTAACTCAGTGGTTTTCATTAATTCTAAGTTATACATGTTATCAACCCAATCAGCGCAAGGTAATGATAAAATAAGAAATCGAACATTACCTAAATACTCTTGTTAAATGCATGAATGAGATTAGGTAATGATGCATGCACCTTTCAATCCAACACTCCCTCACAAGCGACTTTAACACCTATTTCACAAATACCAAGACTCCCTCACAAACGACTCCAACTCCAAATCGCAAAATCCTATTTAATGTAATGCGGTGAATGCGTATGTTAGCTAAGTATTTATTAAGTTTCATTCATCCAGCATATCGATGAAGCTAGGATACCAACGTTATATCACGAGTCCTTATCCGAATCACGTAGCTCGTAGTGGCTCCTCACAAGTGTTCCTTGATCCAAGTTTATGTATCACTTGTTTATCTCACAAATCAACGATTTCAAATATACAACGTGATACCTAAAGGTATGAGGATCAACCTGGTATGGGTCGTCATCCAAACATCGAGTATGATCACTCGGTTTCGAGGTACGGGCATGTCACGTAAAACCAAATCACCATAAGAAAATGGCTTGTCACCCAATTTCATTTACGCCCGAGTCGTTCGAACGGTAATTTGGCATAGAACCATCGGCCGTGTAATTGGACGGGAGCTGTTCGAACAATGATTTGTCACCTCCATTAATGCTCACTGCTCACTACGAGGAGGCTCGTCACCCTTGCGTAGACTGATAACTCGGACATGGTGTTCCATACCACCATGCCTCACTCATAAGTCTTAATGGGATTGTATCGCGCTAACGGTTATGAATGAACTAATCCATTGGGAACGAGGTATCCTAGATTCAATTTGACCGTGTCATACATTGTAAACATACATATTCAATTAGCTAGTGGACTAATTTGAATAACCAGAGAGAACCTCAGCGCAACTGACATTGGGTGCAAGCATCCCATGTAGTCTTGCTACTGTTGGTTATCTGTGTTCAACTCGGGTCGATTGAACAAGTCTAGCTAGGGTGGTCACCCTAACTCGGGCCACCACTTTAGTTCAGGTGGTTAGCCAATTAACCTAATATCATACCAATCCTAAGCATCACTATGGAATAAATACTGCATCATGAAATTATATCATATGTTCTACTACACAACCACCTAGGCATTTCATCGACTATGTGAGCATCTATAGGGTACTACATTCACTAAAGCATTAAATCAAACATATGAGAATACATAAAGTAATACAACCACTTAAGCATTAAATCAAGCATGTGAGCATCGAAAAAACAACACATTTGTCATGCCCCAAATTCGGTAACCAGAATCATAAGGAACCCGATGGCCGGTTCCGGCTGTAACAGCCTCTATAGTACCCCATTCTCGACTCCCGAGGCAGGTTCCGATCCTGGGATCCTACAAGGAGGATTTTTCAGAATAATATAATCATTACCAATACGAGAATACCCAAGATCAAAACAAGAACATCTGAGAATAACAAAGGCACACATCGCAAAATCCACTATAAATTTGAACTTTTATAATCATCCATAAGGTCTAAAAGGACATACATGAGACAAAAAGGAAAGGAGAGAAAGGTCGACAATACTGGAGTCCTCAAATGCTTAGCTCTACTCCATGCTCTGTAGCTACGACGCCTGCCTAGGATCTCCTGCATGCATCAATCGTGCATAAGCTTATAGAAGCTTAGAGGGTGGTGTAGGTGTGTGATAATGGTGCATAGAAGAGTAGTAGGAGATACAATGTAACGACCCGAAAATTTCCGTACATTGGGTCGAGTACCACCTCGACCAGAAATCACGTAGGATTAAATACTTTAGAAATTTAACAAAGTTAACTAAGTACTAAACTCTATTAGTCATGAAATCCGATAGGATCGCTTTAAATATGATCTGCAAGACCCAAAAGTTGCAGAATCATTGACGCTAGGTTACCCTAAAGTTTAGAACCAAACTCATTTCCCGTCTGCTCTCGAGAATGAAAAGAAACTTCGTATTAGGTCTAGATCGCACATCGGGAGTCTGATTAACCCGAAGCTAAGGAACTAGGACCGCCCCACTGGGCTTAACAATCATCTCAAAAATCAGCTCCATCCGATGTTCCACGGCCATTCGTTTAAATTCGGAGCGAGGGAGTGTGAAAAACACTATTCCCATGCCAAAATAAATATCTGGAATAGTGATCTGGCATCATTCGTTGACGCGTCAGTATTAAGCAACCTGACCGTCAATCGGACCAAATTACACCCTCGGATTAAGAAAAATTTCAAGAACATTTACATGTACTTAGAATTTCGATCGTGGCCCACCGACCGTCGAATCGAAAGTGGTCTACCACGTGCGATGGGGAATCCGATCGAGTCAAAAACGTAATCCCACGTAGATCCATAGATGGTGAGCTTAAGTCGACGTTTGGTTCAAGGAGGGGCCACGGAGAACCTCCCTTTTGAAATGAAAAGTGACGAATATCCTATATTAGCATTACCCCTTGAACCTCGAGTCTAATTTCGAATGTTTTGGCTATAAAAGGGGCTTAGAATAGCCCCTCTCACAAATATACAATTTTGGAGAAAAACCCTAGAGGGAGAGAGAAAAAGAGAGAGAAGCGCTTGGGTTTTGTTGCTTAGATCTTCCTCCTACTGCTGGATTGTTACACGGCCTACACACCGCCTGTTCTAGGCACTTTCCCGGCGGTATCCATCCCATTTGAAGGTAAGAAACCTAACCCTAGGTCTGATTTAAGGTAGAATCGATGTGGGATGTGTAACGACTAACCGGTTCTACTCTTTAGGCTAGAAATCTCCCGTATACGGAAGTTCTACTACCCTTGCTGATTCGTTGAGTTTCAAAAGGCAAAGGTGAGGACTTTAAGTGTATAAGTTACGGTTTTCAACGCTTTCAATGTCAAATAATGGTAGATTCATGATCTGCTTGTAAATGCACATGTACAAAGTGCTTTCCGTTTCCTGTTTCGATTAACGTTGTAGAAATTGGAATTTCACATACTCTAGGTATACGTAGAAATACCGTATACGTATTTTTTTTGGAAAAATGTTTGACATGTTTATTTAATGTATTATTATATGTTATATGGATAAAATACTAATTTGGTGAAAGGAATTGCTGAAATACATGTTCATGTGTAAATGCTACGTATGTTGAAATTGTATATTCTAGAAATATCGTATATGTACTTTTTTGAGAAAATGTATGACATGTTTATTTAATGTATGATTATACAATATATGTATAAAATACTAGTTTGGCAAAAGGAATCGCCAAAATACATGTTCCCTTGTAAATGTCAAGTATGTTGAAATTGCGTATTCTAGAAATACATATGTGTAAAATTTGGAAATGTAATTGTCATGATTATTTGTTGTATGATTATGATATCTGCGGATAAAATTAACCGCTTGGCAAAAGAATAGCCCTAATACGCAATTGCTAACATACGTTATGTATGTTGGAATCGCACACTCTAAGTGTTTGGTGTACATGCTTGTGTGCGTAGAAGCAGGGTGTTAGTGCCTTAGATAAGCGGCCGATATGGAATTCCGACTCCTTTAGAGACATGTAGGGTCCCCTCTATGCGGTGGTTCGCTATAACCACTCACTTGTGATGCGTATGTAATTGTATCCCTATGTGTATAGTGCTTTATAACATGCTTTACAACATGCTTCACAACATGCTTTATAACATGCTTTACTTCATGCTTTACTTCATGATTTATAATATGCCTACTAACATGCTTTACTTCATGCTTTACTTCATGCTTTATAATATGCCTGCTAACATGCTTTACTTCATGCTTTACTTCATGCTTTACAACTGTTTGAGTTTGGGACTATGCCTATAGTCCAAACATTCGGTACCAGACTTGCGGTTGTGGCCGAGATTCATATCGCCACAATAGACGTGTCTGGCGAACCCAGTCGTGCCGGTTGGCGATAGTGGTTGGCCACACGGAGTGCTTTTGCGCTCCATATCGCTCAACTTGTGGTGCGCTCGAGCTAGTCGAGCTCGTCAAAGCAAACCGATATGTGTATATGTATGTTCACCATGTTTGGTCGCTCATGCTTGAACCTGGGTACCAAACTTACCGTGGCGATCCCGAAGCTGGTACCTCGATCCGCTAAGACGCATGAGCCGGGCATGGTGGTATGGGACACCGTGGTCGGTATCGGCCTCTGGCCGGGGTCATGTGCCTCCCAAGTAGTGACCATTGCGCAACCAAACTCGTGAGCCGATTATGGTGGTATGGGACACTATATTCGAGTGTCGATACTTACGGCGAGAGCCGAGTACAGTGAGACTGTGCTCGTCTTGTGAGCGACAGTCCTCCGTAGTATCTTCGAGTATACTCCAAGTGTCTGTGATTGGCGACGAGTCTTTCACATGTAACTAGAGTATGAGTTGAGCCGAGTACGGTGAGACTGTACTTGAGTGATGGCTAGTGATTGAGCCAATCGGCGAGATATGTACTTGGTGACGGCCAGAATTGAGCCGCATACGGTGAGATCTAGTATCCGCGCATGACGGGTGACGAGCCCTTTGCGATGCCTTCACTACGCTTCTCAAACCATAATATCGTATGAGATTAGCTAGGATTGACGACCCTAGAATGGATCATGTTTGAGAATGATCAAGAGGAGGTACCTTAGTTTCCCAATACTGCTTTGGTTGAAATGGATTAATAAAAACTTGGTAATCATGAGCATCATCGCACCGCATGTGCTTTGTAGATGTGGCGCACCGAGGAGTTAGCATTCGCGAACGTAAGATGATGTCGCTTGAGGGTGGTTTGGCAAGGGCATACGGCATCATGTCATATCATTTTTGCACTTAACAAGAGTAATTAGAAATGTTTGATTTGTCTTTGCGTTATCATTCTTGCTTGATTGATTTGATAACATGTTAACCTATGCTTTATTGTTCCATTGAGTTAGCTACTCACTCCCACGTTACGGGACGGTGTTTGCAACACCCACCGGACTCTGTCATCGGTGTAGATGGCGCCTGTTCAGGGAGCCGAGCTCGACTTTGAGGAGGATCAGAGGAGTTCTCCTTTATGCGATACTCGACGGCTATGCTTAGGCAGTACATCGCGGGATTCTGAGGCCTCTTTTGAGGATTGTATTTTGATTTTTGACTTAGAAACAATACGTGTATATTGGTACTCAGTTAGTACTCATACTCAAGTTCACAAAATTTTGATACTTTACATATTTTGAATATAAAATTTGATCTTCCGCTTGCCTTTATACAATTGAACTGGAGTATGAATTCTTGTTTTGGTATAATCTCATTCATGTTTATTGCGCTAACTCAGACAACATTTAACCATCATTGTGTATGTTGCATAAGTGATGCGTTGGAACTCGGGAGTTGAGTTCATACTCGACCCCCGAATTTCAGGGCGTTACATACAAGGAGAGAAGCATGATCAATGAGGATATTACTAGCCTTACCCAGGCTTATCATGAATTAGATGTAATGAGTACTGGGTGCCATACCAAGGCAATGCAGAAGGGGCTTGTACAGCCAATGCTAATGCAATGCAAGTAATGTCAGTGCTCATATCCAAACCACAAGTCAAGTACATTTTCGATCATAAGGAAATCACCGGGGTCCATTACAGTGCTGAATGACTGCTGCTCTGTAGACCCCACATAGTCAAACGAACATAAGAGACCTCACTACCAGCCTATAGACAACCAATCACCAGTAAGGCCTGACGGTAGCGGACCCATTTACGAGCTAGTCAGACTCAGCCTAGCAATGCCCCCTACACACCAGGTAGGTAAGGCCACACCCCTATCCAACCGACTACAAGATAGTGGGGGTCGCGGCCTAACGGTATAAGGCCCTCGTGTGCTCATGTATTCCATCCAGTCACGGCGTTGGAGCAGATCCTTAGTACCATGGAAGTTTTGAGAATTTCACCCGGTCACGGCGTTGGAGCAGATCCTTGGTACCATGTATTTCACCCGGTCACGGCGTTGGAGCGCTCATATATGCTCAACTAATATTTTCGGTGTCCACACATACAGCCATCCACGAATACCCCTGTGGAAGTAAGGCCCTGATGAAGTAAATGCGGATATCCACAAGCTATGCAATGCCAAATGCATGAATCCCGCAATCACCCATGCATCAATCCCAAACATCCATCTCTCGGGGAGATACCAACATGTCCTACACAATGGCACAACTATGGCCAATCATACCTCGACCAAGCATGCATATGATGCGTATGGGAGTGGGCTATGAAGATGAATAGGGGTGCCAATGAGGTGAAGATGAACTCTCTACCTAACCATGAAGGGTCTAGATACTTAACCAATTCCTCATAAGGAATATAACCTCTAGTGCGGGCTCATTTACATAGGGTAGCCCATGAGACTAAGCATACAAGTTACATGCATAAATAATATAGAGATGGGCCTAGCAAGAGATTAAGGTGGGCATTCAACCACACTTAGAGGGGTCCATAATGGGAACATTTAACTACCATTTTCCCAAGGCATAACCAGTCATAATCCATATAGCTATAAGGTCCAAGGCCCACATCCAAACCACATACATAATCCCCGTATAAAGGTATGAGAAAAAGGGTCCAATATTACCTTAAACAACATGGGCCCAAGGAGGGGAATCAAGGCTCAAGGCCCAAGTCTCAATGGCCATAGGACTCATACATTCAGTAGAACTTAATGGGTAGCCCATGAGCACAAAAAATATGGCTTAAAAATAAGTTTAAGTTGGGTGAAATGGGTCCAACTACATCAGCCCAATAACTAATAATCTAAGTGGGTAACCAAGGGCCCAATACTACCCTTATCTCAACCCATAAGTCCATCAAAATAGTGGAAGTCAGCACAACATATGGCTAGGCCAAGCTGGAACATTCTAGCCCAATTTGTGCCCACTAGGAAGTCCCAAAATCTGGTTTATATTTGGGTCCTACAAATGATCATCAATGGAGACCCAAAAAGGCATTGATTAAGCCCAAGAGAATTCTAAAATATAAGGGAGCAATAAATGCCCAATTTCCTCAATATGGTGGGTCCCATAATCATGGCCCCAATGGGCCCTAAAACATCAGGGATTGGTCCCCAACTAATCATACACAAAGCCCAATGGGCTGGGGCTTAAAAGTTCTGAAATAACAAATGGGACAATAATATACAGGAAATTTCTGCAATGCATGTTGTTGTCATAAATTTGGGCACTCCATTAAAGTGGGTTCAGGGCCTCTAAAACTCTGGGAATTGAGGGGCAAGGTCCCTTATCATGCATATAATAAGAGAAAACCCAAAAAGTTGGCCCACCATCAGAGGAAACATTTTTGAATTATGGTTTTTATCAAGGCATATTGCTGGACTGCACAGCAGAAAAATCTGGCAGTCCAACCATCTTGGCTTATTATTTTGGATGCCCAAATTAGATCAGATAGGGTTGAAAGTTTACATAGTGACACTTCCATAGGTATTCCACACCCCCACAAAATTTCAGAATTTTTAGATATTTCTAAGTATTTTAATTAATTTAAATAAAACAGTCTATCCAAAAAATCGGACAGACCTGGATGTCCCAATGTGATGGGCCAGTCCGGCCCTCGCCACGGTGTGCACAGGGGTCCATTGCCCATCATATTTGGTAAGAAGGTCCTAGCATGAGTGGACCACACTCCTACAAAATTTTAAAATTTTTGGACATCTATAAATATTTTAATTCATTTAAATAAATTAATCTATCATGAAAATCAGACTGATCTGGACACCATATTATAGTGGGCTGGTTCAGCCACCATCATGGTGTGTACAGGCATCCATTGGCCCCAAAATTTTGTAAGTGGGTCCTACCATGAGTGGTAAACCTCCCTATAAATTTTCATAATTTTAGACATCCAAAAGTATTTTAATAAATTTTGAAATTCCAACCTGTCCAGGGTGGAATGTTGCTGGAACAGTGCAGAAAATCCAAACTATCCACCTCATTTGGATCACACCTTTGGGACCCCAATGAAGGTCAGATGGGGCTAAAATTTGGCATAATTATAGGTGGGGTCCACACCTTCAAGAAACATATATTACATGAGACCAAACACCCCTCCAAATGCCTAAAAATCTGGCCTCAAAATGACCCAAAAATCTGTCCAGATAGTTCTGGACAGCAACATATGACTGAAAATAAATAAATATATACACTATTTAAAAGGGGATTTTTTCACGCCCCGAACTCAAAAATCGAGCTTGTAAAATTTTTGATCATCGAATCCGACGCTGACAGCCTCCGTAGTACCCCATTCTTGGCTCCCAGCACCTATACACCAGGTTCCGATCCTGCGATGCTACAAGGAGGATTTCTAATCATAAATTTGATTTGTAATGAGCATAACCATCAGCGTACCCCATGAACAATAACTAGAAGCACACCATCACACAATCCACTACGATCAAAAACTTTAAGTACAAGTCATATGAAAGGGCAATACAATATAATGCAAATAACAGAAACTCCAAAAGCTCAACCGTACGCTCCTGCTGCTACTGTACTACGGCTGCGTCCTAGCGTCACTTACACGCATCAATCGTGCATAAGCTTATAAAAAGCTTAGAGGGTGGTGTAAGTATGTGTGCAATATGAGCGTGCTCAAAAATGTAAGGTCAGGGTAATGCAAAATCATGCCGATAAGTACATGAATGCAATTAGCCATACCAAGGCTATGCAGTGTAAGATATGAATCTATCGGTCATGTCAAGACCATGCGATGCAAGATATAGTTCAAGCATGCCAATCCTCATCATATATCAATACAATTCTCACTCTGGAAAATCACTAGGGTTTAGTACACCCCAAATGGCACTGCCGCTCTCCTAGCCGCACAGTCCAAGTGAGCGTAAGAAACCTCACTATCTGCCTGCCCAATAGTCTGCCAATATCTATCCGATACGTTGATAGCGAACCCATTCACGAACTGGTTGAACTTAGCCCAGTATTGCCCCTTACCCTCGGGAGAGTAAGGCCACACCCCTTTCCAACCGACCATAATACAGTGGGAGACGCGGCCTCCTGGTATTCGGCCCTCGTGCGCTCATATATCCACTCGGTCTCAACGTTAGAGTCATCCTCAGGTACTATCAGGTTTAGAGATTTTCACCCATCGACATTTATGATGCCTCGATGCTAGAAACAGTATTTCTGGTATCCAATCCGGCAATCCACGATGTATCTGTGGAGGCTATGGACCTGATGTCGCTAAGGCATGTAGTAACCATAATCACACAAATGCGAGTGCATGAATCACACTACTAGTCATGCAACAGTCCTGCGTGTACCACGTGCTCATGTAGGGCAACTCCGCCTATCAGGGAGCCCATAAACAATCTGCCTGAGGGCATATGCTATGATGGGGCGTGATAGATTTAATCCAAGAAAATTATGGTATAGACCACCCTAGTGGGTTCCACAAACATCCAGACCCTTCCCATTACAAAATACCCCTTGCATGTGCCCCATATAGGTAGATAAGGGGGCTCCAATGTCCAAGGGTGGACTGTCATGGACGTCCACCCTCTATAGATGGTCTGGATATTTTTGGTCCATAAGGTGGGCCACACACTCATGATCAACAAGTTATCAACAAAGAAAAATAAGGATTCAGTCACAAGGGAAGGGTCTCCGCCACATTAAGGCCCTTCCCCTCATCACTTATGTACACATATTTCACTATCATAAGATATACAAGATCTATATGATCATAGGATTTCTACTTGAGATCTATGGTGGAGATGCAATCTCCACCAAGGATCAAGGGTCTAGATGACCTAAAGATCCCTGATCAAGGAAGGAAAAGCCACGTAGGGGTCCATGAAGAATGGCCCCTTGCATGGAACATGCACGCAAGTAAGATGGGCTATGAGCCCTATGCATGAAATCTTGGGGGCCACCACCATCATTTGATGGGCCCCACAAGCTTCAACATAAAAAAGAAAGGAAGAACAAGTAAGAAATGGAAGAAATCTGAATTTTTGCAATTACATGCACACCCACCTTAAGATCTTTATCAAAACTCCACTCCAAGCTTCAAACTGTCCACGGAAGTAAGATGAAGGGTTGAGATGGGTTTTCAATGGAGGAATTGAGGGGAAAAAGGAGGACAAGGGGCTGGAAAATAGGGAAAATGGGGCTGGATTTTATTTATTTTTTTGCAAGAGAGAAAGAAGGAGAAAAGAGAGTAAAGAGAAATGAGAGGGAGAGTATGGAAATTTACTAGAAAAGAGAGAGAGAGAGAGAGAGAGAGAGAGAGAGAGAGAGAGAGAGAGAGAGAGAGAGAGAGAGAGAGAGAGAGAGTAATCATGAGCTCTCTCACCTTAGATAGGGAAACCCATCATGACAAGTATGTTGATATAAACAAAGTTCATAGACTTATAGGTTTGGGGTAGGTATGGGTAGTGTGTAGGTAGTGGGTGGTGTAGAGAATGGGGTTTAGGTAGTGTGTGGGTGGTGTGTGTTGGAAATAGTTCCAAGAGATGGGAACTATCTAGAAATTCATGCACACCATCCCTAGGTGGGCCACATGATTATGATCAAGGGCTTAGAAAATGAAATGCACACAACTTATGATCTACACGCCGGATGGACGTATAAGACATGGCGTCAGAACTGCAACGACGAAGCGGTCGCAATGGCATAGGTCTCAACTCGATCTGAGTTGGGTCTTCATGACGGAACTCACGGATGACCGCAAACACTATCCAAGGGTCACGGGTCACCGGGATTCAACCAGTAGGACCGCGTGATCAAGGTGGATAGAATGCATACTTACACACACATGCACACATGCGAACTCGAGTCAGGTCTCACAATCCTCCCCACCAACAAGAAATTTTGTCCTCGAAATTGACAAAATCGGAACAACAAAATGCATAACATCATCATACATATATCAATCATCAATCTCAAGGGAATGTAATACAAACAATCAGTCATCAAACAAATGGGGATAACACTCTCTAATCTCGGTCTCGCGTTCCCAAGATGCCTCGGCCTTCGAATGATGACCCTATTACACTTTTACCAAGGGAATGACCTTGGTCCTGAGGACCTGCTCCTTTCGATCAAGAATATGAATCGGCTGCTCAATGTAGGAAGCATCCTCACGGAGCTCAAGTAGCTGCCAATCAATCATGGGAATAGTGTCCGACCCACATTTTTGTAACATAGAAACATGGAACACGTCATGGATCACGACAACTCAGGGGGTAAGGCAAGCCTATAAGCCACAGCGCCCACGCGCTTGGTAATCTCAAAAGGTCCAATAAATCTCTGGGCGAGCTTGCCCTTCACACCAAAACGAACCATGCCCTTCATAGGCGAGACCTTGAGATATACCATGTCCCCGATCGTGAACTCGAGGGGTCGACGCCGACGATCAGCAAAACTCTTCTACCAGCTCTGAGCTGTGTGCATCCTCTGCCTAATAACATTAATAGCCTCCGACATTTGTAGCACAAGCTCGGGACCTAAGGGACGACGCTCTCCAACCTCTGTACAACAACTAGGAGATCTGCATGGTCTGCCATAAAGTGCTTTAAAAGGAGCCATGCTGATAGTCGCCTGATAACTGTTTTTGTACATGAACACGGCGAGGCGCATATGCTCATCCCAACTGTCTGCAAAGTAGATCACACAAGCCCTGAGCATATCCTCAAGGATCTGGTTGACCCTTTTGGTTTGCCCATCCGTCTATGGATGATAAGCGGTGATGAGATGCAAAGTGACCTATGGCGCTTGCTAGAAACTTCTCCAAAACTGAGATGTAAACCTGAAGTCTCGGTCTGAAATGGTCGAAACTGGGACGCCGTGTAGTCTCACTATCTCCTCAACGAATATCCTCGCTAACCGATCCAAAGACCAGGAAGCACGCACTGAAATGAAATGAGGCGACTTCGTCAGATGATCAATGATAACCCAAATGGTATCATGACCACGCTGAGTCCTCGGTAAACCTGTGATGAAGTTTATCGATACATGGTCCCACTTCCACTCTGAAACGCTTAACGGCTGCAAGGGACTAGGGAGTCTCTAATGATCGGCCTTGACACAATGACATGTGTCACACTCGGCCACAAAACTCGCAATCTAACGTTTCATCCCCTGCCAGAGGTACTGCCTCCTCATGTCACGATACATCTTTGTGGAGCCTGGGTGGATAGTAAGTCTTGATCACTGTACCTCGGTCATCAGATCACGACGTAACTCTGGCACGTCCGGGACACATAATCGGCCTCTAAAGTGTAATCCACCATCGGAACCGATCTGCTAGTCTGACTGCTCTATGGAGGCGGCCCCTGCTCAGTACTCCTGAAGTGACTCGTCCGTCTGCTGAGCCTCGATCACCTTGGCCACCAGAGAGGGTTGAATTAATAAGCTCGAAAGCTGAACAATGGAAGACTGCAGGCCAAACTTAAAGTCATACTCTGAAACATCATCGCATCTGCCACTATCGAACCATCATATGTGCCACTAGGCCTCGTGGCTAACAGCTGAGTATGTCTGCCACCACGTTTGCCTTTCCTGGGTGGTACTGAAGGTCAAAATTATAATCTTTCAGCAACTTCATCCATCACCTCTGTCGCAGGTTCAACTCGGACTGCAAAAATAGATACTTCAAGCTCTTATGATCCGAGAAGAGATCGAACCTGACCCCATATAGATAATGCCTCCACACCTTCAGTGTGAAGATAACTGCTGCAAGTTCCAAATCATGAGTGGAGTAGTTCAACTCATGGACCTTGAGCTGGCGCGACGCATACGCCACTTGCTTCCCATGCTACATCAGCACAACACCCAAGCCAACTCTAGAAGCATCTGTAAAAACAACAAAACCCTCACTCCCATTAGAAAGGGTGAGGACAAGAACGGACGTGAGGTGGTCCTTCAACTCCGTAAATACTTCCTCATAGGCGTCACTCCAGACGAACTCGATGCCTTTCTGCATCAACCGAGTCAGCGGTGCTGCAATATGGGAGAAACCCTCAATAAACCGTCGGTAATATCCCGCTAGACTAAGGAAGCTGTGAATCTCGGACGCGTTCGTGGGCTGGCCCCACTGACGTACTGCATCAACCTTCGAAGGGTCCACAGCGATACCCTCCCTAGTCACCATGTGACCGAGGAACTTCATCTCCTCTTGCCAAAACTCACACTTCTCCAACTTCGCATACAGCTGGTGGGCACAGAGGGTCTCAAGCACAATCTGTAGGTGCTTAGTATGGTCCTCTCGGGTCCTCGAATATATAAGAATATCATCAATGAATACCACCACAAACTGATTGAGGAATGGTAAAAAACCTCGTTCATCAGCTGCATGAATATGATGGGCACGTTGGTCAGTCCGAACAACATGACCAGAAGCTCAAAGTGACCATAGCATGTTCGAAAAGCTGTCTTCGAAATGTCCTCCTCTCGGACCCAAATCTGATGGTAACTGGAACACAAGTCGATCTTGAAAAAATATTACGCACCCTGTAACTGATCGAACAGATCATCAATATGGGGAAGCGGGTATCAATTCTTAATGGTGACTCTGTTGAGCTCACGATAGTCCACACACAGTCGCAATGAACCATCCTTCTTTTTTACAAATAACACTGGGGCTCCCCAAGGTGAACTGCTGAGACGAATAAAACCTAACTCCTAGAGCTCATCCAACTGCTCCTGTAGTTCCCTCAACTCCAACGGTGCCATTCGGTAGGGGGCCTTTAAGATAGGCACGGTACCGGACACTAAATCAATTTAGAACTCCACCTGCCGACGCGGCGGTAAACCTAGAATCTCCTGAAACACACCCGGGTACTCACAAACAACTACCAGCTGCTCAATACTCTCTGCCACAGAATCCTCAACGACCGAAGCCAATAAACTAAATAGCAGCTCTCCTCTACGCTTGACGATGAACTGGAATACTGGCAGCCTGGAATATGAAACGTGACTGTCCTCGCTGCACAGTCCAAGATAACACGATACTCCGCAAGCCAGTCCATACCTAGCATAATATCAAAACTTTTCATTGGCATCATGAACAGGTCGGCAGGAAGAAACATCTCGTCCACCAACATCGGACAAGAAGGACGTCGATGGGTCTACATAACGGACTTCCCCATGAGAGTCGAAACCGCCAAGGCCTCAGACACGGCCTCCGACAGAATACCGGTGGATCGGCAAAACTGCTTAGCCACAAAAGAATGAGAAGCACCAAAATCAAACAAAACATGAGCAACGCAAGAGAAAACAAGAAGAATACCCTCAACGACTCCACCGGTCAATGACTGCGGGTCCTTGCCTGGCGCCTGGTGCACAGAATAAAAGCGGCCCTGAGCTGGTAGGGAAAGCAACACGGAAGACTAAGGGTCCTGAGTCTGAACCTACTGGGCTGCTATACACACTGGACCTAGGGATCGAACAACATACAAATATCCCCTCTGCTGTTGTTGCGGCTGTTGATGTCTCTGCTGCTGCTGTCGCTACTTAGGAGGTCTGCTTAGCTACCTCTGCTACTGAGGAGGAGCCCTAAGAGTGGCGGGTGGAAGCTGAGATCTCTGGTGTTGCTGCAGAGGAGGATGAGGAGGAGGCAACTGCGGTGGCGTCTGCTACTGAATGGGAAGAGAGCACTCATGCCTCCGATGCCCGGCCTGTCCATAGCCGAAGCATACACCAGAAAAGGGGTCGGAAGATGAAGTGGCTGGCAGTGCTAATAATGAGGAAGAAGCTACTGTCTAAACTGCAGACTGCTGAAATCTTAATCTGCCCCTCCTTCTCTACTGACGATGCTGCCTGGAACTGTCAACTGGTGCTCTCCTCTTTCGGTCTCCACCGGAACTCTGCTCTCTCGATCTATGGGTCATAGCCCAGTCCTCCTCATAAACCAGTGGCCAATGGACAACCTGGTCAAATGTCTTCAAATAGTGCCCTACCACACGGCTACGAAGGGCAGAGCGCAAACCAGTCATAAAATGACAGACCCTCATCTTCTCATCGCTAGTGAGATGAGGAACAAATCTATATAAGGCCAAAAAACAGGCCTCATACTAAGATACAGTCATATTGCCCTACACTAGGATCTCAAACTCGATCGCCCGCTGGATCTGAACATGCTCAGGGAAGAACTTCTAGTCGAAGTAGGTCATAAACTCCTCCCATGTCCAAACGAACTGAGCCCCGACCATCTTGGACACGGATGACCACCAGTGACGGCCTCACCCTGAAGAAGGTAGGTGGCAAGGGATACTCTCTGATCTGCAAGACACTGAATAGTGGAAAAAATCCTCGCAACCTCAGTGCGCTAAGCCTCAACTGTAGAAGGGTCAGGATCATCACTAAACATCGGGGGATCATGCTATCGGAACTCTTGAGCTATCGCACTAGCACACGGTAAGTCAGACTGCCTGGAAACCTCAGCGGTAGCTAGCTGACGGGTCTGCAATGCGGTGGCAACCAGCTGCATCAGCTGTTGGAAATGCTCACCTCCTATATATACTATCGGAAAGGTAGGGCCGACACTCGCCTCAGGCGGAGGCACGGGTGCAGCCGGCGGAGCAGGAGCCTCCGAAACTGGAACAGCAGGCTGAGGAGGGGGGATAGGTGGGGGAACCGGAGCTACTGGAGGTACCGGCGCTATGGGCTCAACTGGAGGAACAGGCCAGATTAGGACCTCAGGAATCGGATCCTTAATAATGGGAGCAGGATGTGCTCGAGTAGGATGAGTACCTTAGGTGCCTCATCTACGGGCGCCACGACCACGAGTGCCACGACCACGCGACATCGTCTACAAAATAACCACGATGAAAGGAATCAGGACAATTATAGGGTCAATACAGAGCGAAAGGAAGAATCTCGGGACATTACTTGTCCTATGTTCTTGGCAGACATGCGATGTTATCCTGAGTTATTCCAGAATTACTTGCTATACTCTGATACCAACTCCTATCACGCCCCAGACTCGGTAACCAGAATCACAAGGAACCTGATGGCCAGTTCCTACCGTAACAGCCTCCATAGTACCCCATTTTCGGCTCTTGAGGCAGGTTCTGATCCTGGGATCCTACAAGGAGGATTTTTTAAAACAATATAATCATTACCAATACGAGCATACCCAAGATCACAGCAAAAATATTTGAGAATAACAAAGGCACACATCACAAAATTCACTATAAATTTGAACTTTTACAATCATCCATAAGGTCTAAAAGGACATTCATGAGATAAAAAGGAAATGAGATAAAGGTCGGCTACACTAGAGTCCTCAAATACTCAGCTCTACTCCACGCTCTGCTGCTACGACGCCTGCTTAGGATTTCCTGCATGCATCAATCGTACATAAGCTTATAGAAGCTTAGAGGGTGGTGTAGGTGTGTGATAATGGTGCACAGAAGAGTAGTAGGAGATACAAGAAGAGAAGAATGATCAATGAGGATATCACTAGCCTTACACAGGCTTATTATGAATAAGATGCAATGAGTACTGAGTGTCATACCAAGGCAATGCATGAAGGGGCTTGTACAACCAATGCTAATGCGATGCAAGTAATGTCAGTGCTCATATCCAAAACACAAGTCAAGTACATTTTCGATCATAAGGAAATCATCGGGGTCCATTACACTGCTGAATGACTGTAGCTCTTTAGACCCTGCACAGTCAAACGAGCGTAAGAGACCTCACTACCAGCCTGTGGACAGCCAATCACCAGCAAGGCCTAACAGTAGCGGACCCATTTATGAGCTGGTCAGACTCAACTTAGCAATGCCCCCTACATACCAAGCAGGTAAGGCCACACCCCTATCCAACAGACTACACGATAGTGAGAGTCGCGGCCTAACGGTAAAAGGCCCTCGTGTGCTCATGTATTCCACATGGTCACGGCGTTGGAGCAGATCCTTGGTACCATGGAATTTTTAGAAATTTCACCCATGGGCATCTGATGCACCCGGTATGCTCAACTAATATTTCTGATGTCCACACATACAGCCATCCATGAATACCCCTGTGGAGGCAAAGCCCTGATGAAGTAAGGGCGGATATCTACAAGCTATGCAATTCAGATGCGTGAATCACACAATCACCCATGCATCAATCCCAAGTATCCATCTCTCGGGGAGATACCAATATGTCCTACACAATTGCACAACCATGGCTAATCATACCTCGACCAAGCATGCATATGATGCGTATGGGAGTGGACTATGAAGATGAATAGGGGTGCCAATGAGGTGAAGATGAACTCTCTACCTAATCATGAAGGGTCTAGGTACTTAACCAATTTCTTATAAGGAATACAACCTCTAGTGGGGACTCATTTACCTGAGATAGCCCATGAGACTAAGCATATAAGCTACGGGCTTAAATAATATAGAGATGGGCCTAACAAGAGATTACGATGGGCATTCAACCACACTTAGAGGGGTCCATCATGGGGACATTTAACCACCATTTTCCCAAGGCATAACCAGCCATAATCTATATAGCATAAGGCCCAAGGCCCACATCCAAACCACATACATAATCCTCGCATAAATGAATAAGAAAAAGGGTCCAATACTACCTTCAACAACATGGGCCCAAGGAGGGAAATCAAGGCTCAAGGCCCAAGTCTCAATGGCCATAGACTCATACATTCAGTTGAACTTAATGGGCAGCCCATGAGCACAAAAAATACGACTTAAAAATAAGTTTAAGTTGGGTGAAATAGGCCCCACTACATCAGCTCAACAACCAGCAATCTAAGTGGGCAACTAAGGACCCAATACCACCCTTATCTCAGCCCATAAGTCCATCAAAATGGTGGAAGTCAGCCCAACATATGGCTAGGCCAAGCTGGGACGTTCCAGCCTAATCTGGGCCCACTATGAAGTTCCAAAATCTGGTTTATATTTAGGTCCTACAAATGATCATTAATGGAGACCCAAAAAGGTATTGATTAAGCCCAAGAGTATTCTAAAATATAAGGGAGCAATAAATGCCCAATTTCCTCAATATGGTGGGCCCCATAATTATGGCTCTAATGGGCCCTAGAACATCAAGGATGGGTCCCCAATTAATCATACACAAAGCCTAATGGTCTGGGGCCCAAAAGTTATGAAATAACAAAGGGGACAATAATGTACAGGAATTTTCTCAATGTATGTCGCTATCCTAAATTTGGGCACTCCATTAGAGTAGGTCCAGAGCCTCTAAAACTCTCGAAATTGAAGGCCAAGGTCCCTCATAATGCATACAATAAGAGGAAGCCTAAAAATGTGGCCCACCATCAGAAGAAACATTTTTCAATTATAGTTTTTATCAAGGCATATTGCTGGACTGCACAATAGAAAAATCTTACAGTCTAATCATCTTGGCCCACTCTTTTGGATGCCCAAATTAGGTCAGTTGGGGCTAAAAATTTACAGAGTGACACTTGCATAGGTGGGCCACACCCCCAAAAATTTTAGAATTTTTGAGTATTCTTAAGTATTTTAATTAATTTAAAAAAAATAGTCTATCCAAAAAATCGGACAGACATGGATGTCCCAACATGGTGGTCCAGTCCGGCCCTTGCCACGGTGTGCATAAGGGTCCATTAGCCCTAAAATTTGGTAGGTAGGTCCTAACATGAGTGTATCACATCTCTACAAAATTTAAAATTTTTTAGACATCTATAAATATTTTAATTAATTTAAATAAATCAATCTGTCATGAAAATCGGACTGATCTGGACACCATATTATAGTGGGTCGGTCCAGCCACCACCATGGTGTGCATAGGCGTCTATTGGCCCCAAAATTTTGTAAGTGGGTCCTAAAATGAGTGGTCAATCTCCTTATAAATTTTCATAACTTTTAGACACTCAAAAGTATTTTAATAAATTTCTGAATTCCAACCTATCCAGGGTGGAATGTTGCTGGAACAGTGCAGAAAATCCAAACTATCCACCTCACTTGGACCACACCTTTGGGACCCCAATGAAGGTCAGATGGGGCTAAAATTTGGCATGATTATAGGTGGGGTCTATAACTTTAAGAAACATATATTATATGGGACCAAACACCCCTCCAAATGCCCAAATATCTGGCCTTAAAATGACCCAAAAATCTGTCCAGATAGTTCTGGACAACAACATATGACTAAAAATAAATAAATATAAACACTATTTAAAATGGAATTTAATTCAAGAAAATCATGGTATGGAGCACCCCAGTAGGTCCCAGAAACATATAGACCCTTCCCATTATAAAATATCCCTTACATGTGCCCCATATAGGTAGATAAGGGGGCTCTAACGTCCAAGGGTGGACTGTCATGGACGTCCACCCTTCATGGATGGTCTGGATATTTTTGGTCCACAAGGTGGGCCACACACTCATGATCAGCAGGTTATCAACAAAGGAAAATAAGGATTCGGCCACAAGGGAAGGGTCTCTACCACATTGAGGCCCTTCCCCTCATCACTCATGCATACACATTCCACTATCACAAGATATACAAGATCTACATGATCATAGAATTTCTACTTGAGATTTATGGTGGAGATGTAATCTCCTCCAAGGATCAAGGGTCTAGATGACCTAAAGATCTCTGTTCAAGGAAGAAAAAGCCATGTAGGGGTCCATGAAGAATGGCCCCTTACATGGAACATGCATGCAAGTAAGATGGGCTATGAGCCCCATGCATGAAATCTTGGGGGCCACCACCATCATTTGATGGGCCCGATAAGCTTCAACATAAAAAAGAAAGGAAGAACAAGTAAGAAATAGAAGAAATTTAAATTTTTGCAATTACATGCACACCCACCATAAGATCTCTATCAAAACTCCACTCCAAGCTTCTAACTGTCCAAGGAATTAAGATGAAGGGTTGAGATGGGTTTTCAATGGAGAGATTGAGGGGAAAAAGAAGGAGAAGGGCTGGAAAAGAGGGAAAATGGGGCTGGATTTTTTTAGTTTTTTATTTTTGCAAGAGAGAAAGAAGGTGAGAAGAGAGTAGAGAGAAATGAGAGGAAGAGTATGGAAATTTGCTAGAAAAGAGAGAGAGAGAGAGAGAGAGAGAGAGAGAGAGTAATCATGAGCTCCCTCACCTTGGTTAGGGAAACCCATCATGAAAAGTAGGGTGATATAAACAAAGTTCATAAACTTATAGGTTTGGGGTAGGGATGAGTAGTGTGTGGGTAATGGGTAGTGTAGAGGATGGGGTTTAGGTAGTGTGTGGGTGGTGTGTGTTGGAAATAGTTCCAAGAGATGGGACCTACCTAAAAATCTGTACACACCACCCCTAGGTGGGCCACATGATCATGATCAAGGGCTTAAAAAATGAAATGCGCACAACTTATGATCTACACGCCAGATGGATGCACAAGATGCGGCGTCGAAACAGCAACGACGAAGCGGTCGCAATGGCATAAGTCTCAACTCGATCCGAGTCGGGTCTTCATAACAGGACTCACAGATGACCGCAAACACTATTCAAGGGTCACGGGTCACCGGAATCTACTGGTAGGACCACGGGACCAAGGTGGACGGAATGCATACTTACACACACATGCACACATGCGAACTCGGGTCAGGTCTCACAACATTACACCACTTAGACGTTTCATTAAGCATCTGAGCATCTATATTCAACCAATAACATATTTTATAATAAAATCAAAATGTTAATATATTAGCAAACACAAATTCATCTACGAGCATCAATCATTATATAAGACCCTTAAGGGTTGATAAAAGATAACCTAAATATAATGATTTGTACCTTATGACGATTCCCCCGACTCACAGTGCTCGTAGGGTTAGGGCATTAGGGAAAGATCATCAAGAACCTAAGTAAGCATGCAAACTTGTAAGAATTTGAAGAAATTAGATACAAGACCTAAACATACAAACATGACTCAATACTTACCTTCAATCATTGTTAAATCAATACTAATGAAGAGTAATATTGCTATAGAGGGGATGGAAGGGTGAAGGTATACAAATCATCATACTTACAAGCTCTCTCTCTCTCTCTCTCTCTCTCTCTCTCTCTCTCTCTCTTTTCCTTTATCCTCTTTCTCTTCTCTCTTCAAAGCTAGGCTCAAAATTCATATGGGGAGATGGGGTATAAAATGAATGAAAATTTATAATACCGGAAGTGGTGCAAATGGCCTTAATGGCCCTTTATTAATTACATTAATGAAAAGGCCTAGCTATAAGTCCTAGAGGGGGGGTGAATAGGACTATGCCAAATAAAACTTATAACAGCAGAATTAAAGTGAATATGATAGCCAAAATAAATCACAATGCAGGAAAGTAAAATAACCTCTAAAATTTGATCTTGAGGGATTGATACAAATGTTGTTCTAAGGACAACCTTTCACCAAAAACCAAAGTTTATGGTAGGACAACCTTATTTCTAGAAAGATCTTTGTATCAAATCTCAAACCAAAGAGGAATACAGAATTAAGCACAAATTGAACTAAAGTGTAATCACAAATGTATTGTTCTAGGGACAGCCATACACCATAAAAATGGTAGGGCAACCTTGCTGGAACAACTTTAAAGGAAATTTAAATTCAAACTGATAAAGGAATAGTAGAAAGTAAATTCTAAATTATTACAAAATTCCCACAATGCTTGAATTAAATGATTACAACATTCACCACCACACATACATCCCACAAATGAATATTAAAGATTAGAAATGTAAATCATTCAACCACAACACAAGGGATTATAGTGGTTCGCTTTGTGTGTTCACCAACCTGTTAAACAAACGACCACACGAATGATACTCCACTCCTAATATCCTCACACAGGGGATATTAGCGTTCACTCACAAAATAGGTTTTCACAAGTTCACCCAAAACCTTTACAATTATGTCTTTGTCTGTGGGCTTACACAATAAAAAAATCCCACTTCTGAGTTTTCCTGGCTCTCCTCAGATAACCAATACAACAAGATTTTTCTGGCAAATCTTGAAAGAAACTAAAACAGAAAGAAATTTACAATTAAATGTAAAATATCTGAATATCTCCTTCGTTGTAGCAGCCCGGTAGAACCAAATCAGAGTAAATGATTGAATGTTCAAGTTCAATGTCCAGTACTCAATTATAATGGTTCTAGTTCTAATAGATTTTAAATTAGACCAACTAGGGCTTGCCTTAATTGATTTTGATTCCAAAGAAAGGGAATAACAATTCCTCTTATCAAATTAGATTGGAATAGTAGAAACAAAATCAATTAAATAAAGCTAAAGAAAGAGAATATAAAATAAGCACACTTAGCTTAGATGGAGCACAAAATTATCTCTCAGAAGTTTGACGAAGATTGGCTTAAATGAAATACTTAATTGCTTGAATTCTTCTGAGTTTCGTGCTCTATTTATAGGTGAGCAGATTGCATCTTCGACTGGTCTAAGGAGCTCTTTGACTAGTCGAAGAAATAAAAGATTTGAAAAAATTCGGGGACGATAAGCTTTGACCGTTCTACGACTGGTCGAAGGCCTCCTACGACTGGTCGTAGGTCACCTTTGACTGGTCGAAGGTATCCTTCGACTGGTCGAAGACCTTGTAAATTATCACTGGACTTTGAATTGAAGATTTACGACTGGTCGTAGAAGCAGTCGACACTATTCCTTCGACTGGTCGAAGCCTAACAAAATTTATATGAACTTTGTAACAAACCTATGACCGATCGAGGAATTTCTTGGACTGGTCGAAGCAGAGCTAGGACTAGTCGAAGAAAGCATAGGACAAGTCTCCGAACTGCCCAAACACAAGTGTCATATACATATGACTTATGTATCCAAAATGGCCTACTTCTAAGGTCAACCTATGGTCATTCAAACCTCAATAAAGAAGTAATGACATTGAAAACATTAGGAACAAGTAACCTAGAAGTTTAAGCCTTGAAGTCTTGATGTAGCTCAACTTCGAAAGTGACTTGAGTTTTATACGAACTACTTTGTACTCTTCTTGAAGTCTTGTATTCTTGAGTCTTGTCTTGAGAGCAAAGTATGAAGTCAAGGTTGAACTTTGTACTTGTAATCTTTTCTTGTTGTGAGCTTTGCTTGTTATGAATGTTGAACTTTAGAAAGAGCTTCACTAATGCAAGTTATATAACAGTGTTTTTGTCACCACTAATTTGACAACATACAGGGATATAAACTATAGCACTTACAAAACTATAGCACTTACAATTAACCCTTGAGGGGGTTGTTTCTCATTAATGGGACCCGATGGAAAGCATATTGGTCAATCTAAGCCATGAGATAGGTGTCCCATAAGGCAATCTACGTTTGGACATAACCATCCGATGATCAGACATACCGATAAACCGAAAAGGCCCTAACCCAGATCGACGATTACCGAGCATCATTCGGGTCTATAACTATATGAATGTGTAGGAAAATATCTTTAGTTGGTACCTCAACTTTGGTCATGAATCAACGGTCCGAAAGTTACAACTTCGCAAAAGAGTAAAAGGGCTAGTTTCACTTAAATTCCAGGCTTTCACTTAAGGCATTAACATATCTCATGCACTTGGCTTGTGGGTCCAAGTTGAGTAATTTGAGACATGACCTTGGCTGGATGTCTCACAATGGACGTCAAGCCCACTAAGACTAATGTCTTTCTATAGTATCGGGTTTAATGGCCCACTAACAAGTGGTCTAAAGTTTGTTCAGATAATCAGGTCATTTTTAAAATGAATTGGGTAACGAGATTTCTTATGTGCAATGATTAAGGTTTGAAGTAGCTAAGTTCATGGTGTGGCCTATTCACAACTAGTAGAAATGATGAGTTGGTTATAATTACCTTAAATCGTTGGTTCTTGGACTAAAAGGATAAGTGGGTCAGTTTGGTTTGTTAATTAAGATCTGACCCCTAATTGTCTCGACTTGCGGTAGGTCTTTATTTAGTTGTAGTTATCTTGATTAGTTATTGATAGGTCAGATAGATTTGGGCTATATGTAAACAAATCACGTGTCTAAACTCGATATTTAAGTGATCGGGTGGATTCGTTGGCTTTTTACGGTTGATTAATCAGATTTGTGTGGTTCTTTACTGGAACTACCCACGTATAGGCTAACATCGAGTATTAATGGTCAGTAACTGACAACATAAGTTAATTATAATAAAATTTTCAAGAGTTAATTCCAAATATAAAAAATCTGGGACATTAAAACCTGCTTAACTACATGCGTGAAAATCTCTCTGAAGTTGACATCCTCCTTCTGTACATACCCTTTCTCTACCAATCTTACCATGTATCTATCCTATTTATTCTTATAAATTCACTTGCACCCGATCACTTTACGCTCGATGGGAAGCTCCACCAGCTCCCACGTCTCATTCTTGTATAAAGAGCCCATCTCTTCTTACATCGTCGCCATCTACTTCTCAACATTTGGGTCATCAAGTGCTTCTTGTAAGGTAGACATATCTCCCTCATACGTAATGGGGGCGAATGTAATATTAGAGTCATCTTTGTATCTCGCTAGTAATCTATGATCTCTAGGTGGATTTCTCTTGAGAGGTGACTGCTACACTTGCTCTTATACATATTGTTGTTGCTCAACTTCAACATATGTTTCACCATTGTTAATTTCAACATCTATTACCACTGATTTTTTGGTACCCTGTGTTCTTCCTTATGGAACAAAGAATTTTCATTAAACCCGATGTCATGGTTAATTGTTATATTTTATATGACCAAATCATATAGCCTATATCCCTTCACACTATCACCATAGCTAACAAAGATACACTTCTTCACCCTTTGGTCTACCTTATATATCTTAACAGAAGGTACATAAGGGTAAGCATCACAAACAAAAACTCACAACCTTGAGTAATCAACTTCATGATCACTCCACATTTATTTTGAAATTTTACAACTGATCGACGTACACCGGGACCAATTCACTAAGTAACAAGTTATGTTAACGACCTCAGTTCATAGCTCCTTGCCTAACCCAACATTACTCAACATGCTTCGGGCTTTTTCCAAGAGAATCCGATTCATCCATTTTGCTACACCATTCTGTTCTAGTGTATGTTTGACTTTATTATTCCATACGACCCCCTCATCTTTACAAAACTTGTTAAAAAATTCACATCCATTATTTGTCGTTAAAACTTTTAACTTCCGCCCTAATTGTATTTCCAACATCGCCTTCCATACTTGGAAAAAATGTCCGACTTGTACTTTATGAAGTATACCCAAACTTTTCTATAATAGTCATACATGAATGATACTTTATCCATTGCCGTTACTCCTAAGTATACTTTACCCTTTATAACTGAACATTCACTAAAAATGATGTTATGAGATAAAAATGTTTCGCTTTTCTTTCCATAGTCTTACCTTATATAATATAACTCTCTTTCAGCTGAATTACGATTTAATGTGGGTCTCACATGGACATAAAAAATTCTACAATGGAAAAACTTAAGTGAAAATCTAAGAATTATTTATGCAAAAATAACTTTTTATGGTTATCTGACTCACCTGGTTTAACTTTGGACTTGTTAGGTTAACTTAATCGGGTGATTGAACTACTTTTGAGCTAAGTTCTAGTTTGCTTAGGCATGTAAGTCAATTTTTTTTAAAAAAAGTAGCTATTACTTTATCATTTTTCGGTTTTCATATTTTATAATGGCAACATTGAAAAGACAACAAAAATTTTGAATCGATGCTTTTGGGTTTTTCGATTCCTCTATTGGTATGGACAAAGATGATACCCCTACCGTTGTCTTACTTCTTCATACCAACGCCAGAGGTATATAGCAAAGCATGCATACGGTGGATTGAGTACAAGCCTTTCAATGTTCCTTATTGGCGGCATTCCTTGGAAGCAGCTCTACTAAGTGCATTACCTGAAGCATTAATTGATGAATGCGTTATACGCTACTTCTTTAGTATGCGTAAGATCGAGCAAGAGAGGCTCGATGAAGAAGAAGCTATGAAAAATGACTCCCAAATACCTTATAAGCAAATGCGCAATGGAACTGCCAGATAGATCTCGATGCCTTCATTTCAATCTAGGACTATCTTGCCCACAAATTTAAGACCACAACTATCTATTATTAGGATTGTTGAGACAGTAAATTCTCTATGTTTTTGAAGTTGTTCTTTTAGATAAATACTCTTATTATTTTTTTAGGCAAAACCTCAATGTGGACATGGACCCATAAAGCTAAATGTTTAAAGATTGTTGATAGGAGCCTAACAAGCTCTTTAAATTAAGAATTAAAAATCCCAATTTAAAACATAGGTAAATATTCCTATATCATTAAGCTAAGCAATGTTGTGAGATTAATAGGTGTAGACAACCTTTTACATTTTAATGTTGTTATTTTAGATTACTTGGATCTAAATCAATGGTTTTAGAAGTTTTTCTAATGTTCGTGGAGAAGTTCATTTAGCAGCATGCACATTAAGAGTACGTGGGGACGTTTCTCATTTTTCTAGTGGGCGAAAGGATTTACCACTACTAAATGGAAGGATAAATATGCACATAACACTTAGTCTATGTTGCTTGCTTGAGAGTCACTTTTTTTTCCTGGCCTTTTTAACTCAATTTTATTGATACTAACTAAAAACGGCTTTACATCCCGACAAAAAGAAATCGGGCTTACCTATCATATAAACTTAGCCTAAAAGAAAATCTACGATAAACTTCCTAAAAGCAAAAAAAAAAAAAAAAAGAAAAAAGAAAAAAGAAAAGAGAGAGACCCCACTCCTAAACTAATCGTGCAGGACCAAAGGAGGGGACAAAGCTGTTGAGAGGATAGGAGTCCACTTAGGACAACCTTCCTAACTCCACCGTCAATTAAGATGTGGTGCGTTGTCCAAATTAGATCTCTAATATAGATTTCTCTACCACTTTTCACATGAGATATGTTTGGGCCTGCATGTCTAATATTTATGGTGCATGTGATGGGACACATTTTTTTTATAGGATGTGTTTAGACTGTACTAATATAATGTATGGCCCACCTGAGTTCTGTATATGGCTGATTTTTGGGATATCCCGTAATTTAAAGGGGACCCATCAAATGCACGGTGTTGATGGTCGACACGCATCACAGTGGGGCCCACACAGCTCAACCTCACGGGAGCTTATTGTCAACTCGAGCACATTGTACCTTTTCCCTATATGGGAAAAGGTACTATGAGCTCGACCTCACGAGTCCGTCCCATGAGGTTGAGCTGTGTGGGCCCCGAAATGATGCGTTTCGAACATCTACCCCATCAGTCAGATGCACCATTCCATCGTGGGCCTAGGTCTCAAAAATTAAGTCAATCCGTGACTTGTGTGGGCCACACCACATACAAAAGTGGAGAGGGGCCATGCACCATTAAAACATTCATAACCATTTTTGAGGGCCCACCGAGATGTGGTTTGCAATCCATTATGTGTGTCCCACTTGAATGAGGGTTCAGACCAAGTTTCAGGAGCATGCAAAACTAACGTGGGCCCCACGAAGTGCTTTTATATGTTTTAACGGTGTCTTCACATAATTTTAGATGGTATGGCCCACCTGAGTTCCGTATACGGCTGATTTTTGCGATATCCCATAATTTAAAGGGGACCCATCAAATGCACGGTGTTAATGGTCGACACGCATCACGGTGGGGCCCACATAGCTCGACCTCACGGGAGCTTATCGTCAGCTCGAGCGCATTGTACATTTTCCCTATATGGGAAAAGGTACTATGTGCTCGACCTCACGAGTCCGTCCCATGAGGTCGAGCTGTGTGGGCCCCACCGTGATGCGTTTCAAACATCTACCCCATTAGTCAGATGCACCATTCCATCGTGGGCCTAGGTCTCAAAAATCAAGTCAATCCGTGACTTGTGTGGGCCACACCACAAACAGAAGTGGAGACGGGCCGTGCGCCATTAAAACATTCATAACCATTTTTGAGGGCCCGCCGAGATGTGGTTTGCAAATCCAGCCCATCCATTATGTGTGTCCAACTTGAATGAGGGTTCAGACCAAGTTTCAGGCGCATGCAAAACTCAGGTGGGCCCCACCAATTGCTTTTATATGTTTTAACGGTGTCTTCACATAATTTTAGATGGTATGGCCCACCTGAGTTGCATATACGGCTGATTTTTGGGATATCCCATAATTTAAAGGGGACCCATCAAATGCACGGTGTTGATGGTCGACACGCATCACGGTGGGGCCCACACAGCTCGACGTCATGGTAGCTTATCGTCAGATCGAGCGTATTGTACCTTTTCCCTATATGGGAAAATGTACTATGCGCTTGACCTCACGAGTCTGTCCCATGAGGTCGAGCTGTGTGGGCCCCACCATGATGCGTTTCGAACATCTACCCCATCAGTCAGATGCACCATTCCATCGTGGGGCTAGGTCTCAAAAATTAAGTCAATCCGTGACTTGTGTGGGCCACACCACATACAGAAGTGGAGATGGGCCATGCACCACTAAAACATTCATAATCATTTTTGAGGGCCCACCGAGATGTGGTTTGCAAATCCAGCCCATCCATTATGTGTGCCCCACTTGAATGAGTGTTGAGACCAAGTTTCAGGCGCATGCAAAACTTAGGTGGGCCCCACCAAGTGCTTTTATATGTTTTAACGGTGTCTTCACATAATTTTAGATGGTATGGCCCACCTGAGTTCCGTATACGGCTAATTTTTGGGATATCCCATAATTTAAAGGGGACCCATCAAATGCACGGTGTTGATGGTCGACACGCATCACGGTGGGGCCCACACAACTCGACCTCATGGTAGCTTATCGTCAGCTCAAGCGCATTGTACCTTTTCCCTATATGGGAAAAGGTACTATGCGCTCGACCTCACAAGTCCGTCCCATGAGGTCTAGTTGTGTGGGCCCCACCGTGGTGCGTTTCAAACATCTACCCCATTAGTCAGATGCACCATTCCATCGTGGGCCTAGGTCTCAAAAATTAAGTCAATCCGTGACTTGTGTGGGCCACACCACATACAGAAGTGGAGATGGGCCGTGTACCATTAAAACATTCATAACCATTTTTGAGGGCCCACCAAGATGTGGTTTGCAAATCCAGCCCATCCATTATGTGTGTCCCACTTGAATGAGGGTTCAGACCAAGTTTCATGCGCATGCAAAACTTAAGTGGGCCCCACCAACTGCTTTTATATGTTTTAATGGTGTCTTCACATAATTTTAGATGGTATGGCCCACTTGAGTTCTGTATACGGCTGATTTTTGGGATATCCCATAATTTAAAGGGGACCCATCAAATGCACGGTGTTGATGGTCGACACGCATCACGATGGGGCCTACACAGCTCGACCTCACGGGAGCTTATCGTCAGCTCGAGCGCATTGTACCTTTTCCCTATATATATATATATATATATATATATATATATATATATCCTGATCATTATAACTTTATACCGCTATTTGGGTCATCTCAGAAAAGCAGGTGATTTGATTGTGAATTACTCACACTACAAAAAATAAGGTTTTTAGCGACGAAACTTTTAGCGATGAATTTTTTTTTTCTCCGCTAAAAGTCACTTTTAGCGACGAAAATAACTTTCGTCGCTAAAAGTTTACTTTTCACGATGAAATTTTAAATTCGTAGCTAAAAGTCACTTTTAGTGACGAGAATTTTCGTTGCTAAAGGCAGTAAACAATTTTTACTTGAAAGGTTTAGTTTTAGCTAGGAAAATTTTCGTAGCTAAAAAATGAAGATGATACTTTTAGCGACGAAAAATTTCGTCGCTAAAGTCTGCAAACAATTTCTATAAAAAATCAGAAGGTTTATTTTTAGCTATGAAACTTTTCGTAACTAAAAAACGTAGATGAGACTTTTAGCAACGTAAATTTTCATCGCTAAAGGCTGTAAACATTTTTTCACATATCATCGAAAGGATTATTTTTAGCTACGAAAATTTTCGTAGCTAAAAAACGTGGATGAGACTTTTAGCGACGAAACGTTTCGTCGCTAAAGGCTATAAACAATTTTTGTAAAAAATCGAAAGGTTTATTTTTAGCTACGAAAATTGTCGTCGCTAAAAAACATGGATGAGAGTTGTAGCGACGAAAATTTCCATCGCTAAAGGCTCTAAACAATTTTTGTAAAAAATCGAAAGGTTTATTTTTAGCTACGAATAATTTCGTAGCTAAAAAATGTGGATGAGACCTTTAGCGACGAAAAGGTTCGCCGCTAAAGGCTGTAAACAATTTTTGTAAAAAATCGAAAGGTTTATTTTTAGCGACGAATATTTTCGTAGCTAAAAAACGCAGATGAGACTATAGACTGTAAACAATTTTTCAAAGCTAAAAGCAAGATTTACTTTTAGCTAGGAAACATTTAGTAGCTAAAAAACATGGATTAGACTTTTAGCTACGAAACGTTTCATCGCTAAAGGCTTTTTAAAAAATCCGCTTTAGACTTTTACCTACGAAATATTTCATAGGTAAAAGTCTCTTTTAAAAAAAATAAAATATATTTCATCTCAAATTTCCTGATATACACCTGTTAGAATATAATTCATCATATTTTACCTAATATACACCTGTTATATAATATATTTCATCATATTCATATTCACATCCATCTAAACCCAAACTACATAAATCTATCCAGACATAAACTACATTCATCCAAACATAAACTGCATCCATCCAAACACAAACAATCCTATGAAAAAAAAAAACAAATGAAAAGAGAGAACATATGAGAGGTGATCCAAACAAATGAAAAGAAAAACAACCTTAACCTAAACCTAAACCTATAACCTACACTTATAGGTTTAGGTTTAGGTTATATGTTATAAGTTTAGGTTATAGATTATAGGTTAAGGTTTAGGTTTAGGTTATAGGTTTTGGTTTAGGTTAAGATTATAGGTTTAGGTTTAGGTTTAGGTTATAGGTTATAGGTTATAGCTTTAGCGAATTGAGAATATGTTAAGGTTTAGGTTTAAGAAATCAGGTTCTGGTTCGGGTTCGGTATCGGGTTTAGGTTTCGGTTTTCAAGTTTAGGTTTAGGTTTAGGTTAAGGAGTTGAGATTAGGTTTAAGTTTAGGGATTTGAGAATACATTTAGGTTTTGGGTTTAGGTTATAAGTTTAGGTTTAGGTTATAAGTTAGGTTATAGGTTAAGGTTTAGGGAATTGAGAATAGGTTAAGGTTTAGGTTTAGGAAATCGGGTTCAGGTTCGGGTTAGGTTTGGGGTTTCAAGTTTAGGTTTAGGTTAAGGAGTTGAGATTAGGATTAGGTGTAAGTTTAGATTTAGGGATTTGGGAATACATTTAGGTTTTAGGTTTAGGTTTAGGTTATAAGTGTCGATTATAGGTTTAGGTTTAAGTTAGATTATAGGTTATGGTTTAGGGAATTGAGAATAGGTTAAGGTTTAAGTTTGGGTTTTCAAGTTTAGGTTTAGGTTAAGGAGTTGAGATTAGGATTAAGTGTAGCTTTAGGTTTAGGGATTTGAGAATACATTTAGGTTTTAGGTTATATGTGTAGGTTATAGGTTTAGGTTTAAGTTAGGTTATAGGTTAAGGTTTAGGGAATTAAGAATAGGTTAAGGTTTAGGTTTAGGGATTTGAGAATACATTTAGGTCTTAGGTTATAAGTGTACGATATAGGTTTAGGTTTGTATTAGGTTATAGGTTAAAGTTTAGGGAATTGAGAATAGGTTAAGGTTTAGGTTTAGGGATTTAAGAATACATTTCGGTTTTAGGTTTAGGTTTAGGTTTAGGTTTAGGTTAAGGTTATAGGTTTAGGTTTAGGTTTAAGTTTAGGTTATAGGTTATAACTTTAGGGAATTGAGAATAGGTTAAGGTTTAGGTTTATGAAATTGGGTTCGGGTTCGGGATAGGGTTTAGGTTTGGGTTTTCAAGTTTAGGTTTAGGTTTAGGTTAGGGAGTTGATATTAAGTTTAGGTTTAGGTTTAGGTTTAGGGATTTGAGAATACATTTAGGTTTTAGGTTTAGGTTTAGGCTTAGGTTTTAGTTTATAAGTTTAGGTTATAGGTTTAGGTTTAAGTTAGGTTATAGGTTAAGGTTTAGGGAATTGAGAATATGTTAAGGTTTAGGTTTGGGGATTTGAGAATACATTTAGATTTTAGGTTTAGGTTTAGGGAATTGAGAATAGGTTAAGGTTTAGGTTTGAGGATTTGAGAATACATTTAGATTTTAGGTTTAGGTTTAGGTTTTAGGTTTAGGTTAAGGTTATAGGTTTAGGTTATAGGTATTAGGTTATAGGTTTAGGTTTAGGTTATAAGTTATAGCTTTAGGGAATTGAGAATAGGTTAAGGTTTAGGTTTACAAAATTGGGTTCGGGTTTGGTATCGGAGTTTAGGTTTGGGTTTTCAAGTTTAGGTTTAGGTTAAGGAGTTGAGATTAGGATTAGGTGTAGGTTTAGGTTTAGAGATTTGAGAATACATTTAGGTTTTATGTTATAGGTTATAAGTTATAGGTTATAGCTTTAGGGAATTGAGAATAGGTTAAGGTTTAGGTTTAAGAAATCAGGTTCGGGTTCGGTATCGGGTTTAGGTTTTGGTTTTCAAGTTTAGGTTATAGGTTAAGGTTTAGGAAATCGAGAATAGATTAAGGTTTAGGTTTAGGATTTGAGAATTCATTTAGGTTTTAGGTTTAGGTTTAGGTTTATGTTTTAGTTTATAGGTTAAGGTTTTGGTTTAGGTTATAGGTTTAGGTTTAGGTTTATGTTTAGGTTTAGGTTTAAGTTTAGGTTTTAGGTTTGAGATTTGAGAATAGGTTTAGGTTAAGGTTATAAGTTTAGGTTTAGGAAATTGGGTTCGGGTTCAGGATTGGGTTTAGGTTTGAGTTTAGGTTATAGGTTTAGGTTTAGGTTAAGGTTATAGGTTTAGGTTTAGGTTTAAGTTTAGGTTATAGGTTTTGAGATTTGAGAATAGGTTTAGATTAAGGTTATAAGTTTAGGTTTAGAAATTGGGTTTGGGTTTGTTATCGGTTTAGGTTTGGGTTTTCAAGTTTAGGTTTAGGTTTAGGTTAGAGAGTTGAGATTAGGATTAAGTGTAGGTTTAGGTTTGGGGATTTGAGAATACATTAAGATTTAGGTTTAGGAAATCGGGTTCAAGTTATAAGTTTAGGTTTAGGTTAGGTTATAGGTTAAGGTTTAGGAAATTGAGTTTAGGTTATAGGTTTAGGTTATAAGTTAAGGTTATAGGTTATAGGTTTAGGTTAAGGTTATATAGGTTTCGGTTTAGGTTTATGTTATAGGTCTTGGGATTTGAGAATAGGTTTAGGTTAAGGTTATAAGTTTCGGTTTAGGAAATCAGGTTCGGGTTCGTGATCGAGTTTAGGTTTGGATTTTCAAGTTCAAGTTTAGGTTTAGGTTTAGGTTAGGGAGTTGAGATTAGGATTAGGTGTAGGTTTAGGTTTAGGGATTTGAGAATACATTTCGGTTTAGGTTTAGGTTTAGGTTTTTTAGGTTTTAGGTTTTAGGTTTAAGGTTTAGGTTTTAAGTTTAGGTTATAGGTTATAGGTTAAGGTTTAGGTTATAGGTTTTGGTTAAGGTTTTGATTTAGGTTATAACTTTAGGGAATTGAGAATAGGTTAAGGTTTAGGTTTAGGAAATCGCATTCGGGTTTGGGTTCGGGATCGGGTTTAGGTTTGGGTTTTCAAGTTTAGGTTTAGGTTTAGATTAGGAGTTGAGAGTAGGATTAGGTGTAGGTTTAGGTTTAGGGATTTGAGAATACATTTAGGTTTTAGGTTTAGGTTTAGTTTAGGTTTATGTTATAGGTTTAGGTTTTGGTTTTAGGTTTAGGTTAAGGTTATAAGTTTAGGTTATTGGGTTATAGGTTATAGGTTAAGGTTTAAGTTATAGGTTTTGGTTTAGGTTAAGGTTATAGGTTTTGTTTAGGTTAAAGTTATAGGTTTAGGTTAGGTTTAGGTTTAGGTTATAGGTTATAGGTTAAGGTTTAGGTTTAAGAAATAGGGTTCGGGTTCGGGCTTAGGTTTTGGTTTTGAAGTTTATGTTTAGGCTAAGGACTTGAGATTAGGATTAGGTGTAGGTTTAGGTTTGGGGATTTAAGAATACATTTAGGTTTTAGGTTTAGGTTTAGGGATTTAAGAATACATTTAGGTTTTAGGTTTAAGTTTAGGTTTAGGTTATAAGTGTAGGTTATAGGTTTAGGTTTAGGTTTTAGGTTTATGTTAAGGTTAAGGTTAAGTTATAGGTTATAAGTTTAGGTTATAGGTTATAGGTTTAGGTTATAGGTTATAGGTTTAGGTTATAGGTTATAGGTTTAGGTTAAGGTTTAGGTTTAGGTTATAGGTTATAGGTTATAGGTTTAGGGAATTGAGATTAGGTTAAGGTGTAGGTTTAGAAAATCGGGTTTGGGTTCGGGTTTAACTTTGGGTTTTGAAGTTTATGTTTAGGCTAAGGAGTTAAGAATAGGATTAGGTGTAGGTTTAGGTTTAGGGATTTGAGTATACATTTAGGTTACAGGTTTAGGTTTAGGTTTTAGTTTATAGGTTATAAGTGTCGGTTATAGGTTTAGGTTTAAGTTAGGTTATAGGTTAAGGTTTAAGGAATTGAGAATAGGTTAAGGTTTAGGTTTAGAATCGGGTTCAGGACCAGGTTTAGGTTTGGGGTTTCAAGTCTAGGTTTAGGTTAAGGAGTTAAGATTAGGATTAGGTGTAGGTTTAAATTTAGGGATTTGAGAATGCATTTAGGTTTTAGGTTATAAGTGTAGGTTATAGGTTTAGGTTTAAGTTAAGTTATAGGTTAAGGTTTTGGGAATTGAGAATAGGTTAAGGTTTAGGTTTAGGGATTTGAGAATACATTTAGGTTTTAGGTTATACGTGTACGATATAGGTTTAGGTTTGAGTTAGGTTATAGGTTAAGGTTAGGAGGAATTTAGGTTTAAGGGTTTGAGAATACATTTAGGTTTTAGGTTTAGGTTTAGGTTTTAGGTTTAGGTTAAGGTTATAGGTTTAGCTTATAGGTTTAGGTTTATGTTATAGGTTATAGCTTTAGGGAATTGAGAATAGGTTAAGGTTTAGGTGTAAGAAATCGGGTTCGGGTTCAGGTTCGGGTTCGGGATAGCATTTAGGTTTGGGTTTTCAAGTTGAGGTTTAGGTTTAGGTTAGGGAGTTGAGATTAGGATTAGGTGCAGGTTTAGGTTTAGGGATTTGAGGATACATTTAGGTCTTAGGTTTAGGTTAAGGCTTTAGGTTACTGAGTTTAGGTTTAGGTTATAAGTTATAGCTTTAGGGAATTGAGAATAGGTTAAGGTTTAGGTTTTAGAAATTGGGTTTGGGTTTGAGATCGGGTTTAAATTTGGGTTTTCAAGTTTATGTTTAGGTTAAGGAGTTGATATTAGGATTAGGTGTAGGTTTAGGTTTAGGTTATAGGTTATAGCTTTAGGAAGTTGAGAATAGGTTTAGGTTATAGGTTTAGGGTGTGGTCCCTACAAATACAGATATAAACACGGCTTGTCCAAATGGTCAGGCCCCTCTAATGCTATCCATAAGAAATGGACAGCTTCATCGTGATCATAACAGCGGTTCCCACATTCCAAGGACCCCCGCTCATCCGGATAGCTTCGACGCACATCCGGGTCTGCTCCATTAATTTCGAGCAAATACATAAATACGACCTATCTAAATGGTCAAGCCCCTCCAATGCTGTCCATAGGAAATGGACAACTTCATCATGGTCACAACAGCGGTTCCCACCTTCCAGGGATCCCTGCTCATCCAAATAGCTCCGACGCACATCTGAGTCTGCTCTATTAATTTCGATGAAATACATAAACACAGTTGTTTCGTTCTAGGAATTTCACTGTTTCTCGGACTCTACCTAATTTCTGAATATGTATAAGGTTTCTTTCAATGCTATTGCATGCTTGTAATAAATGTGTGGGGCTCTATCGTAATTTTAAATTTCAAGTGTATCAATTCAAAATACTCAGTTAAAGCGTTATACTTCAAACACAGCATGAAATCTCAAAGACGACAAAGGCATGCTTCCATAGGAGGTATGAGAGTAACATCTCAATTGCTCATGGAGATTTTAGTAATTAAATCTCTCACTGTCTATGTTTGAATTGCTCCATTTATTTCAAGGGAAGATGATATTGATACCCTGATGTTTTGGTGCATACCCCACTTTTCCTACTTATGGTACTTTCTTTTTTGGTTTTTATGCATACACCCATTTTTTGTACTTTTGCTACTAGAATAATATTAGTGGGTGTACTATTCTAAAAAGTAGAAAATAAGGTGCATTTGGATCTCATGGTAGTCCGTGGGACCCTCATTGTGAGTGGGGCCCACGCATTGAGTGATTAGGTTGGCCTGAGAGGGGGGGGGATGGGATTAGGTGAGTCTTTGTCAGTGGGGTCCACTTGATGTATGTGTTGTACATCCATTTTGTTTATCAGTTTTTGTGGCTCATTTTAGGGCATGGTTCCAAAAATAAAATAGGGCATGGTTCCAAAAATAAAATAGGCCCAAATCGCAAGTGCATATATTAAAGCTTGTCGTGCGCCATAAAAGTTAGAAACTGAGCTGATATCTGTATTTTCCCTTCATCCAGGTCCGCATCACCTTTTTTGGTTTTTTTTAGTTTTTTTTTTTAAAAATTTTAAGGAAGATCTAAAAAAATATTATTATTTCTAAGAAAGCCAAAGGTCCAAAGAACAAAGCCGACAAAGCTCATAGAAAATAAAAAGACCCATAGTGATCCACCAACAACTTGAGCTAAGAGAGAAAAAAAAAACATTAAGTTAGATGACAATTAAACATTATGGTGGGCCCTCAAAATTTTTTAATGGGGCCATTCAATGATTATTGTTTCCTGTAGAATGATCATTATTTCCTATGGTGTGGTCCACTTCAGATTTAGATCTATTTCATTTTCTGGACCATGCTTTAAAATGAGCTAAAAAACTGATGGACAGAGTGGATGTACAACACATACATCAAGGTGGTAAAATCCCAGGGTGTGCGTGTGTAAAAATTTTTTTTTTTTTAAAGGGTGGGCTCCATAGTTAGGTACTCACCTAATCCACAACCCCAAGTGAAATAATAATTATTCATCAGATAATAAAACTAAATGATTTTCCACATCTATTATCCAGGTTTGGAGACTAAGTCCCAGCCTCCTTCAACTCCATGTCTTGGTTGACACTGCAGCTTGCTTCTCAAGTACCAAATGTTGCAGATATTATGGGTTCTTAGCACAATCACATGCCCATGTTAGCAGTTCATTGTTATATTTGAGCTTAAACTTTCAACTTCTTCCTATTTTTCTTTAACTCTTATCAAATTAAGAGCAGCATGAGGTGTGTGTGTGTGTGTGTGTGTGTGTATAAAAATAAACAAAACAAACCAATTGTACTAACAGATTAGAAAATGGAAGATGGATTGAAAAAACATAAAAGAGATTTTTTTTTCTTCTTTTTTTGTTTCATGAGAGAGACAGAGAGGTGAGAGTGGGGAAATCGAGGGAGATAGTGGGGGAATGAAGTGACCACGTGAGATTTGAAAATAACGAGTGTGGTTTGATTTGAAAATGACGTTTCGCATGCGTGGCGTGCATTTCTTTTAAGACAGTAATTTGATTTTACTTATGACAATTGAATTACATAGGCAAGCGTTTAATGCAGGGAACTTCTCTGAAAATGTTATTCTGATAACTAACCTGATGAGGGTAATTTGTGGTTCAGTTCTTGGACCAATCTCTCCATCATATTCAAAGAAATCCACATTTTTCTTCATGTTTCTTACATGGTTCTTTGTCCCATTTTTGTTTGACTTGAAAGTAAAGGTGATGCATCTTCTTATTTATTTAATCATGGAATGCAAGATGTTACTGTTAAGGTTCTAACAGATCAAGACTTTCATGAGGATCAACTTAAGGACTTTCTAAGGGAGGTATGCATTTAAAACATTGCTAATAATGTTCTGTGAAACTATACTGATTTATGTATCCGGATATGCGTCGGAGCTATCCGGATGTTGAGTGGGGGTCTCTGGAAGGTGGGAACTGCTGTTATGACCATGATGAAGCTGTCCATTTCCTATGAACAACATTGGAGTGGCCTGGCCATTTGGATAGGCCGTGTTTATATTTGTATTTACTTGAAATTGATGGAGCAGACTCGGATGTATGTCGGAGCTATCCGGATGTTGAGCGGGGGTCCCTAGAAGGTCAGAACCGCTATTATGACCATGGTGAAGTTGTCCATTTCCTATGGACAACATTGGAGGGGCCTGGCCATTTGGAGTAGGCCGTGTTTATGTATTTGATCAAAATTAATGGAGCAGACCTGGATGTGAGTCGGATCTATCCAGATGAGTGGGGGTTCCTGGTAGGTGGGAACCGCTGTTATGACCATGATGAAGCTGTTCATTTCTTATGGACAATATTGGAGGGGACTGACCATTTGGAGCAGGCCGTGTTTATATCTGTTTTTGCAGGGACCACACCCTTAACCTAAACCTCACCCTAAACCTATAACCTAAACCTATTCTTAATTCCCTAAAGCTATAACCTATAACCAAAACCTAACCCTAAACCAAAACCTATTACCTAAACCTAAACTTATAACCTTAACCTAAACTATAACCTTAACCAATAACCCATAACCTTATAACCTTAACCTATAACCTATAACCTATAACCTTAACCTAAATCTATTCTCAAATCCCAAAACCTATACTTATAACCTAAACCTATAACCTATACCCGAACTCAAACCTGAACCCGAACCCAAATCCCTAAACATATAACCTATAACCTATAACCTAAGTCTATACCTAAACCTAAAACCTAAACCTAAACCTATAACTTAAACCTAAAACCTAAACCTATAATCTAATGCTATAACCTATAACATAAACCGAAAACCTAAACCTAAACCTATAACTTAAACCTAAAACCTAAACCTATAATCTAATGCTATAACCTATAACATAAACCTAAAACCTAAACCTAAACCTACACTTATAACCTATAACCTAAACCTAAAACCCAAACGTAAACCCGATCTTGAACTCGAACCCGAACCTAATTTCATAAACCTAAACCTAAACGTATTCTCAAATCCCTAAACCTAAACCTAAACCTACACCTAATCCTAATCTCAAGTCCCTAACCTAAACCTAAACCTAAACTTGAAAACCCAAACCTAAACCCCATCCTGAACCCGAACCTGACTTCCTAAACCTAAACTTATAACCTTAACCTAAACGTAAACCTATTCTCAAATCCCAAAACCTATAACCTAAACCTAAACCTATAATCTTAACCTAAACCTAAAACTTAACCTATAACCTAAACCTTAACCTATAACCTTAATTTATAACCTAAACCTATAACCTAAACTCAATTTCCTAAACCTTAACCTATAACCTAACCCAAACCTAAACCTATAACCCGAACCCAATTTCCTAAACCCAACTTAACGTATTCACAAATCCATAAACCTAAACCTACACCTAATCCTAATCTCAACTCCTAACCTAAACCTAAACCTAAACTTGAAAACCCAAACCTAAACCCGATCCCGAACCCGAACCCGATTTCCTAAACCTAAACTTATAACCTTAACTTAAACCTATTCTCAAATCCCAAAACCTATAACCTAAACCTTAACCGAAACCTAAACCTAAACCTTAACCTATAACCTAAACTCAATTCCTAAACGTAACCTATAACCTAACCTAAACCTAAACCTATAACCTACACTTATAACCTAAACCTAACCTAAACATAAAACCTAAAACCTAAACCTATACTTATAACTTAAACCTATACTTATAACCTAGACCTATCCTCAAATCCCAAAACCTATAACCTACACCTAAACCTTAAACTAAACCTAAACATATAACCTAAACCTATAACCTAACACTTATAACCTAAAACCTAAACCTAAACCTACACTTATAACCTATAACCTAAACCTATAGCCTAAATCTAAACCTAATACCCAAACGTAAACCCGATCTCGAACCTGAACCCGATTTTCTAAACCTAAACCTTAACGTATTCTCAAATCCCTAAACCTAAACCTACACCTAATCCTAATATCAACTCCCTAACCTAAACCTAAACCTAAACCCGAACCCGAACCTGATTTCCTAAACCTAAACTTATAACCTTAACCTAAACCTATTCTCGAATCCCAAAACCTATAACCTTAACCTAAACCTTAACCTATAACCTAAACTCAATTTCGTAAACCATAACCTATAACCTAACCTAAACCTAAACCTATAACCCGAACCCGATTTCCTAAACCAAAACCTTAACATATTCTCAAATCCCTAAACCTAAACCTACACCTAATCCTAATCTCAACTTCCTAACCTAAACCTAAACCTAAACTTGAAAATCCAAACCTAACCCTGATCCTGAGCCCGAACCCAATTTCCTAAACCTAAACTTGTAACCTTAACCTAAACCTATTCTCAAATCCCAAAACCTATAACCTAAACCTAAACCTATATAACCTTAACCTAAACCTAAACCTTAACCTATAATCTTAACTTATAACCTAAACCTATAACTTAAACTCAATTTCTTAAACCTTAACCTATAACCTAACCTAAACCTAAACCTATAACCTGAGTCCGATTTCCTAAACCTAAACCTTAATGTATTCTCAAGTCCCTAAACCTAAACCTACACGTAGTCCTAATCTCAACTCCCTAACCTAAACCTAAACTTGAAAACCCAAACCTAACTCGAAAACCCAAACCTAAACTCGATCCCGATCCCAATCCCAAACCCGAACCTGATTTCCTAAACCTAAACTTATAACCTTAACCTAAACCTATTCTCAAATCTCAAAACCTATAACCTAAACCTAAACTTAAACCTAAACTTGAAAACCCAAACCTAAACCCGATTCTGAACCCGAACCTGATTTCCTAAACTTAAACTTATAGGTTAGGTTTAGGTTATAGGTTTTATGTTTAGGTTAAGGTTTAGGTTTAGGGTATTTTTGTTTATAATGTTAAGCTTATATATATTTATGCATGAATGAATGTGATGTGGATAAGATTATTTGTATTTGGATAAATGTAGTTTATGTTTAGATGCATTTACTAGTTAGGTTTAGATGGATGTGAATGTGAATATGATGAAATATATTATATAACAGTTGTATATCAGGATGAATATGATGAAATATATTGTAACAAGTGTATATTAGGAATTTTGTGCGGAATTTTGTGCCGGAATATATTTTTTTTAAAACAGACTTTTAGCAACGAAAACGTTCGTAACTAAAAAGTTTTGCAAATTATTTTTAGCGACGACAATTTTCGTAGCTAAATGTTATGCAAATATTTTTTTAGCGACGAAAAGTTTTGTTGCTAAAAGTTATGCAAATATTTTTAAGCAACGAAAATTGTCGTAGCTAAAATTTTGCAAAATTGTTTTAGTGACGAAAATTTTCGTAGCTAAAAGTTTTCCAAAATATTTTTAGCGACGAAAATTTTCGTAGATAAAGTTTTTGCAAATATTTTTTAGCCACGAAATATTCATCGCTAAAAATAAGTTTTGCAAATATTTGTCGCTAAAAGTTTTGTATTTATTTTTAGCAACGAAATTTTTGTAGCTAAAAGTTTTACAAATTTTTTGAAAGTTTTGGAAAAGTTCCTTTAGCAATGAATTTAGCGACTTTTTAGCTTTTAGCAACGAAAATTTTCGTCGCTAAAGGTGGGATTTCCTGTAGTGATCCAACTGTCTCGTTGATGGCATTTTGAAGATAAATGGTGGAAAAGGTGTATGGGCCCAACCATCCATGATGCATGTGTTTTATCCACTCATCCATTCCATTATGCGAGTTGATTTTATGTCGTAATTCCAAAAATGAGGCAAATTGAAATATATTTAAGGTGAGGTAGGCTAGCTCAGTTCCTATGCTTAGCGGACATATATGATTTTTTGGCCAGGAAATCGACACGGAAGAACTCACTTGATGACTGGCTCGGATCTCTCATTCATATGCCGTGTGGGCGGATGTGATGGCCTATTACACATGTCTGTAGTGAATCATACGCAAGAAGATTATACAATATGAAACGAGTTTGTAGTTACCTTTAATGTAGGAACGGTGAGATGAAGCCCACCACAGTTTATTCATGGCATCCACCGAATCGGACCCCTTAAAATTAAGCCAATCTGATTCAGCCATTACGTTGAAGAAGCGGATTGCCTATGACCGAGCACAGAGATATACCTGTCACAGGGGCTATGTCGGCCCACAGAGATGTCTGTGAAAAATCCAATTCGTTCATCTGTTTTGAAAGGCCACAATAGTGCACAGTTCTAAAAATAAGGCAGATCCAAAACTCATGTGGTCCATACCATAATAAACAATGGGGATTAAACGCTTGGGGTGACAGAAGCTTTATATCAGTGTGATATTTGTTCCTACACTTTACACTATGTGAAAAATGGAAAAAAAGGACAGATTTAGAGACAGTTCTGGACCGTCTCTAAAATTGCTTGGTTTAAAGTCGCTTTAGAGACGGCCGTAAACCGTCTCTAAAATTTTAGATGGCCCCTGACCATCCCTAATATTGTTCTAAAAATTTGAACGGCCACAAATCATTTAAGACGGTTGTTGACCGTCTATATGCGGCCATCTGAGACGGCTAAAGACCGTCTCTAATAAAGACGGTCATCAACCGTCTTATATGCAGTCATCTAAGACGGTCATTGGCCGTCTGCATTAGAGACGGTCATTGGCCGTCTTTTTAGTTGTAATATGAGACTGTCAAAGACTGTCTCTATTAGAGACGGTCCTTAGCCGTCTTACAGCCCTGTCAAAAACTGTCTCTATTAGAGATTGTCAGAGACCGTCTTTATTAGAGACTGTTAATGACCGTCTCTATTAGAGACGGTCAATGACCGTCTCTATTAAAGACTGTTGACGACCGTCTCTCTTACAGACGGGCCTTAGCCGTCTTATAGCCCTGTTAAAGACCGTCTCTTTTAGTGACTGTCAACGACTGTCTCCTAGACCGTCTCTAATGCTAAAATTTCAATGTTTAAGAAAAATTTAGATTTTTTTTTTAAAAACTGTGATTTTAAAAAATTCTAGATTTTGAAAAAAAAAATTAAGAACTTCGAATAATGTTGATAACGTTGAAAAAAAAAAGATTTTGATAAAAAAATGATATTTTGAAAAAGAAAATATTACAAATTAAATAAAATTGTGAAAAAATTGACAAATTGTAAAAAAGATATATATTTTAAAATAGAAAACTAGATTTTGTATTTTGACAAAAAAAATTTAAAAAGTAATATAACAAGATTTCGATTAAAAAAATGATATTTTGAAAAAGAAAATTTTAAAAATAAAACAAAATCGTGAAAAAATCGACAAATTGTAAAAAAAAAAAATATATTAAAAAAAAAAAGAAAACTAGATTTTTTATTTTGACAAGAAAAATTGAAAAGTTATATAACAAAAGTGAAATTTTAAAAAAAATGATATATTGAAAAAGAAAATTTAAGAAATTAAATAAAATTGTGAAAAAATTGATAAATTGTAAAAAATATATATTTTTTTAAAAAGAAAATTAGATTTTGTATTTTGACAAGAAAAATTGAGAAGTTAGATAACGAAAGTGAGATTTTGATGATGTGTTGTATATCCTTGCCGCCCCTATGTTTCTCCAACCCATTTTTGGGCCGGGTATAAAAAATTGTGTAGATTTAAATCTTAAGTGGACCACACCACTGGAAAGAAATAGTACCTCGCCATTAAAAATTATAAAGAGCCCATCGTAAGGTTTTAGTAATGTTTATTTGCAATTCAACTTGTTGATAATGTAAATAAGATCTAGATGAAGGTAAACTACAAAGATCAAATTGATCTAAAACTTTTGTGGCTTCCAAAAGGTTTTTAATAGTTATTCATCATTGTTTTGATTGGTATGGCCCACCTGAGATTATTGAGTTCTTGTGATTTGAAATCGCATCCTAAAATATGATGGAAAAATATATGGATGGTGTCGATATACATAAAATATATCAAGGTGAGCCCTATACGGTTAGAGCAACACCCATGAAGGAGTTACCTAAATAGTGAAATGGTACTATAAGGTCACCTCATGGGAACTTCCAATGAGGTTAATCTGTGTGCGCCCCACCATGATGTATGTAGAACATCAACACCATGCATTTGATGTGTCCCCTTTAAGTCCAAAAATCACTCGTATAAGAAACTCAGGTGGGCCATAGCATCTAAAACTATGTGAAGACATCCTTAAAATATATAAAAGCATTTAATTGGTGGGGCCCACATGAGTTTTGGATATGTATGAAACTTGGGCTGACTCCTCATCCAAGTGGGACACACATAATGAATGGGCTGGATCTATGAACCACATCTAGGTGGGCCCAATAAATGATTATGAATGTCTTAATGGGAGGGTAACCCTCGCGACTATATATAGTATGTAGTGTGGCCCACCTAAGTCATGGATTGACTATTTTTAAGCTTGTGGCCCACCATGGAATGGTGCATCTGACTGATGGGGCAGATCCAAATTAAGTTCAAGTGGACCCACCATAGAAAAGAGTGGGATAGTAACACCCACTATTGAAACCTTCTTAGGGCCCGCGATGTTTATTTGAGATCCAACCTATTTATAAGTTAATACTAGAGCTGGGCATCGGTCTGAGCCGGACCGGATTGAGTCTAACCCGATCAGATCCGAAATCTCAATGGCTTAACCCGAACCCGATCCGAACCGAGATCGAGTTTAGGTCGCCGGCCTTGAACCGACCCGAAGTATACATGTCCTGATCCGATCCGAGTCCAACTCGGTCAGGAAAACCGAGTCGGATCGGATGGGGCACTATTCGGATCGCTTCAGATTTTTTTACAAATTTTTTTTTGAAAAGTTTGAAAAAAAATAAATAATAAAATAAATTACCAGGACATCTTGGTAGATGCAATCCTTCTCTGCTCTGACATTAGCCATTAAAAATTATAAAGAGCCCATCATAAGGTTTCAGTAATGTTTATTTACAATCCAACTTGTTGATAATGTAAAGAATATCTAGATGAAGGTAAACTACAAAGATCAAATTGATCGAAAACTTTTGTGGCCTTCAAAAGGTTTTTAATAGTTATTCATCATTGTTTTGACTGGTATGACCCACCTGAGATTATTGAATTCTTATGATTTGAAATCACATCCTAAAATATGATGGAAAAATAAATGGACGGTGTCGATATACATAAAATATATCAAGGTGGGCCCTACATGGTTAGAGTAACACCCATGAAGGAGTTACCTAAATAGTGAAATAGCACTATAAGGTCACCTCATGGGAACTTCCCATGAGGTTAATCTGTGTGTGCCCCACATATAAAAGCATTTGGTGGGGCCCACATGAGTTTTGGATGTGTATGAAACTTGGTTTGACTCCTCATCCAAGTGGGACACACATAATGAATGGGCTGGATCTATGAACCACATCTAGGTGGGCCCAATAAATAATCATGAAATGTTTTAATGGGAGGATAACCCTCTCAACTATAGTATGTGGTGTGGCCCACCCAAGTCATGGATTGACTTTATTTTTAAGCTCTAAAACGTACCTCCCCATAAGACCTTATTAGAGACTGACGATGCTTAAGGGGCTCCATGAGGCGCATTTCAATATATTTGTTTTATCTAAGCCGTCCATAAATTTTGAAATATTATTTCAGTGCATGACCTCAAAAAGTAGAAAGATTAAAAGTCTAAGTGGACCACACCATAAGAAATAATGAAAAATAAATTTATAACATTAGTATGTGGTGTGGTCCACCTACAGCTTCGAATTGAGTCATTTTTTGGATCAACCCTAAAAATGAGCCGTTAAAATTAATGGATGGAGTGGATAATTAGCATACACAATGGTGGGCCCCACAAGTCCTAAAATAATGAAAATTCGGGATCAACCTACACTGTTCATCCATTTTTTGAGATCGTTTTAGAGAACTATCCAAAAAATGATTCATATCCAAAGATTAATTAAATGAACCACACCACAAATAAGGGGAACAAATTGGCTACTCTCCCGGACACCATCTAATGGCTTGTGGTTGGTGCTATGTGGGCCCCACCATGATGTATGTGTTTAATCCATGTTGGCCATCTTTTTTTAAAGATCATCTTACGGAATGAGACAAAAAATGAGGCATATCCCATTATGAAATGGACCACATTATAGGAGAAAGTGTTGAATGAGCGTCAACCATTTAAAACATTTCGGGGGCCATAAAAGTTTTGGATCTAGATGATTTTTGTTTTTCCCCTTTATCTAGGCCTGTATGACCTAATCAACAGATTGGATGTCAAATAAAAAGTACAATGGCCTTAAGATAGTTTCAACGGTGGGACAGTGACGCCCACCATTAAAAACTTCTAAAGGAAACAAAAGTTTTATATCAAGATGATATTTGTGTTTTCACATATTTCATGTATTTTTTAACTTTTCAATAGGTTGGATTTCAAATAAACATTACGATGGGCCTTAAGATAGTTTCAATGGTGGGAATCACTCTCCTCGCTGTTTTCTGTGGTGGGGTCCACTACAGATTTTTATCTGCCTCATTCTTTGGCTCATGACTTAAAATGATATCTCAAAATGGATGGATGGTGTGGATATAATAAATAAATCATAGTGGGGCCTACAAAACTTGGTGTCATCACGGTATGTCATCTAAGAGGGAAACGGATCGGCTACTCCCCTGACACCGTACCTGTGGCTGGTGGTCGGTTCTCTATGAGTCCCACCATGATGTATGTGTTTCATCCATGCTGTCCATCTATTTTTACATATCATATTAGGGCTTGATACTAAAAATGAGAGGGATATAAATCTCAGGTGGACCACACCACATGAAAACAATAGTGATTGGATATCCACCATTAAAACCCTCCTAAGGCCCACTGTACTTTTAATTTGACATCCAATCTGTTGATTAGGTCATACAGGCCGAGATGAAGGGGAAAAAAATATCAGTTTGATCCAAAACTTTATATGGCCCCCGAAAGGTTTTTAAAGGTCGACGCTCATTCAATACTGTTTCCTATAATGTTGTCCAGTTGAGATTGGGATATACCTCATTTTTTGTCTCATACCATAAAATGATATGGAAAAATAGATGGACGGCGAGGATGAAACACATACATCATGATGAGGCCCATAGAGCACCGACCACCAGCCCTTGCACTGGTGTCAGCGCGAGTAGCCAATCCGTTTCCTAGAGAGTTCAAGTCTCTTTGTCCTCTCTCACTCTCTCAATCTCTCGCGCGCACCCTAGCTCTCTCTGTCCTCTCTCTCTCTCTCTCGCGATCCTCTCTTTGTCTCTCTGTCTCTCTCGGTCTTCTCTCCCTCTCGCGCATCCTCTCTCTCTCTCTCTCTCTCTCTCTCTCTTGGTCCTCTCTCACGCATCCTCTTGCATCTCTCTCTCTCTCTCCTCAGAGCTCAGGAACCCTATTTTCGGCGTGGACTCGTAATTGGGGCTCCAACTCAAACAGGAACTTGCTCTCTTCCTTTAAAGCTTGGTTGACCATGAGGTATCTCTCTCTCTCTCTCAATCTCAATACCGATTGAAACGATTTGGGGATTTGGGGATTTGGGGATTTGGGGATTTGGGGATTTAGGGATTTAGGGATTTGGGGATTTAAGGGATTTGGGGATTTAGGGATTTGGGGATTTGGGGATTTAAGGGATTTGGGGATTTAGGGATTTAGGGACTTGAGGGCCATGGTTGATCAGGCTAGAGACCCAATCTCTGTCATTCTCTCTTGCTTAGAAACTATTTAATGAAATGTCTGAATTTGTTTGTTTGAATATTCTTGCTATCCAAGAAATTTCACTGCAACAGAAAGCATCTGGATCTGCCATGCAGTTTTTTTTTTTTTTGGTTTCAGAGATAGATTTCTGGAGCTCTTATTTCATGAAAATGTTATGGATCTGATCATAGTTATGACATAACATATTGCTGGTTTGTGTAACCGTCTCCATGAAGATAATCCCCTTTTACTTGAGACATTCTATTATATATTTTTGGGCCAAGATCCAGGGCTGATTGCCAAAGCATCACAGAAGGGCTCCAAGGTTTGTCCTCCCTTTCTTTCCCATGTATTTCTGATGCATATGATAGATGAGTCATGAAGTAGATTACAGAGGAAATGAGTGATGCCCCATTGGTTTGATCTGGAAAATTTATTACAACTAACCTTTTTATGTAATTGGATGATTTGTATGGTTTGACTTGGAAAATTTATTATAACTAACCTTTTCAAGTAATTGGATGATTCATATGATCTGGTGACATTTGTTGTTTCATGTCTACTTTTTGAGGCAAGGCTGTTAAGATTAAATGGTTGTAGCTTGATTGGGAAGTAATGCGATTTTTGTTGTTAAGGTATTAGCCGCTCTTACTTTTTGGGTTAGAGAGCATTCTGATTACAGTATATCTGCATCCAACATGAGATGTCTTCAATGATGGACAACGTGGTTTTATGTGTAACACACCATGGTGGCCCTATTCCTTTTTGTTGCATGTACTTCATACTTGGGTACACACGTTTTATGGCCCACATGGCAAGCATATACACCAGATGCGCATGAACCCCTGATTTTGACTGTTCATTTTCTGATACATATGTAGCCCACCTTATATTTGATCACTTTGGTCTTAAAAAAAAAAAATAAAAAATTTTGATACATATGTAACCTACCTTATATTTTATCACTTCGGTCTTTTTTCTTTGGGTGAAATTGGGCAAGTTTGAGTTGAAGCTTATTGAGAGGTTTGGAGTGTGTGTGAGAAGGGTTTTGTGTAGTGTGTTTGGATTTAGCTGATTTAGGGTTTTTTTTTTTGTGGTGTGTTTAGATTTAGTTGATTTGGTGTTTTCTATAGTCTATTTGGATTTGGTTGATTTGGGATTTTTCAGTGGTGTGTTTGGAATTTGTTTATTTGGGATTTCTACATTCCAGAGGAGTGACTGATTTTTTTTTTTTCTTCTTTCTTTTTAGTGTTTCGAATTTGATATGCAGTTAATCCATGGTGTCATTGGGAAAATTATGGCAAAAATGTAAATTGGATTTGGGTTTATCTTTTTCTATGAGAGGAGGTGTCGATGTTATTTTTTTCTTCGTTTATGAATGGCCTTTGGAGTGAATTGAAGCTTTTCTTTTGCCTTAAAAAAAATAAAAATCACTTGGTGCTATTTTTTAAGCTAACACAATGCTTAGAATGGCCCCACATGCACATTATTAATTAGAAAAGATGTTCAAATTGTAGAAGAAATGATTAAGGTGAATTTCAAATTTTAGATATTTCTACTTATAGATAGTTTTCTATCTAATTTCCAAGTTGTAATTGATACATCTTACTGATTGCCTTCATCATGTGAAAATTCTGACATTGTTTTTTTCTCTTTTTAGGTTGTCTTCTAACAGGAAATGTCTTTTGGATGGAAACTTTTTGTAAATATACATCTCTGCCTGCTTCACTTTAAGGAATGTTTCATATAGTTTAAATTTACAGTTTTCCATGGCATTAATATTTTTGGTGTTTCATGATGCTTTCTAAGCATTATCTTTGATCAGGTTATCTTTGTGAATGATTCACGCTAATACCATGTCTATGTTCTTCATATGTTGTTGAAATTGACGCAGCAAGCAATTATCCATTCACTTCTTTAGCTAAACAGATTGCTAGTTCATGCGGTTTTGCCTTTTACTTTTTTACTTCATAATTCAATTGTATTCATTTAGGTTTCTTTTCTTGAAAAGGAATTATGGAAATTGTAACAGTTAAGATCCTACTTTTTTACTTTTTTCTTCTTTCTTTACAGTGAGCTTTGAATATTGGTCTTTCATATTCATATGCATTGGGCTTCAATCAATGCAGTGGTATTACTCAATGGCTAAACAGCCATGAACTTTGAGGTTCTCAATCAGGTAACCATCACTTGTTGTCCTCTGTCATCATTGTTATGAATGTTTTTCTTTGAACAAGAGAAAAGTATCATTGGAGATTTTCAATGATATTTTGGTATGGCTACCATCGTCCTGTTTGTTCCTTCTAACTGAATTTATCATATCAGCAATCTCTTGAGAAAACCATTTCCAAATTTGAATTTCTTAAGAAGAAATTTTATATTGAAAGAAGCTTGGATTAGTTTTTTCATTGGAATGAGCAAGGAATAGGAGACAGATTTTAAGATGAATTAGTCTTCTTATATATATATATATATATATATATATATATATATATATATATATATATATATATAAAACTCAAGGTTTTCTATTAGCATTTTTCACCAGTGAGGAAATAGCTAAATTTATCGTATGTAACATGCATGCAGGTAATGTGTGCTTGCAAGTGTCCCACAATTGCCAACGTGGGACACGTGTGTGAGTCTAGGTGACTCATTAAGCAAGTCTAATGAACAGCTCAGTCTAATGACATTTTTTTCAAGCATTTTCTTTAAGATTTTCTGTAAGTTCTTAATTCTAATGCTGTGATTGAGAATGGATTTCTAAATTTTCAATATTTTCTCATGTTTTTAAGTTGAAACTAGTAAAGTATTCTTTGATTTTGTAGGCATGAGACCCAAGATAGATTGAGGGTACATATAACTGATGCGGATAAGAAGAGGTGGGAAGCTCCTTACAACTTACTTGCAAGAGAACAGCCTCCCCCTTTGAAGAAATCTCTTGGAAAAAGCAAAGGGGAGCTCTTCACAGCCTCTGAGAATTCAGGAAATGAGCTCATTTTCAGCTATACGTCCGACCCATTTTCATTCTCAATTAAAAGGAAATCAAATGGTCAGACTCTTTTCAACACAAGCTCAGATGAGTCAGATCCTTATGGGAACCTGGTGTTTAAGGACCAGTATCTTGAGATATCTACAAAGCTGCCTTCAAGTGCTGCAATCTATGGGCTTGATCAGTACACTGCATTTGTTGGGAGGCTTGCACACATGCCTTACTGGACTCTAGGTATGCTCTCTTTGTGACCCATCTGTTATTTCTCCTCTTGGATCTAAGTTGTTGGGGTGTTGATTTATCAAGTGGGCCATGTTTATAAGGTGGTCATGGTTATTTGGATCTTGGGACTCTTTTTTTTTTCCCTGGGGTCATTGGCCTTGATTTTCTCTATCTTTTTGGAGAGATGATCTAGTGCTCTCATTGCACTAGAAGTTTTAGTGTTCTTAGTTGCAGTGGGACATTTAAACAATCCAATCAGTTGATCATGACTGTCCATTAGGTCCAACGCAAATTTCATGGGCTATAGTGCAAATATCACACCAATATGATGATCTCAACCATATAATCAAATGCCTCAAGATCATTTGTACAAAAATAAGAATAACCAACAATTCGATCCATCTATTTGATAGCTCCCATCATGGATTGCTTATGATTCTTAAGAATCATTTTTGTTAGGCAATTCTAACAATCCCATCCATGAGTTAGAAAAAGGACGGCTGATAGAAATAAGGACAAATCTAGATGGATTTGATAATCCAATCAGTCTTATTTTTACATTGTAGCCTTGGAAATGTGTTCTAGATTTAATGAAAATTTTTGATAGCTTTGAAAATTTTCACTATAGTTTTCCACAGCAGTACATTCGTTTTCACTCAACATGTGGGGCCCATGGTTCAGGACCTTTGTTGGGAAAAATAGTAAATCTATTGGTGCATCTGTCATGAATATATTCTTGTGTCTGTTATGGGTTTTACTGTTGTATCTGTTACGAGAATCTATTTTCAGTTTCACACAGCAAGTCGCACAACATAAATCCAACTTAGGCATGTATGAGAATATGAAAGTATTACAGCACAGGAAACAGTTTGATTGAACATCTACCATTGAAAATTTTTTGGAGGCCAAAGAAGTTTTGGATCAAGCTAATGTTTGTGCTTTCTCTTCATCCATGTCTTTGTGATCATATTAACAAGTTGGATGACAAATAAAAATTACTTTAGACCCTAGGGATTTTCTTATTAGTAAATTTTAACTGAACTCGTTCTTTTGAAAAATAGAAAAATGGGAATATTAGTAAATATGGATTTTCTTATTAAGAAGAAAATGGAAGATGGATTGAAAAAACATAAAAGAGTTTTACAGAAATTATTTGTTCCAAACAGGACATTTATCAAAGGAAGCACTATTGGGTGATATTTAAGATTTTCATTATAAATAGATTAAGAGCCAATGATAATTATAAGTAGACTTGCAGCCAAAAATAAAGAATTTAATTTTTTTCAAAACATGGAAAGACTAATCAGTCCTACTTCTTGTAACTTCAGCCACTGCTTCAAATGGAGGGACTGCACAAAGATTTGGTTAGGGAGACCACTGATGGTGAACTAGCAGCTGCAACAAATATGAGAGTTACAAAGGTGAAAAGAAACATAAGTCGGTCGGTAAGAAAAGATGCATGATTTTCCTTTTCAATTGTTAGTCATAGATTGACAGTACTTGTTTCAATTTTCTTGGATGGATGATGAATGTATTTGGGAATGTAAATGAAAATAAAAAACTTATAATATATATACATATATATGTTATCAATGGAGGATACCTTGTTTAGGGGGACATGAAATTCTTGTAGCTTATGGTATGGTGCCCCATATTGGTTGTATGTTACTAGTATGTAGTAGATAATACTAGGTTCAATAGTAGATAATACTAGAAAATCCCTAAACCTAAACCTACACCTAATCCTAATTTACTCCTTAACCCGAATCCAAACCTAAACCTATACTTATAACCTAAAACTATTCTCAAATCTCAAAACCTATAACCTAAACCCGAATCCAAACCCGAACACGAATTCCTAAACCTTAACCTAAACATATAACATATAACCTATAACCTATAACTTAAGCCTATACCTAAACCTAAAACCTAAAGCTAAAGCTAAACCTATAACTTAAACCTAAACTCAAATCCCTAAACCTTAACCTAAACCTACAACCTAAACTTAAACCTATAACCTTAACCTAAACCAAAACCAATGGCCTAAAACCTAAACGTATTCTCAAATCTCTAAACCTAAACCTACACCTAATCCTAATCTCAACTCCCTAACCTAAACCTAAACCTAAACTTGAAAACCCAAACCTAAAACCCGATCCCGAACCCTAACCCAATTTCCTAAATCTAAACCTTAACCTATTCTCAAATCCCTAAACTTAAACCTACACCTAATCCTAATCTAAACTCCCTAACCTAAAACTAAGCCTAAACTTGAAAACCCAAACCTAAACCCAATCCCGAACCCGAACCCGAATTCCTAAACCTAAACCTTAACCTATTTTCAAATCCCTAAACCTAAACCGACACCTAATCCTAATCTCAACTCCCTAACCTAAACCTAAACCTAAACTTGAAAACCCAAACCTAAACCCGATCTCGAACCCGAACCCGATTTCCTAAACCAAAACCTTAACATATTCTCAATTCCCAAACCTATAGCTTATAAGACCTAAAACCTTAACCTTAACCTAAACCTATAACCTTAAAACCAAAACCTATGACCTAAAACCTTAACCTATAACCTATAACCTAAACTTATAACCTATAACATAACCCTAACCTAAACCTATAACCTAAACCTTAACCAATAACCTACAACCTAAACCTAAACCTAAAACCTAAATGTATTCTCAAATCCCTAAACTTAAACCTACACCTAATCCTAATCTCAACTCCCTAACCTAAACCTAAACCTAAACTTGAAAACCCAAACCTAAACCCGATCCCAAACCCGTTCCTAAACCTAAACCTTAACCTATTCTCAATTCCCTAAACCTATAGCTTATAAGCATAACCTTAACCTAAACCTAAACTTAAACCTTAACCTAAACCTATAACCTTAACCTAAACCAAAACCTATAACCTAAAACCTAAATGTATTTTCAAATCTCTAAACCTAAACCTACACCTAATCCTAATCTCAACTCCCTAGCCTAAACCTAAACCTAAACTTGAACACCCAAACCTAAAACCCGATCCCGAACCCTAACCCGATTTCCTAAACCTAAACCTTAACCTATTCTCAAATCCTAAACTTAAACCTACACCTATTCTTAATTGAAACTCCCTAACCTAAACCTAAACCTAAACCTAAACTTGAAAACCCAAACCTAAACCCAATCCCGAACCCGAACCCGAATTCCTAAACCTATTTTCAAATCCCTAAACCTAAACCTACACCTAATCCTAATTTCAACTCCCTAACCTAAACCTAAACCTAAACTTGAAAACCCAATCCTAAACCCGATCCCGAACCCGAACCCGATTTCTATACCTAAACCTTAACATATTCTCAATTCCTTAAACCTATAGCTTATAAGACCTAAAACCTTAACCTTAACGTAAACCTATAACTTTAAAACCAAAACCAGACCTAAAACCTTAACCTATAACCTATAACCTAAACTTATAACCTATAACCTAACCTTAACCTAAACCTAAAACCTAAACCTTAACCAATAACCTACAACCTAAACCTAAACCTAAAACCTAAATGTATTCTCAAATCCCTAAACTTAAACCTACACCTAATCCTAAGCTCAACTCCTAACCTAAACCTAAACCTAAACTTGAAAACCCAAACCTAAACCCGATTCCCTAAACCTAAACCTAAACCTAAAACTATTCTCACTCCCTAAACCTATAGCTAATAACCAAAACCTTAACCTAAACCTAAACTTAAACCTTAACCTAAACCTATAACCTTAACCTAAACCAAAACCTATGACCTAAAACCTAAATGTATTCTCAAATCTCTAAACCTAAACCTACACCTAATCCTAATCTCAACTCCCTAACCTAAACCTAAACCTAAACTTGAAAACCCAAACCTAAAACCCGATCCCGAACCCTAACCCGATTTCTAAACCTAAACCTTAACCTATTCTCAAATCCCTAAACTTAAACCTACACCTATTCCTAATCTAAACTCCCTAACCTAAACTCCCAAACCTAAACCTAGACTTGAAAACCCAAACCTAAACCCAATCCCGAACCCGAACCCAAATTCCTAAACCTAAACCTTAACCTATTTTCAAATCCCTAAACCTAAACCTACACTTAATCCTAATCTCAACTCCCTAACCTAAACCTAAACCTAAACTTGAAAACCCAATCCTAAACCCGATCTCGAACCCGAACCCGATTTACTAAACCTAAACCTTAACATATTCTCAATTCCCTAAACTTATAGCTTATAAGACCTAAAACCTTAACCTTAACCTAAACCTATAACTTTAAAACCAAAACTTATGACCTAAAACCTTAACCTATAACCTATAACCTAAACTTATAACCTATAACCTAACCTTAACCTAAACCTTAACCAATAACCTACAACCTAAACCTAAACCTAAAACCTAAATGTATTCTCAAATCCCTAAACTTAAACCTACACCTAATCCTAATCTCAACTCCTAACCTAAACTTAAACCTAAACCTAAACCTAAACTTGAAAACCCAAACCTAAACCCGATCCCAAACCCGTTCCTAAACCTAAACCTTGACCTATTCTCAACTCCCTAAACCTATAGCTTATAACCAAAACCTTAACCTAAACCCAAACTTAAACCTTAACCTACCCTATAACCTTAACCTAAACCAAAACCTATGACCTAAAACCTAAATGTATTCTCAAATCTCTAAACCTAAACCTACACCTAATCCTAATCTCAACTCCCTAACCTAAACCTAAACCTAAACTTGAAAACCCAAACCTAAAACCCGATCCCGAACCCTAACCCGATTTCCTAAACCTAAACCTTAACCTATTCTCAAATCCCTAAACTTAAACCTACACCTATTCCTAATCTAAACTCCCTAACCTAAACCTAAACTTGAAAACCCAAACCTAAACCCAATCCCGAACCCGAACCCGAATTCCTAAACCTAAACCTTAACCTATTTTCAAATCCCTAAACCTAAACCTACACTTAATCCTAATCTCAACTCCCTAACCTAAACCTAAACCTAAACTTGAAAACCCAATCCTAAACCCGATCTCGAACCCGAACCCGATTTCTAAACCTAAACCTTAACATATTCTCAATTCCCTAAACCTATAGCTTATAAGACCTAAAACCTTAACCTTAACCTAAACCTATAACTTTAAAACCAAAACTTATGACCTAAAACCTTAACCTATAACCTATAACCTAAACTTATAACCTATAACCTAACCTTAACCTTAACCAATAACCTACAACCTAAACCTAAACCAAAAACCTAAATGTATTCTCAAATCCCTAAACTTAAACCTACGCCTAATCCTAATCTCAACTCCTAACCTAAACTTAAACCTAAACCTAAACCTAAACTTGAAAACCCAAACCAAAACCCGATCCCAAACCCGTTCCCTAAACCTAAACCTTAACCTATTCTTAACTCCCTAAACCTATAGCTTATAACCTAAACCTTAACCTAAACCCAAACTTAAACCTTAACCTACCCCTATAACCTTAACCTAAACCAAAACCTATGACCTAAAACCTAAATGTATTCTCAAATCTCTAAACCTAAACCTACACCTAATCCTAATCTCAACTCCCTAACCTAAACCTAAACCTAAACTTGAAAACCCAAACCTAAAACCCGATCCCGAACCCTAACCCGATTTCCTAAACCTAAACCTTAACCTATTCTCAAATCCCTAAACTTAAACCTACACCTATTCCTAATCTAAACTCCCTAACCTAAACCTAAACTTGAAAACCCAAACCTAAACCCAATCCCGAACCCGAACCCGAATTCCTAAACCGAAACCTTAACCTATTTTCAAATCCCTAAACCTAAACCTACACTTAATCCTAATCTCAACTCCTAACCTAAACCTAAACCTAAACTTGAAAACCCAATCCTAAACCCGATCTCGAACCCGAACCCGATTTCCTAAACCTAAACCTTAACATATTCTCAATTCCCTAAACCTATAGCTTATAAGACCTAAAACCTTAACCTTAACCTAAACCTATAACTTTAAAACCAAAACTTATGACCTAAAACCTTAACCTATAACCTATAACCTAAACTTATAACCTATAACCTAACCTTAACCTAAACCTTAACCAATAACCTACAACCTAAACCTAAACCTAAAACCTAAATGTATTCTCAAATCCCTAAACTTAAACCTACGCTAATCCTAATCTCAACTCCCTAACCTAAACTTAAACCTAAACCTAAACCTAAACTTGAAAACCCAAACCAAAACCCGATCCCAAACCCGTTCCCTAAACCTAAACCTTAACCTATTCTCAACTCCCTAAACCTATAGCTTATAACCTAAACCTTAACCTAAACCCAAACTTAAACCTTAACCTACCCCTATAACCTTAACCTAAACCAAAACCTATGACCTAAAACCTAAATGTATTCTCAAATCTCTAAACCTAAACCTACACCTAATCCTAATCTCAACTCCCTAACCTAAACCTAAACCTAAACTTGAAAACCCAAACCTAAAACCCGATCCCGAACCCTAACCCGATTTCCTAAACCTAAACCTTAACCTATTCTCAAATCCCTAAACTTAAACCTACACCTATTCCTAATCTAAACTCCCTAACCTAAACCTAAACTTGAAAACCCAAACCTAAACCCAATCCCGAACCCGAACCCGAATTCCTAAACCTAAACCTTAACCTATTTTCAAATCCCTAAACCTAAACCTACACTTAATCCTAATCTCAACTCCCTAACCTAAACCTAAACCTAAACTTGAAAACCCAATCCTAAACCCGATCTCGAACCCGAACCCGATTTCCTAAACCTAAACCTTAACATATTCTCAATTCCTAAACTTATAGCTTATAAGACCTAAAACCTTAACCTTAACCTAAACCTATAACTTTAAAACCAAAACTTATGACCTAAAACCTTAACCTATAACCTATAACCTAAACTTATAACCTATAACCTAACCTTAACCTAAACCTTAACCAATAACCTACAACCTAAACCTAAACCTAAAACCTAAATGTATTCTCAAATCCCTAAACTTAAACCTACACCTAATCCTAATCTCAACTCCCTAACCTAAACTTAAACCTAAACCTAAACCTAAACTTGAAAACCCAAACCTAAACCCGATCCCAAACCCGTTCCTAAACCTAAACCTTAACCTATTCTCAACTCCCTAAACCTATAGCTTATAACCTAAACCTTAACCTAAACCCAAACTTAAACCTTAACCTACCCCTATAACCTTAACCTAAACCAAAACCTATGACCTAAAACCTAAATGTATTCTCAAATCTCTAAACCTAAACCTACACCTAATCCTAATCTCAACTCCCTAACCTAAACCTAAACCTAAACTTGAAAACCCAAACCTAAAACCCGATCCCGAACCCTAACCCGATTTCCTAAACCTAAACCTTAACCTATTCTCAAATCCCTAAACTTAAACCTACACCTATTCCTAATCTAAACTCCCTAACCTAAACCTAAACTTGAAAACCCAAACCTAAACCCAATCCCAAACCCGAACCCGAATTCCTAAACCTAAACCTTAACCTATTTTCAAATCCCTAAACCTAAACCTACACTTAATCCTAATCTCAACTCCCTAACCTAAACCTAAACCTAAACTTGAAAACCCAATCCTAAACCCGATCTCGAACCCGAACCCGATTTCCTAAACCTAAACCTTAACATATTCTCAATTCCCTAAACCTATAGCTTATAAGACCTAAAACCTTAACCTTAACCTAAACCTATAACTTTAAAACCAAAACTTATGACCTAAAACCTTAACCTATAACCTATAACCTAAACTTATAACCTATAACCTAACCTTAACCTAAACCTTAACCAATAACCTACAACCTAAACCTAAACCTAAAACCTAAATGTATTCTCAAATCCCTAAACTTAAACCTACGCCTAATCCTAATCTCAACTCCCTAACCTAAACTTAAACCTAAACCTAAACCTAAACTTGAAAACCCAAACCAAAACCCGATCCCAAACCCGTTCCCTAAACCTAAACCTTAACCTATTCTCAACTCCCTAAACCTATAGCTTATAACCAAAACCTTAACCTAAACCTAAACTTAAACCTTAACCTACCCTATAACCTTAACCTAAACCAAAACCTATGACCTAAAACCTAAATGTATTCTCAAATCTCTAAACCTAAACCTACACCTAATCCTAATCTCAACTCCCCTAACCTAAACCTAAACCAAAACTTGAAAACCCAAACCTAAAACCCGATCCCGAACCCTAACCCGATTTCCTAAACCTAAACCTTAACCTATTCTCAAATCCCTAAACTTAAACCTACACCTATTCCTAATCTAAACTCCCAAACCTAAACCTAAACTTGAAAACCCAAACCTAAACCCAATCCCGAACCCGAACCCGAATTCCTAAACCTAAACCTTAACCTATTTTCAAATCCCTAAACCTAAACCTACACTTAATCCTAATCTCAACTCCCTAACCTAAACCTAAACCTAAACTTGAAAACCCAATCCTAAACCCGATCTCGAACCCGAACCCGATTTCCTAAACCTAAACCTTAACATATTCTCACTTCCCTAAACCGATAGCTTATAAGACCTAAAACCTTAACCTTAACCTAAACCTATAACTTTAAAACCAAAACTTATGACCTAAAACCTTAACCTATAACCTATAACCTAAACTTATAACCTATAACCTAACCTTAACCTAAACCTTAACCAATAACCTACAACCTAAACCTAAACCTAAAACCTAAATGTATTCTCAAATCCCTAAACTTAAACCTACGCCTAATCCTAATCTCAACTCCTAACCTAAACTTAAACCTAAACCTAAACCTAAACTTGAAAACCCAAACCTAAACCCGATCCCAAACCCGTTCCTAAACCTAAACCTTAACCTATTCTCAACTCCCTAAACCTATAGCTTATAACCTAAACCTTAACCTAAACCCAAACTTAAACCTTAACCTACCCCTATAACCTTAACCTAAACCAAAACCTATGACCTAAAACCTAAATGTATTCTCAAATCTCTAAACCTAAACCTACACCTAATCCTAATCTCAACTCCCTAACCTAAACCTAAACCTAAACTTGAAAACCCAAACCTAAAACCTCGATCCCGAACCCTAACCCGATTTCCTAAACCTAAACCTTAACCTATTCTCAAATCCCTAAACTTAAACCTACACCTATTCCTAATCTAAACTCCCAAACCTAAACCTAAACTTGAAAACCCAAACCTAAACCCAATCCCGAACCCGAACCCGAATTCCTAAACCTAAACCTTAACCTATTTTCAAATCCCTAAACCTAAACCTACACTTAATCCTAATCTCAACTCCCTAACCTAAACCTAAACCTAAACTTGAAAACCCAATCCTAAACCCGATCTCGAACCCGAACCCGATTTCCTAAACCTAAACCTTAACATATTCTCAATTCCCTAAACCTATAGCTTATAAGACCTAAACCTTAACCTTAACCTAAACCTATAACTTTAAAACCAAAACTTATGACCTAAAACCTTAACCTATAACCTATAACCTAAACTTATAACCTATAACCTAACCTTAACCTAAACCTTAACCAATAACCTACAACCTAAACCTAAACCTAAAACCTAAATGTATTCTCAAATCCCTAAACTTAAACCTACGCCTAATCCTAATCTCAACTCCCTAACCTAAACTTAAACCTAAACCTAAACCTAAACTTGAAAACCCAAACCTAAACCCGATCCCAAACCCGTTCCTAAACCTAAACCTTAACCTATTCTCAACTCCCTAAACCTATAGCTTATAACCTAAACCTTAACCTAAACCCAAACTTAAACCTTAACCTACCCCTATAACCTTAACCTAAACCAAAACCTATGACCTAAAACCTAAATGTATTCTCAAATCTCTAAACCTAAACCGACACCTAATCCTAATCTCAACTCCCTAACCTAAACCTAAACCTAAACTTGAAAACTCAAACCTAAAACCCGATCCCGAACCCTAACCCGATTTCCTAAACCTAAACCTTAACCTATTCTCAAATCCCTAAACTTAAACCTACACCTATTCTAATCTAAACTCCCTAACCTAAACCTAAACTTGAAAACCCAAACCTAAACCCAATCCCGAACCCGAACCCGACTCCTAAACCTAAACCTTAACCTATTTTCAAATCCCTAAACCTAAACCTACACTTAATCCTAATCTCAACTCCCTAACCTAAACCTAAACCTAAACTTGAAAACCCAATCCTAAACCCGATCTCGAACCCGAACCCGATTTCTAAACCTAAACCTTAACATATTCTCGGCTTCCCAAACCTATAGCTTATAAGACCTAAAACCTTAACCTTAACCTAAACCTATAACTTTAAAACCAAAACTTATGACCTAAAACCTTAACCTATAACCTATAACCTAAACTTATAACCTATAACCTAACCTTAACCTAAACCTTAACCAATAACCTACAACCTAAACCTAAACCTAAAACCTAAATGTATTCTCAAATCCCTAAACTTAAACCTACGCTAATCCTAATCTCAACTCCCTAACCTAAACTTAAACCTAAACCTAAACCTAAACTTGAAAACCCAAACCTAAACCCGATCCCAAACCCGTTCCCTAAACCTAAACCTTAACCTATTCTCAACTCCCTAAACCTATAGCTTATAACCTAAACCTTAACCTAAACCCAAACTTAAACCTTTACCTACCCCTATAACCTTAACCTAAACCAAAACCTATGACCTAAAACCTAAATGTATTCTCAAATCTCTAAACCTAAACCTACACCTAATCCTAATCTCAACTCCCTAACCTAAACCTAAACCTAAACTTGAAAACTCAAACCTAAAACCCGATCCCGAACCCTAACCCGATTTCCTAAACCTAAACCTTAACCTATTCTCAAATCCCTAAACTTAAACCTACACCTATTCCTAATCTAAACTCCCTAACCTAAACCTAAACTTGAAAACCCAAACCTAAACCCAATCCCGAACCCGAACCCGAATTCCTAAACCTAAACCTTAACCTATTTTCAAATCCCTAAACCTAAACCTACACTTAATCCTAATCTCAACTCCCTAACCTAAACCTAAACCTAAACTTGAAAACCCAATCCTAAACCCGATCTCGAACCCGAACCCGATTTCCTAAACCTAAACCTTAACATATTCTCGGTTCCCTAAACCTATAGCTTATAAGACCTAAAACCTTAACCCTAACCTAAACCTATAACTTTAAAACCAAAACTTATGACCTAAAACCTTAACCGATAACCTATAACCTAAACTTATAACCTATAACCTAACCTTAACCTAAACCTTAACCAATAACCTACAACCTAAACCTAAACCTAAAACCTAAATGTATTCTCAAATCCCTAAACTTAAACCTACGCCTAATCCTAATCTCAACTCCCTAACCTAAACTTAAACCTAAACCTAAACCTAAACTTGAAAACCCAAACCTAAACCCGATCCCAAACCCGTTCCCTAAACCTAAACCTTAACCTATTCTCAACTCCCTAAACCTATAGCTTATAACCTAAACCTTAACCTAAACCCAAACTTAAACCTTAACCTACCCCTATAACCTTAACCTAAACCAAAACCTATGACCTAAAACCTAAATGTATTCTCAAATCTCTAAACCTAAACCGACACCTAATCCTAATCTCAACTCCCTAACCTAAACCTAAACCTAAACTTGAAAACTCAAACCTAAAACCCGATCCACGAACCCTAACCCGATTTCCTAAACCTAAACCTTAACCTATTCTCAAATCCCTAAACTTAAACCTACACCTATTCCTAATCTAAACTCCCTAACCTAAACCTAAACTTGAAAACCCAAACCTAAACCCAATCCAGAACCCGAACCCGAATTCCTAAACCTAAACCTTAACCTATTTTCAAATCCCTAAACCTAAACCTACACTTAATCCTAATCTCAACTCCTAACCTAAACCTAAACCTAAACTTGAAAACCCAATCCTAAACCCGATCTCGAACCCGAACCCGATTTCCTAAACCTAAACCTTAACATATTCTCAATTCCCTAAACCTATAGCTTATAAGACCTAAAACCTTAACCTTAACCTAAACCTATAACTTTAAAACCAAAACTTATGACCTAAAACCTTAACCTATAACCTATAACCTAAACTTATAACCTATAACCTAACCTTAACCTAAACCTTAACCAATAACCTACAACCTAAACCTAAACCTAAAACCTAAATGTATTCTCAAATCCCTAAACTTAAACCTACGCTAATCCTAATCTCAACTCCCTAACCTAAACTTAAACCTAAACCTAAACCTAAACTTGAAAACCCAAACCTAAACCCGATCCCAAACCTGTTCCAAACCTAAACCTTAACCTATTCTCAACTCCCCTAAACCTATAGCTTATAACCTAAACCTTAACCTAAACCCAAACTTAAACCTTAACCTACCCCTATAACCTTAACCTAAACCAAAACCTATGACCTAAAACCTAAATGTATTCTCAAATCTCTAAACCTAAACCTACACCTAATCCTAATCTCAACTCCCTAACCTAAACCTAAACCTAAACTTGAAAACTCAAACCTAAAACCCGATCCCGAACCCTAACCCGATTTCCTAAACCTAAACCTTAACCTATTCTCAAATCCCTAAACTTAAACCTACACCTATTCCTAATCTAAACTCCCCTAACCTAAACCTAAACTTGAAAACCCAAACCTAAACCCAATCCCAACCCGAACCCGAATTCCTAAACCTAAACCTTAACCTATTTTCAAATCCCTAAACCTAAACCTACACTTAATCCTAATCTCAACTCCCTAACCTAAACCTAAACCTAAACTTGAAAACCCAATCCTAAACCCGATCTCTCAACCCGAACCCGATTTCCTAAACCTAAACCTTAACATATTCTCAATTCCCTAAACCTATAGCTTATAAGACCTAAAACCTTAACCTTAACCTAAACCTATAACTTTAAAACCAAAACTTATGACCTAAAACCTTAACCTATAACCTATAACCAAAACTTATAACCTATAACCTAACCTTAACCTAAACCTTAACCAATAACCTACAACCTAAACCTAAACCTAAAACCTAAATGTATTCTCAAATCCCTAAACTTAAACCTACGCCTAATCCTAATCTCAACTCCCTAACCTAAACTTAAACCTAAACTAAACCTAAACTTGAAAACCCAAACCAAAACCCGATCCCAAACCCGCTCCCTAAACCTAAACCTTAACCTATTCTCAACTCCCTAAACCTATAGCTTATAACCTAAACCTTAACCTAAACCCAAACTTAAACCTTAACCTACCCTACAACCTTAACCTAAACCAAAACCTATGACCTAAAACCTAAATGTATTCTCAAATCTCTAAACCTAAACCTACACCTAATCCTAATCTCAACTCCTAACCTAAACCTAAACCTAAACTTGAAAACCCAAACCTAAAACCCGATCCAGAACCCTAACCCGATTTCTAAACCTAAACCTTAACCTATTCTCAAATCCCTAAACTTAAACCTACACCTATTCCTAATCTAAACTCCCTAACCTAAACCTAAACTTGAAAACCCAAACCTAAACCCAATCCCGAACCCGAACCCGACCCTAAACCTAAACCTTAACCTATTTTCAAATCCCTAAACCTAAACCTACACTTAATCCTAATCTCAACTCCCTAACCTAAACCTAAACCTAAACTTGAAAACCCAATCCTAAACCCGATCTCGAACCCAAACCCGATTTCCTAAACCTAAACCTTAACATATTCTCAATTCCCTAAACCTATAGCTTATAAGACCTAAAACCTTAACCTTAACCTAAACCTATAACTTTAAAACCAAAACTTATGACCTAAAACCTTAACCTATAACCTATAACCTAAACTTATAACCTATAACCTAACCTTAACCTAAACCTTAACCAATAACCTACAACCTAAACCTAAACCTAAAACCTAAATGTATTCTCAAATCCCTAAACTTAAACCTACGCCTAATCCTAATCTCAACTCCCTAACCTAAACTTAAACCTAAACCTAAACCTAAACTTGAAAACCCAAACCTAAACCCGATCCCAAACCCGTTTCCTAAACCTAAACCTTAACCTATTCTCAACTCCCTAAACCTATAACTTATAACCTAAACCTTAACCTAAACCCAAACTTAAACCTTAACCTACCCTACAACCTTAACCTAAACCAAAACCTATGACCTAAAACCTAAATGTATTCTCAAATCTCTAAACCTAAACCTACACCTAATCTAATCTCAACTCCCTAACCTAAACCTAAACCTAAACTTGAAAACCCAAACCTAAACCCGATCCCGAACCCTAACCCGATTTCCTAAACCTAAACCTTAACCTATTCTCAAATCCCTAAACTTAAACCTACACCTATTCCTAATCTAAACTCCCTAACCTAAACCTAAACTTGTAAACCCAAACCTAAACCCAATCCCGAACCCGAACCCGAATTCCTAAACCTAAACCTTAACCTATTTTCAAATCCCTAAACCTAAACCTACACTTAATCCTAATCTCAACTCCTAACCTAAACCTAAACCTAAACTTGAAAACCCAATCCTAAACCCGATCTCGAACCCGAACCCGATTTCCTAAACCTAAACCTTAACATATTCTCAATTCCCTAAACCTATAGCTTATAAGACCTAAAACCTTAACCTTAACCTAAACCTATAACTTTAAAACCAAAACTTATGACCTAAAACCTTAACCTATAACCTATAACCTAAACTTATAACCTATAACCTAACCTTAACCTAAACCTTAACCAATAACCTACAACCTAAACCTAAACCTAAAACCTAAATGTATTCTCAAATCCCTAAACTTAAACCTACACCTAATCCTAATCTCAACTCCCTAACCTAAACTTAAACCTAAACCTAAACCTAAACTTGAAAACCCAAACCTAAACCCGATCCCAAACCCGTTCCTAAACCTAAACCTTAACCTATTCTCAACTCCCTAAACCTATAGCTTATAACCTAAACCTTAACCTAAACCCAAACTTAAACCTTAACCTACCCCTATAACCTTAACCTAAACCAAAACCTATGACCTAAAACCTAAATGTATTCTCAAATCTCTAAACCTAAACCTACACCTAATCCTAATCTCAACTCCCTAACCTAAACCTAAACCTAAACCTAAACTTGAAAACCCAAACCAAAAACCCGATCCCGAACCCTTACCCGATTTCCTAAACCTAAACCTTAACCTATTCTCAAATCCCTAAACTTAAACCTACACCTATTCTAATCTAAACTCCCTAACCTAAACCTAAACCTAAACTTGAAAACCCAAACCTAAACCCAATCCCGAACCCGAACCCGAATTCTAAACCTTAACCTATTTTCAAATCCCTAAACCTAAACCTACACCTAATCCTAATCTCAACTCCCTAACCTAAACCTAAACCTAAACATGAAAACTCAAACCTAAACCCGATCCCGATCCCTAACCCGATTTCCTAAACCTTAACATATTCTCAATTCCCTAAACCTATAGCTTATAAGACCTAAAACCTTAACCTTAACCTAAACCTATAACCTTAAAACCAAAACCTATGACCTAAAACCTTAATCTATAACCTATAACCTAAACTTATAACCTATAACCTAATCTTAACCTAAACCTAAACCTTAACCAATCACCTACAACCTAAATCTAAACCTAAAACCTAAATGTATTCTCAAATCCTAAACTTAAACCTACACTTGATCCTAATCTCAACTCCCTAACCTAAACCTAAACCTAAACTTGAAAACCCAAACCTAAACCCGATCCTGAACCCGAACCCGATTTCTAAACCTAAACCTTAACATATTCTCAATTCCCTAAACCTATAGCTTATAAGACCTAAAACCTTAACCTAAACCTATAACCTTAAAACCAAAACCTATGACCTAAAATCTTAAGCTATAACCTATAACCTAAACTTATAACCTATAACCTAAACCTAAAACCTAAACCTTAACCAATAACCTAAAACCTAAACCTAAACCTAAAACCTAAATGTATTCTCAAATCCCTAAACCCAAACCTACACCTAATCCTAATCTCAACTCCCTAACCTAAACCTAAACCTAAACTTGAAAACCCAAACCTAAACCCGATCCCGAACCCAAACCCAATTTCCTAAACCTAAACCTTAACATATTCTTAATTCCCTAAACCTATAGCTTATAAGTCCTAAAACCTTAACCTTAACCTAAACCTATAACCTTAAAACCAAAACCTATGACCTAAAACCTTAACCTATAACCTATAACCTAAACTTATAACCTAACCTTAAGCTAAACCTAAAATCTAAACACCAATAACCTAAAACCTAAACCTAAACTTAAAACTTAAATGTATTCTCAAATCCTAAACCTAAACCTACACCTAATGCTCATCTTAACTCCCTAACCTAAACCTAAACTAAACTTGAAAACCCAAACCTAAACCCAATCCCGAACCCGAACCCGAACCCGAACCCCGGATTCCCTAAACCTAAACCTTAACCTATTCTCAATTCCCTAAACCTATGGCTTATAACCTAAACCTAAACCTAAACCTAAACCTATAACCTTAACCTAAACGAAAACTTATGACCTAAAACCTAAATGTATTCTCAAATCTCTAAACCTAAACCTACACCTAATCCTAATCTCAACTCCCTAACCTAAACCTAAACCTAAACTTGAAAACCCAAACCTAAACCTAACTCGAATTCCTAAACCTAAACCTTAACCTATTTTCAAATCCCTAAACCTAAACCCGATCCCGAACTCGAACCCGATTTCCTAAACCTAAACCTTAACATATTCTCAATTCCCTAAACCTATAGCTTATAAGACCTTGAAACCTTAACCTTAACCTAAACCTATAACCTTAAAACCAAAACCTATGTCCTAAAACCTAAACTTATAACCTATAACCTAACCTTAACCTAAACCTAAAACCTAAACCTTAACCAATACCTAAAACCTAAAAATAAACCTAAAACCTAAATGTATTCTCAAATCCTAAACCTAAACCTACACCTAATCCTAATCTCAACTCCCTAACCTAAACCTAAACTTGAAAACCCAAACCTAAATCCGATCCAGAACCCGAACCCGATTTCCTAAACCTAAACCTTAACCTATTCTCAATTCCCTAAACCTAAACCTTAACCTAAACCTTAACCTAAACCTAAACCTTAACCTAAACTTAAAACCTAAACCTATAACCTAAAACCTAAACCTAAAACTTGAATGTATTCTCAAATCCTTAAACTTAGACCTACACCTAATCTTAAACCTAAACTTGAAAACCCAAACCTAAACCCGATACCAACCCGAACCCGATTGTCAGTTGTAATAATGTAGCCCAATCATAAGGCAACAAACAAGAATGCATCCCTTTTAACACATGCCCCTTTTTACAAAGCTTTAATTTTTGTTGTTGTTTCTATTAATTGAAACACTTTTTGCATTATTTGCTCATATTAGGTTTATTTTAATGATCAGTTTTATTTTAAAAAAGTGCCCACTTTTTTGGATGAAGTTTCTGCAATTTTTCATGATTCCGAATTATAATGTTTTGTTGGTTGAATATTTTTTATTAGATGAAAGACACAAAAAGAAAATTATTCTTTGATTTTTTTTTCCTTTTTTTTTTTTTTTTTACTTATGAAGTTAAACTTTATATGTATTATGCGTGGATGAATAATGTATTGTGGATAAGATTGTTTGTGTTTGGATGGATTTACATAGTTTGGGTTTAGATGGATGTGAATGTGGATGTGAATGTGATGAAACAGGTGTATATCAGTCCTGTTTGGATGAAACAGGTGAATGTGAATGAAACAGGTGTATATCAGTCCTGTTTAGATGAAACAGGTGTATATTAGTCCTGTTTGGATGAAACAGGTGAATGTGAATGAAACAGGTGTGAATGAAACAGGTGTATATCAGTCCTGTTTGGATGAAACAGGTGTATATCAGTCCTGTTTGGATGAAACAGGTGTATGTGAATGAAACAGGTGTATATCAGTCCTGTTTGGATGAAACAGGTGTATATCAGTCCTGTTTGGATCAAACAGGTGTATGTGAATGAAACAGGTGTATATCAGTCCTGTTTGGATGAAACGGGTGTATATCAGTCCTGTTTGGATGAAATAGGTGAATGTGAATGTGATGAAACCGTTTGGATGAAACAGGTGTATATCAGTCCTGTTTGGATGAAACAGGTGAATGTGAATGTGATGAAACAGTTTGGATTTACGTATGTGAATGAAACAGGTGTATATCAGCCCTGTTTGGATGAAACAGGTGAATGTGAATGAAACGTGTATATCAGTCTTGTTTGGATGAAACAGTGAATTTGAATGTGATGAAATAGTTTGGATTTATGTAGTTTGTATAACAGGTGTATATCAGGAAGAATACTGTAACAGGTCAAATTTGAAAATGTCCTTTAAAGGTCATAAGAGACGGCCCATAGCAGTCCTTTTAAAGGACGGTCCATGACCGTCCTTTTAAAGGACGGTCTATAACCGTCCTTTGAAGGCTCATAAGAGACGGTCCATGACAGTCATTTTTAAGGATGGTCTATGACCGTCCGTTTAAAGGACGGTCCATGGCCGTCCTTTGAAGGCTCACAAGAGACGGTCCATAACAGTCCTTTTTAAGGACGGTCCATAAGTCCTTTTAAAGGACGGTCTATGGCCGTCCTTTTTAGGATCATAAGAGACGGTCCATAACAGTCCATTTTAAGGACGGTCCATGACCGTCCTTTTTTAGGACGGTCCATGACCGTCTTTTTTTGTCAATAAGAATGACGGTTTTCAACCGTCCTTTAAAAAATAAGACACGTCAAAATTTGACGGCCTATGCGACGGTCCATGACCGTCCTTTTTGGTCATTTGAGACGGTTTTAGACCGTCCTTTTTTCGCTGTTTTGGCGTAGTGTTATCTGAGTGGTAATGACTTACGAACTGTTTGGATGGCACATAGACACCATGGTGATATCCAGAAAGTTTCAATGGACGTTTCTGTTCCACTGTTTCATTGGTGCGGCTAACCTGACTTTTAAAATTTCCTTCTTTATGTTATTTTATCTTATCGTGGTCTTTCAAAAGGGAAGAGCAGAGTGGATTTCTCAAGCAGATTGCGTACTGAGTAACTCAGTCCGGTAAGCGTACTGAGTAAACTCTGTGGGGGTCTACGTGATTTGCATATTTTATCTACTCCGTCCATTCATTTTAACAGATAATTATATGGCTTGACCCAAAAATGAGATATAACCAAATCTCAAGTAGACCTCACCACAGGAAATAGTGTGAAATGAAATTCTACCGTTGAAAATTTCTTAGGACCCACAGAAGTTTTGGATCAAGCTGATATTTGTGTTTTCCCTTCATCCATGTCTGTGTAATCTCTGGATAACAAATAAATATCATTGTGGGCCCTAGCAAGGTTTCAACTATTGAATTCATTATTTCCATTGTTTCCTTTAGTGTGTCCACTTAAGCTTTGGGAATAATTCTATTTTAGATTAAACCACTAAAATGATCTGGAAAAATGGATGGATGGTGTGGATAACCCACATAGATTCATAGTAAGCCCAACTGAGCTTGTTCAGTACGATAAAAGCCCACTGAGTAACTCAGTACCCAATCCTATTCCGATTTCTCACGGAAATCTCTCAGAGCCCACACGTCAGCGGATTGGCTACTCCCCCTGCCACCAGCTCTCTGGCTGATGGTTGGTGCTTTGTGGGCGCCACCATGATGTATGTGTTTCATCCATTTTGTTTATTCATTTTTACGGATCAATTTATTGTTTGATATAAAAAATGAGAGGGATATAAATCTCACGTCGACCATACCACATGAAAACAATAATGATTGGATATCCACCATTAAAATCCTCCTAAGGCCCACAATACTGTTTGTTTGGCATCCAATCTGTTGATTAGGTCATACAGCCCAGATGAAGAGAAAAAACAAAGATCAGCTTGATCCAAACTTTTATGGCCCCAAAAATGTTTTTAATGGTCGACCCTCATTCAACATTGTTTCCTGTAATGTGGTCCACTTAAGATTTGGATATATCTCATTTTTGAACTCATACTGTAAAATTATATTTAAAAATAGATGGACCGCATCGATGAAACACATACATCATGGGGTGGGGCCCACGTAGCACCGACTGGCGGGAGTAGCCAATCCGTTTCCAACCCACACTGCCCCAGTCACAGGTACATCTCGGGTAACGGGTAACCCACATCCTTACGCGGACTGGACGCAGATTAGCTACTGACAGTTTGAGTAGCTGGACTCGCTACTGAAGTGACGTCACCTAATTCTGTGGTCCCACCATGATGTATGTTTTGTATCTGCACTGTCCATCCATTTGGAGAGATCATTTTACGGAATTAGCCAAAGTATGAATTAGATCCAAAGCTCGAATGGACCCCACCACAGAAAGCAGTGGAGAGAGTGAGACCCACTATTAAAAACTTATAAGGGCCATAAAAGTTTTCGATCAAGCTAATATTAGTGTTTTCCATTCTTTAATGTCTATGTTAACTTATGAACAGGTTAGATCTCAAATAAACATCAAGGTAAACCTTAGGAAGGTTTCAACAGTGGGCATCACTCTCACCGCTGTTTTCTATGGTGGGGTACACTCTATATTTCGATCAGCCTCATTCTTTAGCTAATATTTTAAAATAATCTCTAAAAATGGATGGATAGTAGGGATACAACACATACATCATGGTGGGGCCTCGTAACTTGGTGACGTCACTTCGGTTGCAAGCCTCGTTACTCAACTGGTCAATGGCTAATCCGCGCCCACGCGGGCTAGTCAATGGCACGCAGATTAGATACTGACTGGTTCAGTAGCCAATCTTGGTACGGAAGTGACGTCTCCAGTTTTTCAGCCCCACCATGATGTATGTGTTGTATCCACACCGTCCATTCATTTGGAGAGATACTTGTATGGCATAAGTCAAAAAATTGAAGCATATCCAAGGCTCAAGTGAACCCTACCATAGAAAACATTGGAGACAATGACGCCCACCATTAATTCATTCTTAGGCCCACCATGACGTTTATTTGATGTCAAACCTGTCAATAAGCCAACACAGACATGGAAGAAGGGAAAACACAAATATTGGCTTGATTAAAAACTTTTTTGGCCCCTAAAAAGTTTTTAATGGTAGACGTTCAATCCCCACTGTTTTCTGTTGTGGGGTCCACTTGAGCTTTGGATCTGCCTCTATTCTGGATCATTCTCTAAAACAGACTCTCTAAATGGATGGATGGTGTGAATACTATACATACATTATGGTGGGGCCCAAAAAAATCTGATGACGTCACTTCAAGATTGCTACTCAACCAGTCAGTAGCTAATCCGCGTTCTGAAAAATGAACACTGGTCAGTCAGTCTCCCCCATACGTAGAATTTATTTCAAAGGATGCCAAGAGTGGGGTCCACCGACATGCATTTAGGGTATCCAACCTGTCTGTCAGTGTCTCACACAAGGATAGGTAGACAGACACCTTAAAAATCGAATACCGAGTTGATTCAATCAATAAGTATGCCACCACATGAATTTGTTGGTGTTTCTTTTCATGATTGTCCATTTTCTTCTGTCGTATAGTATACACGTAATGATTTTATTGGCATTATTTTTTAAAATCTCAATTACGGTGTGAACAAGTAAAGGTGTACACGAACCGGTCTAGTAGGGTTAGCTCGCTTGACTCGACTTGAAAAAGCTTGGTTTGACCCAGTTCAAAGCTGAGTTCGAGCTGATTTTTTGAACTCGAAAATGAGTTCGAGTCAAGTTCGAGTTCAGATCGAACCCGGCTCGAATCGAACTTGGATCAAACCAGTTCGGTAACTTAGCTACTTTGATATTGATGTTGCTCATTAAGTGTTTGATGAAATGACTCAAAGATGTGTGGTTAGTGGCAAGGAATGTATGTATATGAAACCAACACCCTTTTTTTTCTTGATTTTTATGTTGCTTAGAAGGTGTTTGATAAAATACGATCAAACACCTTTAAAACCATTATTGCTGTCTCAAATACAGTGAGATTTTGAAGGTGCAGTCCAGGTGTTTGTAAAAATGCTACAACGGAGAACCCGGCTGGATCTTGGCTCGAACTAGCTTGAGCTGCTGATCGAACCGAGCCGAGCTAGCCAATCAAGCTTGAGGATTGAGCCGAGCCAAGTTCAAGCTGAGGTCAGCTAGTGGCCGAGCCAAGTCGAACTGAGGCCAGCTCGACTCGGTTTGACTCGATGTACACCCCTAAGAACAAGTAATGCACTGGTTAAATGGACAATATACAACATAGTGGAAGGTACAATAGGTATAAAGGGTTAGAGAGAGGAGAGGGAGAGAAAAAGGAAATGAAACACAAATATAATAGAGAAATAGGTATATGTTGATTGATATCTTAAATCTGTAAATCAATAGGTATCGATGATAGTTTGATACCATTGAGCAGACTTTGATGCTATCAAAAAAATCTAAAAAATACATGTTTAGTCGTAGGAACGTTTTCATGTTTAGTTCGATGTCATCAAAGGCTGCTTGATGCCATCGAAATGTCATCGAACGATCGCGCAAAGTTACTTAGAGTTGTGTAAGTGCGGAATTTGTTTCCTATTTCGATTGCGATTCTCATAGATATATATGGGTGTAATCATGAATAGGGAGTATCTCAGGGCTTTCTAATTTGTTTCCAAAGGGTTTAAAGGGCTTGTAAGGGTAATTTAAGGCTTATTCGAATTGGGTAATCTATATCTTTGGTAATTCATTAGTTTTATACTGTGTTAATGTTGCTTTGTGTCATGGTTTTTTATTTATTTTTTTTTTTTTTATGCGCAAGAGATTTTTCACCTAAAATTCAAATTGGTTGCATTTGGACTTGATTGTGCGATTGGAGTACTTTGCTTAATTCATTTCTATGTGCTTATGTGGTCCCCAACACTATAAGGGTGGGAAGAGAAGTCACATGAGAATAGAAAAGGCAATAACTACCCATTAATTAGGAATGATTATTTACCATTACAATTAAAATAGTCACTCTTAAGTTCCAATGGTTGGCCATGTTGGGATTTTGGCCTGCGGAATCACACAGATCTAGATCTAGGATAACAATTCAATAATAACAAACAATCCCAAAAGACACTACCAAAAAAAGAGCAAAGGCTATGGATGATTGGAGTCTTTAGCTATGGATATAAACCATAGCTATATTGCTACGGATTAAATCCGTAGCTATATACTCCAATCATCCGTAGCCTTTGCTCGTTTTAATGCTCTCTTGGAAGTTCTATGGGGGGCCCACCATAATTTTTGTGTTCAATCTAAGCCGTCCATACATTTTGACATATCATTTTAATGTGTTAGACAAAAAATTAGATAAAGCTAAAGCTTAAGTGGACTACACCATAGGAAACAATGGAGATTAAGTGCCTTTTGTTGATTTGTGGTGTGGTCCATGTGAGTCTTCTATTTGCCTCATTTTTTGGGATAAATCCCTAAATAATTCTTTGAATTGAATGGAAGGCATAGATAAATGACATACATCATGGTGGGCCACACGGAGCCCCTAACATGACCGTTCATCTGACTTTGGCGGCCGCGCACATAAAAACCAAAAGAGCCCGCCACTGTGTTTTTCATTCTCGCGCGCCCAGTTCTCTCTCTTTCTTCTCTCGCTCCTCTCTATCTTCTCCCCACTTCTCTCTCTCGCTCCCTGCCCATCCTCGACTGCGTGAGGGACTTGTTCGGACGGCTCCACTTCTCTCTCTCTCTCCCTGCCCATCCTCAACCGCGAGGTATCTCTCTCTCTCTCTCTCTCTCAATCTCTCTCAATCTCAATGTTGATATATGAATTTGGGGATTCAGTAATTTGTGGATTTTCAATTCAAATATGGACCCTCATTTAGGGATTTGGGGATTTTAGGGCTTACAGATTTGAATGTGGACCCTGAATTTGGGTTTTTCTGATTTTACAAATTAGGGATTTGGGGATTTTAGGATTTTGTTTCATGGGCTGTGGATATTGTGAAAAAAACATTAATGGACCTTTAAGATTATGAAGAGAATGTTGAATCAGTGGTTTTGTCGAATTTTGAGAACATCGAACGGTTGACAGCAAGTTTTTTTTTCAAGATCTGCATACTCACGTATCGAAGCACTCTCTCACTATCCAGTTCTATGCTTGCCTGTTCAGAACTCGCAATGATTTCCACCAGCTTTCCATCTAATTCCACGGCCTTCTCATTTGGAACAGCATCGATCCCAGTAGCTAGATCGATATTTTTGCATTTCGTGTCTCCACCCACATCTGATGTAGAATGAGTGGCCATTTAAATTTGATTAACCTCATCGGTCATCACCTTTTCTATGTTCCCTGCAGCTGTTTGAATCTAATTAACCTCATCCGTCGCTTTCTCTTCCATCTCCACCGCAACCAAGTTACCACCGTCTCCTGCAGCAGCTATCAAGGGATGACCAACTTGCTTGATAGGAAGAGCATCTGGGTTTTGGCCTTCTGAAACAGAGGAATGATCCTCAACCAGTAACTTGGATTCAACATAACTATTACTATTTGCTGCATTATGTTCTTCATCTGCAGCTTCAACATGGTTTTCTGAATCACAAGCTTTATCTTCCTCTACAACTTGAACATCATTTCTAGAATCACCTGCTGGAAGATCAACTGGCATATTCTCTTCCCTAGTCATTGAATTTAGAATGGCAGTCCCATCAAGACCCATGTCAGCTTGAAAAGGATTAGAGGGATTTTCGACCAAAGCGCCTATCAGGTTGTCGCCACTCCCAACAAGGAACTGATCTCCACTAGCATTAATCTCTTTGTGATTTTCACTATCTAACAGAGTCGCCTTTTCCTCATTCACAGTGGCAGCACCATTATCGGATAGGCTCATATTCATGATAGTAACTGACTGAGGCTCTGCTTTGTGGCATTTGTTTGCTCCCTGTTTGTAATAGGTCTATGGCTACGGCTTTTATCCTGAATTTTCTTTTTTCTTATTTTCTAAATGCAAGTAATGTGGACTCTAGGGCCAGTTGTCTTCATTTCATGGACTAGAAAGGGGCTGATGGAGCTATGAGAAGGATCCAACTCAAGTGACAAATGTGGTGGAGGTTTGAGCGGCTACATATGTGATAGGCTACACCCCTTGGATGTATGTTCCACCAACCCAAAGTCATCCTGTAAATCCTTGTTGAAAAATAAGCCTTATGTAATAGAGATCAAGACTTTACTATCAACATGTATTTCATCTCATTTTAAATAACTATAATCATGTATTAGAGGGAAAAATGAATTTCATCTCATTTTAATTAAAGGGAAAAAAGGGAAAAAATGAATTTTATCAAAGGGAAAAAAGCTAAGGCTCCATTTGATAGACACCTAAAAATGAATTTCATCTCATTTTAATTAACCATAATCATATATTAGAGATCAAGACTTTACTATCAACATGACCTCATTATATATGTAATAGAGCTTTAGGTATCTAATACATAATTATTATTAAGTAAAATAAAATAAACACAATCTATCAATCTGGACCTAAGCAATTATGCACTTAATTCTCTTAAAATATAAAAGACTACTTTGTAGAAATCATGACTAATATATAGGAAGATCCGTGTGAAGTATCTGTAGAGATTTTAACATATATACATCTTAACAAATAAAGAAATATAATAAAATTAATTTTAAAAAAAAAACAGCTATTACATCAGCCAAATGAATGGACAAAGAATGCGTGAGAAATACTAGTTTGGAAAGCATGGCTTGATACTCCCATCTTTCATGCGGAAGACATAACTAGACGTATAATCATCACTAAAATATATACAATTTTCTTCAAACCCCAACAAGCCTTTAGCTGAAAAGGATTTGGAGCACCTTTTGTCGACGAAAAGTATTTGATCATCCAAGCTTTCAACCTTAATCGAAAATCGCCCGCTCTCATCCATCTTAAAAACAGAAAATTCTTTTCTCGCTTGATATATCTCAGAACTTTCATCATCATTTTGACCTAACTTTAAAATCATTAACAAATCCCCACATGATTCCACCAAATAAACCTTATCAACAATATAATCTTCCTCTATTTCAATTTCTTTGGGTGGAAGACCATTCCACCCTCTGAAGTAATTGGGATAGTGAAGCAAATTGATATGATCATATCTTACTCTTCGTCTTATGAAATAAATACATCCCTTATACCATGCAATATCATAAAAGGGAACTCCTTTGAAGACCGTCCATCTTTCATCTCCTAGTCTACAGAAAGATAATGATCTACTCTCGTCATGCACGAGCAAAACCACACAATCATCTAAAGTAGGTGTAGATGATAATATGGTTGTACTATAAGGCATATCATAGCCTTGCCCAAGATCTTTAACATCATAGCTACTGTTATTTATCAAGTTCCAAATTTTGGCTTGGATAGGGAGTTTGATTTGTTGTTTTGAGCATGGATTCAAGAGAAAGATATTTCTAGTAAACCACTTGGAAAGTATTAGCCATCCATGGAAAGATCCCAAATAAAATACCTCATGGGTTTCAGGAATGTGTATTCCTCCGTAGATTTTATTGTTGGATAGATCAAGAATGGTGTGGATGTGAATCTTCAAAACAGAAAAAAAAAAAAAAAAAAAAAAAGATAAAGATAAAAAAGATGGTGGTGGCAATAGGCTGGGTACCTGAACCTGGCTCGAAACAGGTTGGGTATGGGGATGGTTAAATGGGTGCGGGTGCAGGAATGGGTATTAATTTAAGCCCATTTGATGGTTTGTTGTGCAAAGAGAACAATCCATTCTATAGGGAAGCACATGGACTTTGCGCGTCCATCTCTGTGCATTATTTAGAATTTTAGAATGACGAAATGGAATTGGACTAATGCATCCCTAACCTACAATTGGGTATTATCCATTGAATCTATGGAAATAATCACCATCAGTACTATCTTCATCATAATCATAGCCTTTTCCCAATCACCATCAGTATTGTCTTTGTGAGACCCGACCCTAGTTCCCATGTTTACATGTATGTGTGTGAGTATGCATCTTGTTCATCATGGTCTCGCGGTCTTACCGGTCGAATTCCGGTGACCCGCGACCTTCAAATTGTGTTTATGGTCACTTTGAGTTCAGTCACGTAGACCCGACTTGGATCGACCCAAGACCTATGTCATCTCGTTCGTATTGTCGTTGCGGTTCCAACGACGCGTCTTGTGCGTCAATCCGACCTATGGATCAAAAGTTATGAGCATTTCATCATGTGGCCCACTTTTGTACAAAAGCATGTGGACCACCTCCATGGCACAATTTTCCATGCACACCACACACACACACTACACTATTGCATGGAATAAACACTACCCACCCTAAACACTACCCATACCTAACCTACCCTAGCAACATTGTTATTGTCACCATAGGTTATTATTACTTCCCTTAAAAAGATTTTCCCTCTCTTTCCCTCTCATTTCTCTCTCTCTCTTCTCTTCTTCTCCAGCAACTTCTCTCCCATCTCCCTCTCTTCTCCAGCCCCATTTCCCCTTTAATCTTCCAAATCCAACCATCTAAATCCAATCTCACCCATTGAGATGGATCCCTTGGTGCACTAGGAGCTAGGAGGTCCAAATTTGGAGAATCTAAGGTGGGTGTAATCCTAGAAATTAGGATTTCTATTTTCATGTACTTAGATTTCTTTTGTGGGGAAGTGTAGGACCCACCAATCCATGGTGGAGATCTTACATCATCCCTTAGTTGTGGCCAAATGGCCTTTTTGATGCATGCATGTCCATGCATGGGGTTTCCCTTCTATAGGCCCCCATCATGGAGGATTACTTAGAGTTTATAGTATGATGGGTCATCTAGACCCTAGAATCATGGTTGGGATGGCATCCCAACCATTGATCTTGAATCTATAACATGCATGTGGTAGATCTTTGTTGTAACCTATGAATAAAAGGAATGTATGGTGTGATTGATGAAGGGAGGGCCTCAATGTATGGAGCCCCTCCTCTTGTGGCCGATTCTTCATTTATTTTAATTTATTTTATTTTTTTCTTTATGATAGAATTCTGATCTTGCATGTGTGGCCCACCTTGTAGGCCAACAAAAATCCAGACCAACCATGGAGCTTGGACACCCATAGCAGTCCATCCTTAGACATGTGCCCCAAAATCTATCTAAATGGGATACATGCAAGGGGTATTTGATGATGGGGAAGGTCTGGACATTTGTGGGGCCCATTGGGGTGGTCCACCACACAAATTCCTAGGGTTAAATCCCATGAAAAACCATGTTTATATTTTAATCATTTCTATTACATATTGCTGTCCAAATCTGCCTGGACAGATTTTTGGGCCACTTTGGGGCCTGACTTATGGGTCTTTGGTGGGAATAATGAAACAAAATAATATGTGATTCTTGTAGCCTTATGACCCATCTACAACCATACCAAATGTCAGCCCCATCTGACCTTCATTTGGGTCCCAAAGGTGAGGTCCAAATGAGGTGGACAGTCTGGATTTTCTGCACTATTCCAGCAATATTCCACCCTGGACAGGTTGGAATTCCAAAAATTATTAAAATATTTTTGGGTGTCTAAAAATTATAAAAATTTACAGGAAGGTAGTCCACTCATGGTGGGACCAACCTACAAAATTTTGGGGCCAATGGAAACCTGTACACATCATGGTGGTGGCTGGACTGGCCCATTACAATATGGTGTCCAGATCAGTCCGATTTTCAGGACAGATTGATTTCTTTAAATAAACTAAAATATTTTTAGGTGTCCATAAATTCTAAAATTTTGTGAAGTTGTGGCCCACCCATGTTGGGACCTACCTACCAACTTTCAGGGCCAATGGACCCCTGTGCACATCGTGGCGAGGGCCGGACTGGCCCACCACATTGGGATGTCCAGGTCTGTCCGATTTTCTGGACAGACTGTCTTGTTTAAATCAGTTAAAATACTTAGGGATATCCAAAAATTCTGAAATTTTGTGGGGGTATGTCCTACCTATTGAAGCATCACTCTGAAAAATTTCAACCCCAAATGACCCTGTTTGGGCATCCAAAAGAATGGGTCAAAATAGTTGGACTGCCAGATTTTTCTGCTGTGCAGTCCAGCAATGTGCCTTGATAAAAACCATAATTCAAAAATATTTCCTCTGATGGTGGGCCACCTTTTTGGGTTTTCTCTCATTGTATGCATAATGAGGGGCCTTGGCCCTCAATTTCCAGAGTTTTAATGGCCCTGGGCCCACTCCAATGGAGTGCCCAAATTTAGGACAGCAACATGTTATAATTATGTTTGGCCTTTGGGCTGAAATTTTGAGGAGTGGGGCCCAACACATTGTGAAGAATCTTAGAGGTAATAATTTATACATTTAGTTCCTTAAATGTTGGGCCTAATAAACACACTTTTGAGGCCCACCACAGTTGAATTTAATTGGGTCCATGAATGTGGCTAGTTGTTGAACTCTTTGAGCCCAATTGGGCTGGGACTTTCTAGATAGGCCCATTAAACTCTTGGGCCATTTTTACCATACTATTGTGTTGGATTAGTGGGCCAGATTACACAAGTATATGGGCCCTTGATTGCCCACCAAATCAACTTTATACTTGGGCCGGGTTGTAGGCCCAACTTACTTGACTAAGAACATGACAATTGCCCATGTGATTTGAGTAATGGGCTGCCCACTAGCCCACAACAATATATGGGATTAGTAGCCTTTATGTTGGGCCCTAACCTTTCCCCCGTGGGCCCATAGTGGTATATATGGGTTGGGCTATGTGTGTTCCCCATGGACCCATGTTTTGGATAGGCCTTGGGCCGCCTTTACAAGCCCAACATGAATGTATGTGGTATGTAATGGTTATCCATTTCTTATTTCTAATGTTGTGTGGGCCTTGGGCCTTGATCCGTAATCAATTAGAGATGGGCTACCTCTTGGGGACCAATTGTGGTTAGATGTCCACATTGGTGGCCCTAAGGTAGGCCCATGGGCTTCTATGGGTGGTTAAAGGCCCACCATAGACCCTTGCTAGGCTCGTTTCATCTATTTGGGCCCATATCATTGTTCTCCTTAGTCTCATGGGCTACCCTGTATATGGGCCCCACTAGAGGTTGTATTCCTTATGAGGAATTGGTTAAGTACCTACACCCTTCATGGTTAGGTAGAGAGTTCATCTTCACCTCATTGGCACCCCTATTCATCTTCATGGCCCACTCCCATATGCATCATATGCATGCTTGGTTGAGGTATGATTGGCCATGGTTATGTCATTGTGTAGGACATGTTGGTATCTCTCCGAGAGATGGATGCTTGGGATTGATGCATGGGTGATTGTGTGATTCATGCATTTGGCATTGCATAGCTTATGGATATCTGCCCTTACTTCATCAGGGCCTTGCCTCCACAGGGGTATTCATGGATGGCCGTATGTGTGGACACTGAAAATATTAGTTGAGCATACTAGGTGCATAGGATGCCCATGGGTGAAATTCTCAAAACTTCCATGGTATCAAGGATCTGCTCCAACGCTGTGACCGGGTGAAATATATGAGTGCACGAGGGCCTTATACCATTAGGCCGCGTCTCCCACTGTCGTGTAGTCGGTTGGATAGGGTGTGGCCTTACCCGCCGATGTGAGGAGGCATTGCTGGGGCCGAGTCCGACCACCGTAAATGGGTCCGCTACCTTCAGCCTTGTTGGTGATTGGTGTCCGCAGCGGGTAGTGAGGTCTCTTACGCTCGTTTGACTGCGGGGTCTGCAGAGCGGCATTCAGCCAGGTAATAGACCCCTGATTTCCTTATGATTGGAAATGTACATGACTTGTGGTTTGGATATGAGTACGATATTACTTGCATTGCATTAGCATTGGTTGTACAAGCCCCTTCATGCATTGCCTTGGCATGACACCCAAGTACTCATTGCATCTTATTCATGATAAGCTTGGGTAAGGCCGGTGATATCCTCATTGACCATGCTTCTCTCCTTGTATCTCCTACTACCCTTCGTGCACCATTATCACACACCTACACCACCCTCTAAGCTTCTATAAGCTTATGCACGATTGATGCGTGCGGGATACTCTGGCGACGACACGCCGGTAGAGCACGGAGTGAGCGAGCATTTGAGGACTCCAAAAGTGTTCTTGACCTTTCTCTCTTTTCCTTTTATCTCATGTATGTCCTTTGGGCCTTATGGATGATTGTAAAAGTTCAAATTTATAGTGGATTTTGCGATGTGTGCCTTTGTTATTCTCGAGATGTTCTTGCTATGATCTTGGGTATACTCGTATTGGAATGATTATACTTGTTATGAAAATCCTCCTTGTAGGATCCCAGATCGGAACCGCCTCGGGGCCGAGAATGGGGTACTATGGAGGTCACAGTTGCATTCGAACCTGGTCATCGGAATCCTTGTGAGTCCGATTCGAGTCCGGGCGTGATGATCTTCATCATAATCATAGCCTTTTCCCCAGTGGTGAGTTGTTGTGAAATTTATAATGTGCTTACAAATATAGAAGTAGAAAAATTGGGGAAACATAGGGAGAACTCCAAAGCTTGTTATATTCTATAACCAAGTTATACATTGTAACACTAACAAATTGAGGTTTGGAATGTTTCATTTTACCCTCCGTCATTGTTGATTTGTGTTAACATGATTTGAAAACTAGTTTTCCCTTGTCGACACAGCCAATATATATTTTCTCTTTTAAGAGCCATTTATACCATGTTTACAAAAACATCTTAAAATTGAAAGTATCTTTCTTTTGAGACTTTTTATGAAATATCTCATTGTAGTGGTTTCACAAAAACCGCATTGGGTAGAGCAAAATGTTAGCAACATTATTAATTTTTTGTAAAAATATAATGATTACAAACTCCTTAATACATTGTATTTGGTAGATAATATTTGTATGGGTTCAATCATCTTATAGCACTTCCTTCATTTCCAACTTTTGAGGAAGATGGTGCATGAGGCTAATTTCCAACTTTAATTTTTGGTAAGGTGCAGGTTGAAAATGGACCCCTTGTTTAATCGAGATTCGGCTGTAATGAATAGGAAGTGGATGACACTAAGTTTTCCAGACCCACGTTTTCTTTCTGGAATCAGAAGTTTTTCAAAGTTTGCACAAGAAAACCTTCCTGGTAGAGAATTCGTTCCTTGTCCATGCACCACTTGTAGATGTGCACGTTTTCTGATTTCTTATGATGATATAGAAATACATCTAATGAAAAATGGATTCGACCCAAGCTATAGGGTTTGGAACATGCATGGGGAGCATGTATCACCTAAGTGTACTGTACGTGAATCAAGTTCTCAACAATACCATAGTGTCCCAAACTTAAATGAGGTTCACAACACGATTGTTTAAGAACTTGGTGGTAATAACCTGGATGAAGTTGTACAGGATGAGCCCAATGTAACCCCTATAGTTGAAGGCATCTTTGGAGAAAATGAAACTAATGAGTTTGAAGCAAATCTGCGAGACGCAATGACTGAGTTATACCTTGGGGCCCAAGATTTCACCATGCTGACTTTCATTGTACAGCTTTTCAAATTAAAGGTGAATCATGGATGGAGTGAAAAAAGCTTTACAGAGCTCCTTCAACTACTTCATGGATGAGGGAGAAGGGCTTTAGAATGAGATCGTCAACTATGTAGGAGATCCTGAAAATGTAGTATCTCTGATTTTATGGTTTTACTTGTACATTTCTATATTGATTACTCAATCATGACGGTTATGCCCATTCTTTTAGGTGGATGTCGCATGTGGGAGGATTGGAGCTGCATATTTCAGATTCAAGCATCCGGTACGTCTCTTGTCAAGAATGCACATTTGTAGTTCATCAAATAATACATTATGTGATATCGTGTGCATGATATTTATGTTGTAACTCCCCTCATGCATTTTGCTTAAAATCCATGTTTATGCATGATTCACATGCATTGACATGGATTTGGGCAAAAAAAGATCGACATGGAAAATTTGGGAAAACAGGGGAAATTTTCTTTTCTATGATGGATTCATTCCAGGATGGATGGATTGTTAGATCATGGATGCATTCCATTAATGTTCTTTATGCATGCATTCCAGGATGGATGGATTGTTATATCTTGGATGGATGGATCATCATGCATGTGTTTATGTATTTGCTCGAAATTAATGGAGCAGACCCGGATGTGCGTCGGAGCTATCCGGATGAGCGGGGGTCCCAGGAAGGTAGGAACTGCTGTTATGACCATGATGAAGCTGTCCATTTCCTATGGACAACATTGGAAGGGCCTGGCCATTTGTGCTGGTGGCCATGTTTATATTTGTATTTGCAGGGACCACACCCTTAACCTAAACCCGAACCTGATTTCCTAAATCTTAACCTATTCTCAATTCCCTAAACCTTAACCTATAACCTAACCTAAACCTAACTCCCTAACCTAAACCTAAACCTAAACTTGAAAACCCAAACATAAACCCGATCCCGAACCCAAACCCGGTTTCCTCAACCTAAACCTTAACCTATTCTCAATTCCCTAAACCTTAACCTACAACCTAACCTAAACCTAACTCCCTAACCTAAACCTAAACCTAAACTTGAAAACCCAAACTTAAACCCGATCCTGAACCCGAACCCGGTTTCCTAAACCTAAACCTTAACCTATTCTCAATTCCCTAAACCTTAACCTATAACTTAACCTAAACCTAACTCCTTAACCTAAACCCAAACCTAAACTGTTTTCAGTGGTGTGGTCCATTTGAGCTTTGGATGTGCTTCATTTTAGACTAAAGACCTGATTTCCAATTACTTATCTCCACAGAAATTAGTTCCCAGCTAATGATTTCTGGACCACATATAAATGGGACCTAATATGAGCACATTGCACCACTTTTTGCTTAGATCGTACATGTGGTGAGGAGGTCCATCTTATGGACTGTTCATTATGTGAGTCATTACACAGAATTTGTTCCCAGCAAATGATTTCTGGACTGGCATCCAAATGGGGAGTGCATTTCACCAATTTCATTTTCTGGTGTGGCTTGCTTAGATTGGACATGTGGTCGGGAGGTACATCATATGGACTATTCATCTGGTCAGTCCATACATGGAAATCTCACAGGGTGGACTATCTAAATGCTCTAATTAGTGAGATAAAAATGGATGGAAGGGAAGAATATTGGCCACAGTTAGAATTGAAGTTGGTGGGTCTACAAGCTGGATAGGTAGCATTATCCAATCCAACAGTTTATGTTCGTCCATCCATGGGGGGAGACAATTAATGAAGGGATAGATCACGGACTATTATGCCATGTGGCCAATTTGAGTGCAGTGCACCTGATATGAAAATTGACGTACTGATCTACAATTATTTTTCTCTAAAGGGTGGGTGGAAATAGTTAGAACTTAGAGGTAGCTTTTCTCATGTTGCCGAAATTCTAATGAAAAGGTGGCTGTAAATATTGGATAGTGGCTTCTTAATTTAGATGTGTATTGGTGTATAAGACATGCATCTTCTTAGTTTAAATGTGTATACAACATATTTTAAAGTGCATTTTACTCATTTAGGAACATCTCATAGGAAACTTTTTAAAAGCCTCCCTATATAGTTTCCTAGCCATCTTGCTTTCCCAAATGACACTAACATCTGTGATTATGTAAGTTTCTCACAGTATAAGATTGTTTAGACATTCTTATTATCATATATAGGAAGGAACAAGCATGTTGCTACTATGCTGTCATGGAAAGTTGTGCATGCAGTTGTATGTTGATTTCATCATATTATTCCATGGAGCCATTTCTGTATCTAATTTAGTAAAACTCGTTCTCCTCAGTTGTTTCTGGAATCTACATATCATCGATGATATAGACACATTCAATTGAAATTTCTATTAGTCCTCTTCTAGGCTTCATTTATAATTGATATGTAGATGTAAGGCTAATGCCTTACAACTACTTCAGGGGTAAGAGCTCCTTTGCACCTCGAATGTGAGACTGTGTTGGCTATGGATTGTTATCATCACACTATAGAATATGGTAGCTAAAAGAAAGCATTTGCATAATAATGTTCTCAAAAGAATACTAAGATCTAAAAAATATCATCAATTTGCTGCCATCACATGGTGAATGGCCAGGATCTCTTACATGCGTACAGTGAATCTCCTCTTTCATATGCTTATCTTCAGCTGTATAATTTTGCATACCAATTTTAATCATTCGAAAAATCATAATCAAATCTGAAATCATACAGGTAGCGAGCCAATCAAGTTTTATGCATAAATTACTATTCACATTGTGCCATTTCTGTTGGTGTTAGAGTTAGTTTCCAATTAAAAGGAAATGATATGGTACAAGGCTGTCTGATAGATGCTGTGTGAAGGAAAATCTGAGTGGGAAAATTTTCAAATTTGAATTTTCTCACTGTTCCTGACAGATTGTCTCTGATCAATAGTTTTATAAATAACTTGGCCCTTACATTCTTTTAATGTTTTTACAATTGATGAAATATGCTTATTGTGAGAATGTTTAGAAATATTTGATTCTTCATTTCCATCACCAGCTTTCGTCTTGCTGCAATCATTGATCTGATAGCTCAGAGACTGTATTTTGAATGAACATTCATCAGTTGGGGGCTGTCATGAACATGCTATGGTGCAAAAGTTCGGGTCTCTCCAGTCATCAACCAAAGGAGGTTGGAAAAAAGATGACCAACAGCCTATACTCAATGTATGCTTGTAGCTCCCCTGATGAGTGGACTGGATCCTAATATATCTACATTGGCACATGTGCTACTACTAGCAAATCATGTCAGAAATTTCTCCACTTTAAGATCCTTTTTTCCAAACTTTTGTATATGGTATTGTTTTTTAGGTTCCGATGACAGCATTGGGTGCAATCCTAACTGATAGAATTGGAAGGAGACCCCTCCTATTGGTAAGCTGGTATTCGGAATTATAAGGTAAAAATATCAGAATTTTCCCTTATTCTTTTATATATAAGAGGAAATATACAATGGTCAATATGAATTACTAGATTTTGTATCGACTCCCCAACTCTGTGATCGCCTGTTGGGGGCACTGTCAATGGTCCATGCTACAACTATGGAGGAGATCCTGAAAATGCAGTATCTCTGGTTTTATAGTTTTACTTGTACATTCCTATATTGATTACTCAAGCATGACGGTTATGTGCATTCTTTCAGGTGGATGTTGCATGCGGGAGGATTGGAGTTGCATGTTTCAAATTCAAGCATCTGGTATGTCTCTTGTCAAGAATGCACATGTGTAGTTCATCAAACAATACATTATGTGATATCATGTGCATGATATCTATGTTGTAATTCCCCTCATGCATTTTGCATAAAATCCATGTTTATGGATGATTCTCATGCATTGACATGAATTTGGGCCAAAAAAGACCAAAATGGAAAATTTGGGAAAACAAGGGAAATTTTCTTTCCTAGGATGGATTCATTCCAGGATGGATGGATTGTTAGATCATGGATGCATTCCATTAATTTTCTTTATGCATGCATTCCAGGATGGATGGATTGTTAGATCATGGATGGATAGATCATCATACATGTGTTTATGTATTTGCTCGAAATTAATGGAGTAGACCTTGATGTGCGTCGGAGCTATCCAGATGAGTGGGGGTCCCTAGAAGGTGGGAACCGATGTTATAACCATGATGAATAGTCCATTTCCTACTGACAGCATTGGAAGGGCATGACCATTTGCGCTGGTGGCCATGTTTATAACTGCATTTGCAGGGATCACACCCTTAACCTAAACCACACCCTAAATCTATAACCTAAACCTATTCTCAATTACCTAAACGTATAACCTATAACCTAAACCTAAACCTAAACTTATACCTATTCTCAATTCCCTAAACCTTAAACCCGAACCCGATATCCTAAACCGAAACCTTTACCTATTCTCAATTCCCTAAACCTTAACCTACAACCTAACCTAAACCTAAACCCATAACCTACACTTATAACCTAAACCTAAACCTATAACCTAAACCTATGCCTAAAACGTAAACCTATGACCTAAAACCTAAATGTTTTCTCAAATCTTTAAACCTAAACCTATAACTAATCCTAATCTCAATTCCCTAACCTAAATTTAAACCTAAACTTGAAAACCCAAACTTAAACCCAAACCCGAACCCGAACCCGATTTCCTAAACCTCAACCTTAACCTATTTCAATTCCTAAACCTTAACCTACAACTAATCCTAATCTCAACTCCCTAACCTAAACTTGAAAACTCAAACATAAACCCGATCCCGAACCCGAACCTGATTTCCTAAACCGAAACCTTAACCTATTCTCAAATCCCTAAACCTAAACCTACACCTAATCCTAATCTCAACTCCTAACATAAACCTAAACCTAAACTTGAAAACCAAAACCTAAACCCGATCCTGTACCCAACCCGATTTCCTAAACTTAAACCTTAACCTATTCTCAAATCCCTAAATCTAAACCTTAACCTATTCTCAAATCCCTAAATCTAAACCTTAACCTATTCTCAAATTCCTAAACCTAAACCTACACCTAATCCTAATCTCAACTCCCTAACCTAAACCTAAACTTAAACTTGAAAACACAAACCTAAACCTGATCCCGTACCCGAACCCAATTTCCTAAACCTAAACCTTAACCTATTCTCAAATCCCTAAATCTAAACCTTAACCTATTCTCAAATCCCTAAACCTAAACCTACACATAATCCTAACCCCAACTTCCTAACCTAAACCTAAACCTAAACTTGAAAACCCAAACCTAAACCCTATCCCGAACCCGATTTCCTAAACCTAAACCTTAACCTATTCTCAAATCCCTAAACCTAAACCTACACCTAATCCTAATCTCAACTCCCTAACCTAAACCTAAACCTAAACTTGAAAACCCAAACCTAAACCCTATCTCAACCCGATTTCCTAAACCTAAACCTTAACCTATTCTCAAATCTTTAAACCTAAACCTACAACTAATCTTAATCTCAACTCCCTAACCTAAACCTAAACCTAAACTTGAAAACCCAAACCTAAACCCTATCCCGAACCCGATTTCCTAAACCTAAACCTTAACCTATTCTCAAATCCCAAAACCTAAACCTACACCTAATCCCAATCTTAACTCCCTAACTTAAACCTAAACCTAAACTTTGAAAACCAAACCTAAACTCAATACCGAACCCGATTTCCTAAACCTAAACCTTAACCTATTCTCAAATCCCTAAATCTAAACCTTAACCTATTCCCAAATCCCTAAACCTACTACACCTAATCCTAATCTCAACTCCCTAACCTAAACCTAAACCTAAACTCAAAACCCAAACCTAAACTTGAAAACCCAAACTTAAACCCGATCCCGTCACCCCAACCCGGTTTCTTAAACCTAAACCTTAACCTATTCTCAAATCCCTAAATCTAAACCTTAACCTATTCTAAAATCCCTAAACCTAAACCTACACTAATCCTAATCTCAACTACCTAACCTAAACCTAAACCTAAACTTGAAAACCAAACTTAAACCGAACCCAATTTCCTAAACCTAAACCTTAACCTATTCTCAAATCCCTAAACCTAAACCTTAACTTATTCTTAAAACCCTAAATTAATCCTAATCTAAACTCCCTAACCTAAACCTAAACGCAAACTTGAAAACCCAAACCTAAACCCAATCCCGAACCCGAACCCGATTTCCTAAACCTAAACCTTAACCTATTCTCAAATCCCTAAACCCAAACCTACAACTAATCCTAATTTCAACTCCCTAAACTAAACCTAAACCTAAACTTGAAAACCCAAACTTCAACCCAATCCCGAACCTGAACCCGATTTCCTAAACCTAAACCTTAACCTATTCTCAATTCCTTAAACCTTAACCTACAACCTAACCAAAACCTAAACCTATAACCTACACTTAGAACCAAAATCTAAACCTATAACTTAAACCTAAGCCTAAAACCTAAACCTATGACCTAAAACCTAAATGTTTTCTCAAATCCTTGATGAGTGTCGAATGTTGCATATCAGACCCCAGTAATTGCATAATTTTACGTACATGATAAGGTTTAATGGAGTGTTTTAATCGTGTTTTCATTGCAGGACGTAATAATGAGCGTTAGACTGAAAAGAGAATTAAAAGCATGGATTTCATGATTCAAAGTCTCCAGAGCACGGGATGGACTCTAGAGAACCAATAATGAAGATTTTACACGCCTGGGATCTGAGGAAAGCAAGCCAAAGGGGCCCGAAAAGGGTTCAGAATGAAAGATCACATGGTTCCCTCTATCTGATTGGCTCAAAACTTTATACATGGGATTAGGGACATAAATTAACTGTACGTTTCAAATTTCAGCCCTCGGATCACTATGGAAGTGTCCCAATTGACAAATCAGCCCATAAACCATTGATTCTGGGCCCACCTGATATCTAAATATGCTTGAACTTCGGATTCAATGTCTTACTTGAGAAGAGAAAATGAATGGATGGATTGGATTTCTCAGAAACATCACCGTGGAACCCATATGTGATGCATGTACACCATGCACTCACTACAACTGCCGTGTACCGGACCGGCCAAGACGGTCAGCGAGCCGCTGACCCGCGCTCTCTCTCTCTCAAAATTTAAATCGGCAGCTGCCGTTCCAGCGTCTGCGAACGACCTGCGGTCTTCGGTTGTGGGTCCACTTCGTCCATCAAACCACCAATCCGAACCGTCTATCAGGACTAAATGAAGGCTGTTATCAATGCCTAGGTGTCAGAATCGTAAATCATCATCAAGAGTGAAATCCAGCCACTCAAACACAGAATGGATGGTGTAATGAGATCTTCTGTGGCCCAGACCAAAACGGGAAAAAATTATGTAGTTTCGACCGAAATTCCGAGAGAAATTCGGTGAGGGAGTTTCGTTGAAGAGTTTGATCACGGACCCCACCATCACCACGCCGGTTTTGCGTCGCCGCATAACGACGGTCGGCAGCCGGCCTTTGCGGAGTTTGTGGACCCCACCCGTTAACCGTACGGCCAATCTAAGCCATTCATCTTGTAGATGGCCGCGAATACTACAAATCCACGTTGTTACTTTGCAACCATGTGTGTACATGTGTGTGATAGAGAGGCCACAAGTAGACTGCTCCGGGACGTTAAAGATTGATTTTATTGTGATTCCTTCTCTGGGCCGCGTTAATGGATATTCAAACCACCTATTCTTGACTGAAATTTCATCCTCAATCCAATGGACGGGGTGAATTTTCCAGAAAACACTTCTGTGGGGCCCACCGATCATGGCTGCGAAAAGTTGCAATCCATGTCCTGCTACAACTCTGCCACCGACTTCAGCCCTCCAGCAGCTATAAAAGAGGAATTTTGGATGTGGGAAATTCATTCAGAAACAGGGAATTCCAGATCCGGAGCAAGAGAGAGAAGAAAGAGAATAAAGAGAAGAAAGAAGAGAGAGAGAGATCGATTGGTTTGATGTTCTTTTATGAATTTTGTTTATTTATCTTTTTGATGGATTTTATGGGTCACTAATCTCTCAGCTAGGGCTGAGATGAAGCTAATTTGAATACTCTTGTTATATTTTAATTTTACTTTGATTTGATTGGTGTGTTTCTTTCTCTAAGTAGGCTTGATTAGTTTAAATTCTATACTTCTCCATCTATGAACTTGACCAAAGTATATATATGGATGATGTTTGGATGCTTATTATAGGTGCTTGGGTCTGATCAAGAACAGGTTTCCTATAGAGGAAGAAACAGGGTGCTTTAATGAATCAGACATTCCATGTGCCCGACCAAGGACATGGGATATGTTATTCATGGCATTGCTTAAAGGAATTAGACATTTTGTATGCCCGATTGAGGACACAGATTGTGCTTTCTCTATATAAGTGGTATCAATCCAGATCAAGGTGAATCAACAGACAAAACAAGGGTTAGAATAATTAGGGGTGGATTCGAAAGTCCTAGTGCTCTTTCTCTGATTGAATTTTCTTCCCTATTTTCAATTGTTTTTCCTAGAATTGTGCTTAGTAGTTCATTCCATTATTTGTTGGATTAGTTAAGGAGAGTCATAGATTTGAATTGTGACGACCAGTCCTCATGGGAACGATCTCGTAATACGTACCATATCTACATGTGATTCGTATACTTGCGAGTTTAAAAATCATTTAAATCATGTTGGTTTAAATAAAACATCAAGTTTTTAAGGCGCTTTCTTGCTTGAAACTGTTTTTCCCAAATTGAATTTAGGATTCTCTCTTATCATAATTCAGTCTTAGGATTTTACTAACTTTAGGTTAAAGTTTTTATTTTATTTTTAGAAACTAACCTATTTCCTGTTTTGTAGGGTCCTGACATAAATTTTTAAGTTGATTCTAACATAGATCTCCAAATTGGAAGTGAAGGAGGAGCTCCCTATTCTTTAGACATTGATCGTCTCATTTTTTTTTCGGGTTCTTTCTTCCAATCCTTACTTACATAATTTTATCTTGTTCTAGTTTTATTTCTCTTAGGTTGTATCTTAGTTTAGTTTTCTTTCTTCCATTGTAAAAACATAGTTTATGCTAGGACGTAGATCTCTGAATATAGAACTAGCACCGTTTGATCCTGAAATAGAAAGAACAATTCGTGAAAGATTGAGAAATAATCCTGTTGAAATGGCGAATGAGAATGAAGTTAAAGCTCTCAAAGATTATTCAGCTCCTGTCTAATTAAATGTGCCTTCATGCATAGTGTTGCCAACCACTACAGCGGCACACTTTGAACTTAAACCTGGAGTCATACAATTGTTGCCATCCTTTTACGGATTGACAAGGAGGACCCATATCATCATGTGAAAGAATTCCTAGACATTTGCTCCACCTTTAAGTTCCAAAACTTCTCAGACGATTCGATCTGCCTACGCCTGTTTCCTTTTTCTTTGAAGGATAAGGCGAAAGCATGGTTGAATTCTCTAGAAGTTGGATCTATCACTACATGGGACCAACTGTCTAAGAAGTTCTTAAACAAGTTCTTCCCCGTTCACAAAACCAATGCCCTCCGAAGAGAAATTACTAACTTCACACAAAAAGAGGGCGAGCACTTTCATGAATGTTGGGAAAGATGGAAGGACTTGCTTCTTAAATGTCCTCACCATGGTTTTGAGATATGGTAACAAGTTCAGTATTTCTATGATGGTTTGACACCCCAAAACCGTCGCATGGTTGATACCACCAGTGGAGGGTCATTCATGACCAAAAGTGATGTCAAAGCGTGGAACTTCTTTGAAACCTTGTGCAAAAATTCCCAGCAATGGGACTATTCAAATAGAGGTGACAGAAGTCCCCAACCACAAAAGAGAGGTGGTATATATGAGATAGGAGTCATGCCAGAGCTGTGTGCCAAGCTTGATAACCTGACAAAGAAAGTTGATGCTCTGGTATTAAATAATGGAACTCCACAAACAGCTCAAGTCGAGGCATGTGTCATATGTTCTAGTCTTGCCCATCCTATGCAGTCTTGTCCATCTGGTGCAGCATCCCCAGAACTTCTCTCTGAACAAGTACATGCTATGAACACTTTTCAAAAACCTGCGAATGATCCTTACTCGAACACATACAACCCAGGGTGGGCTAGACATCCAAATTTTTCTTGGGCAAAAGGACCACAACAAAGAGGACCATCTGGAAATCCTCTCATGCAACCGCACCTCCAAGTTGGCAGTCAACAACTTCAATAGTTTTCACAATATCAACAACTGCCTACACAATCAAGGAAACCATCTCTTAAGGATACACGCCATCTTTTTATGCAAAGTTCTCTCCAATTCCAAAAAGACACCCAACAAACTTTACTAGCCAACCAGCAAAGCTTACATGCAAATGCGCAATCCATTGCCAAGCTGGAAGTATAAATGGGTCAACTAGCTGTCACATTGAGTGAGAGAGAGAAGGGCAAGTTCCCTAGCCAACCTGAGGCTAATCCAAAGGGACAGTATGAGATTGGCTCTAATTCCAACCAAGGGCAATATCATGAACAGGCCAAATCGATCACTACCCTTAGGTCAGGCAAGCAGATTGATAACAAAATAGAGATGCCTAGGGATGAATCAAATTCTAAAACAGAAGATCAAGATGAAGCAGAGAGTCACACCAATGCATCCAAAGTTCAAAAGCTCTCTGACTCTCCAAGAGCCACTAATGTGCCACCCTATGTGCCCAAAGCACCCTTTCCTCAACGTCTGGCACCAATAAAGAAAAGAAATAACTTTGATGAAATCTTGGATGTGTTTCAAAAAGTGCAAGTCAACATCCCGTTGCTTGATGCTACAAGCAAGTCCCTGCTTACGCTAAGTTTCTTAAAGATTTATGCACTCAAAAGCGTAAGCAGAATGTTCATAAGGTCTTCATTGCAGAGCAACTTAGCTCCATGATTCAACATAACACCCCTCTGAAATTTAGGGATCCAGGAGCTCCCACCATTTCTTGCGGTATAGGAGATCATAAGATCGGGAAGGCATTGCTTGATTTAGGGGTGAGCGTCAATTTGTTACCATATTCAGTTTATGAGCAGCTAGGACTTGGTGAGTTGAAACCGACTAAAGTAACATTACAACTAGCTGATAGATCTGTTAAGGTGCCCTAGGGTGTTATTGAAGATGTGTTAATCCAGGTTGAGAAATTTTATTTTCCAGTGGATTTCATAGTTATAGATACTCAGCCTGTCCAGAATCTTCATAGTCAGATCCCAGTCATCTTGGGTCATCCATTTTTGGCCACATCTAATGCTATTATAAATTGCCGGAATGGAGTTATGAAATTGTCCTTTGGTAACAATCCGCAGATTTGGATGACATATCTGAAGTAGACATGATCGAGAGTCTAGTGCAAGACTCCTTCCGTAAATCTTTTGAAGATCCACTTGAGACCTGCTTAGCACAATATGGCATGGATTTTGACATCGATAGTCCCATTTACGAAGTCAATGCACTGCTTGACTCTACTCCTATATTAGAGACTGAAAAATGGAGAGCGAAAGTGGAACCTCTTCATCCCTCGGAGACTCTCCCTGACAGCACAGTTTTTAACTCTGAGAAGACAAAGGCGAGCAGGCTGCTTAATGTTCTTAGAGCATATAAGGCAGCAATTGAACGGAAGATAGCGGAAATACAGGGAGTATGCCCCACTGTATGTATGGATCATGCTATGAAAATGTCGCGTAAAATGCAAAGGAAGCGTGATCCTAACATGGAAGAAGTTGTTCGAGCAGAAGTCCTTAAAGTATTTGACGATATTGTCAGTTACCTCATTGCAGATAGCACAGCTCACGGGAACTCACATCACTTGTCTGGAATTGGTTAATTAAGGTGTTGAGGTAATTTCTTTGGCGGACCCTGGTTATAAAGATTAGTTCATTCATGGTCCGTTCTTATCTGGCTGAAGACGTTAAACTTAGCGCTCCTGGGAGGCAACCCAGCCTTTTGTTTGATTATATTGTTTTTTCTTAGTCAGTTACTTCAATGTTTGTGGGTAACATTACTGCAAACTCTCACGAGACTACAACTCGTCCACTAGAGGTAACCTAGGGGTTTAAAGGCTTGTTGCATACGCTAAATGCAGTTGAGAGCACCTGCGAAAGTGGTATAGGTAGGATCTCTTATTATTTTATTTTTTTTATTTTTCTCTTGTGATGACTCGCTTTTACGCTGATATTTTTGAAAGCTTCTTGCTTCTCCGTCCAGGTACTATCCTCCATCACTCCTCTTTTACTTTTATTGTCCCATGTGCTTCGCATGCTTATTTATTTTACATTGAGGACAATGTAGATTTTAGGTTAGGGGTGGGAGATTAGGTTACCTAATCAGTATTTTTTTGGTCTTGAGCAAAATTTGTGAAAATTTTAAAATTTTTTTTCTGGAATTTCTATTGAATTCAAAGTGATGTTAAAGGATAGTTGTGATTTTAACATTATAAGATACGTGATGTTGGTAACTTAAGACTCTTGGATTCGGCCATCTGCTTGATTTCACAGTCAATTTTGAATTGATAATCCATGATTAGAAGTTGTAAACATTGATTGAGCCATGATTTCACATATCAGATCTCACTTACACATTAAGTTTTCAGTTCGATATTAAATGGTAACTTGGTGATCATTAAGCATGAAAGGAACTAGCCTGAAAAATTTGTTAGCATCAGTTTATAAAGAAGAAGAGAAAAGGCGAGTCGAATAATCTTCACCATAAGTATGCTCCCTATAGGTGAGGATTCGATCCTCCATGGTTTACATTCAGAAAGAGTTAGGTATAAAACCTTTACCATAGGTTTGCTCCCTATAGGTGAGGTTTTGATTTCCTTCCTTGACGTTACTATTAAAAAAAATAAAAAAATAAAAAAAAATCATCAAAGTCTGATAGAATGAAAAAGGCAAGTGATGGTTTCAGTTGTCATGAATTTCATTGTTAAATACCAATGATATCATGAAATTGACAATTAGATCTCTTAATGATTGTAAGTCGAGATTACACTTTACATTCATGGAGCTCGATGTTCAGAATTGTTCCAATTAATGGATTAATAGTTTGAAATGAATTATGGAATCTGACGAGAGCTTGATTCCAAGAGAAAAATTCCACACACCAATCATGAATCTTAGAATTTTCACATCTCAGCTATCTGTTCACAAGTCACTTGAGTGTACAGGAATTGTCTTTTATTTCTGAAATTATTTTTCGCATGTTTTGCTCGGGACTAGCAAAATGCTGGTTGGGGGTTGTGATGAGTGTCGAATGTTACATATCAGACCCCAGTAATTGCCTAATTTTACGTACATGATAAGGTTTAATGGAGTGTTTTAATCGTGTTTTCATTGCAGGACGTAATAATGAGCGTTAGACTGAAAAGAGAATTAAAAGCATGGATTTCATGATTCAAAGTCTCCAGAGCACGGGATGGACTCTAGAGAACCAATAATGAAGATTTTACACGCCTGAGATCTGAGGAAAGCAAGCCAAAGGGGCCCGAAAAGGGTTCAAAATAAAAGATCACATGGTTCCCTCTATCCGATTGGCTCAAAACTTTATACATGAGATTAGGGACATAAATTAACCGTACGTTTCAAATTTCAGCCCTCGGATCACTATGGAAGTGTCCCAACTGACAAATCAGCCCATAAACCATTGATTCTGGGCCCACCTGATATCTGAATATGCATCAACTTCGGATTCAACGTCTTACTTGAGAAGAGAAAATGAATGGATGGATTGGATTTCTCAAAAACATCACCGTGGAACCCATATGTGATGCATGTACACCATGCACTCACTACACCTGCCGTGTACCGGACCAGCCAAGACGGTCAGCGAGCCGCTGACCCGCGCTCTCTCTCTCTCTCAAAATTCAAATCGGCAGCTGCCGTTCCAGCGTCTGCGAACGACCTGTGGTCTTCGGTTGTGGGTCCACTTCGTTCATCAAACCACCAATATGGACCGTCTATCAGGACTAAATGAAGGCTATTATCAATGCCTAGGTGTCAGAATCGTAAATCATCATCAAGAGTGAAATCCAGCCACTCAAACACAGAGTGGACGGTGTAACGAGATCATCTGTGGCCCAGACCAAAATGGAAAAAAATTATGTAGTTTCGACCAAAATTCCGAGAGAAATTCGGTGAACGGAGTGGATTTCGCTGAAGAGTTTGATCACGGACCCCACCATCACCACAGCCTTCGGTTTTCGCGTCCGCATAACGACGGTCGCTGGCCAGTTTTGTGGGAGTTTGTGGACCCCACCCGTTAACCGTACGGCTGATCTAAGCCGTTCATCTTGCAGATGGCCGCGAATACTACAAATCCACGTTGTTACTTTGCAACCATGCGTGTATATGTGTGTGATACAGAGGCCACAAGTAGACTGCTCCGGGACGTTAAAGATTGATTTTATTGTGATTCCTTCTCTGGGCCGCGTTAATGGATGTTCAAAACCATCCATTCTTGACTGAAATTTCATCCTGAATCCAATGGATAGGGTGGATTTTCCAGAAAACACTTCTGTGGGGCCCACCGATCATGGCTGTGAAAAGTTGCAATCCATGTCCTGCTATAACTCTGCCACCGACTCCAACCCTCCAGCAGCTATAAAAGAGGAATTTTGGATGTGGGAATTTCATTCAGAAACAGGGAATTCCAAATCCGGAGCAAGGGAGAGAAGAAAGAGAAGAAAGAGAAGAAAGAAGAGAGAGAGATCGATTGGTTTGATATTCTTTTATGAATTTTGTTTATTCATCTTTTTGATGGATTTTATGGGTCACTAATCTCTCAGCTAGGGCTGAGATGAAGCCCCTAATTTGAATACTCTTGTTATATTTTAATTTTACTTTGATTTGATTGGTGTGTTTCTTTCTCTAAGTGGGCCTGATTGGTTTAAATTCTATACTTCTCCATCTATGAACTTGACCAAAGTATATATATGGATGATGTTTGGATGCTTATTATAGGTGCTTAGGTCTGATCAAGAACAGGTTTCCTATAGAGGAAGAAACAGGGTGCTTTAATGAACTGTACATTCCATGTGCCCGACCAAGGACATGGGATATGTTATTCATGGCATTGCTTAAAGGAATTAGACATTCTATATGCCCGATTGAGGACACAAATTGTGCTTTCTCTATATAAGTGGTATCAATCCAGATCAAGGTGAATCAACAGACAAAACAAGGGTTAGAATAATTAGGGGTGGATTCGAAAGTCCAAGTGTTCTTTCTCTGATTGAATTTTCTTCCCTATTTTCAATTATTTTTCCTAGAATTGTGCTTAGTAGTTCATTCCATTATTTGTTGGATTAGTTAAGGAGAGTCATAGATTTGAATTGTGACGACCAGTCCTCGTGGGAACGATCTTGTAATACGTACCATATCTACATCTGATTCGTATACTTGCGAGTTTAAAAATCATTTAAATCATGTTGGTTTAAATAAAACATCAATCCCTGAACCCAAACCTACACCTAGTCCTAATCTCAACTACCTAACTTAAACCTAAACCTAAACCTAAACTTGAAAACCCAAACTTAAACCCGATCCCAAACCCGAACCCTATTTCCTAAACCTAAACCTTAACCTATTCTCAAATCCCTAAACCTAAACCTACACCTAATCCTAATCTCAACTACCCGACCTAAACCTAAACCTAAACTTGAAAACCCAAACTTAAACCCGATCCAGGGCAGAACCCGATTTCCTAAACCCAAACCTTAACCTATTCTCAAATCCCTAAACCTAAACCTACACCTAATCCTAATCTAAACTCCCTAACCTAAACCTAAACCTAAACTGAAAACCCAACCTAAACCCGAACCCAATTTCTGAACCTAAACCTTAACCTATTCTCGAATCCCTAAACCTAAACCGACAACTAATCCTAATCTCAACTCCCTAACCTAAACCTAAACCTAAACTTGAAAACCCAAACTTAAACCCGATCCAGAACACGAACCCGATTTCCTAAACCTAAACCTTAACCTATTCTCAATTCCACTAAACCTTAACCTACAACCTAAACAAAACCCAAACCTATAACCTACACTTAGAACCTAAACCTAAACCTATAACCTAAACCTAAGCCTAAAACCTAAACCTATGACCTAAAACCTAAATGTTTTCTCAAATCCTTGAACCCAAACCTACACCTAGTCCTAATCTCAACTACCTAACTTAAACCTAAACCTAAACCTAAACTTGAAAACCCGAACTTAAACCCGATCCCAAACTCGAACCCGATTTCTTAAACCTAAACCTTAACCTATTCTTAAATCCTTAAACCTAAACCTACACCTAATCCTAATCTCAACTCCCTAACCTAAACCTAAACCTAAACTTGAAAATCTAAACTTAAACTCGATCCCGAACTTGAACCCGATTTCCTAAACCTAAATCTTAACCTATTCTCAAATCCTTAAACCTAAACCTACACCTAATCCTAATCTCAACTGCCTAACCTAAACCTAAACTTAAACCTAAACTTGAAAACCTAAACATAAACCCGATCCTAACCCCAACCCGATTTCCTAAACCTAAACCTTAACCTATTCTCAAATCCCTAAACCTACACCTACACCTAATCCTAATCTCAACTCCCTAACCTAAACCTAAACCTAAACTTGAAAACCCAAACCTAAACCCGATCCTGAACTCAATTTCCTAAACCTAAACCTACACCTAATCCTAAACCTAAACTTGAAAACCTGATCCCGAACTCGAACCCGATTTCTTGACATTTATTTTGGCCTTACAAACCATATGGTGAGACCATTCCTTTTGTGTCAATTTCATTCCTCTTTAAGTTTTTATTAATTCATTAAGAAAAAAAATGGTTATATATTATGCACTTCTTTCACTTTGTTTTTCTTTCCCCCAATGGTCATTCTGATTTATGAATGTCATGACTATTTGTAGGATGATGAAATATATGAAGCTGTTGCAGGAAGTGACTTTGTCATTACTAGAGTTGCATTTCGAGACAACTCTTCAAAGTACTACATAAATGACTGTGGAAGTAATTTTACAGATGTCACTAAGAAATTGAAAGGAAAATGAGTGGATTTGGACAACAATCGGTTTTGGATTCTTCAGGTGGGTGATGGCTGAAAAAGGCCTATTTACTTGTGAAAAAATTATCATACCGTCAAAATATATCTTCTCTTTCAATTCTTTATCATTGAAATTTCAGGGTGAAGTCGAGCAAATTTCTCTAATGAAGCCAAAGATTTGTATTTTCAGCATTATTGTAATTGTAATTGTAATTGATTGAATGAAGGATTGTAATTGTAATTGATTGAATGAAGGATTGTAATTAATTGTAATTATAATTGATTGTAATTGAATAAATGAATTATTGTAATTGATTGTAATGGAATGAATGAATGATTATGCAGGTGGTAATTGAATGAACGAATAATCATATATATATATATATATATATATTTCAATGTAGGAATTGCTACGGATTATATCTGTAGCTGTTGTAACTATAGGTACGGATTAAATCCGTAGCTGTTATGATTAAATCCATAGCTGTTGTAATGTATAGCTACAGATATAATTGCTACGGATCATATCCGTAGCTGTTGCAAGATATAGCTATGGAGTAATTCTGTAGCTCTTGTAATTAAATTCATAGTTGTTGTAACCTATAGCTATAGATATAATTGCTACGGAGTAAATCCGTGGCTGTTGTGATCTATAGCTACGGATTAAATTCGTAGCTATGTTGTAGAACTGTAGTGATAGATGTAGCTGCTACGGATTAGATCCGTAGCCATAGGTATAACTGCTACGGATTAGATCCGTAGCCATAGATATAGCTGCTACGGATTGGATCTGTAGCCAAAGACGTAACTCCTACAGATTAGATCCGTAGCCATACGTTTAAGACCTATTGTTACGGCACCTACGACTACGGTCATTCTACGAACTAAAACAGTAGCCATAGGTCTATGGCTACGGATTTTATCCATAACTTTTGCCCATTTTTTTGGTAGTGAGAACACAAATATTTAACGTGGAAAACACTTGTGGGAAAAAACCACGGCACAAAGTGATAGAATTCCACTATGAAAGCATCAATTACAAAGAGAGAGGACTTACCCGATTCAAATAACCTCGAATCTCACCCTTGCTATACCCTTTGATAACTCTAGAACCCTTTAGAATACCTTTAGAATTATTTCCCATCCCCTAAAATAACCCTAGGGACACCTATTTATAGTTTAGGCAACTTTCCTTTCGCACCCTTGCGAAAACCGAATCAAATTTCCGTAGTCCGCATTAAATTCGGAAACGAATCTGCGTAACCTCGACTGGTCGAGCTAAGGCCTCGACTGGTCGAACCATCCCCTCGACTGGTCGAGCAACCTGGACACCAAAAAAACCCAAGTCGGTGGACTTTGAGTCGAGTGGGCCTCGACTGGTCTTGCAGCTCCTTTGCCCGGTCGAGCAAGGGCCACGATCGGTCGAGTAACCCAAAAATCTGATGATTGAAGGCTTTTTGACAACAATCTCCACCAAGTCTTCAATCTTTAACCGTTTAGCTCCTTAACCACTTCTCTTATCTCTTCATCGCATCATAGCTTCTCGTGCACACTCCGTCCTTCTTTTCTGTCATCGTCAAGCCCAGAAGCTACACAGGACTTGAACTTCTCTGCATGAACGATATAGGTGAGCACGTCCGCCGGATCAAAATCCACGTGTTCAACCACCTTTGCTACTGTCTTCCCAAAAGAAAAGATGTAATCTTCTTACCATCTCACCGCTACCCAATATTGCTTGCTGAGGTACTTGCTCACAACACTGATAGCTTGTGAAATAACTGGTTTAATCCAAACCATGACATACACTGCCAACAGCATTCGAATAAGGCTCATGAGATATCCTGCTTTTCCTCATCTGTTTTGGGACATGTCCTGAGGAAAACTTGAGGAGAGAAGCATAGGGAATGCTCTCCGGCTTTACCTAGCTCATCATATCCTTGATCAATACCTAAACACAAGGTATTCCTCCTGTGATTACCAAAGCTTACTCTTCTTTCAGTCTCAACGCCGAGAACCATCTTTGCAGCCCCCTAATCCTTCATCCTGAATGTCCCACTTAACCGAGTCTTCAGTACATCGATTTCAGACATGTCATAATTGGCAATCTACATGTCATCAATTCCTGACTCACCGTGAAGGAATCAAACCACTGCCTAGGCAACAGGTCGAACCATGACCTCCAGCAAAGTCTTTTCTCAACTCCTTTAACTTCGAACTGCTCTGGTTACTTCATGTAGATCTGCTCTTCACTTTCCCTTATAGAAGTGCAGACTCTACATTTATCCTTCTAGCTCAAGATCACTTTAGCCAACCAGCGCCAATCACGAATCTAATAGACACCTGCTATACCGTCGGTGCGAATATCTCTGAGAAGTCGATCCCTTCTCTCTGAGCATAACCCTTCGCTACCAACTTCGTCCTGTATCTATGATGTATCCTCCTGAAGATCCACTTACATCTGACCGCTTTCTGGCCCAATGGAAGCTCCACCTGCTCCCATATGTCGGTATGGTACAACGAATCCATCACATCGCCCATAGTTACCTTTCACTTCTACGCATCAGGCTCACTTAGAGCTATCCGAATAGAAGATGAATCCCCTGCGATATTAGAGTCGTCCATGTATTATGCCGATATCCTGCGATCATGCCATATGATTCTTCTCACAGGTGGTTGGTCCACCTGCTCTGTATCCTTGTCCGTACGTCTCAGCCTTCTTACCCTGCCCTCTCATGTGGCCATACCCAACATGCCACATACGTGCAGAGGTGGAATCCACTACATCCACTACAGCTTCACATTTTGAAGTGCTCCCGATCAACCTGTATAAGTTACTGAGTCGTTGCACTTTTATGATTACCCGTGCTCCCTTAGATACCTTAAGAGCATCATCAATACCTGTGAACTTGCAACCCATTTCCTTAAGTACACCAAGAGAAATCAGATTCTGTTTCAAATTAGGAACGTGCTTGACATCAGTCAAGGTACGCTCAACCCCATCAAACATCCTGATGAGCATCGATCCAACAGCCACAACATTACAAGCAATGTCATTGCCCATAAATACCTGTTCACCATCGCACTCCCTGTAGTGGGTGAACCAACTCCGATGAGGAGTCATGTGAAAAGATGCCCCTGTGTCTAGCATCCACTTGTCTTTACGATCATCGTATGGCGGTCTAAGCGAAGACAAAGATGAAACATCACCATCACATCCACTCGATCCATTTGACGTGGTAGCATTGACCTCCCTGTATGAAGCCTCAAAAAATTCTCTCTTCAATTTAAGATTTTCACAATCCTTCTTCACATGTCCTTCCTTCCCACAATTCCAGCACTTTACCTTTCCTTTGCCTTTGCCCTTTGATTTACACCTATAACCTGAAGAACCTGTACCTTATTCAAAATTCCTACCCCATGTAAACAGTGCATCAGAAGATATCCCCATATTGACGTTAAGCTTTCTCATAGCCTTCCCTAGAAGGGCTGAGATGACAGTGTCAACACTTAGGGTTTTATTCGTGGAGCACATTGTGTCCTTGAATGACTCATAAGACGTTGGAAGAGAATTCAGCGACATACATGCCTGTTCTTCATCTTTCATCACTTCCTCCATATCTAGTAATTTGCAAACCAATTTATTAAAGTTGCTGATGTGAGCCTCCAGATCTCCACCCTCTACCATCTTGAAGTTATACCACTGCCGCTTCAAGTGTAGGCCATTTTCAGAGGATTTTTTCGCATAGACATCATCTAACTTCGCCCATAACTTAGCCGCAGTTTTCTCCCTCATGACGTTGTAGAGAACCTCATCCATAAGACAAATAGATTGATAATAAGGCCTTCTTATCAAGAGTATTCCAATCATCATCAGTCATAGTAGACTTCCGCTCCTTAAGAGCACTATCTTCGCCTTGCTTGATTAAAGAACTCATCAACTTGATCTTCCATAACTCAAAATTATTTTTCCCTAAGTACTTCTCAATCTCATACCTAGTACTTCCCATTATTATTAATCCCTCAGATTCAGATTTATGCCCCAAAGATTGCTTCGATACCACTTATTGGGATTTTGGCCTGTGGAATCACACAGATCTAGATCTAGGATAGCAATTCAATAGTAACAAGTAATCCCAGAAGAACACAAAGACTTAACGTGGAAAACCCTTATGGGAAAAAAACCACGGCATAAAGCTACAGAATTCCACTAGGAAAGCATCGATTACAAAGAGAGAGGACTTACCCGATTCGAACGATTCAAACAACCTCGAATCTCACCCTTGCTACACCTTTTGATAACTCTAGAACCCTTTAGAATACCTTTACAATTATTTCCCATCCCCTAGAAAAATCTTATGGACACCGACTGGTTGAGCAAGGACCACGACCGGTCGAGCAGCTCGGACACTAAAAAAACCCAAGTCGCTGGACTTTTAGTTGAGTGGGCCTCGACCGGTCGTGCAGCTCCCTCGATTGGTCGAGGAAGGGCCACGACCAGTCGAGCAACCCAAAAATCTGATGATTGAAGGCTTTCTGACAACAGGCCATATCATACCAAAGTCCATCCATTATATATACTAGTGATTAATTAATGCCACGGAACATGTAAGGAGTGGAGACTTATTTCACATCTTGGAAATAAATACTAATGATTAATTAATTCTTGCGCAAAGATTTTAGGCGGGGCCCACTATGATGTTTGTGAGAAATCCTACCCATCCATACGTTTTTCAAGTTCATTTTAGGACGTGCGACCAAAAATAAGGTGTTGCCAATACTCAAATGGACCACACGAGAGGTAACAGTAGGGATTTAGTGACCATCGTTTAAATATTTATATGGCCATAAAAGTTTTGTATTGGTTTAAGGTTTTGGTGTTTTCACTTTATCACAGTTAAAATGACATTATAAACAGCTTGGATGGCATATGAACATCAACGTGGATCCTGGGAAGGTTTCAACAGTAGGAATTCCTTTCCCCACTGTTTTATCTTGTATCGCCCAATTGAGTTTTGGATACTCCTTATTTTTGGTCGCATGTCTTAAAATGAGATTAAAAAAAATGGATGGACAGGTTGGATTTCTCATAAACATCACGGTGGACCCACGTTGTACCCAGCGCAAGAACTTCTTATGAAAGCCTTTCGCAGGAAATCTTCGTCCGATGTTCACGTGAAATGCACATTACCCCATGTTAGGTTAGGGGTCAAAAATCCGCTTCATCTATGATTCAAGTGGACCACACGTGTTAAAGAGATAATGTACGACTACTGACCCTCCAAACTTTTTACCTTGTGTGTCCCACTTTAAAAGTAGATAAGCTTGATTTATTAGCCCCATGTCTAACTTTTGGTTACACATCTAATGGTTGGACTGGATTTTATATAATTATCATGTTGGGGCCTGTAAAAATCAAGTGTGGACGTCTTTTCTAACTTTTTCCCTTAGTGTGGCCCACCAAAATCATAGGTTAGTTTGATTTTTGGTCGATGGGCCTAATGAAGGAATACACATATAATGATTGGAGTGGATCTCACATACACATCACATTATACCATATTTAAAATATAGAATAGGTCTCCGTCTCACACTTGTTCAATGAAATATACGATCTTCTTAAAATCTGGAGTTCTCAAGTCTAACCCATACAACCTAAGCCATAGCTTATCTGAATGATAAAATCAAAAGTATTAAGTGTATGCGACATCCAAACCTTCTATTAGATTAGCCTTGCCACTATGATAATCTAATATAATTATCAATACTATCTATAAATTAAGTGGGCCACACAGTATAAAACATGCTATTAACATGGATAAATAAAGAAGCACAAGTGTGTTCCACTCAATGAGCTAATGTTGCCAAATTTTCTAAGAAATGATCCCATAATGGCGCTAACCTATTACATGAGTTGGATGTCATACACACATAAAATGTTAGAAGTTATCTTTTAGTTGAACCTTAACCTATAAGTCTTAAACGTTAGACTTTCTCCTTAAAGAAGAAAATTTAGGGATCCGAGTGGATTTTTAGGATGACCATTAGAGCTGGGCATCGGTCTGGATCGGATCGGATTAGGTCCAACTCGATCCGATCCGAAATCGTAATGGCTTTAGCCGAACTCGATCCGATCCGAGACCGGATCCGAGTCACTAGATTTGGACCGATCTAATGCATGGTTGGCCTGACCTGAACCAAGTCCGACTCGGTCAGGGAAACCGAGTCGGATCGGGTTGGGTAAGATTTGGTTCGTATGAATTTAATCAAACTATTTCATGTGGCGTGGTCCACTTCAGCCTTTAATATACCGCCTTTTTGTACTTAAGGCCTAAAATAATATGTAAAAATGGATGAACGGCTTAGATAAAATATATACATCAAGGTGGGCCTCACATGGCTTACATGGCTTTGAAAGAACTTTCAGTCTACCATATACATGTTTTTACCGAACTTTTAACGTGCACTACACAAAATCGCAGTTACTTGCTTTTCACGTAAGCACAGCCTGCACAGAGTGAATTCTGTATCAACGTTAGCAAGTTCTGTGGGTCTGATCATGGGGTATGTGTTATATCCAAACCGTCCATCCATTTGGCAAGCTCGTCTTAAGACTTGAGACAAAAATAAGACAGATCTAACTATTAAGTGGACCATACAAATTGTTTAACGATGATAATCATTCTCTGCTGCTATTTGTAGTGTGGTCCAGATGATCTTTGGATATTATTCGTTTTTTGGATAACCCTCTATAATGATCTCTAAAAATATATGAACACTGTAGATATAATAAATACATCACTGTGGGGCCCATATAACTTTGATATCCTTTGAACCGTTCGTACAACTCAGAGCTCGAGGAGCGCCCGGAGCTCGAGGAGGCCGTGACGCCAGACTGTGACAACTTGACTGAAACGGACCCAGCCACTTCCCTCATCACCAATGGCTAGTGGTCGGTGCTCTGTGGGCCCCACCATGATGTATGTGTTTCATCCATGCCCTCCATCTATTTTTATAGATCATTTTATGTTATAAGAAAAAAAACGAGCTATATCGAAATCTTAAGTGGACCACATTATAGGAAACAGTGTTGAATGAACGTTGACCATTAAAAACGTTTTGGAGGCCATAAAAGTTTTTTATCAAGCTGATATTTATTGTTTCCCTTCATTTGGGTCCTTATGATCTAATTAACAGATTAGATGTCAAATAAACAGTACAGTGGGCCTTAGGAGGATTATAATGGTGGATATCCAATCATTATTGTTTTCTTGTAGTGTGGTCCACCTGAGATTTATATCCCTATCATTTTTTTGTATAAAGCCCTAAAATGATCTGTAAAATGGATGAACAGAATGGACAAAACACATACATCATGGTGGGGCCCACAGAGCACCGACCACCAGCCACGGGGCTGGTGTCACGGGGAGTAGCCAATCCATCTCTGCCGGTACTCATCTTCGCACATAACACGTACCTACAACAGCTATATAGCTGGTGTGTGGTACACCAGCAAATCTGCTTTTGGTAATGAGTAAACTCTGTTGGGGCCCACCGTGAAAATGCATGTGGTTCATCCGCTCCAGATCAGGTTGGATCGGATCGGATCGGATCAGATCCAATCGAATTAGATTACGAAATGGATCGGTCTGGGTAGGTATGGATCTGAACTCGACCCAAAATGTTTTCAGATCTGGACTGCCCTACTCGATTCGCATCGATCCAGGCCGTCGGATCGATTTAGATCGGTTCGATTTGGTCGAATCGGCTCGGATTCACTGGATCAGGTCAGGATTGCCCAACTTTAATGACCATCGATTCCTAATTGAGTGAAGATGTGGCTGTACGCTTGAATTTTTAGGGGCCCATCCTAATGTGTACATGAAATCCACTCCGACCATTCAAGGTGTAATATTCTATTTGGGGCAGAAATAGAATATTAGGCTGATTCGTGACTCAGGTGGGCCACACCAGATGAAAGATTTCAAAGAAAAACTCCCACCCTTGATTTTAAAAGGGCTGACCATGATAATTAAATGAAATCCTCTCCAATCGTTAGTTGTCACACCAAAACTTAGGCATAGGTTCCAAAACTTACATGTGATTCTATTAAGCTAAATCAAAGGAAATAATTTAGAGGTTGAGTGTTGACTTGTATACCATTTCTAATAGTGTGGTCCACTCAAATCACAGATGAGGCCGATTTTTGTGCTCTATATTTAACATTGGTAGATGCACCTAATGATCAGGGTGGATTTCACATAAACACTGCTGTCAGGTCCACTAGAGTGGCAGCCTCTTTTTCGTAGAATAACTCTTCCTGGTCTTTTTATCCACATTTATTGCAGTTAATTCTCACCTGCCAAATCGGGTTGACATCCCTTAGTATTGACTTTATTCTTGACGGGGCCATCTTTATCCACTCCTTTAGATGTGTAATCCAGCCTTACGCTTAAAGGAAAAAAAAATAGAAGAAAAGATTGTCATGTGATTCAAGTATACTAGTACATATGAGTTAAACTAACTCAAACTTAGCCCAGCTCGGCCAGCAGGCTACCCAACACAAACTCGGCTCAACTCGGTCCTTGAGCCTGATTGTGCAGCTCGGCTCGACTTGGTCATTAGCTCGGGCTAGCTTGAGCCGAGCCTGAGCTCGATCTTTGGGGCAGACTTCGAGTTCAAGCCTACGGGCTAAGTTCGAGTTTAGGTTTTATAGTTTTTAATTTATATAATATATATTATAATATAAATAATATATAATTTATTTAAATATATAAATATATGTAAAATAATTAAGTGAACCCAACCAAGTCAAATCAATTCGAATTGAGTCAAATTCAAGTAAAGTTCCCAGCCAAGTCAAGTCGAGTTCAGTTTAGATCGGATTTTTTTCAAGCTCAAAAAATTAGCTCGAGTCGGGACAAACCCAATTTCGAGCCAAATCGAGTCGAGCGAGTTAACCAAGTTTACTCGGTTCACGTACAGCTCTAGATTCAAGTGGGCCACACCAAGGGAAATCGTTGGATGAGAGAATTCCTTTTAAAATTTTTTTTAATGGACCCAGTATGATGATTATATGAAATTCACTCCAACCATTAGATGCCACACCAAAGTGTAGACCCAGGGTGCAGTAATCAGGCTTATACGTGGTTCAAGTGAGCCACACAAAGTGAAATAGTTTGGAGGGTGAGTGTTGCCTTCCAATCTCACTCTCCACTTAAATCATAAATCGGGGTTATTTGTGGTCCCTGAGCCTAACATTCGGTGACATACCCTTGGTCAGGTTGGATTTCAAATAAATACCATGGTGGGGCCACCTGACCCTTAAAATCCTTTCCAAGTGGTAATATAGCTCTTCACTCGGTTGACCTTATGTATGGTCCAACCGGTTCAACTAGAGAGTGCCTCCAATTAAAATATCTCACTCTATTCAATAATTGTTGCTTGGCTTCGTCTCAAGACTCATATTAGAAGAGTTCATTTTGCCACCGTCATGACTCAGGATCAGGGTGTGTTGCCACCCACTGGAGCCCATGCTGAGTGGTCTGATGATCAGGACCGTCCATTTTGTGGACTTTAAGCTATATGATACACTGTAAGAAACTTATATTAAATGACTGTGACCACCCATATCAAGAGATGAATTTAGAACAATGAAGAAATGTTTCAATTGCTCTCATTTAATCTAAAAATGAAAGCTTAAAATTGTAAACCTTATTTTGCTAAGGTTATTAAGGCAGTCAAATGTGTTGCTTTAACCATTTTAACCGATGGTTAGATGTTTAACTTCACATGATAATTTATTAGTTGAAGGTGTTCACCAACCTATTCCGAATTTTATTAGAGTTGAAGCATTGAATACCTTGGATTGGGTTGGGTAACTTGGGTAGGGTCTAGGGTAGGGTAGAGTTAGGTTAGGTTGGGCCTTTAGTAATCTTCTCTTGAGATCAGGTTAGGGTAGGGTTGAACTCGAACCCAACTCAACATGCCCAGGATGCTGTTGTATTGATGTCTTAAATCGAGTCAAATATAGGGTTTGTTGATGCCATCGAAAGTCTATTCGATGTCACCGTTGATGGCATCGAACAGCTCTTGATCCCATTGATATTTTTGGGATTTTTCTTCAATTGGTTGCTGGACTAACTGGGCACTTTTTCGATGCCATCGACAAGGCTTCGATGCCATTGACAAGATTAGTTCGATGTCATCGATAGGGCATCGATGACATCTACAGGATTAGTTTGATTAATCGACTAGGCTTCGATGACATCTACAGGATTCTGCGCAGTTTTTTTGCAAAACTACAAATTTGCGGGATTTATTTTCGATTTCATTTTGGATTCTTTCCAAAGCTATATATGTGGGCGTAAACTGGATTGGGAGGTATTCTAAGGGTTTTTAAATAGTCCTAGGGTTTCAAAGGGTGTAGCAAGGGAGAGATTCGAGTTTGCTCGAATCGGGTAAGCTCTTTCTCTTTGTAAATCTCTTGTTTCATAGTGATCATCTGTCACTTTGTGCCGTGGCTCGAAAGGGTTTTTCCACGTTAAAATCCTTGTGTTCTCTTTGTGTTTGCTTGATGCTATTAGATTGTTATCCTATATTCATCTCTGTATACTTCCGCGATTCCCCCAACAAGTGGTACCAGAGCTAACGTTGGGGTGTAGGCTTGAATCTGAAAGATTAGTCTCAATGAGAAACACTAAGTATGATATTGAGAAGTACTCAAGGAAAAATAATTTTGAGTTATGAAAGGTTATAATGATTAGCCTATTAATTAAGCAAGGTGAAGATAAAGCTCTTGAGGAGCGACCACTATCTATGAGTGAAGAAGACTGGAATACTTTTCATAAAAATGCCTCATCCTCTATCTGTTTGTGTCTCACGGATGAGGTCCTCTATAATGTCTTGAGGGAGAAAACCGCAGTGAGTTTGTGGGCAAAGTTTGATAGTTTTTATACTAAAAAGTCCACTAAGAATCGCCTACACTTGAAGCTATAATTATTCAACTTCAAGATGACAGAAAGTGGAGATGTGGAGGCCACATCAGTAGTTTTAATAAATTGATTTGCAAGTTGCTGGACATGGAGGAAGTAGTTAGAGATGAAGATCATGCATGTATGTTGTTGAATTCTCTTCCAGCATCATATGAGTCATTCAGGGACTCATTGTGCATTAGTAATAAGTCCCTGAGTGTGGACACCATTATCTCATCCCTTTAAGGGAAGGCTATGAGAAAGATAAACGGTGGCATAGAGACATCTTGTAATGCACTGCTAACGAGAGGCAGGAATACTGAGCAAGGTACAGGATCTTTAAGACCTAGATCTAAATCCAACGGTAAGGGAAAAGGAAAATTAAAGTGCTGGAACTATGGGATAACTGGGCACATGAAGAAGGATTGTACAAATCCTAAAGTAAAGAAAGAAAACTCAGAGGCTTCTTCCAAGAAGGCCAATATTGTCACATTTAATGAAGAGATAAACACATGTGAGGTGTTGTCTGTGTATGTGATCAGACACTTACATGCTGATTATAGAGATGAGTGGATCCTTAACACAAGAGCTTCATATCACATGACTCCTCATCGGAGTTGGTTCGCCACTTATAGAGAGTGTGACGGTGGACAGGTTTTTATGGGCAATGACAATGCTTATAATGTTATGGTCATTGGTACAGTGCGCATCAAGATGTTTGATGGGATGGAGCATACATTGACTGATGTCAAGCACATTCCTGATATGAAGAAGAGTTTGACTTCTCTCGGTGCACTCGAGGCTATAGGGTGTAAGTTCACCGGTCTTAATGGTGTCTTTAAAGTTTCAAAAGGAGCACTCGTGGTAACGAGAGCGCAGAGGCACGAAAAACTATACAGGTTAATCGTAAGAACTTTAGTAGGTGGAGCGACAGCGAGTGTTGCGGATTTCATGTCTGCATGTATGTGGCATACTCGTCTGAGCCACATGAGCAAGCGTGGCATGAATGTACTTTTTTATCATTGATTGATTCCAGCTTTTAAAAATTCTAATTTAGATATATACGAGCATTGTATATATGGTAAACAATCTACATTATCTTTTAAATCTATAAAACATGTATGTAAGGGAGTGCTTGATTATGTGCACTCTGACATATGGGGGTCATCACCAGAGGTTTTCGTTAGAGGGTCATTATGGTTTGTCTCATTCATTGAAAACTACTTTCGAAAAGTTTGGATTTACTTTATGAAATGTAAATCCGAAGTTTTCACCATATTCAGATATTGGAAGGCTAAAAGGACAAGCTATAGATGTCCTAAGGGGGGGGGGGGGAGTACAATGTAGAATAATAAATTAATTGAATACAATCTTGTAAAGTATTGAATTCTTGATATCAAATAGTTCATAGGACAATCTTACACCTAAAAGATTTAAGTAGGACAACCTTATTTCATGACGTCTTTGAAATCAAAATATCAAACTATTGCAATGAATAACTAAATCACAATAACAGCACAATAATAATATTCAATCGCCACAATGCATAAATGAGTTATAGTGGTTCGGTGCCTTAATGCAACCTACTCCACTTCCAAAATTACTCCACTCGTAATTTTGGCTTTCACTATTTCAAGGTTTTCCAGGGTCACCTTAACAACCTTATATAGTTATTACGATTTTCACGAGCTATCACAATCAAACCCACTTTGTGATTTTATGGGGTCACCCCAAACAAATCCGCTGAGATTTTCAGACTATCTCAGAAAAACCCAAAATGAAATAATTTAAAAGACAGTACTTATCTTCGATTTGGAGAGTCGAAGTTGTAGTTGTAGCTTGAATGCAGCGATCTTCTTCTTAGGATATTGATGAAGTCTTTGTATGTGTTCAACCTAAAAAGATATAAAGGGATTTAATAGATTTTCAATAAAATGAATGAAACCCTATTATTGCAGATTCGATTCTCCCTTTTCTCAAAATAGAGTATGGATTACTCTATAAAAAAGAGTTTAATCTAACTTTGAGAAGGAGAATAGAATAAGCTAATAAGAAATAAGAATTACAACATAAATAGCTTTAAGAGGCCAAGCTTGAAGAATCTCTCTTTACAATACAATATGAAACTATGATTTTTTTTTTTTAAAAAGTAAGAGAAAGCCTCTATTTATAGCCATGGATTTGTGTAGTTCGGCTGGCCCGAGAATCGGTTCGGCTGGCCGAACTTTGAAGATTATGTTCCAACATAACTCGAATATCGCAAGATAAAATCTTTAAAAACTTCGGCTGGCTTAAGGCCAAATTCAGTTGGCTAAATACCAGGTTCGGCTGACTTAACTGGTCAAAAATTCAATTTTGTTCCATTGCTGGAAACTTGACCGAACCCACCTTGGGCTGGCCGAACCCTAGGTTGGGCTGGCTGAACCTACTGCAATAAGATCTTTTGAGATTTGTCTTTTTGACCGAATCTTATAGGGTTAGTCTAAATAGTTAGGTTGGCCTAACTTAAGTGTTTTTAACATGAAATATGATTCTAAATATGCATGAGTGAAATACACTTAACCTATGGTCAAATTAGGTTTATACCACCTGTAGGTTGACTCATACAAAGTGTTCTGAACTTCAAACCATGAATGATCTTGCTTTGAGATGTTGAGTCTTATTTTCAAATGATTAATTGAGTTGATAGTTTGTCTTCAATCGATCTTGTGATCATAACCAGACTACGAAATTTGACAAAATAAAATGTTCTTTAAGTGTAAGCACTTACAATCTCCCCCTTTGTCAAATTCGTGACAAAACTCACTTATACAACAATATAACTCAACACAACATATTACAATATCTCAAACAACACAAATCATTTAAGTCGACACATTGAATCTTATTACTCCCCCTGAGATCATGCATCTGTATCACTCCCCCTGAGCACATAGTCATATTTGCAAAAATATAGTTCATAGAGTGCATGCAAATGTGTGTGCTCATAAACGTGAGATAATTATGATCATATCCAAATATATATTTCTCTCCTTTTTATCAAAAGTTGACAAAGGAATAAGCAATCAATGAAGCACGATAAGATATAGGAATAAGGAGCAAATGACATAAGGATTAAGTTGCATAAAGTAAGCATAGCATAGTATCCAGATATATGTCATCAAGAGTTTTAAAAAAATGTCTAAAGTTACTACAGGCCAAGAGTTGAAGTAAATCAGTTAGAACTAAAGGAGGACGATGCCGGCATGTCAGGGTCATTAATCCTCGGACTCCTATTAAAACGATGAAAGTACTTTTTCATGTACTTCATTTATTATTTCTGAGTCTGGAGTAATATTTCCTGAGAAATATGTAGGTCGTCCATCTTCTTCTCTAAATTATCCAACCTTTCTATGAACTGAGAGGGCTGGAAATCAGAGTCATTGTTATCATCAGATTCTTCTAGATCTGCAAAGATATCATCCATATTGACATCTTCTTTAGGAACACCTTCCTGATCTCCTCGCTACTTAGGCCTTAGATCAAGTTGCATCATGTTAAGATTAGCATTACCAAATGGGAGCTCAGACTCCGATACTTCAGTTGTAGGGATTTGAACATTATAGCGTAATGTAATGCAAGTCATGAGATATGCAAAAGGAATATATCCGTGACGAAGATGAAGACGGTACTGGATGATCTAATAGGTGATCAAAGATGGAAGACAGATACAGATACCAAAAATGACTAAACGAAGGATACGCATCATATAGGGAGTAAGGTCTATCTTATTCACACCACGAGGATAAACATTCGAAATGAAAATACGATGTAGGACACAGTATTTTGGAAGAAGATTGAAGGTGGTGAGTGAGTTACGGTTATGTCAGGGTGCATCAAAACCGCATAACTCCCTAGTGAGAGAATCTCTTTCTGTTGGGTATATATCTTCAAAGATTGGTGGAATAGAGATTTTGTCTTCTGCCATATCAATATCTAAGATTGATGATATGATTGTCATGCCCCAGACTCAATAACTAGACTCACAAGGAACCCAATAGCCGGTTCTGGCCGCAATAACCTCCATAGTACCCCATTCTCGGCTCCTGAGGCAGATTTCGATCATGGGATCTTACAAGGAGGATTTCCATATCCGTATAACCATTCCAAATACGAGCATACCTAAGATCACAGCAAGTAACATCTTAAAAATAACAAAGGAACACATCACAAAATCCACTAGAAATTTGAACTTTTACAATTTTTCATAAGGTCCAAAAGGACATATATGAGATAAAGAAGGAAAGAGTGAAAAGTCAACAACACTGGGGTCCTCAAGCTCAACTCTAATCCAAGCTTTGTCGCAACGATGCCTGCCTAAGATCACCTGCACGCATCAATCGTGCATAAGCTTATAGAAGCTTAGAGGGTGGTGAAGGTGTGTGATAATGGTGCACAGAAGAATAGTAGGAGATACAGGAAAAAATGATCAATGATAATGTTGCTAGCCTTACCAAGGCTTACCATAAATACCATGCAATGAGTACTGGGTGCCATACCAAGGTGATGCATAAAGGGGCTTATACAGCCGATGCGAATGTGATGCAAAGTGATATCAGTGCTCATATCTAATCCACATATTAAGTACATTTTCAATCATAAGGAAATCACCGGGGTCCAGTACATTGCTGGATGACTACCGCTCTCCAGACCTGCACAGTCAAATGAGTGTAAGAGACCTCACTACCCACCTTTGGACAATCAATCACCAGCAAGGCTCGACGACAGCGAACCCATTTATGAGCTGGTCAGACTCATTCTAGTAATGCCCCCTCACACCAGGCGAGTAAGGCCACACCCCTACCCAACTGACTACATGACAGTGGGAGTCACGGCCTAACGATATAAGGCCCTTGTGCGCTCATAGTTTCTACTCGATCACGGTGTTAGAGCAGATACTTGGTACCATGAAATTTTTGAGGATTTCACCCATAGGCATCCTGTGCACCCTGTATGCTTAAGTAACATTTCCGGTGTCCACACATACGGCCATCCACGAATGTCCCTGTGGAGGCGAGGCCTTAATGAAGCAAGGGCAGATCATCATAAAATGTGATGCCAATGCATGAGTCACGAACACAGATCATGCACTAGATTCAAGCACTCGATGTATACAAGGTGAGAAACTTCATCCCTCTATCATGTAGATGATGCATATGGGTCATAATGGTATAAGTACGCTACTCGGTAATGATGACATGGATCATACTCCTCCTACCCAAGGAGGGACAAGGTTTAGATACATAGACATGTACTCTAAAGAGAAGTTCTCTAGTGGGGGCACAAAACTTTAGGGTAGCCCACAAGCTAAGATAGTCGTAAAAGCCCAAGGAAGAAACAGTCCTAACAAGGGTCCAAGGTGGGCTTTCAACCACCTATAAGAACCCTATGGGCCTACCTTAGGGCTACTAAGGAGGACATCCAACCTCAACTGGGTTCCAAGAGGTAGCTCGCTACCTATACACATATAAAGCAAGGCCCAAGGCCTAAGCAATCCATGGCCTAGTGGGCTATGTACATAACCCAATTTAATAAGCAACATAGTGGGCTCTTAAGCAAGGATCGGGCCCAAACATAAAGATCACAAATCCATACATTGTGGTGGGCCTAATAGGCAGCCCGGTATTCCAACCATATGGACAAATTCTTATGTTTAAAACAAGTGAGTTGGGCCTCAGTTCTTGGCCCAAGTATGGGGTTAATTTAGTGGGCAGCCAAAGGCCCAACTACTTTAGTATTTTGGCCCATAAAATCCATCACAATAGCATGATAAATATAGGCCCAAAGGTCCAATGGGCCTATCTAAAAGTTCCAGCCCAACTGAGCCTAGAGAATCCAACAATTGGCCATGTTCATGAACCCAATAAAATTCTGACTGTGGCATGCCTCGAAAGAGCATTTATTAAGCCCAAATTTTAAGGGACTAAAGGCATAAATGGGGACCCAATATCTCAGGAAAATTCATGCATAGAGTGTACACATAGCACCCCCAATCTGGCGGCAAATTACAATTCAAGACCACCTAACAATGTATAGTGAAAACTGGGCCTTACTGGAATTTCAGCCCACCCAACTTCCTGGGCCTTCTAGGGTCTAGCAAATGGGCTTATTATATGAAATAAATATCGTAGGGTGGCCCATATATGATACAAAGGGTCTTACCTAAAAAGAAATTTCATAAAAATCATAAGGTGAGGATACACAACACATCAAGGTGGGCTCACAAGGAGGATGGACGGCCAACCATGGCTGGAGGTCCCAACCTGGGCGTCCTAGCCTGGTGGCCGGTCCAGCCAGTACCATGAATTACATAGGGGTCCGTTGAGCACGAAACTTAGTATGTGGGTACTATAATAGGTGGGCCACCTCTTTGTAAATTTTTAGAATTTTTGGAATAACAGAAATATTTTAATTAATTTAAAGAAAACAGATTGTCCAGAAAAATCTATTTGACCTAAACATCCCAGCCTGGTGGGCCGATCCAGCCCTTGTCATGGTGTGCACAGGGGTCCGTTGGCCCCAAAAATTAGTAGGTAGGTCCCATCAAGGGTGGGACACCTCCCTGTAAATTTTCATAATTTTTGGATTAGCAGAAGTATTTCAATTAATTTAAAGAATTCAAACTATCCAGCAAATCTGCTAAGTGCAGAATTTTGATAGACCCTGATCTGAGCCTCCAACGGGGTGGATCAATGGCCTAAAAAAAATTAGAAAAAATAGGTTTTAGGTCTCTTCATATATGTACTTCAAGGTGGGGTTTAGGGATATGACCCACCAGTAGAAAAATTATAGACCAAATCCATGCCAAACAATTAGCTACAACCAAAATTTTCGGCAACATGTTGTTGTCCAAACTAACCCAAAAGATAAATAAATCACCATTTTCTCGAGGTGGGGTCCACCTAGATGGGTCACACAACTCTCAAACTCAGGTCCATTCCATGATCATCCATAAACTCAAGCCCAAAGGCTGTCCAAAACATGCTAACAACATGGAGCAACAAGGTTGGGCCTGGACGTCCAACCACTTGGGCCTAGTTGCATGACACATTAGGTGAGCGACACATACATCAGATTTACTATAAAGACAGAAAAGAAAAGATGAAGAAGAACACAATCCGGCCATGGGGTAGGGCCACGCCACTAATGGGCCCTCCCAAGATCAATCAAATACATAGATCTACATTGATTTACACTTATAATCACAAAACTAACACATGCATGGTCCATATCTAAAATGGATGGTTGGGATGCCATCCCAACATGATCTTTAAGGTCTAGATGACCTTGAGATGGAGTGGATTATGAAATACATCATGATAGGGTCCATGGAGAATGACCCCATCATGGAACATGACATGCATGTAGGATAGGCCAAAGGGCCACATCCATGGGATCAAATGGGATCCCCACCATGGATTGGTGGGTCCCATATGATCCATCCATAAAAAAAATTAGAAGATCAAAGGTAGAAAAGAAATCAGTGAAATAATAGTCAACCACTTGGAATCCAACTCTCAAACTGCTACACCATGAAGATCTTGGAGCAAGGAAGAGATTTTAATGGTTGAGATGTACTTTTAAGGGTTGGATTGGAGGCATCTAAGGGCTTAGAGGGCTGGAGAATTTGGGGAAGAAAGGGACGTTGGGGAGAAAGATTGCTAGCTATGGAGGGAAAAATGAGAAAGAGGGAGAGATAAAGAGAGAGGGTGGGGTAATGATTATGTTGTAAGAAAAGGCAATGATTGCCTAGGGGAGGAGATTACAATGTTGTAGGCGAGGATAGGTTTCTTGGTGGTGTGTGAGATAGGTAGTGTTAGTTATGAAGCTTTTGTATAGTGTGTGGTGTACCTTGGAACTTGTGCCAAGGGTGGTGGTCAACATGCATTCCACCAAAGTGGGCCACATGATTATGGGCCATACTATGTAATGTTCATAACTTTTAATCCATATATCGGATGGACGCACAAGACATGTCATTGGAACCACAACGACGATGCGAACAAGATGGCATACGTCTCAAGTCGATCCGAGTCGGGTCTACGTGACCAGACTTAAGGATGACCGTAAACACTATCCGAGGATCGCGGGTCACTAGGATTCGACCGGTAGGACCGCGGGACCACAAGAAATGAAATGCATACTCACACACACATGCACATGAAGGAACTCGGGTCAGGTCACACATGATGGAGGGGTTAATAATGACTGTCTTCCACAAACTGAATGGAAAATGTTAATTGTTTTGAAGACACGGTATGGATGCATACATCCCTCTTACGATAGACCGATAGGATGCACCACTCCACGCAAAAATCTTTTCTCATCCTACCATGGATAGGATTTCAACAAGGCCAAATCGGGCGATATGATTTTTATTAACGATGCACTCAATAATAATATTATGGGTACGAAAATTTCACACATTTTCTGGATCATTTTCTGGCAAACGGATAGAGCACACAACCCGATTAGCAGATCGAGAGGAAGAACCGGTCTGGGGGCATCGCACATTAAGCTTAGTGCGAGTTTCCATGATAGAAAATGACTAGATATTGCAAAAAAAAAATACCAATAAGTAGAAGGAAAATATATAGATCAGATTTCTACTAAAAACCCAACAAAATAGGGTTCTAGATTCAAGAAAGATGATGAAATCTACCATAATGTATAACAAGGAACTTAAATTTAGAAGGAAACTCAAAAAAATCACTTACAAGGACACCAGAGTGATGGGTTGGCTGAAGGAACCACCGGCGGACCGAAGAAGATGAGTATGGAAATGAGGGTTTTGAAAAAAAAAATCCCCAATAAATTTCAAATGCGCATGGTTAGGCTAACCCGAGTATGTCCTCGGCTACCCGAATTGGGTAGTCAACACAGGGTTGGCCAAAAAAATAATTAAATTTTATAATTTTAAAACATTTATATGAATAAACATTATTCTATTAAAGCAAAAATGTAAAACAACAAATTGCAATATAGAATAATTAATTAAGAAAACTGCATAAACCAATATCATTTTTTAAATTAAAAAATCTGACACTATTAAGAGGTTTTGTCAGAATGTTTGCAAGTTGTTTTTTAGTATTAATATATTCAAGTATAACAAACTTGCTTTCAACCAATTCTCTGATATAGTGATATCAAATATCAATGTGCTTAGTGCGAGAATGTTGAATAGGATTTTTGGATATATTTATTACACCGGAATTATCACAATATAAATGTATTATTTCTTGATCAATACCATAGTCCGCTAATATCCTTTTCATCCACATTAATTACATGTATGCATTTCCTGCCGCAATATATTCAGCTTCAGTAGTGGATAATGATATTGAGTTTTTCTTCTTTCTCATCCAAGAGACAAGACAATTTCTGATGTAAAAACATCCACCACTTGTGGATTTTCTATCATCCACATTACCTGCCCAATCAACATCAGTATATCTAGCAATTTGTAAAGACGTATCATAAGGATACCATAAACCCAAATTAACAGTACTGGCAATATATCTAATTATTCTTTTTACTGCAGCCAAATGAGATCCCTTAGGGTTAGATTGATATCTGGCACATACGCTTACGCTAAAAGAAATATCAGGCCTGCTAGCTGTTAAATATAAAAGATTACCAATCATACTACGATTCTTATATTACCAATCATAGTACGATAAAGATGATAATCAATGCTTTTACTTGTGTCATCTTTAGATAATTTGAGTGTTGTAGCCATGGGAGTAGCAAAGTTTTTACCATTCTCAAACTCAAATTTCTTAACTAAGTTTATCGCATACTTGGTTTGAGATATGAAAATTCAATCTTCGAGTTGTTTCAATTGAAGTCTAAGAAAATAGATCAGTTCTCCCACCATGCTCATCTCAAATTTTGATTTCATAGACTCTGCAAACTTAGAAGAAAGGTTAGCATTCGTTGATCCATAAATAATATCATCTACATATATTTAAAAAATCAACAACTCTTCATTAATTCCTTTTATGAATAGAGTTTTATCAACACTACCCATTTTAAAATTTTGACTAAGAAGAAATTTTGTTAATTTTTCATACCAGGCTCTAGGAGCTTGTTTCAATCCATACAGAGCCTTTTCAAGATGGTATACATTGTTAGGAAGTTTAAGATCTTCGAAACCTTTAGGTTGTTTTACATAAACTTCTTCATTTAAATCACCATTAAGAAAGCACTTTTAACATCTATTTGATAAATTTTAAAGTTTTTATGGCATGCGATGGTGATAAATAATCTGATGGATTCAAGACGAGCAATTGGAGCAAAAGTTTCATCATAGTCGACTCCTTCAATCTAGGTGTACTCTTGTACAACTAATCTTGCTTTGTTTCTTACGATATTCCCAAATTCATCAAATTTATTTTTAAATATCCATTTAGTTCCAATCACATGTTTGTCAGATGGTCTAGGAACTAGAAACCAAACATCATTTAGACAAATTGATTTAGTTAATCTTGCATAGCTAAAATCCAATTTTCATAAGCTAAGGCTTCATTTACATTTGACGGTTCTATATGGGAAGTGAAGCATACATGATTACAAATGTTTTCAACTTGTCTTCTGGTTTGAACACTAGTGTGAGTGTTACCAAGAATTTGATTAGTCGGATGGTCTTTGACTAGTCTATTCTCAATTGTATCTGATTTTGATGAATGTGCTCATTGATTGAATATAAAAACCTCATTATCGCGTTTATTAGCTAGAGTGATAGTTTGATCATCAATTACGACATTTATGGATTCTTGTATCACTCCGGTCCTTTTATTTAGGACACGATATCCTCTACTGTTTAGAACGTACCCTAGAAAAATACCTTCATCACTTTTTGCTTCAAATTTTCCCAAATGTTCCCTAACTCGTAAAATGAAGCATTTTCTTTCAAAAGTATGAAAATATTTTACTGATGGTTTTTTGTTCAACCAGAGTTCATAAGCCATTTTATTTAAACCTGCTCTTACATATACTCAATTAATAATATAACAAGCATTTTTTACAGCTTCCCTAATGGGGGGTGGCCAATAGTGAAGTGTGATCTGACATTGGGTGTACTAACAAGCTAAGAAAAAAAAAAAAAAAAAGAAAAAAAAAAGAGCAGTTTTGACAGCTTCAAACAATAAATTTTTTTGCTAATATTTTACTATTAAGCATAACAGTCCTCATTTCTTGTAGAACTCTGTTTTTCCTTTCGGCTATACCATTTTCTTAAGGAGTTTTAGGAGAAAAAAATTCATGTAATATTCTATGGTCATCACAAAACTTCTTAAAATAGCTATTTCGAAATTTTGTTCCATGATCACTTCTTATCTTTTTCACAGGCAGTTCTTTTTTCATCTGGATCTGTTTAAATAAATTTTTGACTTCGTCAAAAGCATCCAACTTTTCTCTTAAGAAGGCTACCCATGAATATCTAGTGGAGTCATCAACTACAACTAGAAATTATTTTTTACATCCTCTACTCTCTGTTCGAGTTGGTCCAACAATGTCCATCTGGAGTAATTCGAGGGGTCTAGATGCAGTTAAGGATCTAGATACCGTGTACAGTAGCAATGGGGCAGTCATATAGTTGTCGTACATGCAACAACTACTGCTGCTAAAGAGAAGCAGAGGTGGGTCCCACGTAGGGCCCACCCTTATATATATATATATATATATATATATATATATATATATATATATATATATATAGGGTCCCACATAGGGCCCACCCTTATATATATATATATATATATATATATATATATATATATATATATATATATATATATATATATATATATTATTCATGTACAGCTGCTACTAGTGCAGCTTTTAGCATTAAAGGGGCGGAGGTGGGTCCCACGTAGGGCCCACCCTCATATGTAATATAAAAATATATACTTAATATTTATTTTTTCAAAACCAACTGCTGTACATGCAGCTTTTCTGCATTTAAAAGAGAGAGGTGGGTGCCATGTAGGGCCCACCACAACAAGTAATATAATATTATTTTATATTATAATTTATTATATTATATATTATACAATATTAATATTATATATAAAAATTTTGAAAATGTCCAGGCCCTAGACGGTCACAGCCATTCAAGGGAGGCCCCACACACGTGGGGTGGGTCCCACCATCTAGGGACGGTGGACACCACACACGCCTAATAGCGTGGCCCACCCCAATGGATGGACGGCGTGGATGGTCCCACGTCAAATCACACTTCACTGCTAGCCATCCTCAGTAGGGAATCGATGCCAAGACCCCAGCGTTGAAAAGAGGTATCTTTCACTCCGCCTACCACTGGATCTATGGATCTGGTTGTGGATGACGTGTCAAGGAAGGCCCCACACCGACGTGGGTCCCACTGTCTAGGGGCAGTGGACGGTTTGGATCAAACACATACATGATGGTGTGGCCCATGCAAAGGGTGGAGGACATGGATGGGTCCTATGGACCCCACTGTTAGCACACTTTCACTGTCAGTACACCCACAGTCAGTCCACACTCCACTGTTAGCACACCCTCTGTCAGTTACGTCTAGCATCCCTGGACGGATGGTGTGAATGAACACCTCATCAAGGTGGGTCCCACATGGCCCACCTGTTTTGGATCAGTCTGATATTTGTGTTTCTCCTATATCCAGGCCTGTGTGACCATCCGGTCATGTAGGCCCCAAACAGGGGTCATGGTGGCCCACCAAAATGGATGGCTTGAGTAAAATGCACACATCATGGGTGGGCCATGATCATGAAAGAGAGAGAGAGAGAAGAGGGACGAGACATTGGCGAGGATGGAGGGGCCCCACAACTATGGAACCCTCTTTGATACAAAGCCTACATCAAGGTGGGTCCCACCATAAGTGGGCCCTTACATCACAAAAATTAAAGAGATAAAAATCAAAGATCACTCACCGCCTTCTTCTTGCTCCATTAGCTTCCTTTGCTCCTTAGCTTCGATCCTAACGGAGGAGATGAAATTTTGATGGTTGAGATGTGTAACGCCCCAGATTTTTGCCAACCTGGGATTAGACGTCCTTAGGCAATGGGTCGATCCTAATACCTCATTAACTTGTCAGAACTGAAACCCAAAGTCTAAAGCCGCCTTTGAACTCATTTCCTTCACAAATCTCACCCTTCACCACCTTGATCTTTCAATTTTCCTAAGTACTTTCACCCTAGACACTATCTTAAACTAGTTAAGTATTATAACTTGGATCACCTTATATACAACCTACAAAGGCCTGAGTACCACCTCGACCAGAAATCACTTAGGATAAATCCTTTAGAAATTTGACAAAGTTAACTAAGTGCTAAACTAGATTAGCCATGAAATCCATTTGAATCGCTTTAAATACGATCTGCAAGACCCAAAACTTGTAGAATCATTAACGCTAGGTTACCCAAAAATCTAGGATCAAACTCATTTCCCGGCTGCTCTCGGGAATGAAACGAAACTTCGTATTAGGTCTAGATCGCACATCGGAAGTCCGATTAACACGAAGTTAAGGAATTAGGACCGCCTCACTGGGCTCGGCAACCATCTCGAAAATCAAGTCCAGACAATGTCCCATGGCCATTCGATCGTGTCCGGAGCGAGGGAGTGTGAAAACCACCATTTCCTTTACAAAATAAATATCTTGAATAGTGATCTGGCATCATTTGTTTGCGGATCAGTATTAAGCAACCAAACTCTCACAATCTGACCAAATTACACCCTCGGATCAGGAAAAATTTCATACACATTTACATGTACTCAGAATCTCCGATCGAGATCCGCTGACCGTTGAACTAAAACTGGTCCGCCACGCGTGATCTGGAATCCCGACCGAAATGAAAACTTAATAGAACGTAGATCCAGCGTTAGTGAGCTTAAGTCCAACCTTTGGCTCAAGGAGGCCCGCCAGAAGTCCTCCGTTGAGCTGAAACAGGTCCGCTTTGGACATAACCTATGTATACTTTGTTCCCGAGTCTATTTCGGTGAGTTTTGAGACTATATAAGGACCTTAAACCCTCTCTCATGGCAGCCATACGAATTTGGATTTGAGAGAGAGAAAAGAGAGAGAAAGTGTGGGAGATCTGGGAGAAACTCCCTGCTGCTGTTCCCTGCTGCTATCGGTGCTTAACCACCTCATTCTTGCCGCTTTCCCGGCGATTTCGGTGTCATTTCTAGGTAATAAACCCTAACCCTAACCTGTTTGGGGGATTAAACAGTTGTAGGTTAGGAAATAGCTAACCTATTTCATTCTCTAGGTTGTCAAACTCCCGTATACGGAAGCTTAGCGAACCTATCGACTCCGTTACGATTCTACGACAAAAGGTGAGGACTTTAGGTGTATAGGTTACAGTTTTCAACGCTTTCAATGTCAGATAATGGTAGATTCATGATCTGCATGCAATTGCACATGTACAAAGTGCTTTCCGTTTTCTATTTCGATTAGAATTGTAGAATTTGGAATTTCACATACTCTAGGTATTCGTATAAAATACCGTATACGTATTTTTTATGGAAATATGTTTGACATGTTTAATTGTCGTATGAATGTATGACGTATGGATAAAATGATCATTTGGCGAAAGTGTTTGCCTAAATACATGTTTACTAATATACACCATGTATGTAGAAATACGGTATTGTAAGAAGTACCGTATACGTGAATATTTTAGCGATGGGTTTGTCATGATTAATTGTTGTATAAATATATTATGTACGTATAAATTATTTGCTTGGTGAAAAGAATCGTCGTAATACAAGTTCCCTTGTAAACACTATATATGTTGAAATTGGGTATCCTAGAAAATACCCCATATGTATAAATTTTGCGGATGTAATTGTCATGATTATTTGCTGTATGAATATGATATATACGTATAAAATACTAGTTTGGTAAAGGGACAACCCTAGTGCACTTTCCTCTAACATACGTCATGTATATTGAAATAGTGCATTCCAAGTGTTGGTGAAATTACTTGTGAGTGTAAGTGCTTAAGTGTTAGAACCTTAGGTAGGTGCTGAGATGGGATTCTCAACTACCTTAGAGTCACCTATGATACCCTCCATGTGGTTATTTACTCTAACCACTCACCTATGAAGTATATGTATTTGTATCCCTATTTGTATAGTGCTTTACAACATGCTTTTGAACATGCTTTCTAACTTGTTTTATTAACATGCTTTATGACATGCTTTATAACATGATTGCTAGCGTTCTTGAATTACTTTGTTTATCATGCTTTACTCCACATGATATGGATGACAATTGATTGTGCTTGGGGCTATGATTATATCAGGACAATCGGTACTAGATTGGAGATCGTGGTTGAGTTTCATGTCGCTACGTGAGATGTGTTCGACGAACTCGAGTCGTACTTCGGTTGGCGATAGTGGTTGGCCACGCGAAGTGCTTATGCACTTCATGTCGTTCAACTTGTTGTGCGCTCGAGCTAGCCGAGCTCGTCATGTAACCCGTTTTGTCTAATGTATGTTCACCATGTTTGGTCGCTACTGCTTGAACCTAGGGTACCAAACTTACCAGTGAAAACCCTTTTAACCATGGTACCTCGATCCGCTAAGACTCATGAGCCGGGCATGGTGGTATGGGACACCATGGTCGAGCTGTCGGCCTACACTGGGGCTACGTGCCTCCCCGTAGTGACTAGTGAGCAACCTAACTCGTGAGCCGATTATGGTGGTATGGGACACTATATCGCGCTGTCGGCCTACATTGATAAGGTGATGGGGAGTGGTGCAACCTTTGTGCGTACGACCACAGCGACCCTTTGTAGTGACCGCGAGCATATTCGAAGTCGCAGCGTGCGCCTTAGGGTTCGCCGCGATATATAGAGTATGAACTAGGCACATTTACGTATAGTGATGAATCGTTTAAGGGGTGATGGGGGAGTGGTGCAACCTTTGTGCGTAATGTTCCACAGCGATTTCTGCTGACCTAGAAAACACACCATTGTCCGATATTAACTAGGACCGACGACCCTAGAATGGATCATGTTTGGGAATGATACAAGGGAGGTACCTTAGTTTCCCAATCCTGCTTTGTTTGAAATGGATTAATTAAAACTCGGTAATCATGCTCATCATGCATCGCATGTGCCTGGAAGATGTGGAGCACTGTGGGATGTAAGCATACCGCGAACGTGAGATGGTGTCGCATGAGGGAGTATGTCGGTGAGGGCATCCATCATACCTGCATTCATACTTGCATTAATCAGAGTAACTAGGAGTGTTTGATTTACTGCTTTATCATTACTGCTTGACTGAGTCGATAACATGTTAACATATGCTTTATTGTTCCACTGAGTTAGCTACTCACTCCCACGTTACGGGACGGTGTTTCGAACACCCACTAGACATTGTCTGATTTCAGATGGCGATGCTACTCCTGAAGCAGAGCCGGACTATTACTATGATGTCGAGGAGGAGTTCTCCTACCATGTAACTCTCTGACGGGTCTCTGAAGACCTGGTACTATATTGACGGGGCTGTGGTACTGGGGATAGAAGATATTAAACTTACACATTTGGTATATTTTAGAACTGTGCTTGTATTTATTTAACCTGGTAATGTTATCACACTCTGGAGACTCATTATAGTTTATATATTTTATCTATCTAACATAGTCTTCCGCTTGCAAAATTAACTGCTCTGAGTATGATATCTTTGTTTTGGCTTAATCTCACTCATGTTCAATACACGAATACAAATCCAACATTCAATCATCATTCATTTTGTTGCATAAGTGATGTTACTGAACTCGGGAGTTGAGTTTATGCTCGACCCCGATTTTCGTGGCGTTACAAGATGGTATCAAAGCATGATTTTGATTAAACCGGACCTGGGTTATGGTAACACGACGCACACTGACGCACTCTGACTTAGGAGGGAGCGACGGAATGTAGAAACAGTCTTAGACATCTCTGTTCCATCTAACGGCTAGTTCACTGAAAACGAACGCCGAAATCGAGTCTGTATTCAACCATAGTCGCACGGGTCGACCTTAAAACATTCCTAGGCCGTCTATCAATGAGTCTAGATTTCAATCCACTTCACCCTAACCGTTGACCATCGGTAGAATATAGGATAGGCGTGATGAGGATAACTACTCCGAATCCTCGGAACTTCTCTGGACTCCTCGTAGAGACTTCTCGAATCCATGAGAAAAGAAAGCAGAAACTAGAAACAAATTCTAATAAATCCAAAATTGATTAATGAATGAAGAAAAATGAGTTCACAACCCTTTAAATGGGAATACCAAGTCTTGAGAAGGGAATCAGAAACAAACTACAACTAAAACTCCTAGGTTGTGATGTCTACTAGTGCTTGTGGCTTTCACCAAAAATAGTAAGTGTCCTATTTGACTTTACCAAACCATTCTCCTAATTATTCTAAGCTCTTTACACGATGAGCACAACTCCTAAACCCCAACAGATGAAGAGTAACTAAACAAAAATTACTATTTTAGTAAAACGAAATTAAAATGGGGAAATGACTGTCAATCGGAGGCTTTTTTCACAATTTCAGGCTACGCAACCCGACAGAGCTGGGTTGGTTGGCTTCATTAGCTCGTTCTACCCCAAATTCATATATTTTACATCAGATAACTCATTCCGGATTGCAAGTTACGTCCGATTATCCCGAAACTACCTGAAATAGAGCGAATCGGATTCGGGGGCCTCCCCACTTAGATCCGATAGGACCCAGGGTCGAACCAGGGTGCATTTGGCACCTTGGGACCACAAAGAATATGACCCCACCGCGGCGGCGCGGTTCCGGCCAAGGAGGACCGCGGTGGAGCCGCGGTTCCGGCGGCGGACCGCGGTCCATTGGCCCATCTGGAGTGGGGCCAGGGCTGAGGTTGGTCGGCCCGACCTCCCCTACCCCCTGGCACGTGCCATTTTGGCAAATGATTAGGATTTTGAGGGCTGGAGCACCCCTCTCTCTCACATCTTCCCTTCCAAACGCCCTCCCCTTCTATTTCCGATTTTTTTTCCTCAAATCCTTCCTCCAATCTTTCAATCTAATATATTTTCAACCATGATTCACCCACTTCCATCGTTTACAGCCACACCTACCTTCTACCCTTTTCGTTTTCCTCATTTGGACACTCACACCTCCCATTCGAAGCTCACATTCGTGTAAGCTCTCAACCCATCCCATCTATTCTTTTTTCCTCCTTCAATCCCTGTCAATTGGGGCCTTTGTAATCTCTGTTGAGGCTCAAGTCTGTGGGGAACCAGAGAAATCACCCCTTGTTCTCCCCTTTTCTTCACTTCTCTATGGCCTTCACAATCTCCAAATGATGGGACATTTGGGGCCCGTTCAATCAACTACATTAAGTGGGATTAGGTGGATGGAATTGTAAAAATAATAATAAATCTATGTGTAGGTATGGTCCCTAGATTGGGTGTATCCCATGTATTCTGACATCATGTTTAGAATGTACGCAATTAAAAGTAAATTCCAAGATTTTCCTTTCCCATAACACTTAGTAGTTCATTACCCTGGGATTTGAAACTCCTATCTCGTGCTTTCCCACACAAGGCTCATTTTCCAAAGCCTATACCATTAATTTTAATCCCCACCCACCCTCCTACCAAACATGCCGCTCCCAATCCCGAAGTGGGATCAGCAATACAGTCCCATTTTAATACAACTTAAGACCATTGGCCAAGTAGTGATGCAGTGATAAAGTCCCTTGATACACATTAACCCACCACACTCTGATAGCTTAAGCTTTTAGAGTAAATGGTTGTTTGACAAATAGACTCTTAGAGTTTTGGACCTTGAGCGATACTCCTAGTTTTCGACAGACCTGACCGTATAGGAAATCCAACAAATTAATAATGTAAGCCCCAGGATCTTCTTAGCTGGTGTGAGCATTAATAATGTGAAATGCTCGAGCGTCAAGTACAGACAACTCAATTCCACTTAGACAACGTTTGACCCTACACGATGAATAATTTCTTATATTAGAAATGATCTGAAATCATCTAGTGTGTAAGCATAGACTAATAGATTACCACTATTCATAAATAGAGACTAGGCTACTGGTTCTACTACGGAACGTAAAAGACTGATTATGCTAAGATAATTGCAAGATAGTTGAAAGATGGACTTAATTAATGGGCTGGATTAGGTTAGAGTGAGACCTCACTCCTTCGTCGGACCCCTTAATACTCATAGGCTCCTTTAATAATTCTTAGAAAAGTTGTTTGATTAGTAACTATACATGCTCAGTATCCCATTAATTTAATGTTAAGTCAAATCAATACACCCCTTAGAATCGCCTTCTCAAGGACTTAGTACAATGGGAACACGGAGTAGAGAAACTACATTTAAGCGAGGTATTCGCGGTTTGAATCGAATTCTCAATCCTGGTAGTGACCAATGAACCCTATGCTCTGATCAAGCAGAAGGTCCGGATCGACTAGGATTAAGAAATGATATGGCAACTTTCTGTTCTAGCTAGGCAGGAGGTCCATGTATCCGACTCAGACCCACTACACAACATTCCTTCCATGTTGGCCTGACCACTTACAACTAAAAGTTTATAACTTCGTCTTCGAGAAGTGTTAAGAACATATAGCCAATAGAGACTTTGTCTTTTAGGCCCAAGGAATTATCCAAATGGGCAACAAATAGTTAGGAATTAGGTCCCAAGTCGCATGCCATGTAGGCATATATATTGTGCTTATGAACGTAAAAAGATAGACTGCCTATTAAGCTAGACATGATTCAATAGGATAAGTCTGGACCGCGACAAAAATTCTTTGGTAGAATTAGGCATCTTGCCTCAAACTCACACCCATCTGTGATAGCCCCTTTCTATAATCCTAGGTACCAAGACTGATGTAGTGGGAGACCGCATCTCATTTCATGTCAAGGATAGGTTGTAAATTACTCCTTGTTCCGATGTATGGAGCAGGACATAAATCTTAAGCCTTGAGGGTGAAAATAAGTTTTAAGGGGGGTAGAACATTATGAGCCCAATCTAGTTAGGTTACCTATTGCATCTCTTGATCTGGGTGGCGCAGTGGAAGCGTGGTGGACCCTACTCCACTGGCCCAGGATCGAAACGGTGCTCGTTAACATACGCACATTATAGAAGCCCTAACAAGTTCTACTATGAAACCATTTTAGGATCATCTAGTGAGATTTGATTCACCACTTCCTTAGACATAGACGATATCAAGGCTTCTCTTAAACTAAGACCTAAAGGGTAACCTTAGACATAGACAATTTGAGTTTTTTTTTCAATGATGGACATTCCTACGTTTTTAGAGTGATCGGACTATGGAGTTACTGAAATATACAAGCGCGAAACATTCGCTACTGGACCCAATTCTCAATCTGTGTGACTACCAACAGACTCACTGGCGACGAGCGTAAGACCAGATCCACTAGGATTCGGAAGGGATACGATGAGCTTTCTACCTTAGCTCGGAAGATGATCGATGTATCGGGATCAAGCCCACCATAAACGTCTCTCCGTGTTAGTCAAACATTGAAAACAGCTATCTTACTCTAAATTGGGGGGAATTATCGTCGAGACTCCAAATAGGTACAGAAATAAATTGTAGCAAACTATCAGGGTATGAGAAATGAATAAAGAAACATGTTTTAAGGGGGGTAGACTAAAAGGAACAAGACTAGTATATACGTAGGAACTCAAAATCAATAAGTCTTAGGCAAATGAAATAATAGAAATCTTTCCTTATTACCCTTAGGCAATTTCAGGGACGAAATTTTGTTTTAAGGGGGGTAGATTGTAACGCCTCGGATTTTTGCCAACCTGGGATTAGATGTCCTTAGGCAATGGGTCGATCCTAATACCTCATTAACTTGTCAGAACTGAATCCCAAAGTCTAAAGCCGCCTTTGAACTCATTTCCTTCACAAATCTCACCCTTCACCACCTTGATCTTTCAATTTTCCTAAGTACTTTCACCCTAGACACTATCTTAAACTAGTTAAGTATTATAACTTGGATCACCTTATATACAACCTACAAAGGCCTGAGTACCACCTCGACCAGAAATCACTTAGGATAAATCCTTTAGAAATTTGACAAAGTTAACTAAGTGCTAAACTAGATTAGCCATGAAATCCATTTGAATCACTTTAAATACGATCTGCAAGACCCAAAACTTGTAGAATCATTAACGCTAGGTTACCCAAAAATCTAGGATCAAACTCATTTCCCAGCTGCTCTAGGGAATGAAACGAAACTTCGTATTAGGTCTAGATCGCACATCGGAAGTCCGATTAACACGAAGTTAAGGAATTAGGACCGCCTCACTGGGCTCGACAACCATCTCGGAAATCAAGCCCAGACAATGTCCCATGGCCATTCGATCGTGTCCGGAGCGAGGGAGTGTGAAAACCACCATTTCCTTTACAAAATAAATATCTTGAATAGTGATCTGGCATCATTTGTTTGCGGATCGGTATTAAGCAACAGTGACCGTCACAATCCGACCAAATTACACCCTCGGATCAGGAAAAATTTCATACACATTTACATGTACTCGGAATCTCCGATCGAGATCCGCTGACCGTTGAACTGAAACTGGTCCGCCACGCGTGATCTGGAATCCCGACCGAAATGAAAACTTAATAGAATGTAGATCCAGCGTTAGTGAGCTTAAGTCCAACCTTTGGTTCAAGGAGGCCCGCCAGAAGTCCTCTGTTGAGCTGAAACAGGTCCGCTTTGGACATAACCTATGTATACTTTGTTCCCGAGTCTATTTCGGTGAGTTTTGAGACTATATAAGGACCTTAAACCCTCTCTCATGGCAGCCATACGAATTTGGATTTGAGAGAGAGAAAAGAGAGAGAAAGTGTGGGAGATCTGGGAGAAACTCCCTGCTGCTGTTCCCTCTGCTATCGGTGCTTAACCACCTCATTCTCTTGCTTTCCTACGATTCCTGCGTCATTTCTAGGTAATAAACCCTAACCCTAACCTGTTTGGGGGATTAGACAGTTGTAGGTTAGGAAATAGCTAACCTATTTCATTCTCTAGGTTGCCAAACTCCCGTATACGGAAGCTTAGCGAACCTATCGACTCCGTTACGATTCTACGACAAAAGGTGAGGACTTTAGGTGTATAGGTTGCAGTTTTCAACGCTTTCAATGTCAGATAATAGTAGATTCATGATCTGCATGCAATTGCACATGTACAAAGTGCTTTCCGTTTTCTATTTCGATTAGAATTGTAGAATTTGGAATTTCACACACTCTAGGTATTCGTATAAAATACCGTATACGTATTTTTTATGGAATTGTGTTTGACATGTTTAATTGTCGTATGAATGTATGACGTATGGATAAAATGCTCATTTGGCGAAAGGGTTCGCCTAAATACATGTTTACTAATATACACCATGTATGTAGAAATACGGTATTGTAAGAAGTACCGTATACGTGAATATTTTAGCGATGGGTTTGTCATGATTAATTGTTGTATAAATATATTATGTACGTATAAATTATTTGCTTGGCGAAAAGAATCGCCGTAATACAAGTTCCCTTGTAAACACTATATATGTTGAAATTGGGTATCCTAGAAAATACCCCATACGTATAAATTTTGCGGATGTAATTGTCATGATTATTTGCTGTATGAATATGATATATACGTATAAAATACTAGTTTGGTAAAGGGACAACCCTAGTGCACTTTCCTCTAACATACGTCATGTATATTGAAATAGTGCATTCCAAGTGTTGGTGAAATTACTTGTGAGTGTAAGTGCTTAAGTGTTAGAACCTTAGGTAGGTGCTGAGATGGGATTCTCAACTACCTTAGAGTCACCTATGATACCCTCCATGTGGTTATTTACTCTAACCACTCACCTATGAAGTATATGTATTTGTATCCCTATTTGTATAGTGCTTTACAACATGCTTTTGAACGTGCTTTCTAACTTGTTTTATTAACATGCTTTATGACATGCTTTATAACATGATTGCTAGCGTTCTTGAATTACTTTGTTTATCATGCTTTACTCCACATGCTATGGACGACAATTGATTGTGCTTGGGGCTATGATTATAGTCCAGACAATCGGTACTAGATTGGAGATCGTGGTTGAGTTTCATGTCGCTACGTGAGATGTGTTCGACGAACTCGAGTCGTACTTCGGTTGGCGATAGTGGTTGGCCACGCGAAGTGCTTATGCACTTCATGTCGTTCAACTTGTTGTGCGCTCGAGCTAGCCGAGCTCGTCATGTAACCCGTTTTGTCTAATGTATGTTCACCATGTTTGGTCGCTATTGCTTGAACCTGGGTACCAAACTTACCAGTGAAAACCCTTTTAACCATGGTACCTCGATCCGCTAAGACTCATGAGCGGGCATGGTGGTATGGGACACCGTGGTCGAGCTGTCGGCCTCCACGCCGGGGCTACGTGCCTCCCCGTAGTGACCAGTGAGCAACCTAACTCGTGAGCCGATTATGGTGGTATGGGACACTATATTCGCGCTGTCGGCCTACATTGATAAGGTGATGGGGGAGTGGTGCAACCTTTGTGCGTAATGTTCCACAGCGACCCTTTGTAGTGACCGCGAGCATATTAAAGTCGCAGTGCGCCTTAGGGTTCGCCGCGATATATAGAGTATGAACTAGGCCTGTTTCTGTATAGTGATGAATCGTTTAAGGGGTGATGGGGGAGTGGTGCAACCTTTATGCATAACAGCCATGCAGCCTCTGCAGTGACCTAGAAAACACACCATTGTCTGATATTAACTAGGACTGACGACCCTAGAATGGATCATGTTTGGGAATGATACAAGGGAGGTACCTTAGTTTTCCAATCCTGCTGTTTGAAATGGATTAATTAAAAACTCGGTAATCATGCTCATCATGCATCGCATGTGCCTGGAAGATGTGGAGCCCTGTGGGATGTAAGCATGCCGCGAACGTGAGATGATGTCGCATGAGGGAGTATGTCGGTGAGGGCATCCATCATACATGCATTCATACTTGCATTAATCAGAGTAACTAGGAGTGTTTGATTTACTGCTTTATCATTACTGCTTGACTGAGTCGATAACATGTTAACCTATGCTTTATTGTTCCACTGAGTTAGCTACTCACTCCCACGTTACGGGACGGTGTTTTGAACACCCACCGGACATTGTCTGATTTCAGATGGCGACGCTACTCCTGAAGCAGAGCCGGACTATTACTATGATGTCGAGGAGGAGTTCTCCTACCATGTAACTCTCTCGACGGGTCTCTCGAAGACCTGATGCTTATGATGGTATGACGGGTCGTGGTACCGGGGATAGAAGATATTAAACTTACACATTTGGTATATTTTAGAACTGTGCTTGTATTTATTTAACCTGGTAATGTTATCACACTCTGGAGACTCATTATAGTTTATATATTTTATCTATCTAACATAGTCTTCCGCTTGCAAAATTAACTGTCTCTGGAGTATGATATGTTGTTTTGGCTTAATCTCACTCATGTTCAATGCACGAATACAGTCAACATTCAATCATCATTCATTTTGTTGCATAAGTGATGTTCTGGAACTCGGGAGTTGAGTTTATGCTCGACCCCCAATTTTCAGGGCGTTATAAGATGGGAGATGAGAGAGTGGGAATGTGGGCCGCACTTGTTGATTGGGAGAGCTTGGAGAGGCTTAGATGTGGGATTGTTTTTATTGTGGTTTTAGGTTGCTTGGAAAAGAAGAGAGAAATAAGAAAGAGAGAAGATGGGATGGAGTGATAAATGGGAAAGAGAGGGATAGGTGGTGTAAGAGTTTGTTGACTTTAGGGGTAGGTTGTATAAGAAAGGGTATGGGCTTGTGTAAGAAATTTTGACTTTTGGGGTTACTTGGGGATGGGTGTGAGGTGACGTGTACTTGACATGTACTTAACCATTGATGGGATTGATTGATTGATGGATGTGACATTCGGTAGAGATTGTCTTGAGTTTCGCAACGCGCGACATTTTCCTCGAACTGAATGTGAGCCCATATCTCCTGGCTTAGGTGTCGCCTCGGTGTGCAAGATGCGGTGTTGGAACCGCGGCTACGGTGCGGTCGCAATTGTACAATTCTCGGATTGAGTCAACTCAAGTTTGTAGGACTCAGCTTAGGATCACGCACAAATGTCGGATAAAGGTTGAAGGTTGCCGGAATTCGACCGAGAGGACCGCGGAAGTTGAAGGAACAATACGAACTAGGAAATGGGCCTTACAGGTCACCCCACCTAATAAAAATTTCGTCCTCAAAATTTAAACCACAACATAACCAATACAGGGCTTTCCAAGGGAGTGGAAACCACACCACTATATATATATATATATATATATATATATATGTAATCAGAACACAACATACCAACATAATCAAACATCTAAGAGATACGGATAACACCCACAAATCTCAAGCTTTAACTCCCAAGACGCCCCGTTCATGAACAATCTAGGAAGACGGTGTAGGGGCCAAGTCACACGAATCGTCAACGACTCCTCCTGATGTCTGAGGATCCTGCTGCTGCCGCTGCCGCTGATGGGGTCCCGGCGGTAGATACTGTCGTCGTCGCTGCTGCTGCTAAGGACGGGGACACTCGCTCCTACGATGCCCTATTCCACCGCATCCAAAGCAAGCACCAGAGAACGGTCTGGGTGGTAGGCGCTGCCTAGGGTGGGGACAGTCCTAGAAGCGGTGCCCCACCTCATCACATCTAAAGCATACACTTGAGGACTGACGTTTAGGTGGAGCAAATGCTCGAAAGGAAGGACAGTTCCTATGCCTCTGTGGTCGCGACATCGCTGCAGTTGGGAGTTACCGAAAGGGGGCTTTCCTCTTCCGGTCTCCTCTCTGAAGAATGACGGTCATTGCTTGCAACATCTGTTGTAGTTGGTTCGCACTTACGGACACGATTGGTGTTGCGCTAGACTCGGATGGGGGTGTAAAAGCCTCAGGTGGGGGAACAAGAATCTCAAGCTAGAAAACGGAAGTTGCTCAGGTCACTCTCTTGGTTGCCGTGTCCTACAAGAAGGAACAAGGGCCTATAATCCTTGGACACTCTCGAATGCACACATGATAGGGAGCTATATCAGGAAGTTTCTAAGTTATTCCAACTCTGGGGTCTAACCATTCTAAGTTCTCAACAATCATACAATGTAGTGTAGTTATCAGTAGATATGTGATGTTATTCTCAGGTATTCCCAAGTTATGCTTTGATACCAACTTCTGTCACGCCCCAAACTTAAAAATCGGATTCACAGGAATCCCGATCACCGAACCTGATGCCGACAGCCTCCGTAGTACCCCATTCTAGGCTCCCAGCGTTCATACGCAAGGTTCCGATCCTGGGATCCTACAAGGAGAATTTTCCAACGTACATTTGTCTCATAAGAAGCATTACCACAAGTATACCCAAATTACAAAGACAACATCATCATTACATATCCACTAATATAATCATTTGAATACAATGCTGAAAGGAAAATACGTATATCAAAATCAAAGCTCCAGAAGACAACTGCACACTCCAAACTCAATGCTGCTACAACCTAACGCCACCTGCATGCATCTATCATGCATAAGCTTATAGAAAGCTTAGAGGGTGGTGAAAGTGTGTGCACAAGATAAGTGTCAAGTATACCATAAAGCCCATAAATCATACATCATCATTATAAGCGGAAATACTGACAAGATCATGAATCATATGATATCAAAGTAATCAGAGTAAGCGAAAATATACTGGTAAGTCCATGAGTCATATAATATCAGAAAACGCAATACAGATTAGCAATGCAAATGAGGAGTCATAGAGAGCCAAATATTAGATGCAAAGGGTACAATGTAATATGTAAATTCTACTAAGTCCGTCTAGGCCATATAAGTATAAAAAACATAACGACCCAAAATGTCATATGAATGGGGATATAATATGCGATGCTAATAAAATGACCAAGCTGGAGTGTAAGGTCGGGATGATAGTACGTAGTATCATAGGCTTTGGGGTCCATCACAAGAGACTTCTATCCAAACCAGTCTCATACCTAATTTGGATAGTCAGACTCAATGTGGCAAACTCCTAGTCTTAGGTTAGTCGTGCGCCCAACCGAAATTCTGGTCATGCAAAGATACATGT